>HG995415.1:5231111-5885000 GCA_905333125.1 Pheosia tremula
TAGCGTCGGCGCGCCTTCATCCTGTCCTGGAGCATTAATATGATAGATGCAGAATTTGTCCAGGACAGCTCGTATTTCGGCGAAATTGAAGAACGCTTGGAAGTTGGCGGCATAGTTGAGCCCAAGGTCGTGGTAGGTGATTATTGCGCGTTTATTGCGGTCCCCTCGGACCGCCACTAGTAGGTCCCCGCGCGACGTCCGCACCCGCTCCTCCACGCATGCGCCGTCGCTCTGCAATCTTTTATCCGATGGAAAATGTAGCTGAACGCTTTTTAGCTCGTCTTCTAGGTTGTCGGAGGACATCATGTTAAGAAGAGCGATGTTCTCGTGAACTGATGTAGGCATTTTCTTAGTAAAGTCGAACGGCACTTTCATAAATGCGACTTCTTTTGTTTATCAGAGATATCGACCCTGCGATGGTTTGTCAGACGATGGTCACAGTCAGGTTTACTTTTGTATTAATTCTATTAGCGCATTCCATTAGCTGCTGTTAACGATCCTGTGCTTATTACGTTCATATCTGTCAGACAATGTATGTCTTAATCGTTCAATATGAATATTATTTTACAAAAAATCACTGTATAATCACTATTTACGTTGCAATGTTCGGCAGTGTTATCGGCAGACTGGTTATTTTAGTGGTAATATCGCAGGAAATGGTCAATAATGTGTTGACCGAGCGAGCGTGAATTCCTCCGCGAGGTCGGTTCGGTACTGCTCGGCAGTTTTCGGCGGCGGTCGCCTCACTGGCCGGTTCGCGGCAACTTCATGGTGCAGCCAGCCGGCGGGAGCACTCCGTCCGCGGCACATGCGTGTGGGAATAACTGTCAACTAGGTAGGTACCCACTAGGTAGACAATTCTTTTAGATTAAGTAAGTATCTTGATATAAGTATATTGATAATGTGTACTCCTTAATAGTAATGATCCATCATTGCATATAAAGTATATATTTTTATTTTTAAGTATATATTTAGCTTTAATTTTAACTAATTAATGTTTATTAAGTACCTAAAAGTAATTATCTTATGTTATAACTACTTATCGCGCTTGTTGTTTGGATACTACGACTAAGTTATCGAATTATCCGCCTCATTTTACTGTCCGGATATTTCGGATATCATTGTAAAATGGTAAATCAAACTAATATTCATCCCAAATCCAAATTCCAAACGTGCCATAAATTTAAACACTACTCTACGTTACGTAGTGATTATTTTCTCCTTGCTCTACGCGTCTCTACTTTAGAAAATACTCTGCTCCATGAACGTAGACAGAGTTATAATCTCTTTCTACGCTGTAGATAGATAGGAATCATATTACTTGTTTAGTTTAATTTAAAAAACAGCATGATTTATTACAGTTTAAAATGACTAAGAAACGACTAGGTCTTTGAAAATAAAGTTATAGCTCGGATGCATGTAGTACTACATATATTGAAACAGGCTAAACCAATTTCCATAATCAGTAACTAACTCTTACGTTGGTTATTGAGTGGAGGTAAAAATAACTAGTTCATCTTCATACTATATTTTTTTAAGATACAGGATCCCGGCAGAACGCGCGGTTCATTAAAGATGTCAATGCGGATCACGTAACAGTATCAATCGGTACCAAATGGCTTTCTTCACTGCTTCTCTCATGGGTTTCTCTCATTGCTATTTGTTGTAGACGGATGTTTGATTTATTATTTTGTATCAGAATCAGAATCAGAATATTTTCTATTAATGTCAACCATTGAGTATACTACTTATCGTCAAAATGTAAATTTAAATTAAATTATATCGTCGTATCGTCAAAATGAAAATTTAATTTAAATTATATACCTAACTCGACACTCCAAGATCTTCTAAGACGTGCGGTAATTTTTCCGTAAAATGTCCACTGTTTAACTGATAGGTGAAGGCAGGAGATTTCATTTCCCCATCATTATCATCATCGGCATCTACTTGACACTGGTAAAAGTGGCTAAGGTAATTTAGTAACCGATTTCCAACGAAGAAGCCGAAGTATGGAGTGGCCCTAATAATACACCGAGATAATTTTGCGTTATATATCACTGTATCCCGGCGAATAGCGCGCTAAATTACCAACAACAACGAGATATGCTTTACACGCGTTCCGGGAGCACAGTGCACGCAGTATATTAGGTTTTCAAGCAATTTACCGGCTTAATTGGCTTGTGACGGAGCCGATTAATAAGCGCAGTGTGCGCCTAGCCGATATAGAATGCGATACGAGGTACTCGCGCGGGTATTGTTGACGGTGTAATATAATATGCAAGGACCAATTACCTACCTTAGTCAAATACTTATCGTGATGTCGAATAAATAGGTAAGTATGTACTTTGCGTAGGGGTGTTATAGTTAGAAAATCGTATACTGACTATATATATATATATACATATATATAAGAATATCTATCACACTTATTTTATATAGTAGGTATCGTAAATGAATGGGAAAACTTTATCGAACCGAATATCTCGTGAGCTAATTAGGTGCTAGTTATGATGCTATAAACAAATTGAAACGGTCAAAGCGGCCATGTTTATTTCGTTTCGTGCAAAGTGACAGATTTACGGACCCCGCGCCCTCAGGACGTACCAAATTCATTTGACGGCGCAAAAAGTCGTCGACTGTTGTAAATATTTGTGACCTACTTTTTATAATCATAAAATTGGGGAGAATGGATTACCTATATACATAATTTAGAGTTATTTACATTATGAATAGCTCTGGAAAGGGTGGCCCGATGTTTTTAATCATTGATTCATTTAATTTGACTCCGCCCCAAATAGCAGAATAACTATTAAAACATGGGAAAAAATCACAATAAAATATAATAATAAAGATAATTTTGACGTTTTCTCATACATTTGATTCTGAGGCGCTACCAAGTTCGCCGGAACAGCTAGTAATTAATATAAGTACTTAATTATTGTTGGTTTTTTATATACAAGAAAACTACAGCATTGTAGAACTACTGAAAGAGTCTTGGGAATTGCATAAGTACTTATACATTTTTGTCGTTACTTTATTAACCTATTAAAATAATGATTGTGCCTTGAGGCATTATTGATAATGTAAATATAAAAGCAAGGTACCTACTGAAGATGTGTAGTAAAAAAAAACTCAGCGTGAAAAATAGGTCACTATGCCCTACCTGTATGATTTTTTTTTCAATTTTACTAAACTCCCGAGTAAAACACGAGTAAACATAGTTACCTAATTTCAAAAGGAAATGGCCTCCTAAAGCTTGCTAATGGAAGGAAACCCACAAATACGATGACCTCTGCTAGCTGAATTTTACGAGTTCCTCACTAAAAAACGATAAAATGGCGTCGCCTCGTAAAAGATACAAATATGTACATACGTAGTATATAGAGAAGTGACAGCTCGTTGGAATAAAAATAGGAAAGCTTTATGGATTGTAAAAGGGTTACCCTCAAATTTATAGAAAGCTATAATGTCGTATAAAGCCATATAACGTACTTTTCCTGTGAAAAGACCGTTATAATGCCATTATAACTATCTATAAATTTGGGGCTTAGTCTAAATGCGACGTTTACCACTAAATTGTAGTTGTTCGCAACTAGACCCGGTTTCTCGGGTGATCTGAGATCGCAATGTTTAAACATTTATCTGGACGGACATCTGGACATCTGGACGGCTTGTTTATAGGTTTCTGAAGTAAATAAATTTAATTATAATATTTATATTAGCTTTTTAAAAGTCCCACTGTTGGACACGGGTCTACACTCAATGCGAGGGGATTAGGCCATAGTCCTCCACGCTGAATATCCTTCTTGGAAACTCCTAAATAACATAATTAAATCCACATTTTTGGTTAATTTCTTTACGGATTATTGTTTTTACTTAATTGTCGCGGTGTTGTGAATATTTTTTATTGGTCCCTAATTCTCTAACTTTACTGAGTACTGTTTACGCTTTTTTCGAAACTTTAATTTCAAGAACAATTGAAGCTTATAATTATTGAAATAATTTGATTTGATGTAATTTAAAACATTTTATATTTACTAACTCAAAAATGTATTTCAGCATGACGACGCAACATAAAATATGTTTACTTGAAACAAAAGATCTCGCCGGGACACTTGTTAGCAATACGACGAGTGCAGTCAACGTAACGAGAAAGCAATACGTACGTACAGCAATACCCGCGCACCTTACCGAGTGGAGCCAATCATAGACGACAGCGGGGAGCGGTAGAGACGGAGGAATACAGGATTTGTAAAACTAATGGATAAAAAAAAAACAAGCCGCTGAGTTTCTTACCGGATCTTCTCAGTTGAGGTCGCGTTCCGATCCGGTTGTAGAGTTAAGGAAAAAATGTAATGACAATTTGTAAGTGTCCCCGTAGGCCTATACGAAATAAATGATTTAACTTTGACTTTGACTTTGATTCATAAGTCAATATACCCTTATTTTCCAGCGAGATTTCGTTAATAATTGAGATTATTATTATTTATTTCCATGGCTCTATATTGACACGTTCTGTGTGTCATAAATAGTCATTCAATAATTATATTTAAATCATATATTTATTAAGAACCTAATTAAAAGTGTAATTAAATCAATTAGAGACTACAATTAAGGCTACAGTTAAATCTACGACGACCATTCGTTTTCAAGGTCATAAACAGTGAAAACTTGCACGACTCCAAGGCCGATACTATGTCCAGTGCTAAATCTTTTTGAATTGCACCACACTTGTTTTTGAAGTTTTTGAATTGCACCACACTTGCTAGCGACGCGAGCTCGCGTCCTCCTTTAACGAACCGATATACGATCGGAGAAAATGCTCCTTACAGCCTCCAGCCAGTCACTCGATATTAAGCCCCTACCTAGCGATACATAAATAGTTATGTATCCCCCTAGGTATGTGACTTAAAAATTAAATACAAGTCCGTTTTTTATTAATAAAAAAAATCTCTTCATTTGAAGTGTCTCTCAGATGAAGAGATAAGAAATACTATAACCTGCTTAAAAAAGATCTTAGTCAAAGCTTGCCACGGAAATAATTTAAAACCGCGAGTAGCCAGAAACTTCAGATGCACAATTAATAATAATATGGATTAGCGTATTGTTAATTTAAAACAATAGAATTCCAAATGGCGGAATGCTCTTTGGGGATTAGCTCGTACCTACATACCGCGCGTACCACGGGTGCAGGTAGCAACCCTAATCGCTGCCATTGTCCTAATTAGGTGTTCGCAAATGTTTTATTTCGGCAAGGGCAATAAATAATATTATTTGAAATATTATCTAGCTCGTTATTATTTTATTATATTGATGTTTAGAGTTTTTGTATAACACCGCCTTATGTATTAGTAGGAAAAACAAAATGTTTGTCACTTAACAACAGAACTGGTCATACCATGAAACAACTACTGTAAAATAAAATTATTATTATAATATACACATAAATACTTACGCATTATTATTTTTACATGATTACACTTAAGTAATATTATGTATTGCCACTTGTATTACAATTAATATATTGTTAGTTTATACATGGACAGACTGAATACTGAAAATTTATTAGTTTGCCATAATGTACGCTGTCATAGCGAAGTTATATGTAGTAGGTAATAAATAAACGATCACGTAGGGGCTACACTTCGCTACGTAGTATTCGTAGCAAGTGCTACGACTATAAAATTATCTAATGAGAATAACTACAGGTATACGTCAAGAACATATATTATATTACCTACTATTTTTATTTTTATTGTTACTCCTTAAATATTTTGACGCAAGTTTTTTATCTGTAATTTGTTAATCCGAACTACGAGTAGCTAACTATTTCTAATCTCTTACCTTTACCACAACTGCATAATGAGTTAATATTAGTGGTATTAGCGGCCTTTAACCAAGTCGAGTCCAAGTTACTTATAAAATTTAAAATAGATTTCAATTTTTTCTTATAATATCAAGAATATCGGTATATTTACTAAATTAAAGCTGCACTACACACATCTTTTATTATAACTTCCATTGCAAAATAATTATAATGTCCATTCGTTATATCAAAATTCTCACTTGTTTGTCACTGATTTAAGCAATAAGATACATTTTATATAACATTTTCTTATGTTATAAGGTGAGCTAATATAATATTTAACATTAGCTGACCCATCAGACGTTGTCCCATCCAAAATTGATTTTAACTTAAACAGCTTTCTTTCCGTAAAATACTATAACGAACATTTTAAAAACAGCTAAATGCGCTTACCAAAGAACGGCATTTTTTTTAACGTTAATAGATTAACCAAATTAAGGTAAACCAATTTTAAATACAATCTAAAGTAACCAAATTGGTATTGCCTACAATGTTTTATAACTATTCATATTATATTAAACATCGCATTTTAAAATATCCTCTAATGCTGCCTTATCTACACTATCAATAATTAATAATAATAGCCTCAAAACAATACAGCCTTCCTGACCAACGGGCGCTCAGTACAGGTAAACCCCACCCCTTTTTAGGGGTGCGTGCGCAGGCGCAGGTATATAAGCTTCGACTAAATAATTAGTTATTCATAACCCTGTTTGTGACTAATTAGACAAGTGCGGTCGTTGGCATCTATTTTAAAATAATTAAAAGTTTTAAAAAGTTTGTGTAGTTGGTTGAAATTAACCAAGTGCTTATATAAAAAACAAATAATGTCGAGCAAGGTAAGTTTTCTCATATTTTACATGAAATATTTTCGAAAATGTATTTGATTCTTGTAGGTTTCATATAACATATTTTTTTCATGGCACCTAGCCGTATCCTATACTAATAATAACGTTTTTCAGGATAAATCGGAACGCGCGTCACAGAGGAAGCGCGGGAGACCATCTGGAAAAAATAGGGCACCTCTATCACTCGTTAGTATAAATCAAATGAATATCTCCTACTTTGTATGTAAACAATGCTAATTTTTATGTGTGTTTTTGTTAAATTTGTACGTATGTTTTCAGGACGAACGGCGCGCGCGCAACGCTCAATATGAAAGAGAGCGCCGCAATGAAACCGCTGACGCGTTCTTGCACCTAGCGGAGGCGGCCGGTTGCGATCAGAATGTAAGTTTCTTATTTAGTATTGATGCCATAACAACCACTGTTTTGAACTAATGTAAAGATGTTAGATTCATGTAAGACACCTATTCATATTGTTTGTATCCTTGTTTCAGATATCAAATGCAGATCTCTTGGCCACTGTTATCAGCAAAATTCAAAGGGCCAGTGAACCGAATTCCAGTGATAATATTGACAACTTGCAAAGAATTAACGAAAATTTAGAGGCACAGAGTAAGCGCTATTTTTATTTAGTTATGTTCAAATTGATTGTATTTTCATGGGCATTTTGGATATTTAATATTAATAACTTTTTTTTTTCTTTTCAGTACTCACACTTCAAGGTCGCTTGGGTATCGTTGACCCGAATTTCAAGCTAATAGAATACGAATGTGAGGTAAGAAGAGTGAACAAAATAATCTTGTATTTTTTTATATTTTATATTTTTATATTGAAATTTGTATTTTTGTAATTTTCATAGTAATAAATATTGGTACTTATTTACTTTTTTTTCGTGCACAGAATGGCAGCGTTGAGATAAAGCAAGAATGCGATGCAGTCAACAATACGCAGAGCAATTACAACGTTTCTGAGAAACACGTACGTAAAACCACATCCATCCAACTATGTATTTTTTTTAGATTTACCCATTCGTCTTTCTTATAATATGCTTGTCTTCCCTTACAGATCAAGAAACGAAAGAGAGGTGTCAATTCGGTATATCAGCGCAAACGGATGAAGTTAAACTCAGCACAATGGTCCGATGACTCTGGCATAGAATCCCAGAGCCCACAACCCGAAATCGCGCCTAGCATTCAATACATCTCAGAAGCACCTTCTCTAGAAATACAATACCCATGTGCCATCGAGGAGCCCGTCCACAGAGCTACTCAAGCTCAGATCGATTTGAACGCAGAATTGTATCAGCAATTGTATTCAGAACCAGAGGAAAGAGGGACTGCGGCGTGGACCATTGTAGGAACCCAGAGCCCAGAGCCATATTTAATGGAAACTCTAGCGCAATCGCTTATAACAATCCCGGCGATAACTCCACCGCAAGAGGAATCGACCACCTGGAGCTCACATGAATATACGGCTTCTTCTAATGTCCCAGTTCAGCTGTTAGACAGAGAATCTCTGTTGACAATTGCACACCCTGAACAAAGTACGCAGAACGAGAGGGATACTGTACAAAACATACAACCGAACTTGGACCTCTTAAGTAAGTAGTAGAACCTTCAGTAATGATTAGTTTGAAAAAAATACTTTTTTTTTTCATTCGTGTTAGAAGTAAATGTATTGTAGCCAAACTTTTTGTTGTTTTTTTTGCTACTTTTTGAGTTTTTGTTATCTCATAATTGGCTTTTCTTCTTTACAGCGGAGAGCGAAACGGGGCTGATAACGGAATGGATTTTGAACGGAGACTTTTTGGCCAACTGTGGCGAGGTAAGATTTTCATGTCAATTTTTCTTAGTTACATACTTACATACATTCAAGTTCGTAGAATTCCAAGGGTAATTGACTTCTATATTTAATCATATTTTTAAGAGCTTTATCTCCAGTAGTGCGCTGAAATAGGCAACGTAATGATGTTAGAGCAAAATGTTGATGGTATGACAGAATTAATAATTAGATTATTTTTTTTCAGGCACAGCTGACGGGCTACACAACGAACTATACACTGGGTTACTCGTGAATATCTATCCCAGTATTGCCCGATACCAATATCGACGGCCTTTTATTATTTTAAATAGCTCCTACATAAATATTAAAAAAAAAAATACAACCGAATTGAGAACCTCCTCCTTTTTTTGAAGTCGGTCAATAAGCCGCCGCTGCGGCTACGCCGTCGTCGGCTTAAAATAATATTATAAATGTTGACATCTTTGTACCTACTGAAGCTGTGTAACTTGCTGCCCAATATTCTTTCCGCTATCCTTTATTACCAGCCACTGTTTATGATATATATATATATTACCTGTTTATAATGTATGTTTAGGATACTAATGGTCAATGATGTTCCGAAGTAATTACGAGTAATATAATACCTACTCATACTAACAACTTGTAACGACTAAGTAGGTATGTATTTATAAAATAACATCTCCGCATATTGTGAGTGCTTATTCTTCGTTAATGATAACTTCAAGTAAAATCGTTTGTATTATAAGTAATTTCTTAAATAAATTTCATGTGCAATACATATATTTATTTTATTTATTATTGTATTTAGTCAATTCCTCATACCTATCTAAATAGGTATCTTAATAGGAGGCAGATATCACATAGAAAATATATTTAATAGTTAGGAGCGCTGTTACCTATTTTGTTCTTAATTAGTAGGTACTTTGCAGAAGTAGGTAGACCTCGTTAGGCTCAAATACCAAAAATTGGCATTGAAACTGAAAAACGATCATATAGGGTATTCTGTGTATATCGATCCCTACATCGTTCTGGATTTTCTTTTCAAAATCACAGGCCCAAATACTTTTTTTGTACAATAAAACCACAATTTTAAAAGAGATTCGAGTTTCGAACGTGTTCAAATACTATTTAAGTAACCGAAAGCTGTGATATAGATGGAAAATTTCGATCACTCGATCCGAATAAATACCCATCGAATGATCGAAACGGAACACCATCAAAATTCTGTCTAAACTCGCGCTACCTATTCGCTCATGAAATTTATGCGCCAAGCAAAATTCGTGGCACTGGCAGCGAAAAGCATTAAGTAATACTACTCTCACAAGGTTCAGAATACGATGGTTTAGAACTGCATGATTCCCGTAACACAATAAATTAACTATTGTGTTTGGAGATAAAAGGATTTCTATTATTACACTTTTTACGGCGCAACACGCGGTTGTAAAAATATTTAGTTCGCTATACTTACCTATTCTGACCTTGTAGTTCGGAACGAGTTGTAAAATTACCGTAACAATGGATTTAAGGGCTTATCTATCGATCTTTTAATCTTAAGGAGAACTCCTCGTAACTAGAAACAATGTTGTCATTATCGTTTTAGTAATTTGAGTTGTAGGCTTCTAGGTAACCTGTAAGTATATAATAATTTAATAATATTAAGTAAGCCCCCATGTCCTAATTACCTATGGTTTTATTCTGAACACAATAATACAGTAATATCAATCTATCAACACAGACTTGATTAGGAGGTCAGACGTAACGTTGCCACTAGTAAAGAAGCAATGTTACGTAAAGTTTTATGGTGGTAGATGTAACCGCATACAAAACTTTTTGCATAGTAAATAGTCTGCGTAGGATAAGAAGTTTTGGACGTTTTTTTAGACCAGTGTTTTTGGGCTTCGCACTTGTAGCGAACACTGCGGGTTTGTCTGAATATTCTAACAAGTCTCTACTAATGGATCTACACAGCAGTAGTACCTACCTTAAGTAATAAGTTAGGTAGTATTATTTAGGTATATACACATGGTTTAATTTTTTTACAGCCTTGTGAATAAACTACGATCTTACCAACCCCTGGCACGCATGTCTGTAGGTAACTAGATTGTTATCAAAAATATTCACATAGAGAAGTAGGTAACTAAATCAGAACAGTATATTCCATGCTCAGCAGCGCCCTAGCATATAAATAAAAAAGGAAAACGGGCGAAAAACACTGCGAACAAGCAAAATGGCTGACTGTTTGTACACCGGGAAAACGAAAACAAAATAAAGCAACGTTTGCACAGCGATGCAGGCCAATCTGCTAACACAATCAATAAATACGGAGGGTAAAGGTATAAAATAACTGCTGAACTGCAATTTTACTCAGATCTTGTTTATTGGGTTGATAAATTATTATTAACCTTTTTTTTTATACTTATAGGCAAGTTTTGATCTCGATCTCACCTGATGGTAAGTGACGATGAGATCTAGGAAGGCGGCAGTAGATCGAGACGCTACAGTCACTAGGCACATGCAGCGCAACTGATTTGACCCGCCATCCATGAATGGCAACACCGAACATCATGCCGGAACCGAACCTCTTCAATTCCCTTTATTTTTCAGGTTTCAGACTCGTACGGTATAGTTTTGAAGGACAGATTACTTGTGTGCCAGTCGATTGCATCTCTTAATTATATGACACACATCTCGGACGATTTATTCAAATGATAAGTGATGTAATATTGAAATAAATACGGTTCTGATGAGCAGATTTAGATATAGTATCGAACTTTCTTTTATATCTTCACATAATTATAGTTATAATAAGTACGTATAGGTATGGACTAATGGACCCCATGTGTGACTCTGCCTAATGTAATCTGGAACAAAGGAAAAGAGTGTGTGTGTAAGTGTGTAGTGATGAACCGACCGAGCTGAGCCAAAGACAATTAAAAACTTACAATAGGGATGTTACATGTTACTACTTACTAAAATTGGGTTGCGTTCCAATTTTACCAGAAGTATTCACTCGTTCAATCAGCTGAATACTTTACAACCGGTATTCCTATCGCTGTATGCAGGAAAAAATAAGGAACAGCTTTGAGTTTGTAGATTAACTTTTAGGGATTTAGCGAAGTACGTGTTGGCCTTGAGATAATTTTGAACAATATTTGAATAGAAACACAAGTATAACAGAGTAGTTATGTATAATTTTCTGTTAAACCTAGGTATTTAGTCTTCCAGAACAAACATTTTTAATTAGTTACTTAATTAATTACAAACATCATTGATAATATCTACTGCCATAGCGCGCAAGCTACTGTTTTGCATGATTTGACATTCGATCTCATGATACTTACATACTTGAGAAGTTCCCAAATCGAATCTTTATTTACAATAGCGTTACAAAGCACTTGAGAAGAAAATAGCTTGGTAAGGTCATCGTAAATGTAAATTTTATATGAATTTTGGGATTAGACCACATTCGTAGGGTAAGTTTTTGACCCTAAATCCTAATTTGGTTTTTTATCGATATTTCCATAGCTGAATCATAAATGATCTGCATAGAAATTGTAGAGACATGATAAAAAAAAACATTACGTATAGTTACAACCGCAGCCATAAATAGTTACATATTATATTGTACAATGTGAAATATAAAAACATTATAGAAGAGAATTCCTTCATAGAACACAAAATATTGCACCTTTAATCAAATATCCGTAACGATATCCACTCAGGTAATATAAAAATATATATTATAACATTAGGAATGTCACTTTTATACAAAAACATTGTTTTTTTTATGTCAAGCCATTTGAATGATTGTTCGAGAAGACTGAAGCTTACGGCTAATGGCTTCATATTGAATCATCTTACATCCTTGCATGTATCTAAGAAAATTTACAAAAATATCATTTATTATAAGTTGCAGTACTTAAACTACTTACATTCAATGATCTAACATTGAGTAGTGACGAAATCGAAATACCAATAATAGAGTGCTTGACTGTATGAAAAACAAGCTTTAAATTGTGGCCATCCTAAAAGATTATAGCTTTTTATAACCATTAGTCTTAATTTTTCTGCTAAATCGTGGATTATTTTCATTAAAATCATAAAATAATGTATTTTTTTTGGTTCGGTCACGTGATCAAAAACGCTCTGGATTGTCGGTTGATGCGTTGTGACGTCACACCGTCGTAATCAGTGTCAGGTTGTCAATACGAGTTGGGTAATATTTGGGATTTTAATGCGTTTTCAGTCATTTAATGTGTTTTGTTTGCCATGAGTAACTATTATTCTCATTATACACTATGGAGAGCAACTTTATGTACTCGACAGTGGAAGCCTTTGATACAGACAAATTAACGTTGGAATGTTTATCTGATCGCAATGTTTGGACGTTATTCGAAGAAAATCATGTGACGTCACAACGGTCACGTGACCCCAAAGGCCGCGTTTTGGCGGTATTTTTATTGATTCAAACTTTATCACCGAATTTTATGGAAAATACTGGAATTTACAATGGACGAACAACATTATTAGCATCATATTAAAATAATGAACATTTTTAGTTTGTTTTTCAAGCACAGTCAAATAGTCTATTATTTATCACATAATTCCTATGAAATGAACTTAATGGTTTCCACGAACGACACAAGGTTACCGTTCGGTAGGGCCAACAGTTGGCAGGTAATACACAAGTCTGGTATTCATTCAAATTCTAATTGGAAAGACTCCTGTATAAGTATCCATTATATTCGTAGGGCAACGCTATCTCTTTCTATTGAATAAGTTGAAGTGCTCCAACACGGAGCGCAGTAGTGCGGGAGGATCTTTGTAATTTTTAACCGACGAAAAATAATGGATGTGTAGCGACTACTTCAACCGCATCACTAGCTACGCAGATGGCACTACAGACCTTCGAGCAGCTTCCTGGCCCTTGCACACAAGACGCTGCCACTCAAAAGATATCGACCTCCGGTCTTGGGGGGGAGTACTGTAGCGACTACTTCAACCGCATCACAAGCTACGCAGATGGCACTACAGACGCATTCAGAACAATAGACAAGTGACGTCACAATCCTGAATCGCGCTATAAGAGTTTTCGGAGCAAGTAGCATATATACAAGATCCCGACAATAACCGTTGGGGGCATAGCGGCCGCCCCGCTAGGCATGCCACCCGCCTGGCTGGAAGATCTTCCCTTTACCGCTAAAGATGTTCTCAATTCGAAACGTAAATTTGTATTCGATTTTGAACAGATAAGGTACCAGTAATGTGTGCTAAACCCATTATCCCATGTCCCATAAGACCATATAAATTTAACTTTAGTTTATCCTAGGAGTGGGCTCATTTCAATAGTTGATGGGCGAGGGTGACAATCGAATCCGAAACCTCGCGGTTACGAGGGCGACCCCTTTAACCACAAGGCTAGTTGAGCGCTATCGCGATCGAAGGTAGTGGTAATATTGACTTGTATTGCTCGAAGCAAACATAGGTTCCTACATAATATACAGACATCTTAAAAAATTATAATGCCGCATCTATACATCACCACAAATACTCAAATATTATACAGGCAGTACGTATCCACGTCGATAACAGTATCTACAAATAAAACAAAAAGGCAACACAAAATACAGATCAATAAGAAAATTCAATGTAAAGCGAACTTACTTCCTAACATTTATCAAAGTACTTACTTTATAAAGTTTTAAAGGTCAATCTATCTTGGCAATTGGATTTTAAGAGGTACTTTCGGTATTGCAACAGCAAATGAATAAGAACTCTGGATTATATTGGATAGAATACATTATAGCTTGTTATTAGATAGACAACAATAGCCAAAAATCAAACCAAAAATGATGGGGTTACATTAGGACCTTATTGGTACGGCACCTTAAAAACTAATTAAGTATTTTGTGTATGTAGTTATTGTGTTATGTATATTTTGTATAATTATGAATAAACAATTAAGTATTAACAACAATTTTCTAGTTTTATAGAACGTAATTTAAAAATACTTTTTAATAATGAAAAATAATGTAACTAAACAGTAATAAAAATAGGTAGGTTACTAGAATTTTGATTATCCGCCATCAATCAGCTAGACATTTCATTTTATCCAATCCAATGGTCTCCAACATGTAGCAGAGTGACATTTCATAACTTTCCTGCGAATGTCAGACCATGTTTACTGTTAAACACATATCCGAGTTCTAAGAGGGACACGCCATTTTCATTTCATAATGTCACATCCATTATTTTATTTATAATGTGTATTTATTAAATGTTTTATTCCTATTAATTACTTGACATTGGCAAAATACCCGCTAAGTTGTGGGTAAGGCCATATTCATATCCATGTTATTTCATCGCATTTCATTTCGTAAAGAAAGGAGAAGAGAGTTCTAAGAGATATCCTTTGAACTGTGCAACAAGTTTAGTAGTAAGTTTTCAATTGCCAAGACAGAGTGACGTATGAAGTATTGCACCTAATTACTAGACATGACTCCGTTGATTTTGAGCTTCTTGACCCGCCGGGTGGTGCCTTCTCCGTCGGAGCTGTCGGTGTCGTGCGAGTCGTTCTCCGACTTGACTCCGAGCCCCAGCTCGTGAGCGTCCACGTAATTACCCGTCGTCCTCGCCTTTTCTAGTGCTCGGACTGAAAATGTCAAGGACCATGTAAAATAACTTAAATGTACTGTCAAAAACTACATATAGTGTGATTTAAAAAGGGTAACCCAACCTTTAAACCTATGGTTCGATAATGCATTTATAATCATTATGTGAAGATAGAATTTCGATATATCAATAAAAAAAAGATTTGCTCACAAAAAACAACATTTGGCATTTAGTTGGGTTCACAATTTATTACATTTACTTCACTCTCCAGGCCGATTACAATAATACTATTTGTTTATTGTTATGACATATACATTGAGCATACCACCTAGTCAGTTTTTATTAATAAGAATAGAAAGGGATTGTTAAAATAAGAGATGAATACCTCATGTTATGGTTCAATTACTTAATAAGTTAAACTTAATGGTACTTTTTTTTGATCTGCTGCTTTAGTCTGATTGGCTGTTCCCACATTGTTCTCACATGCCTATAACAATGTAATGCTCAAAAATGTATCAGATCTTTTTAAAAAAAGAGCAACCATGGAGTTTCTTGCCCATTCTTCTCAATAGGAACGGCATTCTGAACAGGTGATAAAGTAGTAGCATAGTATTTTGTAACTTTTGATGATTCATAAGTACTGTACTTAATAGTCAACGCGAAGAAAAGATATTCTGAATCTGATTTTTTTATAGGAATTAACATGCAAAGAATTTCAGGCCCCACCTTATACAGTAAGTAGTAACAGACGTACGTAAGTATGCACCCAATATTGGAATTATAACACTAACTTATATTATTTAACAATAATCTAAACTTACTTTGTGACTCTAGCAAGGTATTTTGTCTTTTCAAGTCCTCAATGTCTTGTTGATGCGAGTTGTTTTTTCTCCTCATGAACTGTATGTATTCTGCTGCCTTTTTTAATATTTGTGCTCGACTAGCCTGGAAGGTGACCTTGAAGTTAATTGAAACACCGATTTTCATTGAGAAATAAAGTATTATATATCAGCAAAACAATTCAAGCCTAATTAAGCATTCTGTTAGCATTTCCATATATTATTAGTATGTATTTTGATTACGGGGAATTATAAGAAATTTATCAAGGCTTATATATCTGTTAAGCATGCAATTATTATGTATGCAAATAAAAATTTACTTCCATTCAGTTCATTTGGAAATTTCAATAAACAAGAGGAGAGAGATATAGCAAGGGAAGTAAGCAAATAATACTGACCACTTTTTCATTCTGTAGAGCTGGTACAGATTCTCTTAGAGAGGTAAAGCTGTCCTTTATGTGATCCCTTCTTTTCCGTTCTAGTGCATTGTGATGTGCTCTTTTTTCAGCCTGCAAACATCAAGTAGATACATAATCAATATATTGAACACCTCATTATGATTCAAACAGTGTAAGTATCCTGTCACTCTATCTCTGTCCACAACTTACCTTCCATTTCATTGTTTGTACAATAGTATATAGTTTATCAAATGGCATTAGTTTTGCTCACCTGTGAGTAATATCCGCTTCCACTGATACTATTCCTGGCGTGTGTACGAGAATCAGAGTCATTTTCAGCCTGAAATCGAATAGAGAATATCAAAATAAACATGCAGCTTGGATACAATCATCTGTCAAATCGAGAATACATACATCACTTTCGATATCTATGTCACGATCGTCGTCACTCATCATTTTTGTGAAATACTTGTAACAACCAATTCTTAAAGTATTAGTAAACAATCATGAGTGAAATGTACGAGCTAGAAAATTGATTTTTAATACGCGTGATAGCTCAGCTGAATTTCTACAAAAAGAAAATGAAAACGCGTGACAACTGACAGCACACCAGTCAGAATTGACAGACAGATTTCTGACATACACATACAAACACATTATGCCAAAAAAATATTAATATTAGTCAACGATTCGAAGCCACCCGAGTTTTTGTAATATCACAAGACATGCCCATCAGGCTCATTGGTACATTCACTTATTCGAGAAGTCACACAGTCCTTCTCAAGTGGGGCTTGGAACTGAAAAGCCTATGAATCGGTAAGCCATGAACCGGTTCTGATTAGGTTATTGCATGCTGCTGTTAAATTTAACTTATGATTACTCATTAACATGCCTTAACGATTGAAAGGGCTTTCCTATCTATACCACTGGGTAAGTTTATGATTCGAGTAAGTCAAATGCAAAACCCAACAAAAACCGTTTGAAAGGGTATCCCATATAAAGTACACCATATAAAGATAACTATATACTTTATTTGTGTAAAGAAACGTCATTCAACAAGATTATTTCGGTCAAAGGGAGTACCTAAAATTTAACATACCCATCGACCGAGTGGCCTCATAACGTAACTTTCCGTTATGAGTTTCCACAGGGTTGCCTGGGTTTTAAATCGGAATTTAAAAAAATAATTAAAAACTAATTTGTTTATGAAATACATAGGTGTGTGTTATATGGAAAACCTGTTCGAACGGGGTTTATGGGGCTTCACCACTGACGTCCATGATACAAGTACGCTAGACTAATGATATCCTTTAAAATGACAGCTATCTATGGTGCCTATTTGAAGCGCCCCCATCGTGGGGGAAAGGAACTAAATCTGACGTAAAATGCAAATGGCCGTTGTTTTGTTTACATTGTCTCCGTGTTTATAAAGTGATTTTGAAGGTTTAACGCGATTAAACTTGTTTGTTGTGTCGTATTAATATAGTTAATACATAAATAAGTGGCGTTAGTTAATAGGTAAACCATGAAAGAGTGCGTGATATGCAAAACTCTTTACCAGAAGGGAAGTGGGGTTACATTCCACAAGTAAGTGAATTTACGGCTAATATTCAAGAAATTAAAACTTCTATTGATATTATAGGCACTTAAAAATATGTTACTAATCTTATTTATACGTGATTACAACGCATTTGTCTTTGTATTATCGGTTTTTTATAAACAATAAAATTCAATAGTGCTGTAAAAGTTCCTTGTCGATAAAATTTATCGATATTTTTTCTATCAATATCTTAAATAGATAGAACGTTCAAGAACGTAAAAATCGCCGAAGACAGATTTGTATTATCAAATACATATTATTTTAAAACAATGTTTACTAATTCACAGGTTTCCGACTGACAATAGAAGACTAGAATTATGGCTCAAAAATATTGAAAAGCCTAGTTGGCGTCCGAAAAAATATGATTACATCTGTTCAAAACACTTCTCTGATGACTTTTATTAAACATAACTCATGTACTACTTTGATAATTTCTATTTTCTATTAATACCTTACCTACTCCATTGCTTCCCAAACAACATTACATTACCTCATTTCTAATTAAAAAACAATCCTTATTTAAGTAGGTAGTCTAGCTAGTCACACACCACCCTTTAGTCCGGTTTCGGCTTATCCTAAGATTACCTACCCTACCCATGAGCGATTCGGCTAATCATTATCATTATTTGCTTCATCTTAGTATTAACCACTCGACTATTTTGGACATTAGCCATTGTTAAAGGAATGGATCATAATTATTTTCATTTTACTGCATGGGTAGGTTTAAGCATATACATTTTTATCGATGTATCATATCACTGTCCCGTCTCTATTATTAGTTCCATTCCCCCTCACTGCCGCTATCAGCGCCAAAATGGCGAAAATCAAATAGGCACACGATAACCGGGCTTATGATTAGTCCAGCGATATATACCATAGAGGTCAGTGGGCTTCACGTTCAAATTAGCCGAACCATAAACTCTCGTATTGGTCTGTGTTCATAAACTTCCTTGATATTTACTCTATGAAAGTATTTGTAAGGTTTGGCGCGAAGTTTTAAATTGGGAAAAATAAAATAGTTATATTGCCAAAGGCTGTAAAAAACGAACTTGGGTACGTTTGAATATTCACTAGTATTTATTTATTCTCAACAATGGATCAAAATACCAATCAAATATTAAATATTGATGTGAACAGCCAAGGCCAAAGTTTTTACAATGAAGTTCACTTTGAAATCGAATCTGATTTAGCGCGGATGAAAAAAAATATCGACGTTCTATTGGATTTGCGGTGTGAGTAAATTAATATAAGTCCAACCTATCTCCACACTCCAGCTATTTACTTAAGTATGTTATATAGATCTAGGACGTCCTATAATTTACGCCACAGACTATGGGACGTATTTGTGCCGAAACGATAAACCAATATTGACAGTAGGTATAGTTTTAACACCGTTGCTGTTATATTTTCATTTTAAACTTTGGTTTCGAATTACAAATTATTGTATCAATATTTCTCTCTAAAACGACATGGTTCCCAACAATTTTTTTTTATCTCTTATATAATCGGAGGTCCAGATTTAACTTATCTTAACAATATTCCAGTGACCGCAGCTGAAATAGAAGTAGAAACAGCAGCCTTGTATCACGCGGAACTGTGGCATGATATTTTGACCATGGATGAGTCTCCAGAAGTAAGTTCAAACGAAGATGAAGACGACGTTGCGGAGGACACCCAATCCCAATCCGATGAAATGATGCTATAAAACATTAGATGCAAACTTAATAAAAAACTAATTGACTGGGATTAATAGTTCGTTTTTTTAGAAACATGTAGGAACATAGGTAACGACTTTTTGGCGGGAAATTGAACAGTGTTGTTGACAATTTTGTTTTATTTTTAATACGTTACCGCGTAGTGGTAACGTATTAAAAATAAAACAAAATTGTACATATAAAGTAGGTAAGTACTTACCATCCTACCTACCTAAGCATTAATGTAGATTGATAGCAATGAGGAAAATCCAAACAAATGATTCCGTACCTGCCAAGGTAATGTAATAAACGTACCTACCGTGCTATCGTAGTTTGCTGACAATACTGTACGGCTACGGACATTTGGTGCAGTCCAAATCCGTGATCCGTACCAAGGATCTATGAATAAGAGGTACCGACATCTTATGAATTTACTAGCTATGCCCACAACTTCTTGCGCGTAGAATTTAGCTGGTAGGTATAGTACCTACTTACGTAGGTAAGTTAGGATATACAAAAAATAATCTACAAAAATAATGTTTTACTTTTCTAAACGATCGCAGTCGCGGGGAACCGCTAATAATTATTTTACTGCGACATATTTGTAGTTAACCTGCCGAACCATAGAGCGGATGACGATAACGATAAACTCTTGATGAATCATTATCGATGTTTGTGTCGGGGGTCAATCATTATTTAAAGATCGTTACTCCTATAGCGTATACGTGTTGGTTGTGTCCTGAACAATATATAAAACATGTTTAACTGGAGAGTTTTTCAATTAACATTATTTACAATTTTTGTCTCGGTGTGTGCGCAAGAAAGATGGAAAAAGCAAAACACACCGCCTCACTGCACTCAAGTTACAAAAGGTAAGAAAAGAATTGAGTATATATTTAACAAAAACAATTTCTTGGATTCATTTAACACCTGCTACATCAAAATCACACTAGCAAGTACTTACTAGCTTTAAATCTATACATATAAATAAAATTGGAGTGTCTGTTTGTAATATTAAAATAACCGCTTTTTACTAAGTGCATTTGGATATATACACGTTACCTATACCGAAACAACATTTTTAAAAATTTTTGTCTGTCTGTCTGTCTGTCTGTCTGTCTGTCTGTCCGTCTGTCTGTCTGTCTGTCCGTCTGTCTGTCTGTCTGTCTGTCTGTCTGTCTGTTTGTTCCGGGTAATCTCTGAAATGGCTTGACCGATTTTGACGGGAATTTCACTAGCAGAACTTAGGCTACTTTTATTTTAGAAAAAAAAATTGGATCTCTCGAAAAAAAATTAAAACCAATGTTGCAGCGCTGCGCCTGCTTAAAGTTTGATAGCAACAATCTGCAATGCGTCCCGCGGGATCAGAACGCGAGCAGGCTGTTGCCAACGGTTGAGACGTTGTTAAATACCACGCGGACGAAGTCGCGGGCAACAGCTAGTATATCATAATAGCTATGCCTGCGAGGTTAATTACCTATGGAAAAACCAATCTATAGGTTCGTCTTTTGAGTTGTGTTTGAGTATTCGGTCGTATGAATGATTTGATTAGTACCTAATATATAAGTACCCTTATTACCTACTTAAATAAAATATAATTATTTTATGCATTTTTCCAAGATACGGACTACGACTCAAAATATAAGTACGATTATCCGATTAGCTACATACCGCAAGGTCAACATGAAGCCTACCAGCAAGTAAGTGAATTTCTTTTGACAGACATGGCTCATTCAATTAGATATGGTACCAAACTAGGCAATAACTGGGGGTGAATCTTATCGCACACGAACCAAATTACGAAACGCTGGCACCGCACAAGATCCGAAGTGGCAACCACCCCATGTAGTACTTAAGCAGATGGTCATCGAAAGATTGCCGTCATCAATAAACCTTAACCCCAGACGGTTCCTAAAAACACTTGTAAAGAACCGACACATGACCTCTAAAGGCGCTCGTCAGCGGACTAGTTTTGTGGTAATTTCTGGCTACAATAATTGTAGGTACTTAAAGCCATTGAAGCTGTCGTGATTCCGTCTATATCACACAAGTTGCCGTAATATCATAATCCCGGCAATATTGCACTTATAATTTGATGTAGCTACACCACGTCTAGCGGGCTAAATTCTATTGATTCTTTGCTATTGTTTTGCAAATGTTCAGCGATACAGTTGTCGAAACTTCGCTGCACGGTGTTGCACTATAGTAATACAATTGCCGCTAGAGAGTGTCATTAGAAATCTTGCTCAGTAATATTTATAGCTCGTTTACAGGCCGTTTAAGGATCTCCTTCGTTGTTTCCAGCTATACTGCTTGAACCCACCAATGGTGCACAAGGCAGTGACGACAGTATGCGACTGGGTCGCCCCGCCCCAAGTGCAATTCACCCTTGGCGATGAGTTCATGCACGTGGTGCGGCTAGACCCGACCGGCAGGTTTCTCGGCAACGCCGTCATCACGACTTACCAGTTCTGCAGTCATAACAATTCCCATCTGGGATATAATGACTCCAAGTTTGAAATTGCTATAACGAAGTTGGAAAATTAGAAGTGCGGCTGTTTTTTGGTAGTAGACATTAAATTAAGTACCTATGTAAGAACCATTACGCTTACCCATTAATTTTATTATAATTTTTACATACTAATAATTTAAACTTCCTCCTTTATATTACTAATTAAGTAGGATACTTATATAAACATGTAAGTAAACCTACCTATGTAAAATGTTATCGGGACTTGAGTTTGACCTACATCCTACCAATTTATGTAGGATGCCTACTATCTACTTATAGTAATTTCATATATAAGAATGTTTTTATCAGTAGGTATGTAGCTTCCTAAATTCAACCACCTCACTTGACTGTACAATGTACCAAATTAGCAAAATTATATCGTGTAAAATCTTTGGTTATTTTATTAGCAATAAATTTATATCTAAGTATCTATAAACTTAATAAATATTGCCGGTCGAGCACAACAATGGGGACTATAAAGGTACCAATATTTTGGATATCTAAACAATGTTTCTGTTATGGGTACAGTACAATGGACTAGAGATGGCAGTTACACCCAGACCATGGAGTGACTGAGACTTCAATAATTACAATAAATTAGCAGGTATTCCAGTTCCGCAAAAACCATTAAACTTAGTTAAATGTATTATTAACGCTAAATATAAATTATGATCGGTTGTAAATTTATAACCGGAGCCAACACAAATCGACCACAGTTTGTTGTAAAAGTCAGTACGATGAGGGCCGGGATAGTTGTGAATACTGTGTGCCTGCTCGCTTGGGTAAACTTAGTGTTAGCGAATGAATATATTTTCGAATTCGGTATGTTTATTTTCCATTAAGGCTAGGCGTAGTACACGCCCTCAGATGAAGTTTTAGAAGAAAACGATAACTCAAGAGTGCACTCAAACTAATATCACTTGATCTTAAAGTGTTTATATCAATACATGTTAATTTAGAAGCATATCAATAATATTATACTTACGTCTGTGGTACCTAGAAGCTTTCATGGAGCAATTTTGTAGCAATTCTCATGAATTAAGATTTCTTGCACCCATTTGCAAAATAAAATTTGATCAATTACCTATCTTATTTGTTACATTTGAAGTCGTCCTAAAGCATGTAACTGGAACTTAATTTGCTTTAATGTCAATAACTCTTGTAAAATGGCGGAACTCCCAGTTCGGACATTTCAGAACATGTAAAGTAGTTTTCTTTAATAATTGCGTAAAAATCACGTCGAGTGCTAATAGAATAGGTGATGTCTATAACATCTGATGCCACTTACTACGATGTCCATAGTTCCCTGGGCATAGTTGTTTAGGGGAAACTGTATTGTATAATTAGCTTTTAAGTACCTTCTTCCTGGTCTATTCTTAAGATTTTAATCCTATAGAACCACTGACACGTGTAAGAGAATTCAACTGATTCATTTAGCCTATATTATATGAAATAATTATACTACTTAAAAGTCTATGTAATTTAATGTCTATAGAACGAACAATTATCTACATAATTGGCGTGAGCTGGCCATTTTATCGCTTTTAATCCATTCAAATATTACTTAGTAAGTTACATTTTAAGGTAACGATGACGGCCAAATTATCTACACTAAGGATGGCAACATACCCTTGTTCCAATGGACCACCGTTGTGGACATCCCAGTACGTAACTAATACATCTGTATAATAAATCTTGTACCCAGTGACGTATTTACCTGTGGGCCATGTGGGCCATGGCCCAGGGTGGCAGGCTGGCAGGGGCGGCGCAAGCCACTCCTTATCCTCAGCTTTTGGCACTTTTCATATTCATTATCCATCTTTCGTTAATTTATTTGGCGGCAAACCTCAGAGCCCTGAGACTATTCTCAGTGCTCTTACCTAACCCTACTACCTTACCTACCTTATGCCACTGATGAAAGGAATCTAGTATACATGATGGACGAGCAGTGTCGAGTACAGTATCATCAAGTGCACCTTGAAATGCAACACTATCTGCCACCGTACGGCAGTAAGATCCAGTCACAGAATAGAATATTCATGTTGTTTAAATGGTAGACTAGAGTTGTTTTTATGTTTCACCAGATTCAGCGCCGTGACCAGATAATTCATCTTCAGACACCAACCCCTCTAGTTAAGTAGGTAGATGATAAAAATTGGCCTGCTCTGTCTAAGTATACCAGTACTGTAAAACTGTACCAGCCAAGACTGGTATGGTTTTACATAAAAAACTTGCCTACATGATGAGTGAGATGCGCTGCGCTATCGCACCCTAGGTGGCCTACCTAGTGGACTAGGTCCTGAATTCCTTAACAACGTCTTTATCTTTTTGGCTCTCCCTTAACTAAGGGAGAGCCAATCCCATACCCTTGGGCATTATTTGCTCCAATGGGATTAGGGCATTGTAGGCGTTGTTATAGTATTGAGTCTAGGTGCGCGTTAAGTAGAGTTTTCACCGGCTACATATTACTAGCCCAATGGATCTATTTACAGGACCTTTAACGTAAGAAGTTTTTGCTCATAAAGTATTTCACTTTTCAGGTACCACCGATTATGACTGTTACGTACGTGAAAGTGATCGTACGCTCACTCTCTCCGCCGAAAGTAGATTACGACCATTTATATCGTCGGCTCAGCGTGCAATTCAGCTGGTCCCAGATTACCATGTCCACCTACAACGTGATGGTAAAGGGTGTGCCATTGTAGCACTGAGGTGACTGAACTGTCATAGTGCAAATACAATTGGTTTCCCGATACAGTTAGCACTCATAAACTATTAAATACATAAAATTTCGTATATGGAATTCATATTTTTTCTATCCCACATACGTACCTATCTAACACTTTAGTCCCTAAGTACTTACTGATATTATTACTGCTAAGTGTCTCAAAGACTACTTCTTTCGCTATATAGGTATGTAAACATCTTAAGTACCTAAGTCTGAAATAAGGATCTCATTATTCCTTATTCCTGTACAATGTCATATTGGGCAGTCATCTACATATATTATCGCTACAGAGGGCTGCCCGGGATTTTGTTTAGGTCTAAGATTGTGAAGCCTGTAAGGCTTATCTAGCCTAACTATCCTAGGTCTGCAACATATCTCATGATACTGAGTTAGATGTACGTACCTATAAGTATCAGTAATTCCGCAGTATTTGCATTTTTGTTTCCTTAATAGCCTTCATTAGTTTGCAAGCCATGTTGATTTTTATTGGAGAAAATAACATACGCAATAGTCTTTTAATTGCTATTTAACTGTAAGCAAATCAATTATGTACTTATCTTCAATTCCAACGCTCATTTTAGTCATTCGAACTGCACCGTAGAATATGCACGAATCACTTTTCCTTCGATATAGTATTATATTCACATTTTTATTGTATGCGTATAAATGCGACGCAAAGAATACCACTAAACTGATTTCGTCATTCGAATTTGGTATGTACCTTTTATCTATTTCTTAAATACAAGAAGAACGAAGATGGAAGAGTCAACTTGAAGTTTATTACTGTTACTCGTATAAAATTATTGAATAGTCAAGTTCATCTTGCTTGCTACCGCATCCTCGATGTTTTCATTTTGTGTTTATTTTAAAAAGGTATACATATGCCTGGCGAGGAGCTAGCTCTTCTGGACAAGGGTGTGATTCCGCCGTTTGTTCCACTGTACAAACGTAATCTTACGGTAAGCTCAAACACGCCAGCCTCCCGATTCACAACCGACAACAAATCGACCGATTCGGTTATTATTTGTAACTTGCATTATGAAATGTACTATGCAAACACAGCGAGTGGCCGAACTGAACCATTCGGTTGCGTAGTCGTATCGAATCTTCGATTCGGTCATTAAGAATCGCTCTGAAACATTGTGGTCGAATTAAGAAAATTTCTAATCGAATCGATTGGGATACTTCTGAATCTGAAATCTTCTGAAGGGGTTATAGGTATTATAAGCTCTTATTTCCACGCAGTTCACTTCCCCGTCTTAAATCTTCGTTATCTGTATCATGTTAAAGATATAAGTGCTCGCTAGATAGTACTTTGTCTCAGTTTGTAGTTGTAATTAACGTTAAACGTTGTAACGTTTGGAAATAATATAGTTTTATATTAGGACTAGCTGTTACCCGCGACTTCGTCCGCGTGGTATTTAACAAAGACTCAACCATTGGCAACAGCCTGGTCGCGCGTTCTGATCCCGCGGGACGCATTGCAGATTGTTGCTATCAAACTTAATTAGGCACAGCGCTGTAACATTGGTTTTATTTTTTTTCGAGAGATCCTATTTTTTTTTTCTAAAATAAAAGTAGCCTAAGTTACTCCTTGTTACTTCAGCTATCTGCCAGTGAAATTCCCGTCAAAATCGGTCCAGCTATTTCAGAGATTACCCGGAACAAACAAACAGACAGACAGACAAAAAATTTAAGAAAGGTTGTTTTGGTATAGGTACCGTGTATACATCCAAATGCATTTAGTAAAAAGCGGTTATTTTAATATTACAAACAGACACTCCAATTTTATTTCTATGTGTATAGATAAGTACTTATGTATGTATTATTTAGTTATAATAGAAATTTCTAGCTAGGATCTAGTAGGTGATGCGAATTTACCTACAGATTATTTTATGATAATATTATTTCAGCACGCGAAATTTTATTTGGATAACCGATACACATACATACGAGTGGAGTACCTGAGCGCGTTGTCGTCGGTCTATGTTCATTTCGACTCGATCAACTTGATTCTAACGTTCAACATAGTCGTCCCATTCATGGAAATACCTTATGGAGTAATTGGCTATGCCATGAGAATCCGCCCCATGATACCCTCAATAGGCGGACCATAATGAAATAGCTCTTTGCTTGACACAACAAAGACACTATAACACTCGGGCTCGCGGTTGCTACAAAAGAAGATACTTACATTACTTCATTCTAAGTACCAAGGCTGTTGCCAGGAATCCACTTGGGGGGGGGGGGGGGGGCACGCTCTCAGAGACATTAGTAAGACCTATATGTATAAAATGGTGGGTTGACTTAGGAACTTTGGGAGGCATTGAACACCCAACCCCCTCCCCCCTACCTACCTGCCTACGAACTTGATTCATACCTAATAGTAAAAAAATATATTATATCTAACAAAATATTAATAAATTAAAATTAAAATAAGATAAAAATTAAAATTAAAATGAGCCATGTTTGAGAATGCAGTGCATTCTCAAACTGAGTGCAGGCTGAGTGCATTCAATGCACTCAGCCTTCCGCATCCCCACCTAATAGTTACGTATAAAATGTACAATAATACAATATAGCATAACGTATTTATAAATGCTGTGTTTAGAATCGTCAGTCTTTTTTTTTTTTTTTATTCCCAGAAACCAGAAGTAGGTGCTTAAATATATCTAGCATATTATAATAGGATTAGTAGTAGTACATATCTACTATACAGCTCTATACGTGAGTATTTATTATGTTGTAGCGAATAGTACCTACCAATACATGTAGTCATAGATAAAGGCACTAGCACATATTAACTAATATGTCATAATAGTAACAGTAGGTTGTTACCTGTTACCAGGACCCCAAGTCTGCTAACACAATCGATTCATAATCGAACATCAACCCCATAGTAACTGTCACATTTGACAGATATCCCATACAATAACTGTCAAAAGTGACAGTTACTATGCGGTTGCTGTTCGATAATGAATCGATTGTGTTAGCATACTTGGGGCCCAGTAAGCAGTCTCATTACCTATTCTCAAAATATACAGAAGGATTTAGTAAGGGTATTGTAAAGGAACTTTAAAAATAAAGTGTGTCTATGGTTTGTTGATTTCATAGGCGTTTGTTTGTGTTTATGGCCCTACTATTTTATATCATGTATAATGAAAAAGAAAGCATATAAGTTAATGCTAAAGTGTAAAATAGAACCATAATAAAATTATATAACTTGATTATAGATCATAATAGGTATACTAACCTTTAAACCTGTGCTTCTTTTGGCGCGTTTATTTCCCGCGCTCCGTCTCGCGGTGGTCGCCACCGCTGGAGGCGCGTGCACCTACTGACCACGACGTGCCCAGCGCCCATCTCTCGTCGTACTTGATTACCGATTGAGTGAGGCATAAAATTAAGCGACTTCGACAGTGATCAATTAAGAGGAACTATGAGAGAAAGGAGCCGTTAAGCACTTCTCTTTGCACCTGTAGGTTAAATCTGTTATAATAAAGCTAGCATATATATAATATCACCATTGTAAAAAAACGGGAACGTCAAAGGATATACACAGTTTGCCCTGGATAACAAAATTGGCGCCATATTTTTTTTGTCTTAGGGGGACCATTTTTTTATGAAAAACAAAAAATATTTATCTTCGATTTCTCTGAAATGACTGTTGATGGCTAATAGGTACCTATGTATATATCATTGAGAGTAAAAATCCATGAATAATTCGGAGATACCTATATAAGTACCTACACCATTTATATTTTGATACAGATAGGTTTTGCGGTAAAACGATACTTATTATTTTAAGGAATCGTGAAATATTCGATAAACTCAACGTGATTTATTATAAAAAAAACATGAATTCCAAATTTGAACATAAAACTGCAATATCAATTAAAACTCCTTACGCTCAGGCTTACTCGTCATCGGCACGAGTCGGGTATCCCGCGGAGCGCTGTGTTGTGCAGGCGATCACAATTACGATACATTACGCACTCAAAAATTCAACACTTGTTGTAAACCATGACTTTCGACCTAACAACTTGAAGGTAGATACCTATTTATATCTAGTACTTTTACCCAGTTTTCGTGATACCCTGATGCCTGTTCATCGTGGCTACAGAGACGGCTGCCCAGGTTTTGATTCGTGGCCATGGTATAATTTGCCGGAATGTATATATTGAACCAGCTGCTGTGCAAACTCTCTGCCTGGAGTCTTTTCCGCCTGTAGTCCTTCTAAGTTCCAACTTGTTTCTAACTTGTTTGTCGATTTCTTTCTATCGAGGCAAACAAAATACCTACTCGCAATAGTTTTTTTTAATTAGGTATGTAACGGTCAGCAAATCAATTAATTATCTTTAATTCCAAGTTAATTTTAGTCATTCGATCTGCATCGTAGGAAATGCACGGATCACTTCTCCTTCGATATAGTACATTCACATTTTTTTTTTTAACGTCTTATAAATGTAACGATAGGATTGTGTCATTCGAATTTGGTATGTACCTACATAAACTATTATTTGAATTTCGCCATTTTGCATATTTTCAAGCCATCATCCATTTTTTATTTATAATGTGTATTTCTTGAATTTGATATCGCGATTAATTGGCACTGACAAAATACCTACTAATTTGTGGGTGAGGCCATATTTAATTTAATTTCGTCGCATTTCATTTCGTAAATAATGAAGGAGAGACTATAATTTTGTTCGACTAAAAGAAGAAATGTTATAAACGAGGTTGCATTTAGGTACATACTACCACTATACAATATTCAAACAATGATCTATTTGTTAACAACAACATACTTTGTTGGTGTTTTAGTCTGATTTATGTGTACACCGGACTAATTTTGTTTAAGTTTTTTTTTATTAAATAGTTTGCTCACAATTAACTAGATCCTCCCTATTATACCCAAGGCATCCATGTTCCTGGTGAGGAGCTAGCTTTGTCGGACAGGGATCGTTTACCGTCATACGTTCCGGTCTACGTACGTAATGTTACGGTAAGCTTAGATATTTGGGCACAGATTACGTAATGACTTCTGTATCTATATGATGACAATTTGTAAGTGCCCCCGTAGGCCTATACGAAATAAATGATTTGACTTTGACTATAGACTAGGTACGTAGATTGAGAAAATGCTAGGTACTTCTCTACAGTTTATAAATAGTGTCCTTTAAGTACGGGCCACACCTGCGCCGAATACTGTTAATTAATTCCTTGACCGACGTAAAATTTGGTATCTTATGTAGATTCACACGAAAATTAACGGCATTAGGCGCAGTTGTACCAGCAGTGCTATGTAGGTATACAAATATAAAACACGTAAAAATAATCTGGATGACGATGTTGATGGCATTCTTTTACGCCATTTGCATAGAAGAAAACGCTATGAAGAAGTAAACTTTTTCGACCGCTTTATCGAGTCTGATATCAGGCCCATAGCCGCTAACATTATTTCTACGTTTTATTTTCATTTTCAAATTGCATATAAGTACTTACCTCTAAAACAACACGATTTATCATGATTTATTATAATTTCAGCACTCCAGAGTGGATTTAGAAAAACGATACACATACCTACGGGTGGAGTATCTGCGTACCGTGTCAGATGTGAATATTGAGTTTGACTCGAAAAACTCAATACTAACGTTCAACATAGTTTTCCCTTTCGTGGAAATTCCTTACGGAGTAATTGGCTATGCCGTGAAACTCCGCCCCACATAGAAATAATGGAATAGCTCTTTGCTAGCACCTATAGTAAGTATATACAATTGATCTGGACTAATAAAATGTATGTAGGTTTGCGAAATCATGAGAAGGCGCCTTGTTTACTAACTTCTCCAAGACTTGTAGTTAAAACAGTAAATAAGTAATTATGTATAAAAACTTTATTTTCACTATTGCCGACCAACAATAGTTAAGTCGTCAATTGTAAAAAAAAATCAAAATAATAAAGTGAATTTTCAATTTTTGAAGGTCGAAAGGGTTTTCACGATAATAACACTTTTTGAGTAGACATTATTGAGCCGTGGTGCGTGGGTCGTCAGTCATGGGAGCGCATGTTGATGTCGTCGTGTCTCTCGCGCTCCGTCTCGCGGTGGTCGCCGGACACGCGCGCGCCGGCCGACGTGCCCGCCTCGTCGTGCTCGCGCTTGCCGGCCGAGTGCGGCGCGGACGGCGCCGACTGCACCAGCCGGCCCATCAGGCTGGCGCTCTTGTCCTTGCGCGGCCGCGTCCACTCGTGCGACAGCACGCGGTCCAGCGTCAGGCGCAGCGTTATGTCCGGCTCCAGGATGTGGCGCACGATCGACTTGGCCGCCGCGGACACGGTGTCGCGGATTCTGGATCTAAACACCCAGTTGCGCGACATCTGGTCCTTGAGCAGCTTGCGTAGATTAGAATCGTCGAACGGCATCGAAGCGTTCAACATTATGAAAAGTATGATTCCGAGAGACCATACATCGGCGAGTTTGGGGTTGTATGGGGTGCCGCTCACCACCTCTGGTGCGGCGTACGCGGCGGAGCCGCAGTACGTCTGGCTGAGTACACGTCGATTTTCGCCGTCCGTGCAAAACCTTGCGAAGCCAAAATCCGCTAGCTTCACGTTGAATCGTCTCGACAGCAGTATGTTCTCACATTTTAGATCGCGGTGTGCTATGTTTTTGCTGTGAAGATACTGCAAGCCACTGGCCATTTGTCTGAACCAAAGCTTTGCCTGATTCTCGGGCACAACTCCATTTCGTTTTATGAAATCCAACAGGTCTCCGTTGTCAGCGTAGCGCATAAAGATAAACACTCTCGGACCTCGCTGCAGTATGCTGTGCACTTGGATGATGTGGGGGTTCTCGATCTTAGTTAGTATATCGAGTTCGCGCGGAAAAAACTTTTCTAAAAAATCTCGAGGTGCTTTCTCTTTATCGAATATTTTGCACGCGAGGTGCATCCGCTTGGGGCTGGAAGCATCGCAGTACTCTGCCAGGTGGACGGTGGCATAGGATCCTTGTCCGATTTTCTTGCCGATGAGATAGCCTCGTTGTTCCAAGGCGTTCACCTCGGAGCATCGAGGGCTGAGGCGCTCAGCCATTGAGCTCTATCGACTTTATCCTAACCCGTTTAGGATACATTGGACATCTCACTACTCACGTATGTCCAAGGTTTCAGTCGCCCTCCTGTCAAAATATAAACTTTTCGGTTGATACAAGTTTTCCACTCACCTCTCATGAAAGAGAGTAAAACAATATAATAATAACGAATCGTCAATAGCACGCACAAAATTTTGATAAAATATTACGACATCACAAAGAATTTGGATATAAAAAACGCTTTCACTAGTAAGTAATCTTCCAAAAAGACGTATGTGCTACATGGATGACGTTTTTTCTTTTGTTTCTAAAATTAAAATGATTTTTTTCAAGTAACCTGTAACCTATAAGCTTTAAAAAGGTTTTAATTTATTATAAATAAAGTTGCATGTTAACGAGCGAGTTTTATTTGTGATCCCCTATCATCATCGGACAACGATCAATCATCGATCAGCGGACGTTTAATACCTTGTTGCCTTCAAATATATTTAAATACAATGTATATTGCATTGGAACATTCATATCATTGAGGTAAGTATACCTAGTAGAATTAACCCACCAAAGTAGACTGAGTACGGAAAACAAGAAGACATAGTGGACTTTTATCTGAATAAAAAGATCCTGTCGGGTATCCCAGTCTTTTCTATCATATCACGTCGACAGCATTTATAATAATAGGTTATTTAATGGATTGTAAATTGGCATATTATATCAACATTCGATTGTATCGTAGTTTTAAAACTAAAATGTGTCAAAGTCATAGTACTGTCAGTCCAGCAGTCTGTAAAAGTCAAAACGGTCAACTGTCAATTTCACCAACTTAATGTTTTGTTTTGTGAATTTTTGCATTTGTGTTGGTAAAAAGTAGGCGTAATTTTCTTCAATTGTGATATGTTATTATAATTATCAGAAATATTGATATTATTAATCTTTCAAAATGATGAATCAATATATAAAAGAGCTGGAGCAAGTAAGTATAATAGTTTAGCTTATGTTCTGTAAGTACTGAGTTCTAAATAAATAAATAATAAATTATTTATTGGTAATAATGAATTTTAGGATCCATTTGATCCAGATGAGTTTGTAGAGCGGATGGTGAGGCGCAGTATGCAAGAATCTCGCCTAAAAGATGATCAGTTCGATCCTGAAATGATTCATGACATATTCACTCAAGCTATCCAGGATCTAAAGGTAACAGAATTACTTAAGTACTTATTGAAAATGTTTTCCAATGATCGGTAAGTTGTTACTTAAATATTTTTAGTGATGCTCAGTAATTTGATCTGGTTTGTTTTACATAGGGTCCATTACCCCCGTTAGCCATTCCTTGCCTAACCAAACTCTAGAGTATACAATGATTATCACCTGTGTTTAGTCATTTGTTTCTTTGTATACACATGGAAATGCTAATTGGATTAAATAATCATCCTTAGTTCTTAATTGTAAGTATATAACTTGATTTGAAATTAAATTAATATGATCACCTGATGACTCCCTGATGGGTTAGGCAGTTGTGTATCATTATGGCCCACCCAGATTAATTATTAAATAATATTTTAGGTACTTCAAGAAAGACAGGAGAGAAAATGTGCCAGACTTGAACAAGCCGTGCAGGAAGAAGAGAAACTGTATGGAGCTAAATTGGCTGAAATAATGGACCAGCATACTGTAAGTAATATCTTGCTTATCACTATGTGGCACATACAGTATGAAATTGATGAGTATACTTCATGACAAAGCATAAGTCAGAGGTTATTCAATCATAAAAGCCATGTGTTACCACCACTAGATTGCATGGATGGTATAGCTTAGTATATCAACAATGGTATGATCATTGCATAACCAAAATGGTAAAGGATTAATCCATTATAATTGTATTTTAATGGACAAAATATTACCGAATGGTATGCTGAGATTCTAGCACTGGTTCGGAATGCCGTTCCTATATAGAACAGGCAAGGATCTCCGTGGTTGCATTTTTTATATGATTTTTATATATTTTTGTGTGTTCAAAACCTTAGTCTGAACATATGCTATACTTCAAATTCAAATTAACCAACATTTCACACATTTGGAGTGCACCAGGAGTGAGAGTGTGTTTAATATTATATATTTTATTGTGTTACTACTAAAATTACATATGACTCACCCAGAACTCAACGCGCAACGCAACTTATGATTATTTTACTTTGGTTGACTATCAAAGACTTCCAAGTCAACCATGGTAGCTCAGAATATTTCCTAGAAGAAAAATATAAAGATGGAAAAAGGGGACAGGTATTATGAAGTGCCCACCTTCTATGATTAATGCCTATATTTTGTCACAGCATTGTGTGGGAGTATTCAGTGCATTGGACGAGCGCATGTCTCGGTGCGGAGGGCGCGCTCTGGACGTCGGCGAGAAGCTGGGCGCAGCGCGGGCGCCGCGGGCGCGGGCGGCGGCCGCCCGGGACCTGCTGGCGCACCTCTCGCACTTCCTGAGCCCGGGGCCAGTGCTAATAGATTTATTTAATGACATCAGCAAGGTTTGTACTTACATATAGTTACACTGCATTATGTAAGCTGCATATAGCAGTGCTAGCCAAGTTGGTAGAATGCTTGCCTTCGTTACGAGAATTACAGGTTCAAACCCCGTCTCGCACCTCTGTCATTTTATGTGCGAATATCATTTTCAACCATGATTATCACTCGCTAAACGGTGAAGGAAAACATCGTGAGGAATCCTGCATGTCTAAGAGAGCCCCTCGAAAGATGTGTGAAGTCCGCCAACCCACACTGGGTCATCATGTGGACTATGGCTTAATCCCCCTCGCATTGAGGGGAGGCCCGTGCCCAGCAGTGGGACATTCAAAAGGGCTGGAATTATATTATGTGAGCTGAACCAAATCTTCACAAATAATGGTGTTACAAATTAATTATAAGAGGTATTTATTTAGCTAGTTAATAAATATAATTTTTTTACAACAGTTGAATGAGGCAGCAGATGTCATTCAAAAGCTTCACACCATCGCGCAAGAACTGCCTCCGGACAAGTTCGAAATAGCCAAGAAGAAAATTGAAGCCAAATACGACGAGATCGAGAGAAACCTCATTGAGGAGTTTGTGAAGGCACAGAATCAGGGCAACATGGCCAAGATGAAGGAGATTGCTAATATTATGACCAACTTCAAGGGGTATTCACAATGTGTGGACGCGTTTATTGAGACTAGCCAACTTGTAAGTATGTGTTAACGAGGAAAGTGTTTGAATGTTTCGTATTAATCAACTCCTCGTAATTATAGTCGCCGAGCTGTGACAGTTGCGTGTCTCATACTGTGCGCCGGATTTTATAACAAAGACTGCAAGACAGTTGCGTCTTGGTCTTGAACATACAAGAACAAGACTTTGGGCAACACTAATACAGCATAATTTTTATACTTAACTGCATTGAACAAAATTAAAATCTGATGTATATCATTTCAGAATGCCCTATTAGGTAAGGACATATTCTCCGCGGTCCTGCCTTTGTGTAAGAAGAACTACACAATCATCAGCAACGTGTTCCCCAACCCCGATCAGGTGATGAGCAAGTTTGTGCTGAACATCTTCCACCTGAAGTTGCAGAAGTACATACAGACCAAGCTTGCTGATAAGAGCGACGTCGAGAAGTATTTGAGGAACCTTTACGATATGTATACCAGGTACTAGATACGTTTCGTAATAGCTCATTGGTAATGACCCTGTTTTGTGTAGCGACAGTCCCACTTTCGGATCCGGGTAGGGGCAAACATGAATGTTTGTACTCAAGTAGTTGATGTTTAATATCTATACATATAAATAAAATTGGAGTGTCTGTTTGTAATATTAAAATAACCGCTTTTTACTAAGTGCATTTGGATGTATACACGTTACCTATACCGAAACAACATTTTTTACAATTTTTGTCCGTCTGTCTGTCCGTCTGTCTGTCTGTCTGTCTGTCTGTCTGTCTGTTTGTTCCGGATAATCTCTGAAATGGCTGGACCGATTTTGACGGGACTTTCACTGGCAGATAGCTGATGTAACAAGGAGTAACTTAGGCTACTTTTATTTTAGAAAAAAAAATAGGATCTCACGAAAAAAATTAAAACCAATGTTGCAGCGCAGCGCCTGATTAAGTTTGATAGCAACAACCTGCAATGCGTCCCGCGGGCTCAGAACGTGCGAGCAGGCTGTTGCCAACGATTGTGTCTATGTTAAATACCACGCGGACGAAGTCGCGGGCAACAGCTAGTCTATAATATATAAAGGGTATACCAAAGTATTATATGCTAAAAGATTCTTACACGCTAAGTATTTTTTTGAGTGTATATTAATATTGTCAGCACTCAGCGAGTGTGCGATGAGCTGGTGGGCGCGGGGCTGGTGTCCGCGGAAGGCAACAGTAGTTCGGGCGAGCTGCGTCGCGAGGCGCTGGTGAACGGCGCGCTGGCCGGCGCCGGCGACGGCTACGCGGCTATGGAGACGCGCCGGCTGAAAGGCATTCTATCGACCACATTGAACGCATACTATACCGAGAAACAGCATGTTAAGAAGCAGATACAGGGTGGCGGGTAAGAGACATAACTATAATAAGGATCCAGTGCCCTAAGCTATTACATAATTAAAATTTAAAAAAGGATCTACTTAAACAAAAAAAAGTACACGTAAAGTAAGTAGTAGGTAAAATAAGTAAATAAGTAACTTCATAATTAAATTTAAATAAAGTTTTTTTTTTCGAGAATACCTTATGCTTCAGAATAATGCCTGAGTTGCGAGTTCCGCCATAATTCCGAGAACGACAGTTATTGACGTAAATAAATCAAATTGAAGTAAACTTTAATGCTTAAATTCATCATCTTTTTTAAAGCTTAGAAGAAATTCCCTATTCTGATACCGCATTCTTTTATAAAATTAATGAAATAAAACATTGAAACATAATGACTATATTATTTTGATTTGCAAGCATGAGATAAATAAATACTATACTTAGGCTTTGTCCTGTCCACTTAGTATGGATTAACCATCGGTGAAGTGGATATGATAATTATTAGTATAATATAGTTACCATCAAATTTATGGACAGTTTTAATGCCAGTACTTTTCTGAGAATAGAGTGCGTTATAATATGTTTATAATTCATTATAACTTTGTATAAATTTGAGGGTTAGTGTATAGTTTCCAGGAGCTGAGACGCGACCTGCAAGCGGTGATAGGCACGCGCGCCAACATCAACATCGCGCAGATAGAGAACTACGGCGGGGAGACGTTCCTCAGCGAACAGCTCGTGCAGAGGATACTGAATGACGCCAGGACATCGTTCACGCGGTGCAAAACGGTGAGCTACTAAGAGGATCTATTATCAAGATATACAGGGTGTATTTATTTAAGGTGAGAGTGAGGTTTGGGGTCGAGTCACCTTCGTCCGTAGGAGAATTAAGTACCCTCGAGATACCCTACACGTGACCCTGGGTGGTGCCAACCAGGTGACAACTCTACTGGTGGTAGGCTTCGGCCGTGGCTAGTCACCACCCACTGAACAAAGCCATGTCGCCAAGCGGCCTAGCCGTGTTCCGGCATGATGTTCGGTGTTGCCATTCATGGATGGCGGGTCAGATCAGTTGCGCTGCATGTGCCTAGTGAATGTAGCGTCTCGATCTACTGCCGCCTTCCTACCTAGGCAAGTATGCTCCACCGTAGATCTCATCGTCACTTACCATCAGGTGAGATCGAGATCAAATACTTGCCTATAATGTAATAAAAAAAAAAAAGAGTGCGGCGGCGGCAGAGAGGGTAGGATTTATAGGATGTTTCAAAAAGAGTATACTATCCTTTGCTTCTTTAGTGCATTTGTAATAGTTACGTGAAGTCAGAATTTTGATATAGGGATACTTGTAGGGTTTTATGAGTACGCCCATTGGCTATAATAATAATACCAGCCCTTTATAAAGTCCCACTGCTGGGCACGGGCCTCCCCTCAATGCAAGGGGGATTAGGCCATAGTCCACCACGGTGGCCCAGTGCAGTTTGGCAGACTGTAATATTAGTTATATCATATTATTTTATAATTTAATTTTATTACATCATGTATATGATCATAGACAAAATGTATGAATCTACATGCCTTAATTACAATATCATATAAATAGGGCGTTCTATATCTATGCCAGTTCTTAATGGAGATTTTTAAAATAAGTGAGCATAGGCCGGTTGCCTCACTGCACCGGGAGGTTGCACGGGGCTTAATTCCAGGCTGGACAAATTTAACAAATGATAAAGATACACACACACACAATACACCGTTACACCTTTAATCACCAAGGGGGTAGGCAAAGGTGTACTGCTGTGCACCCACTTTACGCCGATAGTATTTTGGTCCCAGTGTAATAGGAGGCGAGATTATACCAACTCGGAAATGTGCTTTTCTTAATTTAATTGGGTACTGGGTTCGCCCCCAGTCTATTGTATCATTCACACCTTCAAAATATATGCGTTACTTAGTTACGAATAAAATAGTTGGTGTGTTCTCGCCGGTTCTTCTCAGTTGAGGTCGCGTTCCGATCCGGTTGTAGAGTTAAGAAAGAAAATAAGTAATGACAATTTGTAAGTGTCCCCGTAGGCCTATACGAAATGAACGATTTGACTGTGACTTTGTTCGCCTGGTGACGTTTATTCTTATTATGGTTTGTCACCAGTTGTGTACTGCAAACGAGTTGTCTGGTACAACTGTGGCGCTCCTGGACGTGTTGATTCAGTACTTGCTTATTGAGCATGTCGACTACGCTCTGGACTTGGGACTGCAGTCCATACCGATTGCTGAGAGCAAATCCCCGCCTCAGGTATGTTGACCAAACAATATTGGTTGTATATGGATTTAAGATGGTATTGAGTTTGAAGCCTTGGTGCCTATTTGTCTCATGCAGCAGATCAAAGTAATTTTGTGCGTATTCTTCTATTTTTTTATATAATAATACCACCCCTTTTAATTTCCCAGTGTTAAGGTGGAAGGGCTAAATCATGGCGCGAAATTAAAAAAAATACCTAACGATACAATACTCCAAGGTTTGTAAAAAGCGCTACTTTAACTAACATTGGAGTGTTGTATCGCTTTAGCTATTTTTTAAACAAACTTAATACATCGAGACATACAATGCAGAATGCCAATATCGCAAAAAACTTAATTACATCCTAAAGATGTCCTAATTTCTCGTAAAATAATAAAAACCATTGATATTTTGAATTTCGCGCCCTGACCTAGCGCTTCCACCTTAAGCACGGGCCTCCCACGGGCCCTCATTGCGAGGGGGATTAGGCCATAGTCCACAACGCTGGCCCAGTGCCGGTTGGCGGACTTCCCACGTCTTTCGAGAGGTTCTTTGAGACATGCAGGTTTCCTCGAAATGATTTCCTTCATCGTTTAGCAAGTGATAATCATGGTTGAAAAAGTGATTCGTACATAAAATCCAGAAATCCCGTGCGAGCCGGGGTTTGAACCTGCGATCATCGTTACCGAGGCAAGCGTTCTACCAACTTGGCTATCACTGCTTATAAAAAAAATATAAGCAGTGCAGAGCAGTATAGCCATTTTTTACATCCCTTGATATCTTTACAGATTTATTTTTTCGATATCGTTAAGCAAGCTAACAAAATCGTGAAATTGTTTGAAGAACACTTCCAAGAATCTGTCGTACCTTGCATGACGTAAGTATATTCCTTTACATTAAAATCTCATTTGTGTTTTTCGCGGGTATTCGGAGCGAAAGGTTATAAATTTTCCTTTTTTTATTTTGTGAACAATTAGTTTTATTTTTCTAATTGTAATGTCTTATTTTAGTGGTGGTATATACCAGTATTTGTATGATTCGTGCACATTTATTACAAAACGTGATTTTCGATGTTTACCCAAGAAGTCCGGTAGTTTGCTAAAAAAAATAAACAGCTAAATTCCTATTCTTTTTTCTATATTTTATGACAATTTACCAGATATATTAATTACAGTTCAACATCGAAACAAAACGAATGCGTTCACAAGAAAGCTGTAATAATGGAGCAGCTGGAAAATAAGCTGGATGCTGGTTTAGAGCGAGCCATTGTCGCCATAGTCAGCTGGGTGAAGCTGCACCTGCAGACGGAACAGAAGAAGACCGACTTCAAGCCAGAGGGAGACATCGATACTATCGCTTCTTCCGTAAGTTGGTCTTTTTTTTTTAATTCCCCATATGTTTTTGGAAGTCCGAGGGCATGTTTCAAAATGAGTTTATACCTGACGACTCCATTGACAGTTTCGTAATGACCCTTCCTTCTGTAACGGAGTCGCGAGGTTAACAAGCGGTAGGGTGGGAACTTGTAATGAGCAAAAATTCTAGTATTCGAATCATGGAGTTTTTCTCTGCGCAAGGGTGTGCGGCCATACCCAACGCGACTAATATGGCTACTATTCTATTGTATAATAAAAATCAAATAGTAAGATAAATATTATTGATCATAGACAAAATATAACATTACACGACTCATCCGATTTATCGTAGGATTTGGTATTGATATATATATGATGATCAATATGAGTCAGAGTATCGACTGTCACGTAGTAAAACCGGTTATCTTTGGTATTATATAAATATATTGAAATACTTCTAGAATGTATATTCCGATCTGAGTTAACTAAACATAATGAATTTGGCTTCATAGTAAATTAACACAGCGAAAAATATGTACAAGAATGACAACAAAGTTAATGGATATTTATTTAATTTTATTTGGAAAGCCAACAGATACAAAATATGAGTATGAACCTAGATAATAAACACCCAATTATAGTCGAATAGCGTTGTGTTACAAAATATTTACAAATATGCTACAAAACACAAGCTACAGACAGCCAAAGGAAGGCGTCAGTATTATAACATCCCATATTGCGTTGCGTTGAGGGCAGTGCAGTGTAAACAACAAACAATCACAATTGGCAAAATGGTGGAAGATATTCTAAAAATTTTAAACACATTCGATACATAATTTTTTCGCTCTTAGAGAATTATAGGCAGGAGTTGCCAAAGGTACGGGTTCCACTTTGCTGTAGTGAAATGGACAATGGACTTACATTGCAGTGTCAAGCCACGAGTAAGCACACAGTGTGACAGAGAAGGAGCACGGCCGCTCTCTCCCCCGAAGACTTGATTTTACCAAACTTTAATAGCAAATATATTATAACATATTTAAAAAAAAAATACCATTCTCGGATTTTCATATTAGAATTATATTCCTAATAATGTTCTATATTATACACTATTTTCTATTGTGGGCTATAGAGGCCTTGGTCCTTTGTTAACCAGCTCACTCCGCCAATGGGATGTAATATTTTTTTAAATATCATCGCACGAACATTCGTACTAAAGACTCCCACACTAAGCAACGCTTGCTTGTATTATGGGTATCGTATTATGGACCGGGGGCGAACCCAGTATCTATAGTCTATACTAATATTATAAATGTGAAAGTTTGTGGCGCAACTAATATTATAAAAGTGAAAGTTTGGATGGATGGATGGATAGATGGATGGATGAATGTTTGTTACTATTTCACGCCCGAACGGCTGAACGGATCTGGATGAAATTTGGCACAGAGATAGATTATAGTCTGGAATAGCACATAGGCTATCCCGGTAAAATGTATGGTTCCCGTGGGATAGATGTTTTAATTTTTCATACTTTTTATCGCGGGTAACACCGCCGGGCGCAGCATAATATAGCATAATATACTTATATAGATATTCAACATCCATGACTCGGGTACAAACAATCGTGGTCATCACGTTAAGTTTGTCCTTACCAGGATTTGAACCCGGGACTCTCGGCAAAAAAACCAACTGCACCAATCAGGGCCCCAAATCTGCTAACACAATCGATTCATAATCGAACAGCAACCGCATAGTAACTGTCACCTTTGACATATATAGTATGGGATATCTATCAAAAGTGACAGTTACTATGCGGTTGTTGTTCGATTATGAATCGATTGTGTTAGCAGACTCGGGGTCCAGGTCGTCAATACAATAATACTCGTATGTCCATCAGGCGTGTTTGGCGGTGGTGTCGTACCTGAACAGCGTGATGGATAAGATCCACGGAGGCCTGGAGGGTGATAACCTGAACACCGTCACCTTCGAGCTGGCCGTCCGCCTGCACCGGGTCATCTACGAGCACCTGCAGAACTACCAGTTCAATTCCGCTGGTAAGTGCACGCCTCACGGTGCGGCACATATATCTCAAAATGTTATTTGATTAAGCCCGGTTTCCACAATTTGTGTAACATGTAGCTGGCCTACTTGAACAACACTAGGCAACTTGGTCCTGGCTTACACGATTTGACTTTAGAAGTAACTCGGTAAGCGTTCACACGTTTTTTATAATAATTTGGTTTACGACACTACGACATAAATTATGACTTATTGCAGTTATCACGTTTTCGTTTATGATACTTTTTTTTTTCGATGCCATTAGTTTTTCTACGCATTGAGACGCATCCGATAGATAACTGAATGGAGAACTCTGCTTCGTCTACAGGGATGTGTTTGGGTAACGGGCTAGTCAACTTGACTCGCTACTTGCCAACTTAAATCGTGTAAACCCGGCTTAACTGAACGTTGAACGTTCACCATTATAACCAATTACTTGTGTGGTTTATGATGAGGCTGTCAGAATGTCTGTGCCGTGAAGTCACCACAAACGGCTCCAACGTAAGACCAGCGCTGGTTGTTTTACAACCACCACATGCTGAGTTGTTTTTTTTATATAAAAAAAAAAAACTGAAAAGATTAGTCACTCATTACATTAAAAAAGGAAGCACATATTTTTTTCAAAATTACCGGGTGAGATTCCTAATTCATGTATGAGATTAAAGAAAATCCTCGAATACAGTTTGTCTTCAATTTCTAAAATCGACGAAATTGTTCCTTGGTACATATTTATCAATCTCATAATTTCGGATACTGACCCATCTCGATGTTACACCATGTATAGTAATCATTGTTTTTTTTTTTATACATTATAGGCAAGCATTTGATCTCGATCTCACCTGATGGTAAGTGAAGATGAGATCTACGATGGAGCATACTTGCCTAGGTAGGAAGGCGGCAGTAGATCGAGACGCTACATTCACTAGGCACATGCAGCGCAACTGATCTGACCCGCCATCCATGAATGGCAACACCGAACATCATGCCGGAACACGGCTAGGCCGCTTGGCGACATGGCTTTGTTCAGTGGGTGGTGACTAGCCACGGCCGAAGCCTACCACCAGTAGAGTTGTCACCTGGTTGGCACCACCCAGGGTCACGTGTAGGGTATCTCGAGGGTACTTAATTCTCCTATGGACGAAGGTGACTCAACCCCAAATGTATGTGTATATATATATATAGATATATATGTGTGTGTGTGTGTGTGTGTGTGCGCAGGCGCAATGATAGCGATATGCGACGTGAAGGAGTACCGGTCGGCGGCGTGCGGGCGCGGCGCGCGCGCGGCGCCGGCCCCCGCGCACGCGCTGTTCGACGCGCTGCACGCGCTCTGCAACCTGCTGCTCGTCAAGCCCGAAAACCTGCACCAGGTCTGCGAGGGCGAGACGCTAGTGAGTGCACCAAAACTCTACAATCCACTATTCTACTAAATCCTACTATCCTACCATCCTACCATCCTACCATCCTACCATCCTACCAATCCTACCAATATTATAAATGTGAAAGTTTGGATGGATGGATGTTTGTTACACAATCACGCCAGAGCGGCTGAACGGATCTGGATGAAATTTGGCACAGAGATAGATTATAGTCTGGAATAGCACATAGGCTACTTTTTATCCTGGTAAAATGTATGGTTCGCGTGGGATAGATTTGTTTTAATTTTTCATAGACATATAGATCGACATGATTTTTTGCATATGTAGTGGTGGTTTAGGAGAAAGAACATAGAGGAAAAGGACATACTTTTTAATCGCGAGTAACACCGCGGAGCGCAAATACTACGTTTTGTGTACGGCGTTTTGGCGTACCGACGAATATTCTATGTAATACGGTAAAAAAGCTTCGCCGTATTGTTCTAGTCGTTTCGTAGCCATATTATAAAAAAAATTATATAAAACTGGTTAGTTAGTTGGTTGCTGTAAAGCAGCCGAAATGTCGGGAACGTAAAAAACGCAGAATAAACGCGATAAAATCCGTAAGAGTAGTTTTATTACAATTTCTAGTATTCGCGTAAATATAAGAAATCAATATTTTTAACGCAACTCTAATACGATTTTTGTTCTCAGGCGGAGTTGGACCACTCTATTCTCCTCAACTTCATCCAACTGCGAGCCGATTACAAGAGCCACAAGCTTTCCAGCTTCCTCAAGGGCTTATCGTAATCCCAAACGCAAACACGTACGCTTTGTTGCTTACATAAGTATGTACTTATATCACATAATCTAAGTGATAAGTATATTGTTATTTTATATATTGTTTTGATTAGACTAGATACTATTTTATCAAATTATTGAAGTATTAAACTTATTTATTGTAAATGTAAGTATTAACTTTTATTTTGTTCACCGCCCGGGTTGTCAATGTAATGGATACCTATCTTTTTCATACAATTCTTAACACTAGACTGACTGACAGACGACGCTCAGTGTTAACCGGTGGACCCACAGATATATTAGAGGAGATATGTTATGAAAGCGGTGGGCTTGCGCACAAAGTTAGCGTACATTTGGCTAACCTACAATTTTCGCCGTCAGTCCACTGCAACTGCACGTCGGTGCCGGTGCTCTAGTTTTTTTCAAAATGCCGGGTTGTTCCGTGTTTGTATGCAAAAATACTAGCAGCAAAGTGAACTACGCGAAAGATGGAATCTCATTTCACCAGCCAGAATTAAGTATTTTATTTATTCGTCTTTAAAATCATTAAAAACAACAAATCAAAAAATATTTAATGCCTTTATTATGTTATTTTAGTTTTCATGTAGCACAACGACTTTTCTATTTTTGTACAAAATACATGGCTCTTTAAGTACCACCTATGTTCGCTACTGAGTGAATGTACGAGGCAATGTATAGATCGTCTAACGATACTTTGAATAAACTGGTGCGTCGCGTGGTACGGCCGCTGTATACGGCGGCGACGCAGCACGCACCGAAGAGACTTCGTATTGGTTGGTTTTAGAGAGTGGTGGGGAACAAAGCGGAGGCAGCGAGTTCCCATACATTTTGAACCGCACGGCATATCTCTCGTGATCTGTGGGTGGACCTATATTCGAACCTTTCAGGATAAATTTATTCCCTGAGTACTCTATAGGAGGGCTTTTTGGAAATTCCACCCATGCCCATGACTTGTAAACTATAACCATTTATTTTTAACCTTCCATGTGCCCGATCCTAACATAAAAAAAGATTCTTCATACAAACTGACCCCCCATTTGACCTCATTAGGGGTCGAATTTCTCAAAATCCCTCAGCGCTAACCTACGTTATATAAGAACTCTTGTGGAAAATTTCATACTTCTAGATCCAACGGCTTGGGCTGTACGTTGTCTGTCAGTCAGTGCTAAGAATCAAGCAGATATGTCGTTTAATTAAAAATTGGGCATAATATCATTTCGCCGAGTAGGCGGACGCGTCGCGTCGCGGCTAGCGGCCAGTATCTTGTTGTAATGCTCGCACACCGCGTTATCAGCGGTATCTATACGAGATGGGTTCACTACGTCCATTCATAAGCGCTCCCCTCCCCGACTGCGTTTGAATGAAGTTGCGCGTGTGCGCGGCGCGGCGCGGGCGCAGCGCCAGTGTCGCTCCACCCGGCCGGCCGACCTGTCCCGCCGCCCACCGCGCCGCGCACATCACAGTGACATGCCCACAAGTTCAGTGTAACGCCGCATTGATAACGTTCCAACCGAGTGCCGTGTAGATACCGCTAATCTGGATAATATAATTAAAATCGAGAGGTAAGCGACACGGCCGTTGTGTTTATTTTCATTCAAGCCCCGACGCCTACGCGCCGAGCGCTGTCGCGATTTGTGAGCGACGAATTTACATGTTATAAGTTCATTCATTCAACGTTTGGGGTCTATTTATATTATTATCGACGTGCGTGTCGTATGAATGGGTGATTAGGAGTATCGGACTAATCGTTGTACGATCGGAGGGGTACGACGTACGTCGACGCCGCGGTGAGAACGTAGCGTGTAGGTGATGCGGTGTATATTCGATGATTTCTAAGTATCGGTGCAAGGTGCGGTTGTTTCTTTTTGTCGGCCGATGGCGAGTTATCTAGGTAAGACCGGCCGCGTCCGCTCCAATTCGAGTGGCGTTTTTATCCCGGCGCTACCTGAGCGTCGAGTCGAGTGGAACGGCCGGCCGGGCCCGCTAATGGCACTGCACCGCATGCCAGATACCGCAGACCACACCTAGCAGCTCGCGATTTTGTGTGATAGCTTTTTGTCTAGCGGCCACTGCCACCCACTATTTTTAGCCAGGTGCTTAGAGATTCTTAACCGACACACTCGTGGTTCTAGGTCTCGTTTCGCAACAATTTATATGATTCGTTCATCTTTATCGGTGAAAGGTAGCGAAATGATAAAGGACTATAAATCATGAGTTTAATGGTCTTGTTCAAAGGGCCATCTGCGTCGAGGACGAAGACTCGTATATACCTTGTATACATCTCTATGTTGACCTATATGCATACAGCATAGTAGGTACTATACACACGTACTGATTCTATGAAGAGCTGATGCCAATAAAGAATGACGTAATCGCGATGCTCGCGTAGACATAGGTTTCGTTATGTACAAAATCAAGATTATTTAGATAACAATTCAGAATCCCGCGCTTGGTCACCTTGAACAAAATAAAACACCTATCTCTACCATCATAAATAAACTAATAAGAATGAAATATCACTCTTCAGAACACACTCGTAAACAACAAAAATTGGTATTATAACAAAATGCATCCATTTAAAAAGAAAAAAACAAGAGGCTAATTTAAAATTGTTATTATGTTCTCCACGTCCACCGGTGGGTGACGATGTGCTGACGAGATGAAGATCCCGGCTCCGAATTCACCACGTGGATCAATGCCAAAACAAACTATACTGAAACCGCACATTGCTGACAGCAATCGTTCAGTGAAAAGTCCCTGCTATCTCAACTAACGGGCTCTTATCTGATAATATTTAATTCCTGTTATTGTATTATTTTGCGGAATTCCCCATTAAAAAAAGAAATGTTTCATATCTTAGAGTATTTTTTATCATGACTATAATATGATTTTTGTCTGATAAACAAAAGTATTATACAATGCATAATATTCTTAAAAGATTATGAAGACAGTTCTAATTGTGTTATGGGTAGGTAGATGTTATCAGTTCAATGTGATACCAATGTGGTGGAGAGGTAACAATATGGAATGATAACTATTAATAGTTGGCACCAAATAAAATGAGTAAACATGATGACCCTGCGCATGCCTAATTGTATGAATTCGGTATGCGCAGAGCCGCTATCTTTGCTAATTTTATTTAACGCGACCTATACCAATGATGTTAGAAATAAATCTAAAATCATTGCTACAACTTAAGAAATAGTACTCTAAACACTGATTCTACCACTTAGGTCTAGTAGAGTGTAGAGCCCAACATTTAACGTGTTTCTGCATTAGAATTAAGGTAAAGTCACTAGTAGTTGACCATGTACCTGTAGTTGACCGCTAATGCACATAAACCGTTATAATAAGAATTCGCGGCAATTTTTAAAACTCATTCGTTAATAAGTAGTCAGTCCTGCCATCTGGGCAACTAAGCGCGAAAATTGCGCATCCATATCTGTCAAATATAGAAAATGACTGCCAGTTGTTTGTTGAGTGTCGGACCATAAAATCAATAAATTCGTTTTTTGTTACAATATTCGTAAGGATTGAAAAAGTTTGAAGCTAAATACTAGGAACTTTGTCACCTTGTTGACGGTAAGTGTTTTTCGTTTCTTATTCGTTTATGGTTTATTTAAATGACAGGGTAATTAAAATTTGAAGATTTGTTGACAAAATTGAGATGTGGGGGTGGTCCACTACTGATCCCGTTTGACTGTGATTTTCTAGTAATTGACCATGGTGGTCAACTTTTGATTGATTTTGAGATTGATTTTTTTTAGTAGTTGACTAACTTTATGGTACGAATTTATGGCTATGGTCATATTGAATATGGCATATGGTCATCATTGAATTCCGGTATCGATAGTGTTATTAGCACTATTTCTGACGCTGTACCGGATAATGTTCCCAGTCCCTTTAAAAAACATTTCTTTTACAAGCCTCATATTAAAAAAGAAACGCCTAAATCACGTCCCAAGGAAAGAATACCCACTATTGTTTCAGTAAAAAGTTATCAGGAATATCTACAGAAGAAATTAAAGCAAAAAGAAGATCTTGAACGAATAAAAGTAGAAAAGGCTGCTGAAAAGCTTAGAAAGAAAGAAGAAAAAGAGTCATTAAAGAGAATCAAGACTCTCACAAAATTAGAATCAACCAAAATAAAGCGGGTAAAAAAAAACCTGCGATTCTCTTCCTCCAGTTCAGACTCGGATGCTGTGGTCTCTTCAGGAGAAAGTGTGATTGAGTCAGAAAATGAGATTGAAAGAGAATCACCAATTGTGGGTTTAAAACCCCCGCAAAAAGTAGATGGAGAATTTGTCATATTTAAGTACGACAATAACTTTTATCCTGGAAAAGTACTTAAAGCTACGAAAAAAACAGCAACAATCTCATCTATGAAATCAAATGGTCGTTTGTGGAAATGGCCCGAACATAAAGATGTGCTCGACTATCCCTGGGATGCAGTAGTTGCTCATATAGAGGCTCCCAAGAAGACCAGTTCTACGAGAAATGTATTTGATGTTCCAGAGATACATTCCTTGATATAATTTTTGAAGTTTAATGCCCATAACACATAAACATTCAGGACCATAATCCCTTTGGCAAAAAGTTTGACGTTTACGCTTTGTGTTTGACAGTGTCCTTTTGTGTTATAACCATCTGTCGGATCTTTTAGTACCTTGTTTTTATTTAAATTATAAAAGGCCTAATTATTATTATATTTCAAATAAAACGTTTTCTTTTCATCTTATTTTGCTTCTTATTTTACAAATAACCTAATTAAAATTGTAGCATCTGAGTGGTCACCTACTGATGCAAAATATGGTCATCTTCTAGTTTTTAGATGGTCAACTACTAAATTTCTAATATTGGACCATTTTTATTTTTTTTAATTTTATTCGACCATTGTACGTGGTGAAATGCTTGTTCATATGTTAAAACACTTTTCACAGGGTTTCCAAAAAAAGAAACTTACTGAATTCTTATGATAATTAAAGTCAAACATTTAAAAAGAATATTCTGTCTCCTTAAGTGGTCATCTACTGATGCTTTTACCTTAGTGGGTAGCTGGTCAGACGCTCACACAACACAAAGTAGAGTCTACCATAGAAATACCAAAAATTAATTATCTATACATATAATAAAAATGTAACAGATCGGTATGTACATGAAAGATATATGAGAAAAACTATTATTGTAGGTCTTTATCAACGCAATAAGTATAACCCAAAACAATGATTGCTAAAATTGTTGTCTGTTTGTCCGTGCGTTTGTGCGCGCAAATCTCAGAAACGGCGTAACTGATTTGGGTGCGAATTTTCACTACTGTATAGTAAGCTTCACTTAAAATGTTGTATTGTTTTATGTCAATCGGGTCACATATAAAAAAGTTATTTTTATTTAAATACGCGGTCAACAAATAGTATTTAATAAAATTCTTATCACTGACTTACTGACGGTTAACGCACATCCTGAACCGTTGGTCCTAAAGACTTGAAATTTAAACGATATGTTTCTAGAACGCCCCAGAGAAGTACCAGGGAAGGCTTATGGGAATTCAAACCCCATTGGGGATCACGCGGGGGGTCAACATTTGTATAAAGAAACATTTGTTTTAAGTTCCAGTCGGACATATGGTTAGTTACGCAACAAAACAAAATTTAGAAGAACAATGTCAGCGTTAAAAAAACAAATGAATTCTGCAGTAGACATTCATCAGACACCTTAATAGGTCACATCCTTCCCAATTCGCACTTACTCGTTAGCCTCCAGCGTCACCCAAATACCAATTGACTCGGCAGGTCCAGCTCAAGAGCTCAACCAAGATCTTATAATCCAGAGGTCGGCGCGTTCGCTCTCCGAACGATATTTAAACATAATGAATTAAATAATTTACCATAACATTCTCACCATTGTTTGACATTTTATAATACTACAATACTGTTCACAGGAATTGATACTTGACCGTCTATTCATCCGACCTTAGTTGAAATGTGAATTAAAATCTGCGCCGTAGTATCCTAATCGTAATGGAATCTTCTTGTCATGTTCCAGAAGTTGCATACGCTAGTGTTTCTTTAGATTAGTCTAGGGGTGGATACGGGGAGGGGGAGAGGGTAATAGGTGCCATTGCCCCCCCCCTGAATCACGACGACTGAAGTCCTTTGTTGCACCCATTTTCTACTGGTGATAGGCTTCGGCCTTGGTTAGTCACCACCCACTGAACAAAGCCATGTCGCCAAGCGGCCTAGCCGTGTTCCGGCATGATGTTCGGTGTTGCCATTCATGGATGGCGGGTCAGATCAGCTGCGCTGCATGTGCCTAGTGAATGTAGCGTCTCGATCTACTGCCGCCTTCCTACCTAGGCAAGTATGCTCCATCGTAGATCTCATCATCACTTACCATCAGATGAGATCGAGATCAAATACTTGCCTATAATGTAAAAAAAAAATATCATTATCACACAAAAATTGACCCCCCCCCCCCCCTAACGGAATCCACCTCCCAACTAAACTAGTTACATGAGTAGGTACCTCGTTTCTCAATCATTCATACTTGCTTTGCTAGTATATGGTTTTACATGTCTTAAACTTGCTCGGTTTGGTTACTTGCTTGCTTGGTTTGGTTTCGAATTTTCGTTACCATCAAAATTATGTACTGTTTTTTTTTTACCTTTTATTTAGTAAATACATAGTTTTATGTTAGCCAGACGTCTACAAATCCTTGTCCATGATCCATTGCTGAGACTGCGCAGAGATCGATATTCTAATCCACCGGAATAAATTGAGTGGCACGATGCACACGAATGCGCACATTGTTTGTATTACAAAGTCGTATCGGCCAGTTATCGATTACGGTTGCATCGCCATAAACCTCGCAATGGTTATTGGCGAAGTGAAATATCTTGCACGTGATGCTACCGCCGCGAAGGTTGGTGTACCATTCATTTTATTTTGTTTTTGACTTTTGAACTACCATAAGACGCAAGGTTCAGTTCAGAATGAATTAATATTTTGTGAAGATTTTAAAAGTCCACGTTCCCCGGGAATTGGTAACCCTGGCATTAACAATTGCAATACTTAATAACTTACCTGCCTCACTGCTCTAGTTAGTTTGAAGTTACGCGACCGTTAAAAACGTGGGTTACAAAATATGTTACGTTTTATTTTACGTAAAAACCGGTAACGTTCCGCAATGCGCTATTATCACTTTATCAGGCACCTACTCGCCGTTATCTGGCAAACGAAGGTCACGCACGCTCCCGTCTCACAGTTGTGATTCAATCTTCGATATTCTACATTTAAGAGATATAGAGGTTACCAGGATAAATATAGTAGAGTTGTGAGTGAACAACACGACGTTATCTTAACATGTTTTGTTGTGAGAAAACTGGAAAGCTTCTAAAATTCGGTGAAGTTTTTCTTGGCACAAAAACTAATCGCAGATACGCAGTGAGCCGTCAACAACTCGGATTATTTGTTTCTGGGCACTATTTGACTACACCATAGGCTTGTTTAGAAGTTCAGACGTCTTGACTTTGCCACTAGCAAGGTGAAGCCACTTTTTCAATGTATTTGTTGTGGTTAATGTCACCACATACCTACAACACTTTTTGCCTAGTAAATGGTCCGTCATAGACTATGCAATATTGGAAAAAAAATTTTTATTATGTGTGCGTGTTTTTACACGCTAGACCAGAGTTTTTTTAAGCTTCACATGTAGCGCACGCCGTGTGTTGTCTAAATATTCTAACAAGTCTGTGAACTACCTATATCTATTTATGTTACGTTAATTCCAAAATAGTCCCAATGTTCTTTGTTTCTTCTGCCAACAAAACTGGCTTGAAATAAATCAGCAATTATCTAAGTATAGGATAGCTGCGAATAAGCACTACATAGTTTCAAATGGCCACGCAGGACATGTCTCGTCTCCCACACGCAGGAGCTCGACAATTAAGGGTACATTAGGACTCGTATAACCGGTATCTCAGAATAGCCAAAGAACGGCAAATTATCCACCCCTGCCATCCTTGGCCTGCGGGCGCATTTTATCGGGCGGTAAACAAAAAATCTGTCGATCGACATCTGACGAGCTGTAACTAGTCGCAGCTGAGGTTCGGTGCACTATCGGACGTGGCAGGGGGTGCGGTAGGGTGGCGGGGCGACATGTGTGCGGGCGCCGCTTTGCGTGTGTGCGCGGGCGGCGCCGTGTGCGTGTAGGGTGCAGTACACCTTGCACGCAACGGGACCCAACCCGGAGCAGGTAGAGACGCCGTTCGCCCGCTGACATGATTTGGGACGGATCTCACTTTCTCGATGGCGAATATGGGTTTTGAACACGCAGCGCCATGGGCAATGACGAACTGAGATATACAAATAAAATCGTTCCAAATATTTTTGTAGAAGAACCAATAAAAGAAGCTCACGCTTCATCTATACAATTCCTATTACGTCTAGGAGTGCCAGTGCGATTTCGTTTCAATAAAAAAAAAATCTAAATTATTTAGGTAAGCAGGTGATTTAAAACTGAGAATATGTTGCATACTTAAGTATAAGAAGTAGGTATTATATAACAGGGTGTTGTGTATTAGCCTCCCAAGGAAAGCAAATTTGCTGTTTGCTATGCAAAATCCTTTGAGATCTAAAGAATAAGTACCATCCTAGGTAGCTCGAAGGTGCAAACCGTTACACCATTATCGGTTTGCGTATTTACTCCTAAATTTATTCAATGTTTTATCAATTTATAATGGGAATAGGAACTTACTAAGTATTTTTAGAAGAAATTTTGTAATACTAAACTAGCTGGTTAGGAATCTATACTAAATGTTAGTAGCTACTTCATATAAAACATAAAGATATAATGCTCTTGCATTTAGTAGCTAGCTGTCCTGGCGAACTTCGTACCGCCTCATAATCAAATGTATAAGAAAACTAATTATCTTTAGTATCTTTTTTGTGTTTTCTTTCCCATGTTTTAATTCCGATCTTCGGGTCAGAGACAAATTCAAAAAATCAAACATAAATATCAGCCTTTTATTAAGTTATAAATGGTGTTACTAACACGACTTTGATTTTTACATATACATAGATATAGGCACCTACTAGACATTGCATAATTTTCTTCTAAAATAGATTAGTATCTAACATTCCAGTAAGCCCATCTTAAAATAACTCGTACACCTAGGTACTTATTCCGAGCCGTAGATACATTGGAGTAAGACTCCTCTGAATATAGGTCTCACAGAATTCTCACTGAGATAAATCTTGGAATATTTTTTGTGGTCGACCGATACCAACAGATGTTTTGCAGTCATCGCCCAACCAGTCTTCCACTATTTGCACACACACATGACTGGAACACAACAATTTAACACGTTCACGAAATGATGGCAGAACCTTCAGCTCTTTGTCATATTTGTTTGTGCTTGATAAATGTATGACTAATAACACAAACTAGATTATTATTAGACATAATTTATCATTAACAAGATAGGTAGGTTTTACTGCCTGATTAGCGCAGTTTGTAGTGAGCCTGCTTTCTGCGCCGAGGGTCCCGGGTTGGAATCCTGGGAGGGACAAATTTTGTGTGATGGGCACGAATGTTTGTACCCAAGTCATGGATGTTTAATATCTATATAAGTAATATATGCTGGGTTCGCCCCCAGTCCATTGTACGGTACCCCTAATACAAGCGTTGCTTAGTTTGGGACCGTATAGTCGGTGTGTTCGTCTGGCGATATATTATATTATATTAATATATTTTGCCCTTATAATTTATCAAGCATATATTTAGATATGTGTTTGAAAATTACATGCAAGTATGCCAATCGCCGCCATATCGCTTCGCCGCGGCTGGCACAGTAACAATTCAGTCCCAGTACTAAATATAGTACAAAATAAAACAACTGTCTCTTGCCCTTCATTCACCAGCCCTGATTATGTCATATTGGACTTAATGCAACTTGTAACAGTGTCGATTTTCATGTGACACGCGTGGGCGATGTAATTGGTTGACGCGGCTGTCTGCGCGGGCGCACCAGCATTTTTAATTATGAATTAATTAGTAACGATCAACAACGCAAACGCGCCTAATCCTGATTACTCATTTTGGTGTCGTTTATGTGCATGTAATGGCGGCTAAACATACAATAACTTCTCGTAGTAAGCAATTATTGTGTAGACGCTGAACCATACGATTAAAACGGCATTGTTAGGTACTTAAATGGAAGAAAGAAGAAAAAATAACGCCAGCCGAACACACCACAAAGCAACGCTTGTATTATGGGTACCGTGCAAAGGACTGAAGGCGAACTCAATTGTGTAATACGTATATAGATATGAAACATTCATGACTGGGGTACAAACATCACACAAAGTTTGAAGCTACCAGGATTCGAACCCGGGACCCTCGGCATAGAAAGCAGAGTAACTAGCGACTGCGCTAATCAGGTCGTCGGAATAATTTTCTAGTTCATTTTGAGACGATTGTTGGCCGGTTATTATTGTTTATAGATGGTGTTTCATAATTATTAGATAACGTATGTATACGTACCGATTAATAACATGCTCCCGCCCATATGTTGGGGTCGTCGACCCACCGATTTAAATATTATTAGATATAATATTTACATATATCGCTGTTTTAATACGTCACATCTCGCCATCCCAAATTTTCATTTTTATTATCACTACTTGCAAAACATTAACTCGAAAAACTATTCAAATAGATTCTTAACTTCCATATTAACTGTACTAATTAATTTTGGTATCATTTGGATTGAATACCTAATACCTAATAGTTTTCTTCGGGTACCCATATCTAATATTTTGCATATTAAGCTTGTGTACAATAGTAGGTAGGTTTATCTTAAACAGGTATCAATGAGCTATCTATCTGTCCTATTGACAACGTCCACATGTATGTATAAATAGTTGCAACATCACGTTAGTTAATGACAATTCTTGTATTTGCGTAGCCGGCAATAAATTCAGCGTTCGATTGCGCAAGCGCAGCGTCCCCACAACGCCGCGTCCAACGACTCCCACGCAATTTCCATTTTCTTGCGAGGTTAACACAAAATTTCTACTATAAAAAACAAACCAAAGACAAGTAATTAGCGATGTTTGTTACAATTTTCATATCTAAAAGCGTGGCTTGTAAAAGTAACTTTTTAAAGCGATTAAGTGAATAGTTAAGTATATATCCTCTCTAAAATCTGTAGTTAGTGGTACTTAATTCGCAGTTCCATAAAAAAATATAGAAGAAAGTATCTAAGCTATACTACAGATTAGATAAAAAGCTATCATACACTAGTACAATAGCCTTATATATAATATATTGTCTATGAAGTGTGATAATAATTCGAATTTAAGTACTTAATACTTAGCTATACTTACTCAAGTGTTTATTTAGCGACATTCCGCAGAAGAATGCGTGTTGCGTTACAAGTGGGTGTCGCATCGCGCGCCGCGACACTGTGTGGGCCAAGGTTCTCATTTGAATCGGAGAACAGACACAAAGAATTAAGTTTACTGAGCTTAACACCAGCTATTTGTGTACCACTGATAGTAAGCAAAAACTGCGGTCTCGATGGTGAATGGGGAGGACCCTATAGTATTAAAAATCACCAACCGTAGGTCCTTATCATTTCAAATTAATTTCACCGATATACACAAAGTCGTGTTGTGCTTCGGATCTTGCAACGTTACTGGCAGTGGCTGTGCCTACGTGGACTTCAGTTTTGATATCCTGGGTCAACCGTTCCATCTCCCGGGATAACAAGTATCGTACTCGTTGACCAGGTGTTTAAGATAACAGTATACTAAGGATCATTAATATAGTTATTGGTTACCCGAAATCACTTACCATATATCGTGCAACTTCTACCTACGTTACAGTTCAAAATTTAACAGATAAGATACCCAGGTCCTATTCAAGAGGATATATACCAACGTATGACCCTGCGCTTCTCCATAGCGCATTTGTAATCATTATTGCAAAGCATAAATTTTGTAATGCCAATTAAAAAAATATGCTACTCACAAAAAAAATACAACTGTAATTCAAACTTCGCATAATGATAACAAATTTAGCCAATGCACTTAAAAAGCACAGTATTTCCGGTGGTGACCCTTTATGAATCATTCCGTATTTTATTAATGGATTAAACGGAACAAAAGCTCACCTAATATAATACTTCCTGAACTAAAAAGCTTTTCGTGTAAACAACGAATCAACCGCTAAAGAGTGCGCAATGTATACTAGCTTTCGTTCCATACATTAGTCATCGGGTTATGAATGGTTGGAGGGACGGGGCGGCCTAAGGAGCAGGGGGCAGGGAGGAGTGCTAAATATAGCCAGCCAGCAACAGGTGGTCAATCCTCACCCCTCCTCGTCCACCCACACGGTATGGGCGGCACACTCATTGTGACCGAGCCCGACCTAACGGGATAAGGAAAATGAAAACAGATTTCCCAGCGCGAATGGCGGTGGAAAATTTACGCAAAATTTGCATTTGCAGGTGAAACTCCCGACGAAAGCTGTATTGAATATATTATATTGTTGGAAAGTTTAGTTAACATAAATCTTACGGACTCGTTACTCCAACTTTTCTAAGTGGATGTCACGTGTGGCAGTGATGGTCACATTGCGATCGTACCTAGTGATACAGTCTGAGATTGTGGGCATTAGGATATTAAGACGTAACCCGTTTGCTATGAGAACCATTTAACAAGAATAACAACCGTTGGACAACGATGTCCGTTCACTAAATTCTCTACTTATGAGAGTTTAGAATATTATTTGAATTTTTTTAAATCTTTTTGTTTCGGATTTTATCGCGTTTATTTTATGTTTAAGAGTCCTCCCGTGACCATGGTTACTGTAAAGCAGCCGATACATCGGGAACGTAAAAACAGAAAATAAACGCGATAAAATCCGAAAAAAAAGTTTTTATTTCAATTTCAAATTCGCGTAAATATAAGAAATCAATATTATTTGAAGTAGGTATTTTTCATTGGATCGAAAACCGGCACCTATCATTGTGCATAAAACATATCAAGGCTGATTAAACCGAAAGACTTAATTCAAAACCGTGATCAAATTTTCGATGCGTGCAAAATCTGAATACCTACGACGGGTACCAAATCTGCTCCTAAAATTGTGGTTTAAGGCTTGGAGATATCACAAAAAAAAACCTGAAGCAGGTTGGATGCGTGCCGCATCTGTATGCTGCATAATGATTTAACATTAAATAACCCTCGTTCTCCACGTTATGAATGTGTATTATGTTTAGTTCCTAATAGTCGATCGGATATCCGTCCAGACTGGCGATTGATCTGCGATTATCCGTCACTTCCAAACTTCTGAGGAAACGGAAAGGGATGTTGCTCTTTTATTTTTAAAACTACTCGCGCGGGCGACTTTCTAAAATGATTATACGGAACTCGAGAAGTGTTTGTTGTTACACGAATAAAGAGTTCATTTCGTATTATTATAGACTTGCCACCGTTGGGTTCCCTCCACGAGTAGGGAGGATAATGTGTTTTGAGCCTTTACAGCTTCTTTCCCTATAGCACAGAAGACACATTAGGAGATAGGAACCTAGCCTAGATACGTTTATATCTAGATGCTTATCTAATGATTATACTCGTGATTGGAAAGCGCGAAGTTGCTAAGACATGACTAAGAGTCACACCTCATGACTCTCAAAGCTTTAACACATTTTTTTTGTATTTTTTTTTATTACATTATAGGCAAGTATTTGATCTCGATCTCACCTGATGGTAAGTGACGATGAGATCTACGATGGAGCATACTTGCCTAGGTAGGAAGGCGGCAGTAGATCGAGACGCTACATTCACTAGGCACATGCAGCGCAACTGATCTGACCCGCCATCCAAGAATGGCAACACCGAACATCATGCCGGAACACGGCTAGGCCGCTTGGCGACATGGCTTTGTTCAGTGGGTGGTGACTAGCCACGGCCGAAGCCTACCACCAGTAAAAAACATACAAATAGATAGTACTAATTGAATAGCGAGATCTCTTTCCGGTCAGCTATCAGGTTGCAATATAATTGAACTTGCTACTTGTAATAGCTGGGGCTATGAGGCCGAGTTGTGCACAGAGCGGGTTTTCTCGGAAGAGGCGCGGGCGCTTGGCTGGAATAGCTAACTAATGTGCCGGTCGCAAGCTGCGCACTATCTTATTCATTCAAGCAATAATAGATTCTTAAATATTATTATGAGTAACATTATCATTGAGTTTCTTGCTGGCGCTTCGCAGTGGTAGATTCTGACTAATCACGAGTCTTCAGCCTATAAGTACTTTCATGTTTTCATACATTTATCGTAAAGAGAACATGAACAACACCTTATTATTCATAATTTGCATAAATAAGGACTAAGATCAACCCAAAATACTTATTTACACGCAAGAATAACGATTATATTCAAATATACAACCAATTATTTTGAATTTTCCGAATATTATGCTTTAAAAAAAAATAGCATTCCCTTTTCAAATTCCGCTAGCATATTTATGTGTACCGTTAATTAAAGTGGAAAAGTGGCAGTGTAACCTAAACCGATCATCAATCATAATTTGCCGCGCGGCAAGTTCTTGGCCGGTGTCTCCGAGGCGACCCTGAACGGCTATATTTAGTGGGTGCAGCCCTTCAGTCGAATGCGCTTCGAGATAATAACTCACGCGATGTTTGGACGTGGCCACGGGCGACGGTGGCCGATGCCGGCAGCCGCGGGTGCGCGGGCGCACTTCCACGCACACATGTCAAATGGTGCAATTTGACGAGAATGCGATGCATTTCAGCCGCTCGTTCGGAGAATTATTTTATGAATTACAGCTTGAAATATTAGTCTGAACAGCGCAATGAATACGAGCGGGTGCCTAATTAGGGTGCAAGATTGAAATGCAGAGTATCCGATAGCAAAAGCATTATAATGATGGGTTAAAATTAGCACATATGAATATATTCAGAACTGGCAAGCTACGAATATTAAATATAGAAAGATTAAGCGAGATGAGAAATGAAGAGTGGGATATTACCCATGAGGATGATTTACAAAGTTACGTAAAATATTCTCTTTGAAATTTAAAAAAGCAAATTTGAAGGTACCTAACTCAATGCTCTACTTTAGCGGTAGGGTCTACATAGCCGAGCTGCTCTTCAGGAGAGTGCGGCCAGAAAGTGGGTCGCTTCACGGGGTCCAGCGCCTGCTCGGGGAACATGTCGTAGTACATCTCCATTGTCATCTCCTCGTAGGGCGGCAAAGCTTTTATTCTTTCAAGTTCTTTAGTGGAACTGTCAAACATGAAAATATACCTAATGATTGGCCAGGCAAAGTTTATATTAGCATACTGGGACTTTACTGTCTCCAAAATTGGTATCAATACGAGAACTAATTATCTATCAATAATTAAATCCATAATGAATATAGACAATGTTAGTATCCAACGAGAATGAATCACTAACACCTTGCCCTCTAAGGTTATTTTCGCTTGGCGATACTCAGCTCTAGAGCTAAGACCCACGAAGGCCCTGTACCTGTGCCGTGCAAACAAACATGGTGACATAGAACATAGTGAAAATGAAGTCTTAAGTGTCATTTCATATAGCGACGATATGATTAGTGCAGTTGATGGTGACCCTGCTTTCTGTGCCGAGGGTCCCGGGTTCGAATCCTGGTAGGGAACAATCTTTGTGTGATGAGAACACGAATGTTTGTACCCGAGTCATGGATGTTTAATATCTATATAAGTATTATATTACTGAGTTGTACGGTCCACACTAAGCAACGATTGTATTACAAGCGTTGCTTAGTGTGGGACTGTATAGTTAGTGGGTTCGTCTGGCGATATTATTATTATTAAAAAATATATAAGCCTTTGTATAGAATTGGTACTAACACGTCAATCTGTTTCTGGAGTTCACTACAATATGCTTTGATTTGCGGCTCCAAAGTCTTCCATTGCTCGTCCACCGTATTCGAGTACTTGTCGTCTGGGTACGGAACCTTGAAGCCATCGTACGCCGTCTTTATCTTATCCACCAAACCGGGGACAGGGACTATCTTTTTGTATTCTTCCCAGTTGATTTTGGGAGCCTCTGGAGGATTGGACAAAACCCTGAAATACCGCTTAATTTTTTATATTAAGGAGGTATCAATTTAAAGGACTAGGGATTTTCTTTTGTTCTCGTTTCCTATAGAAGTCTACAACCAGGCTATGTTGGTGCCTTCGTTCGTACCTGCGCAAGTAAACGTCTGCCTTTCCTTTAAAGGCCAAAAAATTGGCTCTCTGGTCTGGTGGTACACGTTTCTCTAATTCCGCCCAATTTACCGTCATTTTAGTGAATCTTTTCGCCATCGCATCAAAATTTTACTGTTGAGAAAAACACAACTACGTTTAGCTTTGATTTGAAAACATTTACGAACATAATATTGAGTACAGATAAAAAAGTTTTTTGACAGATATGACAATTTTTCAGCTTTGAGACTGCCGTCTTTTACAAAAGACCAAGTAGTTTACATGCTCTTTGATCCAGATAGGTATCTAATTATTGGAACTCTCAAAGGTGAAGAGTCTCATAAAACCTTGCCTTGCATAATTAATTTCTATATTACAGACGAGATTGCAGCAATGTACATGTACACTTCTTAATCAACAACGTCTTCAGTACTCGACATGCAATGGACAATTGACCGCTTAGCAGCGTGGTGTAGGCATTTCTAACGTTTAAAAATGTCATTACAAACATGCGTTCAAAATAAATGCTCTTAAATAATCAATTTTGGCATTGGTATTCAATTTTTTAAAATAAAAAGAAACAAGTGTAAGTTGGTATTTCGACACTGACCTCTATGTGTATCATGGACGTCAGTATATTTCGATGTCGTACGTATACGTCTGTCAGATAAACGATTCTAAATTCAGAATTTGCAGTAAAATATAAGTAGGTATATGAACGCACCCAACCTGTAAACCCAAAAGAATATCTCGGTGGAAAGGTTAATCAAATCGAGTTAATAATCGATCACGCGATGTACGATCTTCCATCATCATAAGGAATTGTATTGTTACCAGGCGTGCTCCGTAGGTCGGGATCCAGCTATCTCGGTGCTGTAAGCAAACGCATTTATATTCATAAAACAATATAATACTGTGTAAATATGATAAGCACTGTACTAATCAAACCACTAGGTAGAAACAAAACTTGAGGCAAACTTAATAAATTGGGGTATATCATGTCAATTGTTGTCAGAATTTACCCAAAGAAAATGCGACGAAATAAAAAAAAACCCGCCAATTTGCTATCTGTTTTATACCAACTGGTTGTATACCTTATACAAAATCTGTCATGGTTCAGTATTTTACGACATCAATTGAATTGATACATATACAGATTCTTATATCAACCAATGTAGAGTAGAGTTTCCTCTCCATGACCCACTCAAGGTTTTGGAGACAAAAGCGTAAAGAAAGTGGCAAACAGTTATGTGTATATTATGTGCTATTTGTGTTGTTGCGTATCTGATAACATTATCAGTAGTTGATAAGTTAGATAGCACCAACGCGACGTTTTGTCATTTCAGTTATAATTTGCTCTGTGTAATTATTAATGGTTTGAATTATTCAAAGTTATGATGCATAAGAGCGGGACAAATCATGTTTCTGGGAAAGAAGGATAAATGTATAGATATGTTATCACAATTCAGGGTACCTAGCTACGTGCGATTCGTGATAAGGTTAGAATTCGTATGTTTCCTGACAGCCTAGAAAAGTAGGTCTCACATATTTTTTTCCTACAGCTATGTAAAGGTCAGCCCCGGCTGCTTACACCTTTAACAGTTGTTAACCATTTCATACAGTAGGTTCAGAACAGCTATTAATAAATGCATTAAGTACCTCAGCTATAAAATAATAATATTAGCCCTTTTAATGTCCCACTGATGGGTACGGGTGTCCCATCAAGGCGAAAGATATATATTAGGCATACGTGATACCTATACAAAAAATGGAATATATATGAATACTAAAATATATTAATTATTGGCTGTCTAATTAAATAAATCCTTACCTAAGCACCGGCCTATACTAATCACACTGACTCAAAACCACTCACCCTTTTCAATATTTAATATACCTTGCGGCGACTTATTTAAATCCAGGGTTGTTTGTCACCCCAAACCCGTTCCCCTCCGACTCATCCCCACGTTCAAATGAACAAATCGACACGCCGCTTCAATTACAAGACAATAATGTCGGACGGTGTCGGATCGTCGCATCGTATCCGCCGGATATTGCCCGTAACGACATGACTTCAGACGCGCCGAATTCTGCCGACGACATATTTACCGTATCACAAGCGCTCCTGGCGATTCCACGGAACCAAACTTTTTATATGTCACTCTAGTTGATAATCTTACGAAACTATCTCTTATTGTCATGGCAGTAAGAGTATTAATAGGTTTTGGTGGTGGTAAATAGGATCCAAGCGCACCCTGTTTCCGGCGGATCAACTCGTTACCTTTAAGAAGTGTTAACTAATTCCAATCGCTTTGATGGGTTATTAGTACTGGAGTTATATGTAGAGTGGGATGTATACACTTTTCTTGCAACAAGTAGATACCCTTAAGTGCGTATTGATTTATTATATTTAAGCGAATACTACACATTTAAATAAAACTTATTTGACATGTTTTATCGCGTTTATTTTTTGTATTTACGTTCCTGACGTTTCAAGCAACAACAACAAACGCAAGCAAAACCTAAATACGAGAGTATAACAAACTAAATATGACACTAGGACAACAGACGCCTCAGTCCTTCGTGACCACGGTAGCTGTAAAACAACTGAAACGTCGGGAACATAAAATCATAAAATAAACGTGACAGATTAATCTGATAAATTAATTTTATTTCAACCCTTAAGTGCAATTGCGTTTTCAAACGTTTTGCAATGATACAAATAAATAACATTCATGATTTGTTAAAAATACGCATTGTTAATTTAATAAGTAGGTTTGTTCTAATCACATATTGGTTACCCATACTTCATGTAAAAGTTCAGCATGACAACTATATTAAATCGGTTTTAATTATATGTTAAACATTAACAATGAACGTTGAGCACGCCAGTTCACTTCACTCCTACTGAACATTAATTCACCACACGTAGCCAGTCCAACTGAAGCCTTATAATATCAAGACAAAAGACAAATGAACCAACTGTATTATTCTTGTTCTTAGTTTTACAAAAAAATGTGGATAGTGCGACGTGTTGCGAGATGACGAACAGGTTCGTATCCTTAGCCTCGGCGTCAGATTTGATATTGTCCCTATCGTGATCGGTAAGTGTGAAGGAGAGAATAACTGATAGGAGGCTCAGATTTGCGGTTACAGAAGCCTTATTATGTGAGGCGAGGACCTTATTGTGAGGTGCATTTTGCGATCATATTTCGATTATGACCTTTAACGAAGTTTTTAAACCCGACGCAATGAAAATAAGAGTGCAATAAAGAGTCTAATTTGTCTGCCTGTCAGTCTGTTTGCCTATTTGTCTGTGATTTTCATCGTGCTAGGACTAAGGGTTTACATCGTTTATATTTTATTTTTATATTATTATTTACATTTTATACCATCATTTTTATATTATTTACATTTTGTAAGTAGCATCTAGAAAATTTCTGGAATGGCAATATGATTTTAAAAATGCAGCCTAACATACACGACCTCCATCTGGCTTTAGTATAGCACATAAAAACCATGTATTGACTCTATGATGCCAGTGAAGTGATCATTCACCTATACTGATAAAAATGTAAGCATGTTATGGATAGACTCGGGAGTTCATAAATGCAATGATCTCAGCGCCTTTGAGCTCCATATAGTAGAGCACTACATTGCTTCCAGATATATTTTTCTCTCAGCATTAGGTACCTAATATAAATCTTTTCACTCATTCGTAGACTCCACAGACGCCTAACGAATTTGTTTTTTTTTTGTTGTAGCCCCAGCACGATGAAGCTGGAGTGGGCCGAGAGCGAGTCCGACTACGGGCTCGAGGAGGCCGCGTTCTATGAAGGGCCCCCTGCGCCCGCGCCGCCGCCCACCAAACATGTCTCTTTTTCCTTGCGTCTTGATTTGGTAAGTACAACAGAATAACTAATTTCCTTAATTTCGTTTAGATAGAGTATTTATCAAATACTCCGGTAAAAATTTTAATATTTGCTGGATAGTCTTTTAGTCGTCTGTAGGGTTTTGTAGAGATATTCCACAAATCATATTATAGCCCACCATTTTAAGTGCTAACGACAAGTCGTTTATTTGTCACCCGTTGCAGAGCTTTACGCCTAAAATGACTATTTAGTGAGAAGCTGTTAGCGTACCTACTAGAGATGCACCGAATATTGATTTTAAGACGGAACCGAATACCGAACATTATTCGATTCAGCACTTACCAAATCGAATTTTAGGTCGAATACCGAAAATGTAAAATATGGCACAATAGGTATGCCGAATAGCGAATCATTACCTAATATTCGGCGCATCCCTACATCTACTCGTTTCTTTGTGCCATAGTAGCGGTTTTTTATATTCTTAATTAACGTTTTAAATATCTTAATACAAAGTAGGTAGTTCTCAAAATGATCCATTGTATGTACAGTAAATTGATGTAATAATTGGCTATAACAGTCACCAGGCAAAAAAAAATGGTTAGGGTCTACTGAAGTGACGTCTCCTAAACACCCCCCGGATGTCCCCGGTGCAGACCAGCGGAGCGTGAATAGCGTGATCAACTTCCACACACCATCGCCATTTCACAGATTATCTCTGTTCTATCATAAAATAAAGGAAACGAATGTTTGGTTGCTTCAAAACAAAGCAGTTTCAACACAGATTTTCTTTCCACTTCTGCACAGAATAAATTCGTTTTCAATGCCAAGAAAATATGAAGCATAATGCACTTTAAATAGACCATTAGTTTTTAGCACAATCGATAATGTTAAATACATACAAAAATATAAACAATTTCGTTTATCTGATACCGAGCTCACGGTAGAAATCAATCAACGACTGGCAGAAACGAGTATCGAAAAGAAACCCGAGTTCCTATTTCAAAGTTCCCGCTCCTTTTTATTTCTTTTTTATTTTTAAACTTGTCCATGACACTGACGCTAAGCTGCACTAATGAGTTTCGACATTAGCTGACTGCGACGAAAAACTGTTGGGACTTTTTACGAATGGGTTACGGAGTATTGTATTATTTTTTAATGATTACTGAAGTGGGTGAGGGTGACGAAACGATTCAGGATAATTATACGAATCGTAAATAAAACGCCATTCTGAGTTGAATTTAACTGAGGGATATTATTATGTCCCCAAATATGTCTGTCTGTCGATCTGTACGGACGGACGGGCTTATCTCATAAACTACTGAACACATATTGACCATTTGTCCGATTTTCATCAGTGTAGGTAAAATTCCTTGGGAAGTTTTACTCCAAAAAATGTAAAAAGTATTCCTTATGTCACCCAGTAGGTTTGACCTACTTTGCAATATAACACATTACTACAACTACAGCCCACATATTAAAATTCCAAATAATGAATGACAAGTAAAGCGAGATCGTGCATTCTAGTTTTTTTAAGCCTATAAATTCACTCACCAAATTGTTTATACATCCACTAATTTTGGAACTCAAACTATCCATTTGCACCGAACAAAAAACAATTGATTTTCTCAGAAAAAGTCTCTTAATCATACCGGGAGATAAAAATTGTAGCTATCATTAAATCATATGGGGCAAGGCTCGTTAATAACCGCGACGGGGCAAGATAAAGGGCCCGTCGGGTGTTATGACGTTAACACCTTCATTCGGCGCAAGTCACCATAAACAATAATCGCTGACGTGATTTACATGTATAGTTTTGTCGACACCCAACTGCTGAGTGATTAAAATATTCCAAATTTGATTTATTTGTGGCGCGCGGGAAGGATACTATTTGCATACGATTTTGTGTGTGTGTGTGAACTGAAAACGTTTATATAATATCATATTACCACATACAAAACTTCGCCAAGTAAGTGGTCCAGCATAGATTAACCTTTTTTTTGTAGAGAGCGTAAGTTCGTGTGTTTACATGCTAGAGCAGAGGCTTCACTTGTAGCTTACGCGTGAGATGTCTAAATATTCTAACAAGTCTGTGCTACAACTAGGGATTGGCTTGTTATAGTATTTTTAAATCGCTAATTAAAATTATGTTTGCGTGGTATCTAGCAATAAATAAAAATACTATAGGTACTAGATGTTCAACATATACCTACCTATCCCATTCAATAATCAATACGCACGTTAATTGCAATAATTAAATAAATAATAACATATTAGAGACGGTCCGGTCCACCCGAGCGTGTCTCATTAGCTGCAGCTAGGCGATATCCTGCCGGTAATTAAAGGGACGCTAGTTACGTCCGCCTCGCAGGATATGACATATTTATAGTGATTTTTCTCTATAATTAGTTACCTTTAATACCAATTTTTATATAGTTGACATGTTGGAAAATACATCATTATTGCCAATATGAGTGGAATATTAGCCAAGAGTGGTAGAGTCAACTAGTAGTTTGTTTCAAAGCGGTTTAATTATGTCTGAATAACGTCGTTCCATAGCTGCGTACGTCTGCATCCAGTGCCTAGTGGGATTTTCAGGGACTAGGTACCTACTAGATGCAGAAGGCATTTAATAGATCATCATTGTCATCCAGATTATCATATTGACAAGTTACTCTATCATGCCCCTTAGTTACTATATATAGCTGCCGACTTCTGGATCCAGTACCTAGTGGACCTTTCACAGACTACTAGGTAGGTACTAGATGCAGAAGGCATTTAATGGATGTCGTCCAAATTATCATATTGACAAGTTACTCTATTCACCCTAATCTAATAAGACGCCAATCTTTATTTTGTACTAACATCATTGTTCATAGCCTTTAAACTATTATAATTAGGGTTGGCTTTTAAAGTCTAACCAGGACTGAAAAAATAATCAATGATACTGGACTCCATTGCAATGGATAAGGCCGGTCGTTCCACGTTCTCCGTTCCGCGTTTCGCATTAATTGAAACATATGAGATACTGAGCAGTTGCTTATGGCGCGGGTGCTACGCATGCCATAACACACAAAATGCGGTACGCAGAACGAATATCACTGAACGCTTCGTATGTTTGGATATTAATTTTGTAATCGAATGTAATCGAATCATCATTGAGAAGGCATGATGTCACTGTCATTCTTATCTATGAAATCTGTGGAGTGAGTAGTACGGAACGCGAACGTTATTGTCACGATTGCGCTTACGTTTTGCTGCGTATTTACCGTCTCACAGAGATTGTGTAATACGGAATGGCTGAAGTTTTCAGGCGACATAACTGCGGGTTGAAACGCGTAACGCCGATAAACCTGCACGTGCTAGTACCTACACATGTTTTGTAAATAGCCCTCACATTGTTACCTTATATGAAGGCTGAAAAGTTAGAAACTGTTTCACCTCTAAAACCGGTATCGTTAGCAATTCTAATTATTTCCATGCACGTCTGCGACCGACCGACCTCGAATTAGTTTTCCATAATTTTCATACTGAAAATAAACGCTACAAATATTTCATTGTAAAATAAATACTACTACCCTTGATAGAAAAGATAGATTGAAATAAAACTAATTTTTCGGATTTTATCGTGTTTATATTATGTTTTTAACGTCGGGAACGTAAAAAATAACGCGATAGACTCCGAAAAAAAATGTTTTATTTCAATGTGTAGTATTCGCGTGAATATAGGAATTCAGAAAAGACAAACTTTAAATTAACAATTTCAACGCAAAGTTTCAACAACCGTCACCGTTGCTGGGTACCACCTACTTCACTAAAGAATGAATGAATCTGAAAAAGTTTACGGTACTTTTTACGTCTCTCGACAATCGGAGTACTGCTTAATCTGGCTATAACTCAGTGGTGTAAGACGTTGTTCGTACGATACATCACATGCTGGATCAGTTGGAAATAAATCAGGGTGGTGGAACGGGTGATGCAGTGCCCCGGGACCACGACACCACACATCACGTTGCGTTGCGTCGGTAAACGAGCGACAAATAGACAATTAACCTTGCCCATTTGTTATCTGTATCCTAACGACGGTGTTTTTTGTGTTTCCGTAAATAGATTCTGAATTTATAATTACACGTTTGTGTGTTCATTCAAAATCAAGCCTAGAATCTGTTGCACTGTTTGTACAAAAATAAAATGTCTGGGATTTTTACAGGCAAAAATCAGCAGTTATTTCATCAGTAAAGTTTACAAAATCAGTTAGGGTGAAGTTATGAGTAATTTTACTAATACTTGCAATTATAGATAATTGATCGAGTTTCAATGTATCCCATATAGGTTACATCAAGCCTGTCTGCGCAGGCGCACTACTTTGCACCAATAATATGCCTATTTTCACTTCCGATCACACCTTTAGAGACACCTCATTCAATTAACCAGAGTCACAATTTTGCAGAAACACGTAGCAGATTTCCATGAACACACATAAAAACTATAAGTAACCCTTTTTCACCGATGGTGACCATCCCGACACGTGCGGTCATTTGGGTCCAAGTTAAATGATGACGCACAAGCATGCCGTTAGAAAACTTTTTTTTGTGACACACTCCCTCTTTATGCTCGAGTTGGGTACTTGTTCTTCTTAAACCGTCCCCTTTTCCTGCACTTAATATTTAAACTGGTCTATAATATCCTAAATAATAATACTAGCCCTTTTTCATGGCCCACTCTTGGGCAAAGGCCTCGTTTCAATGCGAGGATTAGGCCATAATCCACCACGCTGGCCCAGTGCGGGTTGGCGGATTTTTCTTTATTATAGAATCAGATACTAGGTAATATCCGCGTCTCGAATATGTAACTTACGTACCTACAATTAATTGTCTAAGTTTCTACCACCCTAAAAAAAATACATTTTTCGATACATTTAGGTACATTACAATCATTAATCTTTCACGGTACAGGGGATTTCCTCATTCACACAAAAAAAAACAAATTATCTAGAGCGTACATCAATCGACAGCTCAAGCAATAATAGGTGACGGTATGAATTGGGTGCGTGCCCCCCGATATCTGTAATCACGTGCCAAGACAAAACAGGGGTGACCCGACCCCACACTCCGCCCGGCTCGAAATACCCCCGGAATGTTTACGGGTTAATCAACGCGCATGGCTCAGTGCATAAAGAGTTCATTATGAGTAACTTTTGGTTGCTGTCTCCATTCGGAAGTAGGTATCGTGCAGTAAATTTTAATTAACAAGTTCGATTGATGAAGTATGTTAATCGTTTCTTTAACTGTAGTTTTTCCTGCTTATTTAACAAAATAGTTTACCAAGATAGATTATAATTTGACAAGGCTACATTTTCATATTCCCAAATTATTTCAGTAATAACAATTTTATATGTAAACTGAAATAAGTAGTTACTCGTATATTGCGTTCCAAAAACTATCGTTTTACATTATATTTACAACAATGAAAAGTCATGAAAGTGTATGAAATAATTTTAATCTGTACCCAAAGGAAAATAAGTCTTGGTACGCTTCTGTTATGGCCTACAATAGCAATTCCCGGTTGATATAATAAGTTCATTCTGTGGCTATTGTCCTGATTGCTGCGAGGGGGCGCTGATTCGATTTTGACATTTTTATTGGGCCGTATTGATATAATTTGTGATTGGCGTGGTGTCGTATGCTATGATATTCAATTGCGAGGGTCAACGAGCAACAAACTATTCAATAAATATACATAAGGTACGTTTGTGGGTACATTATAGTAAAGTGGTTTTCAAACCTTTTTGCGGTTAAAAGTACCGTTTTTGACGGCATCAAATATTGATCGAGTAAACGAATCTTTCCATACGTTTCCCAGCAATGCCCCTAGCGGAAACGTGCATTTTTTTTGTATATTGGATTAAGCCATCCGAGTCCATCAGTATTTGAATAAATTCAAAACTCATACTTGGGGCTAGACCCAAGTATGAGTTTTGAAGCTAGAGGGTAGGGCCTGGTACACAATGTGCCGAAAAACTCTATTCACCACGGACTTCACACAATTGTGAAACAGGTCTACACCGTCAACTACCGTCATTTAATAAAATTGTCCCTGGGGAACCTAGCTTGTTCTTATAAGTGTCATATTTATAGAAGTTGTGGGAGAAATTATTAATTGTTCTAAGAATGCATCACACATAAATCAAATCAACAAAACGAAGCAGCATTTTTAGATTTCACAATATATATTCTAAGTTAACATCTCCGGTAATTTTGCATCAATTTGAATTATGGTAGAATATATATTCCATGTTTCTGCTACCCGTGTTCCGTTTATAAATAATATGAGCCTTGACGACCGATCGGTTTATTTCAGGCGACCTTTTGAATAAGAATGAAGATAGATCAAAAGATCCTTTGAACAATTGTCTGGTGAATATTTTTTTAAGCCACGCATGTCCGAACAGCAAACGGAAGCGGGCGTGTGTGAACAGCATATTGACTTGTCCACTGACGTGCTTCGATGTCATCACCCATAACTTTGCGCGTTTAAAAAAAAGATAGGACTATTTTAGCCGAAGCATAAGTATTTAAGAAAATACTAGTATCCAGTAATCAATAAAATACAGCAATTCCTTTGAGTAGTGCTGTATTGCAAATCTAAGAGAAGTCACGTACCGGTACTTGCCTGGTATGATCGATTATTGATCCCTATTAGATTATTATGTAACTAGCCTCACGATCAAATGTATGAGATTGTATTTTTTTTTCCATGTTTCAAGTGTCGGGGCGGAGACAAACTCAAAAAATCAAAGATCATAAAAATCGCCCTACCCGTTCTCGAGTTATAAATGGTGTAAAAAACATGATTTTGTTTGGTAAAATCTATCTATTTATAAAAACAAGGTTGTGTTAGTTATACCATTTATAACTCAAGAACGGGTGGGTCGATTTTGATGATCATTGATTTTTTAATTTTCCTCCACCCCTAATAGCAGAATAACAATTGAAACATGTTTTTTTTTACCTTTTCTCATACATTTGGAGAGCTAGTAAGAAGATAATAAAACCCTGATAAACCCATTAAAGTACTGATGTATGAATATTTTCTTCCCGGCAGTGCGACGAAGGCGGCGGCGCCGTAGACGGTATAAAGACAGAACCGCCTGAGGCCGAGGAGCCGAGAGCCATGCAGAAGGTGCCCTCGCTCTCCGACCTCTCCGACCCGGAGGCTTCGCTAGGTAAGTACTCAAATAAACGTCACACAACTTTTAGGAGATATTGCCAGTGCTATATTAGCCATATAGCAAGAGGTAACAAGTTGCAGGGGAGCCTCGTGCCTGTGCGCAAAACATCTATCAAGTAGGTCAGATATGTATGGTATACAACCTAACATCCAATGAAAAGACGTAGTAGTTATACAAGCGCCGCGTATTTGCTACTGGCCCCGCGCATTTGCTACAGGGCCCCGCGCATTTGCTACAGGGCCCCGCGCACTTGCTACAGGGCCCCGCGCATTTGCTACATGCTCAGCGCTGGCTTAATCGGACACTGCTCATTGGCGATAGCAAAGAAGTTGTATATAGAATTTATCAGCACATTATGAAATATGCCAATTTCCACAACCATCCAGGGTAGCTGCAAAGAACCCACTAAACATGTAGGTAATTTCCATTCATGGTTTGTTTTCCATTCATTCTCGTTACTATGCTAGGTACATATATTTTTTTATAATAAGCCTAGGCCCGCCACACACTCCAGTATGTAAGTAAGCCAGGATCCACAGCTGTGACTAACGAAAACGCCGAGGCGTTGAGTCCCGACGAGTCACGCGGAAAAGCGAACTCGCAACGAAATTATTCGCTAGGAAAATTAAAGTAGTAGGTAAGAACACGTAAATCAAATCTAATACAGTTCCGTACCACGCGAAGGTTGCCACTGATGGCCTCAATCATAGAGCCCCAATCCTAACACTACCGGATGAGCGGAACCGGCCGGCTCCTGCGCTGTGTCCGGTGGCTCATCCCCACCATCCTGCCTTATGAATCACTTGTAACGATGCCTAAGGATGTGTTTCCTTCTGAAACTATTGTCTTTATTCTGATTGATGCTTCTGACTTAGCTTTTTGCAATGAAGAGGGTCTATCCTCCCGCTTAATTCTCAGGGTCATTTTAATTGGTACATGATCTACGGTATATTTATTAAAATCTTGTCGTCCATTTTGTACATTATCCGACATGTTAATACACGCTGAATGAAGTGACAACATAAGCTAGATAATATTACGTGTCAGCTGAGTTGCGAAATAGCCAGGGGAAATTGGGCCGTGTAGGTACTATAATAGGTGCTTCGTACTTGATAAATTATTGCGACGTAATTATACTTCAGTTCTAGCCATACATGCGACTTTTTACGCGTAGACATATCAAAATAATAATCCTACTGTTGGGCACGGACCTGCCATCAACGCGGTGGCTCAGTCGTGCGGGTTTGCGTACTTCATACGTCTTTCGAGAGGTTCTGTTAGACATGCAGGTACCCTCATCAAGGTTTCATTCACCGTTTAGCAAGTCAATAATCATGGTTAAAAACGAGATTCGCACATGAAATCCAGATTTCCCAGAGGTGCGAGCCGAGGTTTGAACCTGCGATCCTCGTTACCGAGACAAGCGTTCTACCAACATAGCTATTGCTTACTGCTTTTTTTTGCAAAACATCAAAAACTCTTTTTTTAACTGTTTTTTCTATAGACCTTCCTTAGAACATTACTCAACAAGGTTATTATTTCTGATTAATTTATCACGAATCTCTTATTGAAATAAAACTATTTTTAAGGATTCTATCGCGTTTATTTTTTGTTTTTACGTTCCCGACGTTTCGGCTGCTTTACAGAAACCATGTCCTTATAAATAGTTGTATTTCGGCCTCTAAAAAAATTTGGCAGCTTGTTTTTAGGGGCTATATTCGCTGGATATAGTGCTAGCATTATATCCAGCGTATTTGAGCGTAATTTGTCGCGTCACCTGATTGATCAGCGCGCGGGAGCAACTCGAATTAGCAAATAGGTGAAGCCCGAATAGGATAATACGACGCATCCTCGTTATCCCTGATGCAGTTCAGACTGGTCGCTTTTATAGCGGCCTATATAGAGTCTAGTTGAAACTATGGGACGTGTGGAAACGTTATTTACAAAAACAGTTGTGTTAAGGTAACAAAACCTTGCTGTATCATAGTTGGATAGGAAAAACGAGAATTTACTAAATTTCTGATTCTCGGTGCACAGCTAAACAGCGTGGTTCAAAAAGGGTATACCCCAATTTAAATCTGCGCTACTTTAGCGCATTTGTTGTCATTATACGTAACTGCTTCGATATCCGATTCCAAATTCAAATTACTTACACTTTTTTGAAACAACATTTTTTTTAAATTGCTTAAGGTTCATCATTCACTTAAAAATAGGATGCATAATTGGCGCGTTATCTCGTTGCCATAAAAAATGGTCCACAACCAGCCAGGTAGGTGCATTGACCCAATTAGCCAGTTGTTCGTCGTGTTATATTTGCATGTCATTAATGTGCGTGAGTGCATCGACCTGCGTGTACGCAGAGTAGCACGCCTCCAGGGTGGGCCGAATATACGGGCCCATTGTTCACATTGGCTGCCAGTACTTGTGTATTTAACGTGGGAAAATCAAAAATTTTAATTTAAAAACAAAGCAATCTGAAAAACGTACTGTGAGATAGGTGATGATACCTATGGAATAAAAAAAATGAATGATAACGTAGGTAAGTTCGATTAACCATAGCGTTTAATAAGAACCTACTTACAAGTTTTAAACTCATACACGATCACAACTCGTAAAAAAGAGAGAATAGATAAAATATAAAGTACTTACGAGTAATTATATTAATGAATAATGAGTTTTATTTGAATAAAAACAATCTTATCAGCATTATTCAATTAGTATTGTTTACATTAAAACACACGCAAAAAGCAATAACAATTAAACTATATATAATGTGTAGGCGTTATACATATTATTACCTACTCACGTATTTTAGTTATATCAACGGGAAATAATAATATTAATAATCATAATGAATGAATGATTAAAACCAAGTTATAATTCACCAGGAAAATTAATGCATTAAAAATATTTTGCGTTAATCAAAAAAACTATTTCAATGTGTAAACAATTTCATTGATTAAAACTACCGGAATTTCGGATACAACGTCATTACGAGCTTACATCGTGAATGAACGCTGATACGCAATGTGATTGGTTCCGAAGCAACGAGCCCTTGACGAAGGGATCCCGTCACGCTGCGATGGGCGTCGTAATTACATTGTATGGAAGTCATAGCAGTAGTACTATTCTGTGACGACAATCTCTTATCTCACTCGTCGGTCCGAAACTGAATTATGAAATTTTAATTTAAAAAAAAAAAAACATTTTACCTGAGGATTCATACGTGGGATATGAGATTGTTATTTAATCTCATAAGTAGGTATTTTACACGTGAGGGTAAAATGTAAAATTGATAATGAAATTCCACAATCCACTTTATATATATTACAGGGATAAGTTTTTCTTCTGCTCTTTTTTAGTTGACAATCGGCTACAATATAGTTCTATTTTTGCCAGTGTCGAGTGATCGTTAAAAATTGACTTTTAATTATATGTACTCCTGAGTAAATAATGCTAATTCATAAATCAGCTATTTTATCAGAAATTCAGTGTAAAAATAGCTTCCCATATATCTCTCAATAGCCTCGCAAGACATTTATTTTAATTAAAGTGCTCACAAATCTCAGAATCAAGTTAATAAAAAAAAATACATGATTGCATTTACATACTTGAAGACTTATTCACTGCGGGCGAAAAGGGTCTATAAATAATACCTAAGTACATCTGGCTCTGTGAAAACGTCGGGTGTATGATAATGAAAATACAAATTGTCAGTGGCTCGTTATCATATCGTATGTTCTAGCTAACGGGCACAATGAGAGCAATTTGTTCGCTACTATCATCGCACCCGCTTGTTATGATTCATAGTTAAGCATAAAATTATATTTATATCTACACATGCGATCTCTTTTATGTACCTACTTATTTGTAGTTCGTATTTTGACTCTGTTGTCTTTTTCGGAGTTGTTCCGTTTCATCCTATCGTTATTGATTTGTTTTTATATCAATCGATTTGTATTTCTTACTCATCTGACAGCATTTGATTTATTCCGCGAGTATCCCTAACTCAGCCGATTGCGAAGCTGTAAAGAAATAAAAAGGCTTCGCAATCAAATAGAATAATGGAAAATAATAGAAAAACTGGAAATAATATTGAGGAATAATGTTTCTTTCCGACCTTTTTGGAGGCCAGAAGGAGGCGCTTATTGTGCCAGCCAGTACTAAGTTTATACAGACTGAAACGATTAAAATATTTTTTGCAGGGTGTTATACACTCTTTACATGATTTTACAGCAACGCAATAAACCTGTAGTCAAAGCAAGCACGTATAAATATGAATGCGATTACTTGAATTACTAGCGAACTGTTAACACGAGAACACTTTCTACTGCGCACTGTCTTGGTGTAAACCGGGCATTACAGTACGTTCATAACTAACTTACTAATTAGTTAGTTTATCATTCACAATGGCAAATTTTATAATGCGTAATAATCATCTACTACGTATATATACACTAGCCACCTAATCTCACTTCTGTGCAGTAAGCACTTGAGAAATAAAATTCAAATTTAAAATTATATTTAGTTTTGCTAACAGCTAACTGTTTGAGCCTATCTTCATCTTTCACTTAAAATTAATATGGCGACACCATCCTAAGTGTTTAGCCAGTGTCAGTCAAGTATTGCAAGCCTTTGGCTGACGCCTGCCTTGTTAAGTTCAACATTAAAATCATGGTAGACCAAAAAAAAAATAAGATATGAGAAAAGGATTTTTTTTATGTGAAAACCGATCGCGGCCCGTCTGTCCACCTCAAGGGAGGATGTTGCGGTGTCCACTTCCACCGCGTGTTGATCCACATACTGGATGTTGCCAAAACTATGTGTATACTCTACACGCATAACTGCTAAAGTTACACAGCTACGTGGAAAACAGTATTATTTAACTGGCAGTTTACAAACACGAATTAAGTTCTGGATCGCTAGCCGTGTTTATTCTGTCTGTCCATTCATTGGTGCGTGCCTATGCGTTAAGTTCTAACTGAAACTGTTGTGTTGTTGACTTTCAACTCTTAAAGTGTGAAGTAGTTAATAAACATGAAACTTTAGCGCGATTTGTTAGTTTATTTTATTATGCATGTTGCTTAACATTTCTGTGCAGGCGAATTTGAAAAGAATACGATTTATCTATCTATAAATATAATAAAAAATACAATCGAATTGTGATCCTCCTCTTTTTTGATGTCGGTTAAAAATGTTACTGATCGCTGTATGTACATGGAAGATAGATGAGACATATTATTATAGGGGGTCTTTATCAACGGAATAGAACCCAAAACGATGATTGTTCTAATTTGTGTCCGTTTATCTTTTAGTCCATGCGCTTGTGCGCGCTAATCTCAGAAACGGCTTAACCGATTTGACTGCGGTTTTCACAAATAAATTGTAAGCTTCACTCATAATTAAAAAATGTATACACATTTAAAGACGCGGACGAAGTCGCGGCCAACAGCTTCATAGTTAATTTAACAAGAATATAACCAGAGGATAACATAATTAAATTAATTCGTGTAATTGAGTCTTATACTAAACTAATTTAGAAGTCTATTGTATCTCTATAGGTATCTAATATTGTATTTAAACGCCATTATTTTGTAACATTATACTTAGAGCATGCTAAGCAGTTTTTTATGCTCTATCGAGCTGAAACCAAGTAGGTAAGTATCGTCTGTCACCTGGATGTTAAAAAAAATAAAAGACTTACTATCGTCCACCATAAAGTTTATTTTCCTGTGTGTCCTTTCTTATCCATGACGGAACACGTAGATTGTAAAAGCTCTATACCACTTGCGTGTCAGATGATGCGTGGTGGGTCGGGACAGGTCTATATTTTTCCTATATGTATATAATTAATAGCTTTGATTGATACGACATATGGGAATAACGATTTTGCCACCATCAACTTAAAACGCACATTTCAGCAACACGTGTTTGAACAAAAGTACGTGGTGCTTAATAGTGAATAGCCGAATATTCGGTATTGGGCATATTCGGCAAGATTATCGGCCGAATATTCGTTTGATGTGTCGAATATTAACAAAACCTTTATAAAACATATAAATTTGTTTAATCAACATATTATATTAAAGTTCCAAATACCTACTTACTTAACATTCTAGGCACCATAGCACGTATGTAGTAGCTAAGTATTAATTAATCTATATTAAAGACCCGAACATAATCGTCTTAGGGCCGCATATATGTATCGTCCTTATTGTAGGCTTTTAGTAATTTACGTGAACAGACATTAAATATAATAACCGGTAATCGGTTCGATTCAAAAATCCATGTTCGGAACATCTCTAGTACTGACTGTGGCCGCAAAAATATTAACAGTAAGATGAATTATTATATAGCGGACCTACCTATGACCGCTGAACCTTGTGTGGGTGGATTATTTTAAACGAATCGCAAACGTTTAGTTTGCAACTTTGCGAACACAAAGCCACGATCTATTTCTGTCTAAGCCGGTGTAGTTGTTGACACAAGAAAATTCTCATGAATGCCTACCATGTTGGCTCAAATAAACACGTGTTACAGTAACACAAGTGTAGCTGTGCGTGGCGACAGGCAGCCGACGCACACAAAGGTAGGTTCATTCATAAAAGTGGCTCGTGAATGGCGCAAGCATCAGCGAAAGCTCTGAAAGAGTTATGTTATCCTGGTACCGAGAGCGGACCAGTCAGCGGACTGTTATTTTAATTTGTGAGACAAAGAGCAACAATTGAGTTTCTTGCTCTTTCTTATCCATAGGAACGGCATTCCGAATGAGCAGTAGAATCTGCGTATAATTTTGTTTGTTATTTTCATGAATAAAAAATATTCTTTCTCTTTGGTTTCTCTTTGGATTCTCGTTGGCAGGGAAGCTGATCAAACCTCGAAGTTAGCCTTCGATCGGTTGAATTCACTGTCATAGTTTTTGTACCTACTATATCAGAGTTACTTCTTACTACTCTAGGTAAAGACCGATGTTATTCCTACCGTGTTATTATAATTCCTTTCTAAAATTAGGAAGTGCCTACGTACCCGAGAAAGTATATCCAGCTATTCCTACTGACACCACAGCACAAAATATTTATTTATGATGCAATTTAAATGTCCGCTACTTATGAGCTTAGCGTTATTTAACGATGCTGTAGATAAAACATAATATTTTTAAATTAATAAAATGGAAGCTTATCTGATAGGTACGTACCTACAAAGTATAAGTTATCTATAAAAATATATCCGTCGAAACGAAAATAACCCTTATCTTTTCTGCATTTCCAAGATAATTGGCACTATACAAAGGATAACGTTTCATTCATAGTTTCGTGATTACAACGGCTATTAATTCCTTGTATAGCGTACAATTTGACATTATGTCGGCGAATTCCAAGATACCGCTAACACCAGGTAAAAAAGTTTTTTCTATTAATTTTTCTATAACTTTATTACGTATTATAATCAGGGTTTAGGACGACGCGTCGCACGCTTGCGCATGCGCGTGCGCATCTAAATGATCTGTTCGTCACCTCGGCTCGGCAACTCCTGTGCACTTTGCATACTAATAACCACCATCTGACACTGTACGAGCCTATGACATTCATATTTTTATGACCAGAGAATGAAAATCACGTAATTTTTCAACGCAGGTTTATCAACCCGATTTGTGGATACAAGGTACCTACCGGTACTAAATACAAAAAAAACTAAATCCGTTAGCTATACGGCGTGATTCAGAACGGGTTTACTAACCCCAAACCTGCGCATTTGTAATAATGTCACAATTTCATAATTTTGATTTTGAAAAAATAATGCTCTCACCAAAAAGCGACAATAGTGATTTTTTGTGAACAAACATTGAGATATTATCGAATTGAGATATACATTCTGTCTTCACATAATGATTATAAATAAGCTTTAGTCGAGGAAATAAGAATGTTGTCCGGATAACTGGAACACGGGACGTCTGTCGGGTCAACTAGTTTTATATGGATACATAAGTGCCTTCTCACATCAGTTTTTCTAATGTGCTGGCCTGATAGCTCAGTGCGCTACCTGAAAAATATTACTATTACAATACAAGTATGTAATAAAATAACTGTCTTGGTATTCCTAAAATGTACATCTTCAAACTCCTATTATAAATTCGCACATTCTGAAGATCGCGGCTTCGAGTATGATTTATAATGGCAATAAATCCATTGCCGACTCGTTATGATATACTAAACACGTTTGAAATGTTGCCAACTTGCCACAAATGACTACCGACGCAGGTACTTAAAAACATCAGCCTGTATGTAGGCATCAACCGTGCGGCACATTATTTTTAAAACCTAAAATGTCATAATAATTTACTAATAGTGACATTTTAATTGGATAAAAAGTGGCGGATCGACAATTTCTGATTGGAGTTAGGTATACTTACACAAAAGATAATTGAAAACTGAGTGGTAGATACATTTTAAAATTATAGCTATGTAAATCTCATATATGTCTTTTGTGAGCCTACGGGCATAGTTTGTAAACAAGGCAGAAGCACACGCGCCTACGCACACCTTTCAAGCAAAGCTCTCCACGTATGATATGTAGCGCCATCTATCATCGTACTAAAAAGTTTCAATAAAAAGTTTTAACATGCACAAGTGCTTTGTAGCAGTTCATATTGTTGCCGCTAGATGGCGGCAGCGTTAGCACTTGTTAGTTTTTGCATTGATCAAGAGATGGCAGCACATAATCTTAGTGTATTTTACAGTGCAATCACGGATTGAAGTTTACATAAACCTGGGCAATCTTTAACGTACATAAATTATAATATTTGCCCATCAGTTCATTTTTCACATAGAAAATAGGTGCCACCTATTTATTTATAAGCTCACTTCTTGCTTTAAAGCTGGAAGACGGAAGGTAGATACTTACTTACCAACTTATGTAGGTACCTACGTAGATGAAGTGAATCGTCAAATTGAATGGAAAATCTTATTAGCAAAATAGTACCTATTTCTTCACCGACTGTTTATAAAAGTCATATTATTTACCTACGTTCATTAGTATATAAAATAGCTATCTACCAAGTCTAAGTAGGTACTACCTTCCTATTTAATATTTTATAAGTAGGTAAGTATCTAGTTACATTCACAGCTATTCAATGAAACTACGGAATGTAGATACGTAAGATCATAAGTACTAATGGAGTTGGTACCTATCTGAAGTAGGTATCCAGTTTATTAATTAATTTATTTATTGTATTTACAAAATTATGTTATACTTAGTCGATATTCGTCTCAATATAAAATAAAAAATACACTACCTATGTTTTGCGGGACCGTTGTTTGTGACGTCAGGGTGGGTGCGGGGGTGCGGCGCGGGCGGCGAGGCGTGGGAACCGCGCGGCAGGTGCGCGCGCGCCGGCCACTGATCCTGCACACGCACACCGAAGCACCCGCACACTATAAACATTCGAAATACACATACATTCACATACTACCCTGACCGTAGAGTCCGTTATTGAGAAAGCTCCGCTTGTTCAGCAGCATCTAGGATTTGTGGCCCAGCTCTATGGCGCCAGTTTGTGCAATAAAATATAACCGTAATTATAATGAACGGATATTGGTAGGTATCAACAGAGATATACAAATTTATTTTATTGAATGAAATGGGCAAACAATTACATGTCCGGGCAAACGTTATTCCGTAAGATAACCGTCGACACAAATGTTGTTGTTCAATATAATTCAGTGCAGCTTTTTATTTTTTATTTGGACCACGCATTTCGTTACTTATTTGAATGATCTTAAAGAGTGTAGCAATAAACAACCTACACATAGAATACTAGACTCTATTGTATCCCGCTAAAATGTATAAAAGAAGGTTTGAAAGTCTATTTCAGGTCTAGGGTTAAAGGAGTTTACCAAACTTAACTCTGAAGTACGTATTTGGTACCTAGATAGTACCTATTTAGTACGGTTAGTACCGTAAAGGGATATAGAGTCATATCAATCTGTTGTTAACTCTATTATCTTGAATTAATAATACTTTACACTTATAAAAATTATAACACATTATAGTAGATACTAATGGATTTTAAATCCTTTAACTTGTAGACTACTGCGATAAAATATTGTTAAGTGTCTATTTATTATATTAATATAACTAGTTGTTACCCGCGACTTCGTCCGCGTAGTATTTAACAAAGACTCAACCGTTGGCAACAGCCTGCTCGCGCGTTCTGAGCCCGCGGGACGCATTGCACATTGTTGCAATCAAACTTAATCAGGCGCAGCGCTGCAACATAGGTTTTAATTTTTTTTCGAGAGATCCTATTTTTTTTTTCTAAAATAAAAGTAGCCTAAGTTACTCCTTGTTACATCAGCTATCTGCCAGTGAAATTCCCGTCAAAATCGGTCCAGCCATTTCAGAGATTATCCGGAACAAACAGACAGACAGACAGACAATTTTTTTTAAAAAGGTTGTTTTGGTATCGGTACCGTGTATACATCCAAATGCATTTAGTAAAAAGCGGTTATTTTAATATTACAAACAGACACTCCAATTTTATTTATATGTATAGATTAAATACATATGATCTATTTATACATATACTCTATGAATAGCTCTCTACTTATATATAATAACCTTTCTAGTTTCACATTACTTTAACAAGTCCAAGCTCTTAGTAACCGCCAATGTTTCGTCTTAAATCGAATAAACGGAAGAATACATTTTAAAAGCATAGAGCACTCTAAACTGCGTTGTTTAAACAAGTTTTAAAAACCTAACCCAAGTAATTAAAGCCTGTTCACATTATACTATCGCTTTAGTCAAGTTGCAAGTAAATTGAAGTAAATTGTAACAAGGTATGTTAAATTAAATGGCTTTTGAAAATAATGTTTTTGGTCTTCAATCCTACATTTTGCACAGGAGTTCTTTAAGTGACGTAGGTGACCACTTAGGGGAGATTTTTAGGAAATTGACCTCTATGGTGGTCAAATGTGGGGGTTCAAAGTTTATATGGAAAATGTTATTCTGTGTTGATAACAAAATATGCATATAGAGTCTCCCTCTGAACTTTTTTGAAATCCTAAACCCATTCAAACATTTTTGTTTGGTTCAAAGTGTTCAAACCACTTGCCTAGAATATAGAATCTGTACGAACGAAGCACAAAGTTAAATGAGTTACTGAGTGACCGAGCTGAGGACGATATTTAATAAAAGTAGAGCAAAAATTGAATTCCTCGGCCGGAGGGCCGGGAGTTGGTGCTTTGATGTCAGTTAATGAATTCACCTCTTTACCCGCGATAGGCTACAATCAATTTCAGTTTGCTGCGTAATGGACAGCGTTGTTTGACAGTCATTTATTTTTGGCAAAAGGATTTGTAGCAATAATACGTCGAGATCAATTACGAAAAAGCTTTACTAAAAATATGAAGCTCAGTCTTACGGGTATTATTATTTTTATAATAACCTATTTCAAACTTTATAGGTGAACAATATATTCTGAGTATTGCCAACGATAATACAAGCATTCGCGTACTATAGACATACAGATTACAGCAATATTGTTATACGATTTCAATCTTCCAATAACAATAAATAGTTCAAAGAAATGGTTAATAAGTGCACAAATGCGCCGAACACTAATTATTATAAAGAAAGTTTATTTCAGTATTCCTTTATATCAGTATGTAGACAATTACTCACCCAGACAGATGTAAGTATCTAACCATGGATCCGTTGCGCTACATGTGCCTACTGAATGTAGCGTCTATCTACTGCCGCCTTCCTACCTGTTCACACTCACACAATATGTCAATTCGAGAGTGAACAGGTACCTTTTAGGCAAGTATGCTCCATCGTAGATCTCATCGTCACTTACCATCAGGTTAGATCTAGATCAAATACTTGCCTATAATGTAATAAAAAAATAAAAAAATATTAAATCAAGTCACCTACTTACCTGGGCAATAAGAATACATTAAACGAAGCACTGATCTAATATGACCTAGAGTATTAACGAGGCCCAGAAAGTCATGAAAAGATACCAGAAGATGGTCAAACACAACACTCAAACAAACCCTACGCACATACCGTGATCACGATCCTAGTACCTCATAAACATAGAGAATAAAGTAATACAGAACGCGCATAGTCTACTAATCAATACAAATACGATATCAATTTACAGCCATAAGGTAATATCCTCGACCATTCCACACCATCCCTTGATTCGGGCTCAATCCGAGGCGTGAAGCCGCCTGAGGCATCCTGGGGTGTGCTAGGGCTATCAACCTTCTGAAATTGTAAAAATGTTATTTCATATCTGAACCTGTTAGCCTTTAAACCAGAAAGGAATAATTATAATCATATACTTACTACATTTTGAAGGTCGGAATAAGAATAATATTTTTTTATTCATGTAATTTCAGAAAAGGTACTTCTTCCTCTTACTAAATTAACTGCGATAAAATAAAATAAATATGATTGATACCTCACCCACAACTTAGTGGATGTTTTACCAATGTCATGTTATTGATAAAAATAACTCATTCAATAAATACAGTAATGGATGTGACATGAATATATGAATAGCGTGTCCCAGTTGCTTAGTGATATGAGCCCTGAAAAATATCACGAAATGACATATTAAATGCTAAGACTCTCCCGCCGCGATCGGTGTCCTCTATATGGAGAAGAAGGGGCAAGAAACGATGTCTCAATATATTTATAGAAAAAGTAATGCCCAATGTATGACTCCACCGAATATATCACATGAGACAAACATAAAATATATTAATTACAAGACTTACAGCTTATATGTAAATACGTTGGAATGTTGAACATCGCCATGAAGATGGTTCGCAATTTTGGCAACCCTACATTCACCACGAGAAACGCGCATTGATTAATTTATTGTTAATAAGCTGAGTGTTAAACGGCGTGTACGGGTTAACTAGTTGTGGCTTTGTGCCCTCCAGCAATTATCCGCCTTCGATGGCGATTCCATTTCGTTAACTGCTCGGTTTAATTGCTGGCTCAGCTCATCATTTGGTTGGATTCATTATTTTCACATTAGTAAAACGATTTTTGAAAGGGCATAATAGCAATAACTCTTCTATCATAGCTTGCTGAATTTTATCTTATAAATTGCTTTTGTGTGCGCTAGAAGTTTGGCTAAAAGATTTGGTCGTCGTTCTTTATACTTTGGTAGTTTAGTGATACGATGATTATTGTGTAAACATTTAGTATACAAGATAAGTTGCTATTAAGATATGAAGGGAGTATTAAAACCAGACGTCTCCCAGCACAAAAGTGTTTGGCTGGACCCCGAACCCCCATAATTACATTATAGCTAATATTCTACAAAAAATATTTTATGAATGTTTGTGACCAATAACGTTACGAATATTGCAAACAGCAATTAACTAACAAACGGTAAATCTGCTAGGTGCTCCAACAAAGACAGGAAATCAGTCGCGTTGGCGAAACAACAAACCCAAGAGATAAGACAATAAGGCATTCAGGATTCGACACGATTTTCACCATTGTATTTTCAGTGCCTTCACCGAAATCTAATTCTGGATACAGCTTTCACAACCATGTCATTTATGTGCCAATTTGGAAAATAGGCACAATAAAATTTCACGTTAATACTTTGTAACCAGTGTAGTATATACCTACTACACAAATATGTAGGTATACAACATCCTTATAAAAAGAGCAACCATGGAGTTTCTAGCCCGATCTTCTCAATAGGAACGGCATTCTCAACGGGCAGTAAAGTCGTAACATAATTTTTTTTTTTGACGATTCATAAGTAAGTAGGTATCTATGTATACTGTAATCGTTTACATACATGAATAAAAATATTTCGATTCTGATTCTTAGATTTTGAGCTAAGTACACACCTTCGTTTGAGCGATTTATAAGAACTGAAATGGCTGGAACTGAGCTTCTATTATCGTAGCTATAAGACAACTATACCTACTTTTATACATAACTAGCTGTTGCCGGCGACTTCGTCCGCGTGGTATTTAACAAAGACAACCGTTGACAATAGCCTGCCCGCCCATTCTGAGCCCGCGGGAAGCATTGCAGGTGTTGCTATCAAACTTAATCAGGCGCTGCGCTACAACAGTGGTTTTCATTTTTTTTTCGTGAGATCCTATTTTTTTTTCTAAAATAAAAGTAGCCTAAGTTACTCCTTGTTACATCAGCTATCTGCCAGTGAAAGTCCCGTCAAAATCGGTCCAGCCATTACAGAGATTAGCCGGAACAAACAGACAGACAGACAGACAGACGGACAGACAGACAGACAGACAGACAGACAGACAGACGGACAGACAGACAGACTGACAAAAATTGTAAAAAATGTTGTTTCGGTATAGGTAACGTGTATACATCCAAATGCACTTAGTAAAAAGCGGTTATTTTAATATTACAAACAGACACTCCAATTTTATTTATATGTATAGATGACATCTCATGAAGCAACAACAGTGGTCAGTAGCGCGTACGCATTTCAGCGGGTGACGCACGGGCCGATGTTGAAACGTTTCCTTGGCCAGCTAGGACGTTTCGTGGAAGCACCGCAGCGCCGGCGACGGAGGCCACATACGCGCTTTGAACTAATATGTGATGCACATCGCATTGTGATCGGTGTTAGTAAATACGCCGCCACTGCAAACTACAAGCAACCAGAACGTTTCACAAGATATTTTCCTCTTCAAAAAATCTATTGGAACTCGAAGATTTTTTCGTATTCCTGTAAATATTCGCATGTAATAGGCAACCATAATCATCTGGGGTTCAATTATTGAATTAATTCAAAGTATAAAGTTTGACGTTTTGACCCTGCTTTCTGTAACGAAGGGTGGTTCGAATCCTGGTGGGCCTAAACCTTGTGTGAAGAGCTTCTACCCCAGGCATGGACTTTTTATAAGTGTTGCTTAGGGACCGTACAATTGGCGTGTTCATCAGGATTATATCGAGAAATTCTATAAGTAACAGACAAAACGGTTCGGAACAGTGTCGGGTACCTACATATAGTGGCTTACTAGCGATTACTTCTTTAACAGCCTAACACCCCCTGCTATGGGATACAGCCATGATAGTATGATGCAGGTAATGGTTTGTACCATTAGTAGTATGGCATATACCATTCGAACGGGAGCAGCATAAATTACGATGTATGAGGAGCGATAAAGTGTATGGTGCCGCGGTGCGGTGCGGTGCCGCGGTGCCGTGCGGCGCGCATGGCGGCGCCTGCGCAGGTTCGCGAGGAACAGATAACGTGGGAAGTGGGGCTCGCACCTGTCGGTCACGCATCGACTGTCATCGGGACTCCTATCATTATTTCAACTTTCGTTGACATTATTTTGTTGCTTTACTAAGAAGCTTAGAAGACTTTAGACCTATATATAGAGTGTCTAATACCTATCAAGTACATTACATTTGGAGATTTTATTATAACCACTCGATCTAGCTGGTTCTACAGTGTTCTTACATACCCAAAAAATGTACTGCTCAAAAAAGTAAAAGTTCTTTAAAAAAGAGCAACAATGGATTTTCTTGCCCATTTTTCTCGATAGGAACAGCATTCCGAATGGGTGGAAAAGTTATAGCTGAGCATTTTGTGACATTATTGATGATTCATAAGTACAGTACCTCAAGCACAATCTTTTTTACGTACCTTTTTGGTAACGTAACGTATTCCAACCCTCTCACTCCCCATATTTCATAAAGAAGTTTGACAGTGACCGCATGTTTTCTCGATTACGTAAGAAGTTCCTGTTTACTCTTCTAAACTTCATAGTTTACTTACATGAATACAAAATATTCTGATTCAATATTGTTGACAGGCTGTCAGTTGCAAATATAAAAAAAAACAGGTTATTGAGCAAAATATTAGCATGTTAACATATAATAATATTATTTTGTTCAGCATTCCCGCTAAATATTTCGAACCCAGCCAATTAATAAATCTCGTTTATTGTCGAGTAGCCATTTATTTTCTGGGATTGCTAAATTGTCTTAATTAATTCTAATTGAGGGTCCTTTCGAGTGTTTGCAAGGAATGCTATTGCGAACGCCCGCATCGGCGTCGCGTGGGGTATATATAGCCCCCATACTCAGACATTCACACGAAAACCAACTTTACATGTCGATTAATTGAGTTCCGTTGAGTATTTCATTACCAAAAACAACGGGAGACGCCGCTGCTACATTAAGGGAACCAAATGAATGTTACATCTTCCCGAATACAGATCTCAGAATTAGAACAAAATTAGCTCTCATACTGTTCCGCTACGTTTACTTCCTAAGAAAAGCGGTGAATTTGAGCCGAGCTGTACCCCGAGACACTCTACACCTTGGCTACAGTTTGCGTGTAAAATTTCACTAGCTAGAAGTCCGGTGGCTGTGTTTTCCGGGCTTCCCGGCGCATCCACAATGGCGTCGCTTCCGGCCAGGTTCCCGCCAAAACAGAAATAAACTGACCCAGTTGCGCGGGCGCACGTCCGGCCCGTGAGCGCTGCGTTCACGATCTGCATTTCCGGTTCGCTTGTCATTTTTTATGGCTTATGATTTTTTAAATCTGACTGTCATTATGACACATGGTCTAACTAATTAAGTATCTCTGACAGCCATTAATGTGTAAAATTTAATTCATATTTGACGTAGCCATCTTTTTAAAGGTCTATTCTTTTCTTTTTTGACATCTATCCTTTATTAACCTAACATGCTCATCGAAATTTTCAAATTTTACTTAAGTACCTACTCTTACAAATGTATCAGTCATGGTAGTAACACCGTTGCCAACTTTATGATCCTTGAAATAATTATGACATCCTTGAGCAACAGCAGAAGAAAAGAAGCAGATCTACCAATATTGATTGACCACCCTATTAGCACAGTTACCAGAAACCATGACTTCTGCACCAAGGGTCTCGGCGGGTTGGAGACAAAATATTCGTGCTCATCACACAAAGATTGTCCCAACTAGTATTCGAACCCGGGTCCTGCAGCACAGAAAGCAGGTTCACTACCAACTGCGCTAACCAGGTAGTCAATATGTCTTCCATCCACGTCGACATCGCCATATAATTATTTAAGATTTCCATTGCCATTGCTGTGTGCCAGAGCATTCGTACCATAACCAAAGCAATTATTAAAAAAATAACATTAAAAAATCAAAAACCATAATCCAGGCAAAGGATCGCGAAGCGAACGGTCGTGCAGAATGAGGTGGTTTGCATAACTCCTCGTGGTTTTTGGAGCGGAAAGGGAGGTGCGCGGTTGGCACACTGGGCTGACCTTGCTGCCGACGGTGCGATGCGCCCGCGCCGGTGGCTGACCTACAAACAGACATCTGGATGTTGCATGAAACGACGCCTTCGGTTTCGACAGTTGATGTCAATGGGTCCTTTGTATAATAAATATATTATTACATTCTGGTATGGGTTTTAGCGAATGAGGTCGTTATTGAAATATACTATGACGGCCTGATTAGCGCAGTAGTAGTGACTCTGCTTTTTGCGCTAAGGGCCCAGGTTCGAATCCTGGTAAGGACAAGCTTTGTGTGATGAGCACGAATGTTTGTACCCGAGTCATGGATGATTAATATCTATATATAAGTATTATTTACTGAGTTCGCCCTCAGTCCATTGTACGGTACCCGTAACACAAGCGCTGCTTAATGTGGGATCGCGATATTTATTTGTTTATACTACGAAGAGTTTAGTAATTAGTGGTTTTTGCGTGCTGATAGAAGTCCAGCCTAGAAAACAAACTCATGTAGTATGCAATATGGATTTGGTTTTACCAATTCTCTTACCATACGAGCGAGACCACCAAGGGCTTGGATCACTTACAGAGCTAATGAAAGTGGTGTAGAGTGCCTTTTTTCTAGCTTTTTAGTTTTAGTTTAGCATTCCAATGTTATCTTTGTATACCTAAAGGAATATTATACATTATCATATATTTCTATGACATAGATCTCGCCCTATTTATATGATAATATACGTTGACATATGCGATACTATCTTTTATCATAGTTTCTAAAATTTTCGTATTTTTTATATATATACATGTGATCCTAATTCTATGTCAGAGATATACCATGCTATGATATATCTCTTATTACCTATTGCTATTTAGATAGACCGACTGCCATCTGTCCTCAATAAAACAGATAATAATATGCACTTTTTTTGGTATTTAATAAAAGTCGCCATTAACAAAGTTGCAACCATTAATTAAATGTCCACCGGTAGTCGGACGTTGTATATCACGCCATTAAATAATGAGACATAAAGCCGGTGTTTAAATGCATAGTAATGTTGTCACATTAAAAATATATGGCTACTCTATGTGACTTGACTATCTATGAGATCGATCATATTAAAACTATTGTAGAGCAATATGGTAGCTTATATGTGATAGTAAGTAGTGATAAGCGATAACTCTTCATAGCTGAAGATTTAAGAGGTCTCAATGCGTGTATCTTAAAGACGGCTAAATTGATGGATTACCGAAATTGATGGACTGTTATTGAAGAATTAGATCTCGTTTAAAGCGGATCAAGCGATGTTTTGAGAATACGATTTTACTCTTCTCTCTATTCTCTCTCTCACTCTCTATTCTCTCTACTTGGATTTGGGGGTACTCGGAGAAAGAGGTTGTCAATTAGTTTAGCCAATTTAGTGTAGGGAAATATTAACCATTAATTATGTTTTTTTTCATTAAACATCATATTAATATAGACTTCTATTATGATTTCATGTAAACAACAATTAATTGAAATATTATTTTTATGAAAAGATCGATGGAAATTTCCAACTCTAGTTCAGAATCATGAGTTGAATTCTATGGTATTGAGTTTTGTTACAAAGCTGCTTACACTCTGTATATCACAGATATATTAGAGGAGATATGTTATGAAAGCGGTGGGCTTGCGCTCACCTTTAGCCAAAATTACGCTAACATAGAGTTTTCGCCGTCAGTCGACTGCAACTGCACGTCGGTATCGGAGCTCTAACTTTTTTTTAAATGCCGTGTTATTCCGTGGTTGTGTGCTAAAATACTAGCAGCAAAGTGAACTACGCGAAAGATGGAATCTCATTTCACCAGCCAGTATTAAGTATTTTATTTATTCGTCTTTAAAATCATTAAAAACAACAAATCAAAAAATATTTAATGCCTTTATTATGTTATTTTAGTTTTCATGTAGCACAACGACTTTTTTATTTTTGTACAAAATACATGGCTCTTTAAGTACCACCTATGTTCGCTACTGAGTGAATGTACGAGGCAATGGATAGATCGTCTAACGATACTTTGAATAAACTGGTGCGTCGCGTGGTACGGCCGCTGTATACGGCGACGACGCAGCACGCACCGAAGAGACTTCGTATTGGTTGGTTTTAGCGAGTGGTGGGAAACAAAACGGAGACAGCGAGTTCCCATACATTTTGAATCGCACGGCATATCTCTCGTGATCTGTGCTGTATATCCTCTTATAGAAGGTAAGGGAGAGGTTTATTAAACCTAGTCTACGAATTAGGTCTGCATATAATCTCCCATATACCTAGTTATTCTTAACTTAGATAAATATCTACTCACTGGCGAGAGCGCCATTTTCCAAAAAAAAAATATATATATATATATTGATTAACTAAACCTATACCATACTATACCCATGATACAATAATATGCTTACACCAATCATATTTTGACATCATACAAACAAGCCTAATATAAATAAAGAACCCTAACATTTCAAGCACTTATTCAAAACTGCTTTGTAACGTAGAGCGTCGTCTAGACGCGCCCGCGCCCCCGCGGCGGAAGTTGCTGTTACGAAATTAATGCGGCTCTAATTAAATAACAAGCCGAGCTCCCGACCGCCGCGCTGTCCTATTGTCAAAATACAACTTCCCTGACAACAGTAGCCCACTTCTGTGTACACGTGAACTGGTACAAAAATGTAATGTACAAAAGTAATATTTATATTTCGAATGTTTGGGATAACGTACTCGTGCGTGCTAATGGCACGTGCAAAGAATGGAACCGCTTCATTCATATTTTAAGTTCTTAGTCGTGTTAGCTACACATGTGTGTGTTAAAAATACCGATGTGTGTTAGTTTATCGCGTTCTTGCGACCACTGAAGTTAATACGTAGTTAAGAAATCGATTAGATTTTAATCATATTGTGTTAATTCTTTATTTAACTATTTTTATTATTAAGTATATTCAATTGGAAGTTATTTTTAACTTGTGCTAAAAAGGCGCCGATAGCGTCATATATGTTATACACTACATAAACCACACATATTGATTTCTTATATTTACGCGTATACTACACATTGAGATAAAACTTATCTTATCGTAAAAACATAAAATAAACGCTATCAAATCCTTATAATATGTTTTATTTCAATAAACCACACAAAATTTATCGCATTTTACTACCACTTATAGTACAATTTTTTTTTTTTAATGTTCATATTCGACCGTCGTAAAGGCCATATTTTTTTGTCCAATCCGAACATAATTGTGTAGAATGTAACATACTTAAAATCCTTTAGTTCTATCTAGTGTTTTATAAGATTATGTATATTATTTGTTATAAGTTCTATATCACTATTTCAATGCAGGAAATCCGCTTGCTGCTATAACCGCAATAGGTCCTAACCTATTGGCACTCGGCTTTCCCTATGCTCACCTCGCAAAAGGCCAATCGTGTTACCTCCATAGGTATTTCCGTTTCATCTTCCCTTGGTAAACCTATCAAATTATTCAGGAAGTACACAAAAATCCATATTTATCAACCACAAAGACCATTATTGTCACTTTGTTAGAACAAAAATCGGTCTCTCCCTTGAGATAAGAGCGCGGCGCGTTTGTCGGCGTACATCAAACGGTGCGCACGCGTCTTACAAACACTTTCGGGGAACAGAGGTCCGGGGTTCGAGTTCGGCTAATCAGTCGCCGATATGTCGCACTGGACTAGCGTTCCTGGAATGTCGTTCAAAAAGTAAGATACATTTTTGCGCGATTCCAACAAATACATTTGGATTTCGAGAGTTAGGTAAAGTTTGTGAAAGTAACCAGAGTTAGGGAAAATATTTAGCTTAGGTAATCAGCAATATTAATGCTGATTACCCTAGCTAAACATTCTATAATCTATACATATAAATAAAATTGGAGTGTCTGTTTGTAATATTAAAATAACCGCTTTTTACTAAGTGCATTTGGATGTATACACGTTACCTATACCGAAACAATTTTTTTTACAATTTTTGTCTGTCTGTCTGTCTGTCCGTCTGTCTGTCTGTCTGTCTGTCTGTCTGTCTGTCTGTCTGTTTGTTCCGGGTAATCTCTGAAATGGCTGGACCGATTTTGACGGGAATTTCACTGGCAGATAGCTGATGTAACAAGGAGTAACATAGGCTACTTTTATTTTAGAAAAATAATTGGATCTCTCGAAAAAAAATTAAAACCAATGTTGCAGCGCTGCGCCTGATTAAAGTTTGATAGCAACAATCTGCAATGCGTCCCGCAGGATCAGAACGCGAGCAGGCTGTTGCCAACGGCTGAGTCTTTGTTAAATACCACGCGGACGAAGTCGCGGGCAACAGCTAGTATTGAAATAAAACTAATCGTACGTATTTTATCGCGGGTATTGTATGTTGACCACCAACCCACCGACTTGGGATCCAGTCATCCAAAACCAAGCGCACCATTGCAAGACCTCAAGACAAAATGAGCTTTCACTGAATAGATCGGACTGCAAACAACAACTAAATATGAGGGTACCCTAGTTCAAACTTTGACACTAGGACGTCAAACACCTCAGTTATCCCGTGACCATGGTTTCTGTAAAGCAGCCGAAACGTCGGGAACGTAAAAAACATACTATAAACGCAAGATTAGTTTCATTTCAATGTGTAGTATTTGCGTAAATATAAGAAATCAATATTCTATATTATTGTTTAATATTGTTATGTTGGTAACTCTATCAACTTACATTCAAATTCATCTTTATTAAGATCTTAGTGGACCTATCGACTCCAATTGCAGTAGCTACTCTCCAGTATTGAATCATGGTGCGGCATTCGGAGGCGAGTTTGAGTGGTGACTCTGGTGTCCATTATCGCCCTTATCTGCCCGCCCGATCGACACGACCGCCGACAAATTGGTGCCAGCTCATCTGTATCGATACATCGGTACTTTTACTCTATTCAGTCGATTCTAAAAAAATCGTTTTGTTAGTTGAAAAACTTAAGGTTATTAATGTAAAATATAACCGTATGCTTCTTAAACGAGTTTCAATGGGATGGTTTGTCGGAAACGTTTAGGAGTGTAGAGTTAATTAGTATTTGTACATAATTGATAATGACAAAATAGTAATTGCTTATCCACTAATTCTTTGCCTAAGAAATTTGTTAGAAGTTCAAATCGCCCATCATTTGGGTATGAAAAAAGTTGTTAGAAGTACGTAGTAGAGAGAGAGAGAATACGTATGTAGAGTTTGAGAAACAACGCCTCGGACTTGTGTGTAAAATACTCAAAAACTTGGAGATATGTTTTCATAGTCTCTACATTCATAAGTCATAGGTATTCATAGTCTCTACATTCATAAGTCATAGGTATGCTCTCCGTCAGTAAGGCGGCAATGTCAGACGCCGCCCCTCTATAGCCAATACACGCCTCGAACCAGTAGCAAATCACTAAACCATCTATTGAAGTACCCACTTCTAGGTAAGTACAAATGTTATATACTTCTAGTGCTCTATGAGTCATACAATCATACAACGAGACACACCTCATTCTATGCATTGAACTTTAAATTTATTGAGCGTTTATGCAAATATAATTCTTATTTACCAATAATTATCACACGGATACCTGTTTCAAGCACTGTTTTGCATACTTACTTGATATCAATTAGATATATAGGTTCCTGCGTGACTCACTTATAACTTTTGGTAACATTGTGTCTCCGTATCCATACATCTATACATATAAATAAAATTGGAGTGTCTGTTTGTAATATTAAAATAACCGCTTTTTACTAAGTGCATTTGGATGTATACACGTTACCTATACCGAAACAACATTTTTTATATTTTTTGTCTGTCTGTCTGTCTGTTTTTTCCAGCTAATCTCTGAAATGGCTGGACCGATTTTGACGGCAATTTCACTGGCAGATAGCTGATGTAACAAGGAGTAACTTAGGCTACTTTTATTTTAGAAAAAAAAAATGGATCTCTCGAAAAAAAATTTAAACCAATGTTGCAGCGCTGCGCCTGATTAAGTTTGATAGCAACAATGTGCAATGCGTCCCGCGGGATCAGAACGTGCGAGCAGGCTGTTGCCAACGGTTGAGTCTTTGTTAAATACCACGCGGACGAAGTCGCGGGCAACAGCTAGTCTATAATATAAAAACCTGAGCTGTCTGTACATTGCAGGCTATTAAGACGTCTCTGAACACAAAGTGTTTTTTTTTATAAGCATGACTATTTCTTCGATCATCATAGTAAAATTACTGACTCAATTTGAACAGGGTTATCACTATTGAATAGAGAAGCTTCAGAGAAAAATTGATGGTTTCGCAGGGTTTCGTTCGAGCTGGAGGAGTAGAATTAAGTACATCCTTATTATACAAAAAATATGCAGGACTTATTGCAATATATCGCTTACCCACCTTGTCCAAAAGTAGAATTTTAACTAAACCACTTCCAAGATTAAGTGATAGAAAGCCATGTTGAATCGCCACCGCAGAAACGGGCTACCGTCTTGTTAATATTATAATTATTTTCATAATGTAAATTGTAAAATAATCTAGAGGCTTCCGGTCCATAATTACATACGTACGTCCGACATCTTAGCAGCACTTATCTCATTCTATATCTACAATAAACACGTATATATAAAACATTTAGTCATTCCGTACGATGTGAAAATAAGATAATAAATTGGTACCGGTAGACGTGAGTTATAATCTGATTAAAACAAATGTTGTGAGCTCGCAATACGCTTTTAAACGTGTTGGAGTAGCGTTAAAACTTTTGATGATGCTATGTAATCACAGCGTATTTTAATGGGAGTCATTTTAAAATAAGTCAGTAAAAATTTAGTGTATAATTTCAGTGTATATTTCATTAAAGAAACATAGACAAGTTGATAGCAAGGCATACGAGTACAAAAAATAGTAAGTGATCAGCTTAGACGATTTCGTCTGAGGTCTTAGTAGCAAATTCCGAAACATGGCTCGCCAATTATTTTCAGGCCATTCGATATAAACTTGATGTCTTTATTTATAACCGGAATACATGTAATATATTATAGGTAAACACTTCAGACTATTGCCAAGCTGATTTTCGGCTCTGTATTAATGTGTATTTTATGCTTCTATGATTATGTTTGTATATCTGTTTACAAACTTAACACAAAAGCAACCATAGTCTTTTCAAGTCATGTGGGGTGACTCTCCTTCTTGCTAGCATTTTTCCTATTCCTTTATTTTTATTGGAGTGGATTACAGTATACCCAGTCAATTACCGAAACTGATATAAGTTATAACTAAATATAAGTCTTAAATATCAGTATTACGCAGTTTATATTAACCGTGGCAGTCACTTCTCAGCGCCTATGGTAAAAGTAGTCGGAGATTATCTGAACGAGATTTCTGACCTGACTAGGTTGGCTGTATACCTAAAACTTAACTCCGAAACAGCTTAAGATTCACAAGGAAAATCAAGTAATAACGACTCTGTAATTATAACTGTAAAGTTTAATTTTCTCGGTATGATTGTGGTGGTTGTTCAGTTTGGTTGTCGGGCACGTTATACTGGTCCACAGTACTTGGGCGGCAGGTGTTTCAGAGCAGGCCTCCTCCCACCGCGGCGGCGCCCGATCGCCCGATCAATAGAGATCAATGATCTAGCCGAGATTTAAGTACTAGTTGGTACACTCAGTTTCACTTTGTTAAGTAAGTGTATACTTTGTACTATGTAAGCCAAGTACTCATAATGTAAATTTTAAATTATACTTTAAGTAAGAGCAATAATTATGAACTACAAGATTTTTGTAAATCAAATAATTTGTCATGTAGACCTCAACAGCTAGCTTCTGACTGCTTGTACACTGCGAATTATTTATAAAAGTTTTTATTAGGATTTCGTCACTTATTATCTTGAGAATATGAATTCTGAAATTGGCCAAATTATCTTGAATAGAAAATATCACGTGAAAAAATACTACAATCTATTCAAGGAGTAAGGTATTGTGTGACATTGCACGCTGGTCAAGTAATGTAAATATTTACAGACAATATTTAAATAATGCAATACTTTAAGCCGTTTCTTTTGCATTATGAAGTGTTGCAATGGGAACCACTATGTTACTAACTGTAGCGACCACTTCAACCGCACCATAAAAAGCTACGCAGATGGCACTACAGACGCAATCAGAACAATAGACAAGTGACGTCACAATCCTGAATCGCGCTATTAGAGTTCTCGGAGCAAGTAGCATATATACAAGATCCCGACATTAACCGTCGGGGCATAGCGGCCGCCTGGCTGGAAGATCTTCCCTTTCCCGCTAAATTGGTGACCCCGACGTGATATGAACACGCAACCTTCTGATCTGGAACCTCATATACCTACTTATAAAAACTACCTATATATGCATGTTTACATATTAAAAGATCGACAATAATCCAAGATACCATCTATCAAATCCATGATGCAATTAGTTTAACGACTCTATGTTTGATTAGATAAAGTTAAAAATCCTCTGTATATAAATACTTGCGTGTATCTATTACACTGGGATAAGTCATTTATCATTTCATGGACCAAATCTAAAATCACTCGTAATCAAGTGAGTCATGCTACACTAGTTAAAATTTTATTTGCATACTAATTGTGCTTCTTTAAGCAAAATAACAAAAAAAAACATGACAGCTGCTTCTGAATTGATTATGTTTGTTGGTTTGATAAACAAATAATATGGAGTTCTAAGTGACTGACTGTCTGTCTGTCAAATCTTAGATTAATAGATCCCTTAAAAATGCTCTCACAGAATAAATAATTAAATAAAGATTTTATTTAACATATTGTTTGAATAAGTCGTTTAACATTTTTTTCGGCCGCTTCTACTAACTTCTAGCTTAAAGAAATGCATTGATAATAAAAAAACCTAAAAAAATATATTTTTTTAATACATTATAGGCAAGTATTTGATCTCGATCTCACATGATGGTAAGTGACGATGAGATCTACGATGGAGCATAATAGCCTAGAAGGTTCACTCTCGACTCGAATTAACAAATAATAACTATATGAGGTAAACGGTTAACGGAAACTGACTAGTGGCAATTTTCTAGCCACAGCGAGTAAACCCGCGCACGCGCACTCAGTAACGGCAGTTAACGAATTAATTCTCGCGATTTAATTGCTGGCAAGAGATTAATGGAGTAGCACATTAAGTTTATCGACGCCGGTAGCCGATCTAATCTCGATACCATTTTGGAAGCATAAATGTACTTAGCGTTGATTGAGCGTGAAGATTTGTGGTGTTTTTATTGAAGGTTTTTGTGCGAGTAGGTGCTATACATGGCGTTAGATTGGTTACGACGTCATCAGTTTACATAAGAGTAAAGTATTAATATGACTATTGTCTTATGAAGCATAAAAGTCAGTACGTCACTATGCATTATTATAAAATGGGAAATCATTTCCAAATAATTATATAATTGATGAGCCGATTAGCTCAGTGGGTAGTGAGCTTGCCTTCTGCGCTGAGGGTCCCGGGTTCGAACCCTGCTTGAGAAAAACTATGTGTGATGAGCACGAATGTTGGACCCGAGTCATGGATGTTTAATATATATATAAGTGTTGTATACTGAGTTCGCCCTCAGCCCATTGTACGGTACCTATAATGCAAGCGTTGCTTAGTCTAGGACCGTACATTTGGTGTGTTCACCTGACGATATTTATTTATTTAATTGGAAAATATTTCATTTACTTCCTTAATACCTAGTGAGTTGGAAACTGCCTTAAGTTAGTGCTATGTTTGTTTGACCGATTTTCGTTTATTTTGAAAGCTAAAGTGTACACTTATTAATAATGTAGGTATACCTACAACCAATATTAAACCGTATAAATAAAGGGTTAGGACTTTATAAATAACTCGAAACCCTCGACGGCTTGAGATGTCTTATAATAAAACATAGCCTATGACCATCTGTAGAGTTAGAAGTTAGTGCAGCGTTCTACAGTTTAAAACGATCTATAGTTTATCACACGAGTTGAGCTATATGCGATGCATTTCTCATGTAAGTTACATAAATATATATCAATTCATAATGTTATGTAGAAACTCAACAGCAGGACTTGTGATAAGTAGAGCTTGAATCGTAAAGCAGCCCATAGAGAATACGAAATTGTGGGAAATATGGGGAATAGGGAGTCTTGCTCTTGCCATTGTTGTGTTCAATAACTCTAGATAGAGCACATGGTTGGTCGTGTTATTACGTATCATTACAGAGTCAGTCAGTCAGTCCAGAGTAGCTCCTATTGAGAGCAAACAAATTGATACCGACCAACATCTCGTACATTAAGCCTGTATTATCTACTTACAAGCCCCACTTTAGAATTAATAACTGGTGCTCGGGGAAAATTGTTTTTGTCATAACTTCCACTGGGTACTGTTTGATCGAATGTAGAGCTGAGAATGTACACACCTACATGTTTATAAACTACATGTCTATTTGAAATACTACTTCTTAAATTTAGGTAAGTATTTCTTAGGGCTAGAAAATTAATACAGTTTAAGTAGATAGAGTAGGTGAAAATAACCTATATTACCGTCTCTCGAGGGAGAGTCACAAGATAACATGATATGAATCAGTCTTGTTGGAGCAAGGCTCAGGATTTCATAAAAAGGAATAAAAGTGAATGTGATGTAGAGTCAACATCGGCCATAAACTTGAAAAATGTTATGCTAGGGTTACGTTTTATAAATGTCGCGTTAAAAGGGTTAAACACCATCGCTCTGAGAGGACGCTATACATCACGCGGGATATGTAATGCTTTTAAAATTTATTTGCGTTTTACACCGATGACACGAGCTTCGGAAAGAGCACCTCCTGCACCCGTCTCTCCTTAACATCGCCTGCATACCCACTCTACTCTAAACATTCTACAATACTCTCCATAGCACCACATCCATTTGAACAAAAATAGAACGAAACCAAAGATAAGCTACTGTTTTCTTTCATTTTTATTACCGTCCATTCATTATTGTATTCTCTTTATTGAGATCGCAACATTATTAATAAGCTTTTTGATTACAATCGTGTTGCAGCGAGAGTATAAAAAGAGGTCATCATTTGTCCGTACAGGCCGACGGACAGACAATTTGGTGTAGATACTTATCCGTGATCCATGCGTTAACGGTAGCCCAAAGCGTATGTGTATGAGGACACACAGACGCAAATGTACACACACGTGCGCACGAGCGCCAATGAATGGGATGCTGCCACAGGCGATTACAAATAGGGTTGCCTCACCATAATTATTTATCAACAGCGAAATTCATAACCAATTTAATTTACAAATCAATTGGATTTCATTGAGATCTACACGATTTCAATGAATTATCACGTGAATTATTTCGAAATGTGTTTAAGCATTAATTGCGCGCATTGACTGTGAAGATTTATGATCTCAATCAAAATGTGAAAGCGCCGTTTGGAAAATTACGATTACGGTAGGCCGTCGTCGTCGGCGCGGCGCGGGGCGCAGCCCTACCAATAAAACAAGGTGGATTATTGCTTGTGTAAGTGCGTTTCCCACGGCTTGCGAAACAGGTTTTTACGGAGATAAGCTGAAACTTACCACGAGGCCGGCTAAATTAGTACCCCAGTGACAGTTTCCTGTCTCTTTTACATGTTTTCTATATGTATAAAGTATATATGTTTTTGTTAATGAAGTGTTTTATCACTCGCAATAATAACTCTACATTATGTTTTGTCAATATAAAGAAGTTTGTGACTGTAAATTTTAATTTTCATTGTTATTCTTGGGCATTGGTCCCATGTAATGGCCCCTCTTCACTAATTCACGGTGGTATTCGGTTGGTTTGATGCTGGGGATGCTGGAGATTCTGTATACTGGAAGGTTCAGCGGAAACCGGGATGTAATTCAGGGGTCGAATGGGTCCGGGACCGCATAATATAGATTACATCTCGTGAAGTAATAAGATTGCTACCAAACATAATTGTATACTATTCCACGCTTGCCAGCTGTTCTCTTAGCAATGAATATAATACAAATATTATTCGCGATCTATCAAGCTTGTCATTTACATGTCCATTTGCAAATTCTTACTTTTCGCAAATAATAAAATCGAATTGGTAACTTTTGGTGCATTATAATGTACTAGTCCTAAGATAAATATAATTGGAGTAGTGCAATAAAGATATGAGATAGAGTGACTCTATAATATCTAGTACTGGGTAATTGCCATGACGAAGTAGATATCGTTTTGCGTCTGTGTTTAATCGGACTATGAAGCAGCAAAGATACTGAAATCACTCAATAATTTACCGTTCGAGAGTAAATGCAATAAATTATTGAGTATTGCAGCGGCGGTCACACTCGGTTACCCATCGTCATCGCGCAATCAATGGACCGGCGCGTAACCAAACACGTGAACTCGGACCAATCATCCGGTTAATGTCTACGCTCCACTTGCCGAATCATTCAAGAACACACACACATGCAAACATGCACACATATGTCGCTAAATACAGTTACACAAATAACATACTGATCAGACACGCACACATCGGCACGTGATCCAACGAACTTTATCCTTCCAATTACAAATCCAAGACCCATTATCTACGATTTTCCTTTTCTTTTTTCCAACTTAGACCGGTGTACGACTGAAAATAACCCGTGGCAACATCTCATTAAGCCCGTCAGCGCCGGGCCCGCTTTGAAAAATGTCTCATTTAACCCCGACAGTCCCCTAATAGCCGGTGAAGGGTTAACCGCCACAAATAACTGTATATGCGGAAGTGGGCGACGCTATCGCCTCTGTCTCTACTTTTTAATAGTTTTTAATTAGGAAATAGTTTAATTTTTATATTGTGTGTGTGTATGTAAATAGTGCACGGTGTTGGTTGTCAACGTGTCAACTGATAGCAAATTGGCGTGAGAAATAGCCGAGTTGGGCCATCGACACGATTCTCCGGAAGAGCGCATATTAAAATATATACTACTCACACATAACTTGTTTTTACTGGCTTTGGAAATGTTATACGCACTCGTATTTTACTGATACCCAGTGGTAGCTGTAAAATATCTACAAACAGTCCCATAATTTTACACAAATTATCTAGTTTAATGATGAAAATAATTAATGTGTTTTTATATCTACTAATGAATTTGAGTTATAAAGTTGAATGATACAAAACTCTGATATACTGACAACAGTATACTTATAGGTTCAGCGATTTGGTATAGTTCAATCCGTAGAAATTATAAGTAGCGTTTTGTAACGTGATATAGTATGTTCGCTTAAATAATCAAATCCATAAATCCCAGCGGTGCGAGCCGGGGTTTGAACCTGCGAACCTCGCTACCTAGGCAAGCGTTCTAGCACATGGATATTCGTCTTTTTTTTTAATATTATTACTGGAGTATTTGGCTACATCTATAATCTTCCACAAAGTTGTCTCCTATTGAGAACAAACATACAAATAATAGATACAAAACAACATCTCAGACGACAGACGAATACACTATACCATCTTTACAAAGAATATACTCAATCGCGAGACGCGATACCACATTAAGAAATAATATTCTAAATTATTTTAATTTTAATAATACATATTTTTATTGAATACTTAATACCGATATTATTATTTTTACTATAGGTACCTACAATAGTTATATTATATACATAATCTTCACATCACCCCTTCAAATAAAACATGTTAGGTATATTTAACCCTTAGGTATCAGATGACGGCAACTGTCATCGTTGCGGATCCCATTGGAAGTTGTCTGGTAACCACGCCCCTTCCTGCGCAGTGACAGTTACTCTTATAATCATCAATGTTCACCCCCCTTGCAACGGTACATGAAGGGGTTGAGAAAATTACAATCACTATTGTATGAAGACGTCCTTTAGAAATAGCTAACGTATATAATCATGTAAATAAAAGATCTTGTTCCTTGGATGGTTGGAAGTTGTTTCGTATAACAGATAAATGTCTAAGCTATAGGGCTATCTATACTTTTTCAGCTAAGGCTACCAATCCACTGCTGGACACTGAAAAAAAAACACTGTTTTCTTAATTGCTTACGCTACCAATATTACTATAATCCGTCATTAAAAATTACCAAAATCCGCCATTAAGGGTTTAATGGCGGGATGGACATTTTTTTTAATTGATTGCCCTTAGGTAAACCTACAATACACCCCTTGACATCGTAATTCATATTTTTTTTGTTTCAGGTAACGTATTTACAATTCACTCTCATTTCCGCGTCAACTATGCTCCCCGTATCCACCAAATGAAGGTAAGACCAACGATACGTTCCCATCTAGCACACAATCACAAAGAGTCCATTAAACTATCAACAGTAAAACATCTACATAGATTTAGTGACTTACAAAATGTTTTTCGGATAAGCCGCGCTTCACAACGCGCTAGTTATGAACTGGACCCATATTAGAGCGACCGAACCGGTCGTTGGTTCATTCACTGCTCACTACCGACCGACTAACAAGCGAGGTGAAGTGTTCTATGTAGGGCTACCAGATATCACATTGTAGAGACTACGGTATACCTCTACAACAACACACACAAAGGCAAAGTATACTGGTCTTATTTAAAAAACGGTATAATACAAGTAAAATAAAAAAAAAACAATAACTTTAATTATACGCATTGACAACCACACAAACGACACTCTGCAGAATAATTTACAATATTTGATAAAACAATATTTACCCCCATGTTTAAAGAATGATATCTTCCGGCATTTACAATGTCATTGCGAAGTATTTTCCTTATAAAATTTACTTTGTAAAGCCTGAAGTTTAAATCTATAGTAGTTATAATCAAGCCAGCGCAGCATTGCGACGTATAGTCTATAAATTAAAAAAAAAATCTAGGCTGTCATACTTGCTATTTAATAGGTTTAAAGACTTTATTTTCTCATAAGAACTTACAGTTCACTTAAATATGCTACAAACCTTATATACTTAGCTAGTCGTAGATATTCCTAGTGGTAAAACGGCGCCGGCAGCCCTAGCCCGCGTTATTCGGTGCACGACACCCGCGGACACTAGCTAAGAAATAACAGCCTTATTCGTGCCGATGTTTGGCCAAACAATTGTTCGACATATTGGTGATTTCCTCAACGTACGGCCATAGGCGTGCATGCACTGCTAAAATGTTAGTTGCACGGTGTTAACACAAATTGATTCTAAATTGTTTACTACACCAGTTGATTAACGCTAGGTAATAACTGTTGTTTCCAAAGATTGTTAAAATGTTTTATTTTCGACGTAAATGTATACCTTGAATTTAATTTTGAAAAGTAATACCGTGCCGTGGGTTTGCAAGTTATATCAACTTAATTGAATGCCCTCAATTAAGATATGGTGAAATAAAAAAATACAACACCCACCAATTTATGATAGTATTATTTGAATTGAATAAAGTATATACGGTTTTCATGTTGGATTTTGTTATAATTTTTATGTTTGTATGTAGTTCAATTTGAAAGTGCAACTTGTAACGTGATATTTCCTGCCGAATAAATTGTCCGAATCATTTCGAATACGGTGGAGATAAATCGACACACTCTGAAACAGCAACAGGTGAGAGAGGCAGCGTTTCAACACGCCAGTTATTTTGGACGGTCAGACTATATTTAAATCCTCATTGGTCGGGTTTAATGTTGTGTTTTGGGAAAACAAAACGCGTCGGGCCTGTCCTCTTGAAAAATCACCTCGCGCTTTATGATTGATCATTTCTTGAAACCGAGAGCGGTGCCGACGCCACACGACACACATTACAATATTTCGAAAGCATAATGTGTTGATTTGTTAAAATTCACTGTATAAGATATTTTGATAATTTGACATGTCATTTTGCTAGCGATCCCATAAATAAACAGCTAATCTAAACACTTGTACGGCAGTAGAGAAATATTATTGTGTAAAATTTAGTTCATGTCATTCACGACCTGATTAGTGCAGTTGGAAGTGTCCCTGCTTTCTGCGCTGGGGGTCCTGGGTTCGAATCCTGGTAGGGACATCTTTGTGCGATGAGCACGAATGTTTGTACTCAAGTGATGGACATTTAATATCTATATAGAAGTATACCCATAATACAAGCGTCGTTTAGTGTGGGACCGTATAGTTGATGCGTTCGTCAGACGATATTAATATTTGATCTGCACAATAAAGCAATTAAACTCTTGTTGCTTTTAGCGCGTTCTCAAAACGTCGTAGCTAAAATCTTAACTGATGATTATCTTGTCAACATAATGACACTTATAAAGCGTCGTGCGTGGACAAACTTGCGTTAAAATATTGTAATTGACAGGTGTATAAGTAAACGTTGTATACGCGAGCGGCGCTCGCTAATGGCCGCTTTACATCAAACAGAGATGAATTATACCAGTTTTTGTACTTCACATGCCTTGAGCGTGCATTTAAAATTGGAGCTAATATTACACTAACCTTCATTTTCATTCATTCACTCGGTTATTCGAATGGTTTTGGAAATTATATGCATTTACTGAAAGACTTTATGTCTTTATGTATTTTATGTTATTTTATATTATTTCCGATAGTAATATTTGAATTACTTAATCGACATGTAGAACCGTTCAAATAATATGTTTATGGCGATGGGAAAACGGTTAATTTAAAAACTAGATGACAAGGGTTACAGTAGACTGTAATTTCAAATTGTTCAATGAAAATAATGTATGTACATCAATTGATGTAAGATACAGCACGGTACGCATGAAGGGCAACATAGTACAATTAAATGGGTCTTCCTCTAACAATATCTTCCGCGTAACGTGATCCAATAATCACCCGCGGCTCGTCCGCGCGCGGATCGGGTGACGGGGACAAATCGCTCGTGGATAATCGCAAATAAGATTTTTTATCCTGCGCCATTCACGCACTATCACGCTATATCCGGCACTCGGCCATATTGTGCGCCAGGTAACACAAAAACGATGCTCATTATACCGCAACAAATCGTCATCGTCAAAACTCACTCAACCACCCCTCAAAATAAAATCCATTTTTGCAAAACCTGCCATAAAATTGCATTTCTAAGGCACCTACAATTTGTAAAAAAGGACGTCCTTTTGTGGCTGCAGACAGTGTGGCTCCGAAACCTTTTTGTTCGTGCAAAATACTCGTTTTGAATGGGAACTTATCGATTGCTTCCAAGAAATTCGGATGGGCCGTCATACACATGACCATTTGCGGATGGCAATTGGGTCTTTAGCATGTAATTAAATATGTGTGTCCCTCTAACTTATATCATACATCACTAAGTGGACTAGCAAGGTACTACATATGTGTGGTGCAGTAATTCCACCTAGGTGCTTCTAGTCTTACTTTACATCCCATGAACAGTAGTAGTCAGGAGAGCTGATATTCAACCAACATGATCCCACTAACGTAGGCATTTTGTCACCATCTCCTTTCAATACCCAATGAGAACCAGTTAAATAATTATAACTTACATGAGATAAGCGGTGTTGATACAACTGGGCTGCAGATAAATCTGTAGAAACTTTCAAATGCCGACTGATGTGTGTCGAAATGCGAATCGGACATTTCCACTGTCTAGCAGACTTCCTCTGGCGTTGCAAGATATCCTATTTATGAAATCGGAAGTCAGAATCCACTTAAAAATTTGCATTATCGAAAATCATGACCTTCTGAGCAGAGCATGGGAACTCAATGCGCAAGTCTCTCAAGATCAAATCTCCCGGGATGTAGTAAATTGATAAATATATACGTAACTACCGATCTTAAAAAAATACTGAAGAAATGCACAGTTTACTCAGGATGTAGATTTCTCCTGCACTTTGCTTTAAGAAGGCAGAAGTCCTTACAAGTTGCACTACGCTAGCTCAGAATTTCCATTGCCTCCATGTTTCCATAACAGAACTCACCGTAAGATGAGCTGAATGAATGTCGTAAGAAATGAGAATCAGTATAGTTTTTTCCGATAGTTGCTATAGGCACGCCGCGTGACGACGGTATTGGCCAAGGAGATCCGAGTTTCTCGCTGGGACAGCGGTTACTCCATTCAATTATTACTAGATCTTCGCACCTCACCGACCACTGAACGCATCCCATTCACGACAAGCGAGTAAATCAACCGAGATCGTTAGCACCTTAAAAGGTCTAATTGGTATCGTTTCCTCAGACGGAAAACAACTTTCTGCTATCGATGGAAAAACCACTTTCGTGTACGTGCGCTTTGAGTTACGACTTTTTACGACGTCTATTTCTGTGCTCGGACTGTGAAATATAAAAATGTTGCCTAGAGCAATACTGAAGATGTAATATGAACTTTCTGTGCTTTTGTTAGGGCGTATATTGGTATGTATATAAATGAGAGTTAGTGCGTTTGCGTAAAAGCGTTCGGTTTTATGAATGAAGCGCAACGTTGCGAGCGGAAGCGGACCGGCCGTAGTGCGGCTTTCCCGCGGCGGCCGGTTTCATTAATAATTAAAACGCTGCAACTGGCGGAATGGCCGGACGTCGAGATGATTTCTAGCCGCTCTCGGTGCGCGGGCGCAGCTTCTGGTCCGCTGCCGTTACACACGTCCTACCAGCGTCTATCATTATTTATGTATATTTAGAACGGAACATATAAATAAAAACTTGGACAAGTACCATCGAAATATTTGAATACAAAATACTTATGCATCCACGGTGCGGTCAAGATACTTTTACGTAATGACGTATCATTAAATAGTAGCGCGGTGGGAGAGTGGCTGGTCCATCTCTCCGGGCGAGATGACGGCGCAATAATATAACGGTCAGCATACAAAGTAAAATTTGACCGCCTCATTATGCAACACGCGACCGGAATGGTACTGGTGCGAGCGGGAGAAGTTTATTCGACCTTCGTGTGCTAAATAGAGACAGAGGCGGTCTGTGCGAGCGAGAGGATGAAGTATGACAAATCTATAAAGAGAATGAGATAGATAAGGTAGCTAGATACGCGCGTCCGGCGGGGCATTTCCTGTCGCGGGAATAATAACGCGCGCGGTCCCGCGAAACGTTAATAATTGTCGTTACTACAGATTATGTAATTTGGTCAGTATATGACCAGTTTACATAATCTGTAGTAACATTAGATTCAATATTTTTTCATAATAACTGCGAATTCAAAAACTGCTAATTATATTTAACAATTTATTTAGTTTATATTTTGTTTAATTTTAATTATTCGTTCTTTTTATCGTTGGTCGGATTTCGTGTGTTTTTGTTTTTTTTTAAAGGTTAGTTCTACTTAAGTATTTTAACTTAACGTTAGTAGTAAGTAAAGTACACACAAATAAACCAGCTATCGCTCATGGGTATTTCCAGCATTCCCAAAACCTACTGTTTCCAGTGAATTACGTAAGTAGTTAGAGTTCTTACGTACTTATCGATAATTAATTACTAGCTTCATTAGCAATAAGAACAATAATAGTTGCGTACGAGTATACAATTTATAAGGAATTTCTTTTTCTTTCCAGTACTTAGATTATCGACCATGTGTGGGCACAAATAGAGTCTGCCTGAAGTGTTGTAAGTCTCAAAAGACTCAAAAGTCTGAATACTTTCAGCCTTTTCAGTCTCAAAACTCTTCAGGACTTACATATTTGAGTAACGTTTGAGTATAAATTGTACTCAAATGAGTCAGTTCTACGTCGTATTCGGCGAAGTAGAACTGAGTCGTCATCTTGCATTTTTTGTAAAATTTATTAAAATGAATATCTTAGTAAATAGTTTAGGAACATAATCTAAGAATGGTTGCCACTTTTTACTTTAGTTTTCTTTTAACTTTTTTCCCCATTATATTAAAATAATTTCAGCTTCGTACATCGATGGCTTTCTTCCCAGGCGGTCACTTCCGTCGCCCACGAGCTCAGTCATGTGTAATTATTGACATTTCTGTTATGTCCCCCTGTTAATATGATGTACTAGCAGTATATCACAATGATAGTCCCTAAGGTTTGTCTCAAACGAGAGCTTTTGATGAGATACCTACTAAAGCCTAACGAGATGTACACAGCAAAGACAATAACGTTATAGAAGCAACGCTCGACCAAATAAAAAACAATATTATGGTTCTATTGGGCATTGGCCTGCCATCAATGCGAGCGCGATTAGGCCATAGTCCACCACGCTGCCCCAGTTCGGGTTAGCGGACTTTACACGACTTTCGAGAGGTTCTCTCAGATATGAAGGTTTCCTTACGATGCAACCTTCACCGTTTAGCAAGGGATAATTCATGTTTGAAAATGAGATTCGCACATAAAATCCAAAAATCCCAAAGCGAGCTGGTGTTGAACCTGTGGTCCACTTTATCAAGGCAAGGCTACTACAAACTTGGCTGTCATTGCACAACATTATTTAGCTTAAATTCATAACTGCATGGGTTTAGGTTTCGGATTATTGAAATTTTTCGTTTCAAAACACCTCACTGCAACATACCTTATTTAGCTAAGTATCACGATTAGATTACATCAACTTCATTTTACAATATTGGTCGCAACCACCCTAAAATCCATAATATCTCCCAGATCGAAGTTATAATTAACTTTTTCGTATCAAAACCATCTCTGTAATTGCATTAGCGGCGGCCGGGCGAGCGGTGGACGGAAGCGCGATGCGCCCACGCAACTAATTGTGCTACTCTTTTTGTTTTACTCGCCTTAACTCGATTACAGCAATCAGAGCCTCGCCCTTTGCCCCGGAGATGCCCCTGCGTCTCCGACGAACCCACTAATTGTTACACATCATGTCCCTTTGTCTACAAAGTGGACACACAACACACACACACTTAATGCGTTATTTCAATTCTCGATGGGAATGGGGCCTTTGCGGTCGCGCGGTTGTCGATTTCAGTTCAGAACATGATCAAGTGGAAAAGAAATAAAATAATTTTATGTGTCATTTTTATCTTTTCAATCGGTATATCGGTTGCTTTAAGCTGAAATAATAGTTACTACTGTAGTTGTTGGCGCAAATTAATGTAATAAGTAGGTATCTAACTAGTCGAAACCAAATCACTTCTTTGTACTATCAATACCAGAATCAATAATATGCATAGTAAGTCAATAATAAAGTAACAGATTATGTTATACAAAACCTAAACCAATTACACATTTTTGTGTGAAACACGCCCTAATGGCTTTGTCAATATATCAGCAAAAAATGCTTGTGATTCGACTAATGAAATAGTTACAGTTCCGTCAGCTACTTTTTCCCTCATAAAATAATAAAAGGCTTCGATATTTCACCGTCTTGACACCTCTCGTTTAAATGTGTATTTACCATCCAATATTTATACTCCAAAATTGTTGTTTAAACAAAAGCTGTTGTATGAAACCACTAAAAGTAACGTGGCTAACATAATGTTTGTTCACATTTCTACTCAATTAAGTGCCACGTTTCATACATGCTTAATTATTTCAGCTCGGCTGCCCCGCCAATGTGAGCCTATGCAAGTTATAAATAAATGTCAGTATAGCTCTGTGCGCCACCTGTCATACCACATTGTCGCGTCGAGTATCTCGTTTATGAATGAACTCACAGATCGACCGGCTTCCGGCTAACTGTTGAGATAGTACAACACTCTTCCTGGTTCCTGCTATGGTATCTTTAATTACAACGCCAGCATAAACAGACCGGTGTTCGCGATGTGTGTCAATTGAAATTCGATCGTATTCGCAACACGTAGAGTCTAGATTATGTCGGTGTTATCGATCGATCGAAGTCCATTTCTGCTTTATCGAGATCGTTCGAAATATGAATAAAGATATTCTAAAAGTGACCAAGCGATCTCGATTTCCACGGCATTATGGATCATAAGGAAACGTGTTACGGTTAATTCTGGTTTGTATTTATCTCGCGGCGAGGTGACTCGCATCCTGTGGAGCACGTTTTTTTCCTGCCTCCTTCCCGGCGTTTCACCGTTACGCAATATATCGTTAATAATTAGCGGAAGGCAAGATTCCCGTGTCTTATGGTGATGCTGGCTATCAGGTTTTTTAACCGGACGTTTCCTGCCGTCCGGCTAACAGTGTGATACTATTTACGGCGACAACTCTATATGTCGCTCGGTGAGACACGGTGCGGTCATAAATGTCCATGCGACATTATCTATAAAGAAAGTACAGTTCGTAAGATTAATTTTTAACGATCAGATTATCCTAGCTTAAATTGTGTCGTTTATGATTTAAGCCCAAACGTGATTTACCATTAGTCAGATTTGTTGTTTGATCTATGAGCGAGCAATAAAGTCGTATGAGGATTTATTTCAAGCTGTTTACCCTCATGCATTCCGTCCCCGAGCTTTATCGTCAGTAGGCACAAATTATAAGCTCATCAATGCTTTGAGAATGCAGGCGGGCCGATGGATGGGCATCGCTGGCATCGCTCGGGATTTTATTGGCGGCGCTGCTCGGCCGGGGACGTGAACTCACGTCTGCAGTTTTTGTGTTCATTACTAATTGCTAGTATAGCTTTTACCAAAGTGCGCAATTTACTCCGCATTGCCTCCTTAAACTCCGCGAGACGCATTTTTTACCAGACGACTGATTCCGAACGCCCGATAAGCTCGAGATCGTATCAACTTTAATCGGCGCCAATTCAATTTTGAGTTTTACCACATATTTTATTTCGACGTCAGAATCGTAAGATAAAGTTCTCGCTTTCCCGTTTCAATCTAGTTCATTATCTTTTCTCACGCGATACAACAAAATTAAAATCGGTTGATCGATCTAATTTATTCGGTACGTACGGCAACCGCACCTACATTAATATTTATCACAAATGAGCGTTTTTACTGGTGCGTTTGATCCGTCGGCGGCGACCGGTGACCGCCATCAAACAAATAAGTTCCACGTTGTGTCCGACAGCATGAGCGCTGATTATTTGGTCGGTGAACAAAATAAAACGGTCGATGTGCGTGTTCTCACGATGGCGCTTAAAAGCTCGACGAGATCAGATATGAGATGTTGCAAGACGCGGACCGGTCGACCGCGACTCCGACCTCACTGCGCCCGCGATTAGAAAAGAATAACGATAGAATTTAATGGAAAGAGTATGTTAATCACGCCGGCCCACAACTCACACTCATCACGCATCTGATAGTAATCAGAAATCACATCGGTTCGATTATTATACCTATTCCAATGTGGAGCTACTCGAAAAACATAATTATAATTCATTGAGGCCATCAACCTGCTTGTTCCCTGTGATTTGTATCAATGTTCGCTATTTAAGTAGTATATTTGTAGTTATGCCCCATATCATTAGAGTAGATATGCCAATGATTATAAAATTATTTATCAATCGCAGTGTCGGGAGCTGTAATCAAGTTATACTTAATAATTTGTTCAGTTCCCACGCGGACATCGATCTTGAAAAAAGAGCATTATTTTATTATGCAAATTTGTCGAGCGTTTTTAAATTTAAATATAAAACTATTTCTTAATTAAAATATATATTAACTTATATTTTTTAAGATAAGCTAAGTGATGATACTTAAGTATACCCACAGGTTACATATAGGATTCTTCGAACTACGCGCGGATGTCACTGATTAACGCATTACCAATCGTCCCCGTAAACTCTCATGTTACTCTAATTAGTAATCAATTTTATGCGCAGGAGCACATCCGAACGAGATAGTCACTATTGGTGATGCTATCGCCTTACTCCAGATACTATCTCCGAAGTGGCTCAGCATCCGACAGCGCCTATCTATGCATCTATAAGCGCAATGAATATACGAATACTCTCTCAATGAAGACACGCCAAGAATTATTACTATACCGAGCATTCTTTAATTAAGAAATATTTAAAGAGCCCAACTTGTATGTTAATAAGGCATTCAAATTTACATCTATTTTCTCTGGTGATTGCTGTCAACTAAAGTATCTGTGTTTAGTTATAGACGAGATAATAAACATATTGAAATAGCTGAACGGCAACTAGGTACTAGAGCAATTGTAAAGAAAAACAAGAATGAGATAAAATGACGATTCGGTATTTCCCTTCTAATGTGATACTGGCTCAGAGTTCAGAAGCTATGGTAGGTACATAATAGGTACCTATTACAACTTCCTAAGTACGTTTAGTGTAACAATTGATGTGTTATTATATTATCTATCCTGCAATAATAGTCTCTTACGTGTAGATACCCCAGTAAGAATGTAACTCGTGAGTCATCGGCGCTGCCTCATACAGCTTCGCCGCCCTGTTGCCACAGCAAACACTATCAACTTATTTGCTTACCAATGTTGCTTTGTTATTACTTAAATACATTGCGCTTAATGGTTGCAAGTGAATCATGAAAGATATATTTTTTCTTTTACTCAGCCGCCTATGTGTCTTGTGCAAAATGTAATTCAAGCTATAGCAATATGTATATTACATAGTGTGAAGATGTCCTTATGTATGTATAAAATGGAAGTACTTGCCTACTATCGTAGTGTAAGAAATATTTAAAAAATTGCAATCTCAACTAGAACATTTTTTATTAATTTTATTATTTTGAATATGTTGAAGGTGGGTATTTTTTTAACAATTTGTTCAGTACAGAAATGCACACAAGGCAATATAAAACTTATATCCAACGATTACCTAACTGTCGAATGTGTGAAAAATTACGAGATCAACTTCCGCCGATAAATCAAAGACCGATTTGTGCGCGCTGCGAAGTTCGAGGAAAACTATTTCAAGACCAATACAATAAACCCCAGGAAGACGCCCACGCGGTCCCCAATCTGCGCGGACTAATTTCATGACTTTCATAATAATAATCGTATCTAAACTGTCCTATGCCCGTGACTTTGTTAGTTTTGGTCTATTTCTAAAATAACCAGTATATTTACTTTAGGTAATTTTTATTTTCGAGTAGTAAATTAAATGCGCGCTTCAGAGCTTTCAACTATCATAGAACGCCAACCTTTAATAGTTGGGAGGCACTCTTAGAAGAAAATAATCATTCAGTTCCAGTATAATATAGGGTATTTCAGGATTCCTCATAAAATCCACCAAAGCTACCCATACATGACTTGGCATTGGAAACTCGCCAAGCAACACCCAACACAAATATTTGCCTATCCTCGTTGACAAAACTAATTGAAGCCAAAATTATTCAATATTCTACGCCATTCAACCTAGAGCCTACTACAAAGTAGAACGAGATAGCGTCACTCCATTCATAGATCTGTGAAGACAAACTGCCGCGCCCAGCGCTGGCCAGCGAGCGTGTCATTCATGCGCGCGCGCACTCAATGAGCCGAGAGCTTGCGACATTGTTCACTCGTACATCACTCCAAGTGGTTGCTGATCATCGTTTTATGTACCACACGTGGCCATAAACAAAGGGGAATATTTATTAGAAGGACATTACGTCAATACCACATAGCTTTGAATATTAATCGTATACCTAGCCGTAAGGTATAGAGTACCCAGGATTATTTATATATGACACAACTGGGGACACTTTACCTATATACTTACCATATAGCTTACGTCATCAAGGTACAACGTTAGTGCGAGCCACTTAATTGAACAATTATCGTAAGTGAATAAACGGAAGGTATTGTCCTTGGTCGGTCCCCCTTACCTATGTAGATAACAATTTAAAAATAGAATATGTAAAAATCACACAAGCTGTGCGCGGCCAAGTTCCGCTGTCTGACCCATGTTGACACGGTCGAGAGCGAGCCCTCGGCGGTGTTTACATGTTGTATATTTCGAAAAATAATGTTGGCTTTCGCGATTTCCTCGAAGGGGTCAATGTTAACTACAAATAGATGTGTTTAACCATACTTTTTTTAAAGCCATCATTATTCATGCTATTTTATACATAGTCAATGTTAAAATAGGTCTGAGCGAGCTTCAAGATATTATTTTCGATTAGGGTCGCTACGTTACGTTATAGGACTGTTTTGACAATGAAGGAAATTGTGTTGTTTCACACAGGCTATTCTTAAATAAAAAAAAACTATACAAAGTACGTACAGTCAGTTACTAAAGTAATTTAATTATAAATGGTCGTTATTCGAATTTTGTAAAAAAAATCTGCTGTTTACTAGACTCATATATAATTTCGTCATCTATACATATAAATAAAATTGGAGTGTCTGTTTGTAATATTAAAATAACCGCTTTTTACTAAGTGCATTTGGATGTATACACGTTACCTATACCGAAACAGCATTTTTTACAATTTTTGTCTGTCTGTCCGTCTGTCTGTCTGTCCGTCTGTCTGTCTGTCTGTCTGTCTGTCTGTCTGTCTGTCTGTTTGTTCCGGGTAATCTCTGAAATGGCTGAACCGATTTTGACGGGACTTTCACTGGCAGATAGCTGATGTAACAAGGAGTAACTTAGGCTACTTTTATTTTAGAAAAAAAAATAGGCTCTCACGAAAAAAAATTAAAACCAATGTTGCAGCGCAGCGCCTGATTAAATTTTGATAGCAACAACCTGCAATGCGTCCCGCAGGCTCAGAATGGGCGAGCAGGCTGTTGTCAACGGTTATCTTTGTTAAATACCGCGCGGACGAAGTCGCGGGCAACAGCTAGGTTATGTAATAATACTTCTTGGAGACTGCCTGTATAATCTATGCTAATATTAAAAATTATCGAATGTTTTTTAGTTTCTGAATTTGAAATTTAATTCATTATGAGAAAGCTAATTATAGTTATGTGCCATGGCTATGTTTAATCGAGATAACGCGGGCGGAACCGCGAGTTAAAGCAAGCAAACTATATATGGAAGACATATAGGTATCTGTATAAGCTTCGATGGTTTCTTAATAATTAAAACACAATAATTTTTGATAGTTGGTACATATTAAACTAATGCATTATGACCGCTTATCTTAGCTACATGGTAAGTATGAAGGTCCGGGGTGTTTGTCCTAAATTGATTGATTCAGTCATCAGTAAATTCAATCACACATGCGGCTGATCTTAAATTCTCAAACCATACGCCTGCAGTAGCTTCAAGGATATTTTTATATTCATTCCTATCACATACATGCCGCTCAAGTCAAATATGTATTTAATTTGGCATATTCAATTTATATACTTACCTGTTTATCATCACGAACTTGATAAAGCACTTTAAAATTTGATCTAAACCACCTTTAATATAATTACTACATATATTGCAACACTAGTAGTGCCCGCGACTTCGAACAGGTATACTTAATTTATTCGACTACTTATACCGAATTGTTTGCATTGTTCCGATATGCAAGCTTACACTAGCCAGTTTCAATAAAATTTTCAAATTTGAGATTCAGTTCTTTGGCCATTCCACAGGCACCTATCTATTTCCTAGGCTGAAAAAAACCTTAAATGTTAAGGTGGAAGCTCAGGGTCAGGGCGCGAAATTCAAAATGTCAATGGTTTTTATTATTTTACGAAAAATTTGGACATTTTTACGATGTAATTTAGTGTTTTGCGATATTAGCATTCTGCATTAGATGTCTCGATGTATTAAGTTTGCTTAAAAAAATACCTAAAGCGATACAACACCATTAAGTTAGTAAAAGTGACGGTTTTTACAAACCTTATGGTATTGTATCGGATTAGGTACTTTTTTAAGCAAACTTAATACATCGAGACTTCCAATGCAGAATACTAATATCGCAAAACACTAAATTACATCGTAAAGATGTCCAAGTTTTTCGTAAAAAAATAAAAACCATTGACATTTTGAATTTCGCGCCCTGACCCTGAGCTTCCCCCTTAAATCAGGTTAAATAATGTATGATCATATTATTCAAAATCTCTCTAATAGTTTTCCCATGATACGCATTCAGACGGCCAGATAAACTTAACATACATATGAATATAATATTTCAAATATAATCTATGTACGATTACCTACGGACAGAACCAAATTACGTCTTATTATATATTATAAAAGATTTTATTAATATGATCGATCACCATTACCTGCAGCTATTTTTATTTGCTACCTGCAATTACACTGAGATTGATAATTAATAACACGGATCGAAATGCTACCGATTGCAGAGCGCCACACGACATAAATTATAGCCCGCCGTAACAAATTGTATCGACAAAAAAACGTGAAATACGATATTAATCGAATCGATTTCACGGGACTTGTCTGATCGCATCTACGGTCAATTATATCCGACCTCCGACTTACATAGCGATAGTTTTACTCCATTAAAAGTGTGGTAGCGTTGAAAGGGCATATATATAATACCATAGGCCTCTGTTTGGGAAAATAAGCATTTATTGACTACAAAATAATGGAGACAGGTCTACGATATCTATACGGCAGGCACTGTGGACTTTAAAACTGACTTATTTTTAAAGTTTAGATAATTATGCATTTATAGTTGCACTAAGTTTATAGTAAGTTCAAGACCTTAGAGCGGAGTATCTGCAGCTCTACTTCGAGTAAGCATCATACTCGTCGGCCGAGGATCGCGCGACGCCGCCGCGCCGCCGCGACATCGCGGAGGCTTCCGTTCCCGCGAGCGACACCGCCGTCACCGCGCCGTGGGAACCGCTTTATTTTCATATTTAAATTCGACCCTCATTAAACCGGTTTCGTTCAAAATTCGCTGCCTCCTTTCGACGCCTTTTACTCAACTTTTTATGGTTCCGTTCGACATTTAGTGTTTGTGATTTTTTTATTTGCAGTCTAGAACACGAGGGATGGCACAATAAGCTTGTGTGCGCATCATGAGAACGAGATGAGCTTTATATCGCGCTGAGATCTATAATCGAAGAATTAATCAATTTAGCTCTAGGTACCTCTCCTGCAGGCAGCTTTACATTTATACGATTTATTTAGATCATTTATATATTGAATATGTTCCATAATGTTATTGACGCGATTATGTAACTCGAGTAACACCGAACACATCATTTTAATACTCCGTAGATAATGTTTAGATTTCATGTTAATTTAATATGGGCAATATAAATTAATGGATGGAGAAAGAACCAGTTCTCGATCAATGGCCGGTTGGGAAACGAAACGTATCAGTGGCCGATTATATTTAATTAATACAGGACGATTTATGTAGTAGACTCGGTCGCGTGTAATATTTCCCATAACACTACGTGGTAGGTATACCTGCTTATTATTCACCTACGAATTATGTTAATATGTATTGTAATGATTTTAACTTGAATCTTTTAAAATATTTTTGATTAATATAAAATCGCTAGGCAAACACACTAGCAATACGGTCCCACACTAAGTAACGCTTGTATTATGGATACCGTACGATGGAATGAGGACGAACTCAGTATATAATGTTTATATAGATATTAAACATCCATGTCTCAGGTACAAATAGTCATGCTTTTCACACAAATTATGTACCTACCATGATTCGAAACGTGGACCCTCGGCGCAGAACGCAGGGTCACTACCAACTGCGCTTATCAGGTCGTAAAGTACTTTATAATATTATGTACTTATCAACTAGTTTAGCGATGTCTGTCTATCGGGGGGAAATCTTCGATAGATACCCGGCCTCTGTGTGGGAGAGGGCCGGGTTATGTGGGATTCTTACCCACTAAAACCCCCCCGGTGGCCGCCTTCAACACATGTTGGAGGGGCTCGAATGTTAGAAATGATCAAACTAAGTTATAGGGTTAGTTTAGATTGCAGTAGGATCTAAACTAACCCTATAACTTAGTTTGATCATTTCTAACATTCATATGTATGTGCACAATATCTTTAATATTTTGGTTGTTGGTCTTGCGAAATAAAAAATAATAATATTTATGGTATGAGCAATGAAATGAACCACCATAGATTTATAGGCAAAATGTATGACATTAGTAGGTATGTGTAACTACTACATAACGATCTAGACATAATTACAGACTATAACAAGTTATAGATAATTTATTGACTTTAACCCATACTTACTAACCCCTACAAGAAACAGTTAAAATACCTGTGATCATAGAGATAACAAAAGCATTATATGGTTCGGTGCCGGAAACGTCATTGAAAAGACATAAACGCGGGCCATTAACTCTATCACTACGGTACATCACCGAAGCTAACAGAATCAAAAAGGTTAAAATGAATGAATGTTAACATATTTTAATTATGTAAATGCGATATAAGAGGGTTTGTCTTGTCCCGAAATGGCGCTCACTTCCCCACGGTGTCACCTTACACCGGATGGCGGGTAACCCTGCAGTACATGTTAAAATCTTACTAAACTTTATTTCACCAAATATAAACTTTATTGGACTTACATTAAAGTTTATTTTCGGTTTTCATGATTTTTTCTAACTTAAACATTTTGAACAAGTATCTATTTGACTTTAAAGAAGCATATCATATTCGACTCTATGCAGTTAAGGTAGGGTCGCATTTGAAAAAATATTAAGTATCGGATACCGGAAGGACACATTGTATAGGCCTTAGCTACCTGTTGATAATTCCCATTGTGAACGGTGAACGTGCACAATTCTTGGTGTAGCGTTGGCTTTTAAAAGCATTCCGATGATGAGTAACTCTTAACCGACTTGTTTTATCTTTTGCAAGCGATAATGCGTTGTCCGATAAGTGTAAGTACACCTTGGAGGTATATTTCTCGATGTTAATGCCTCATGTGTACCCAGATTTTTTGTAAGTTAATTGTTATAGCTCTGTGAGGCATATTTTTTATGTAAATGCTGCAAATGGTGGTTGTATATTTTTCATAAAAGAGCTGTATTCGTCATTCATAAACCAGATTCCAAAACGTAGTCCCCGAATGCTCTTAACGCGGCCGCCCCTTTGCGTCGTCACACAAAAGACAACTCATGCCTACTCTTTTTTTTTTTAATTTTTGTCCACTCAATTCATATTTATATCTACCATTTTTCGTACGCACCGACCGACGGATACGCAAATGCAGGCCATCAATAAATAACAGAAACACACATGCGTGATGTTTACGTCACTGAGTGTATGTGAGGGTTTGCTTGTGTGCGTGCACTTCCTCTGCTGTCAGTGCGGAGGAGCGAGGGGGCTGGGGGGTACGCGCAGGGGGAACTTCCCGCGCAGCACCTGGCGCGGGCGCTCAGAGGTTACATGGTTCGACGGGATCCCATTGATTTGTGGCGAGGTACAGTTGGTACTTGATGTTACCTTTGTGTACAGTGATGGTGTTTCGATCCGAGTAGCTCAAAGCGAGTTACTCGGATCGAGAAATACAGACGACTTCACGCGGGACTACACTAGTTTGTAGTGTTAGTACCGAGTGAAAATTTCTAAAAATGAATCAAGAAGAACTAATTCCAATATATTTTCACTAATAATCCTAGTTTATAAACTAAATTATAATTTATTGATGAAGCCATAAATAGGGCGTAGTGCGAAATTTTACTCAACCTATTTAAATAACCTCATAATTTTACTTTGACTTTGACATTTGCCCATTAGCCGTAAAACTACGGAACGTGGTCATTTCTGACTCGGCCTCTGTATACAAAAATCTTAGGAGAACAGGCTAACAGAGCGATCCGAGGCATTCAAGCATTGCCGATGACAATACCGGCCACATCCTCTGTTTGTCTTAGTGAAAGGTGATTGTTGCCGGGCCCATTTATTTGTTTTAACCAAGTTTTTGAAAGCATGTTGCGTTATATCAGTCAATGGGTACTATGATTTTGGTAATGACGTTATACTTAATTGATTATGTACTCTGTTGTTTTAGGCCTACTTTTAATTGCTAAAGACGTTCTCGGTAAGTGGTGTTTTCATTTATGGTGTCTATCATTTCATCTTTCGTCTCAAATTCCATCTCTTTTATCCTTGAACGTAATATGATCCGTCGATATACTGACCTATAATATTTAAAAATGTTAAACACCAATTCTTCAAAAATCGAACGTACAGCGTTTCTCGTAATCCTCATGTATTTAAAGAACTAATCCACATTAAATTGTGGAGGTTGAACATTCAAGTGTATGTCAAGAGGTGTGACGAAGGGCCCTGTCCACGTGCCTTCGACTGGTGACGTCGATACCAAACATTGACACGGGCCGTTGCCGCGCCTGCGCCTGCGCCGATAACAATACCGCGAACAATGAACACCCAGCCCTGTGACTAAGTTTGTTGCACAACTCTACACTCAAACACTTAAATCATGGGAGATCAATATTTGAGATGAGTATATGGTAAACCCGAACTAAAAAAGGTAGATTTCTACGAGTTCTGCAAATATCTAAGTTATGCGTGTGTAAAGATTAACTATGCGTGGTTATATTATGCCGAAAATTGGATGTAAATAGTTGGATATTCTGGTCCACAATTATTAGGAAATCACAAGATAGAGCACATTGGCTCTACCAATCCAGGTCATGGAGGCAACAGATAATAATGTTTTGGATCCATAAAACGGCGTGCTTAGTGATATTGTTCTGGTATAAAATAACATGGTTCAAAAGTACAGAGTCATACCATTGAATTGTAACTAAATAGTTTTTAGTTTTACAGCTCTGTAATAGTGACTCTATTGAACCCAACAATCTTAACTAGCAACAGCAGTAACTCTTAATATATAAGTAGATGTCCCGCCGAATTTTATAAAACCGCCTCAGAATCAATGCATAAGAAAATGAATGATCTTTTTTATTATTATAGTAGTATTTTTTTCCCATATTTTAATAGTTATTCTGCTATTGGCGGATATAAATTCAAAAAAATTAAGATTATAAATATCGGTCCACCTATTCTTGAATAATAAACGGTGTAACTAATAGGAATTTGTTTTATATATAAACCGATATATACCTGAGTAGCAGCATGGTAGAGCAACTATCCTGGAGAAACGTTTAAAAGTAATATTCAACTTTTACGGCTTCTGCAAGACATTGTAACATTTATCATAAGTTGTTAGTAGGTCTCATGCACTGCATCCTGCCTTAGTTCCATTCATTTGTCAAAGTCAACAGAAGATTGAAGCACCTCTCTATGTACTCTCCTATGTTGCTCACAATTTGTGTCGCTTCCTGTCAACATTATACCCTCTTCGACATTATCATGTGGTTCAGTGCTCATAAATACTTCAATCTATTTGTATTTTGTTGTAAATTTCGTGACGTTTGTACAGTTTGCCCACAATATTCGAATTTTTGTCAATTTGTTTACTATAAGATGTAAATTTATAGATATGCGTCAAATGTATTGTTGGCAAATCTATGAATGAAGTTGCTCGACTATTCTCTGTGATGCCACAAAAACTGAAGCCCTTTAGAAAAATACTCCCGAGATCTACGGAGCGCAATATTTACTACGCCCCCCGTCCCTTTCACTTCCTCTACGGCGACAACCTGCGCCCGAGTGAGATCGCGTTACGCAAGTTCCTTTGCCAGACAGGGATAGCGGATTCATTCATAACCGAGTCCGCCATCCGGTCCGCGTTCTGATCGATCACTTCATCTCATTCTAACACGCAGTCTCCTATCGAGTGCGAGCAGGTGGCACCGGATGCTAGTCGAGGCACCGGAGCTTCGATCGGAAGCTCCTCAGAAAAAATCTCGTACTCTTTCGCGTCGCCTCGGGCCGAATCGTATCCCGGATGAGATTGTGTCTAGTGGTCCCACGGCGCCGGCTCGACGCGTATCGAAACTGCAAGTGTGTCGCGGTAATGTGACATTACCTCGTTTAATGAGGGGACAGTCGCAATTGGTGATTTTCGTAAGCTCGCAGGGAGTGAGACATAGCGAGCTTCGCCCCTCCGCCGTGCGCCCATTCAGCCGCGAGTAGTCGCGCGCCGGCCTCAGCGACGCACGCGCGCGCCCTCACCTCACTCAGCTCTGGATCACAACTCCAATTCTGAAATGACCGGTTCGGAACACGAACGCTCGCGATCGGCCTATGTACACACAGTGTTTGCTCACTAGTGATTTCTCTAATTGGTGCTTTGAGTGAGTGACGCCGGGGATGTACGAGAAGTTGCGCTGGAAGAGCCTACGATGGCCCATATTGCATTAAATGGGTAATTGGTGTACGTCATTGGATAATGGATTCGGCTCATATAACTATTACATATTATCCGTCCACGCGACGGACGTGGGTCGCTGCTGATTTCGCACTTGACTCCTGGCCCTGCTCTTTGTTTGGTGCCGTTCCATTTAAATAAGTATTTAAATTCAACAATGCGTTTCTGTCCTCATGAGATGAATACAAAGATGTATATTTATAGTATTTATTGTTTGAGTAAATAATTTGCTACCTGATCATGCTTAATGTCAATTCAATACGAACACAAAATAACCGCGATAACGCACAATGATAGAAAAGCTCTGAATAATGATACAACATAACTTTGTTCCTATTCCTATTCCTAAGCAAAAATTGTTAACTGGATAATTGTGCACATCTACACCAGCTGATTTATTCGTGTTATTTACAACGAGAAACCATAATTTTATGTTGGCTTTTTAACGCTCAGAAAACATGCAATCCCACTATCTGCTAACAATTATCGGCTCTGGTGGCACAAACAGCACTACCACCTAGTTGTGTCGTAAAGAATAATTTCTAATTTAACTCCAGACATCATAAATTATTATATCTGTTTCTCGTTAAAGCGCAAAATTTTCCTGCATTAATTGTCGAGACGCGGGTAACAATTAAGGCTGCGATTACTGCGATCCTAATGAACTATGTGGGGACGTTCAACTAGTCGATTTCCAAGCATTTTACCCACTTTGCCCGCAATAGTCAGCATTCCACGAGGCGTTTTCCACGGTCGCCGCGGCAGGTACCGCGTCTTATCAGCCGTTTGCCGCCGCGACCGTGGGAATACAAGAGGCGTGTTAAACAATAGCACACAGATAAGAACATCGTTGGACCCCATTTGGGATACACTTAAGTAATTAGTCGTGTTTTCGTTTGCGTGCTCGATCCAAAATACGCATTGGATTCTCAATGATTCGTCATAGGATTTCGCGAAGTTAAATCTACGCTTGAGCGATTTAGTTAATAATGCCTATCAAACAATGGTGGTTTACTTTGTTATATTTTCGCATAGTTGATATTAATAGCAATAGGTATTGCAATAACTCACGTTACATTGTGCCAGTATGATTGCCATAGTTGATTTACGCCTACAAATTGTTTGGCCTAGTTAACTTTGTCCGAGATTTTTCACTTTCAGTTTAAGCCTACACCTCATAGACAATATTATTCAGTTTACAATAGTATTCATATTTTTTTTGTACGAATATGCTTTGTAGTGCCCTTGTAAATGAAAGAAAACTTTCTAAAAATTTGTGTCCATAATCAACTGAAGATAAAACGAGTCCTATATCAGCTAATTCATGTTAATTTCTCAAATATAATCTGTCATCATACATTATCACTTCATTGTTATTCACTGGCGTCTCGAGATAATTTATGCAACTCATCAAATTATTATTTTTGGCCTAACTTTCGGCATTTAGTGCATGCCCATATTATGCATCATAATATAGTCTATATTTTATCATTTAAAAAATGATAATAGTGTAATTTTGTTTAAGAAACTTTTTTTTATTAAAATTAAGAACATTACAGAATGGGAACTAACACTAGAGGTTTACCTATAATGCAATGAATAGAGTTACTTCTCAGAGGCCCTTAACTTTTACAAATAGGTACATACCTAAATACATTATATCAAATCTGTATCCCCTAAAAGGTAACGCAGAGATGCACTTGTATTTAGGCCCAAAATATTGTAAATATTAACATTGGCGACCAGATTAGCTCAGTGGGTAGTGACCCTGCTTCCTGTGCTGCATGTTCCGGGTTCGAATCCCTGTAGGGAAAAACTATGTGTGGTGAACAAGAATGTTTCTACCCGAGTCATGGATGTTTTATATCTATACAAGTATTATATGAGATCGCCCCAGTCCATTGTACGGTACTCGCAATACAAGCGTTGCTTAGTGTGTGACCGTATAGTTGGTGTGTTCTTCTGGGAGTTTTACATTATATTAATCTACTAGCTGTTGCCCGCGACTTCGTCCGCGTGGTATTTAACAAAGACTCAACCGTTGGCAACAGCCTGCTCGCGCGTTCTGATCCCGCGGGACGCATTGCAGATTGTTGCTATCAAACTTAATCAGGCGCAGCGCTGCAACATTGGATTTAATTTTTTTTCGAGTAATCCTATTTTTTTTTTCTAAAATAAAAGTAGCCTAAGTTACTCCTTGTTACATCAGCTATCTGCCAGTGAAATTCCCGTCAAAATCGGTCCAGCCATTTCAGAGATTACCCGGAACAAACAGACAGACAAACAGACAGACAGACAGACAAAAATCTTAAAAAATTTTGTTTTGGTATAGGTACCGTGTATACATCCAAATGCACTTAGTAAAAAGCGGTTATTTTAATATTACAAACAGACACTCCAATTTTATTTATATGTATAGAGTATAGGTAAATACCTTCCATCATTATACACGAACTTTAGGAAGTACGTACCACCCTCGCCCTGACGGATACAGGTGTTTATATTGCACCGGAGCCCTACAAATCCCCACTCGCTGTTTTTTTTTTACTTTTTACCGTGTTGTGAAACCTTTCGTGCGCACAGATAAAATAATACAGCTGCTCGTTAGCAATTGTATGTCTATATATTTAAAACAAAGCCGTGTTCGTTTCACCATTTGTAACTCCAAAACGGGTGGGCCGGTTTTTATGATCTTTGATTTTTTGAATTTGTCTTCCACCCCGAATACTGGAATAACTATTAAAACATGGAAAAATAGATTTTCTTATAAATCTGAGGCGGTACGAAGTTTGCCGAGACAGTTGGTTAAATATTTATTAGAATGATTATTATGTCTAGTTTGTTGCCTCACATTAACGCTTATACTGAAAAATGAATTCACTACTTAGTGAAATATATTATACCTACAAAATAGCATGGCAAAATTTCCTGATCTAAATAATTTGAGAGCTTACATGATAAATCTGTAGGTCAGTTTATTTTGAGGTGGGTTCATAGAACTATGATTTGTGGATGGAGGTAAACATTTTTGTGTGCCACTGTACAATTGTCGCGCCTGTCGGCTGCCAACATGCCACTTTATGCCAACCACCTACATACGAATTGGCCGTAACTATTCCTTCATTCAATTTGAGCATTCGACACTCGAGTTTGAATCACGAATTTGCACTTGTCCACTCTACTGTACTTATGAGGAAAAATAGGACTTAATGTAATAAGCAATGTAACCTTATTATTTCATTAATAATCTTCTAAAGCATGTTCATTTATTACCTGGCACATGAAATATACAGGAAAATTGATGGCTAAAATAATAATAATTTAAATTCATGTCATCAATCAATCAAATGTATGCACTCAAGATAGTATGCGAACTCCTTTGTTCTGCTCGAATTCAATGTAACATTACCAACAAAAGTTATTGCTGAAGGATTTTTTATTAATATTTATGACTACATCTGTATCTATGGTGGTATACGTCCGATTTAAGATAACATTAATTATTTTACACGACATTACAACAATAATACAAGCATTATCTAATTCCAAGCGTTTGATTGATGTGGAAACTGTCTCGGTGCGAGTTTAGCCGTGTTCTCTTCATATTGGAGATTTTGTTCACAGTATTTTTTTAATTACAACATTAAAAGCTGTCGTATACTAAGTGGTATATATAATGCATTCATAAAAAGGTGTTGTGTTGATTTATTCGAGCGCGTCGCGTGGTACATACGAGCGTCGAATTTTCGCAGCCAGCGAACCGTGCCGGCACTGACTCACAAAGGCGCGTAAAACTGAACGCATTACATTCAAATTCAAATGGCCGCGCTCCCCTATCTGTATGCCAAAACAAAAAGAGTGAATTGTTGTGGAAATAAATGACGGTTTTAATTATTCGTTGTCGTACAAACAAACTGTTCAATTTGAAGTATTTGTTTTATTTCTGGAAATATTTAAATCGAACATAAGTTATCTCGGTTGTAACTAAAACTTTAGTAAAATAAAATCTTGTACATATTTATTTTGTTTTTAATAACTAAATAACAAGTTTTAAGTGACATAGACATTTCAACAGTAGGTACAGTTAAATACATAATTTGTCAGACTCTATATCAAACAAAATTAATTCATACTTTATATGTGAATTTATATTTTCAACAGTACGTTAACAAGGCATTAATAGCGCTTAATGCCAGTGTCGTCGCGACCTAATTTGCCTGAGTGATGAAATGAAACTGAACCGAGGTAGAACCACCAACTTTAAAATTAATTCTTCCGTATTCCATTTAGTGACAGATTCGTTTACGACGATCGTAACTCTTGCGCTAGTTAAAACTGAATGGAGACACTAAAGTACCAAACAGTGTATCTCTTAATAGCTACCTGCCTTTAAGCTCGTGTAATGTTGTTGTAAAAGAAAAATATATTTTCGTGGAAATTTGAACCTGGAATAGTTTTGTTGGCGATTGTACCCTAAACTTGGGGCAACGAATGATGACATTTGACTTTTTGGCGGGAATTTGAAAAGTTAACTTTTTAATTTTGTTTCATTTTCTGCTAATTGTGTTTCTTTGGTATTTAATGTGTAATATTAGTGGAATATTATGTGACCAATGTGGGTTCATACACGTACTCGTGTAAAGATAATTGAAGTGTAGCTTGACTTTTCGAGTTCTCTGATGATGTCTGGTAAATTTTCAGGAAAGTATACACAGCTTTACTGATAGGGGTAGGGGATTCAAATCATTATCATCGTCATCAAAATAATTATCATTATCATACCTACTTATCTTTAATGTAACGACGAAACAATTTCTTGACACTGACAAAAATGGCAGTATTTTGGAGCCGATAGCCTTTGGGCCAGCGTGGTGGACTATAGCCTAATCCCCTTCGTATTGAGGGGAGGCGCGTGCCCAGCAGTGGGACATTAAAAAGGGCTGGTATTAATAATAATAATTGCAAATATTGCAATATCAGTAAAATGCAAAGATGTCGGCAAATGTTAATTGTGTGACTTGCTTAATAATATTGCCCACTGTCCGACAACCTATATATACATTTGATATATAATTGTGTTACATAAAATGGCGGCTGCGACACTGAACTTAACCTCATACCCAAATGAATTAACATACAAAAGCACTGAAAATGCATTCATTTGCATGTCTAATGAACGTATACGTATTTATTTTCCTAAATGAACAGTTTGCGACGTTAATTTGAATTTTTATTACCCACCTAAAGGTACCTAATTGTGTGGAAGTTATGCTGTGTGTAAATTGAGCTGCATGTACAAGGATATAGTTATTGTTGTGTGTGAAGCCATTGTGACCATTCGTAACAGCTTGTTTGAAAAATTATAAAATTCATGTTTTTTTTTCGTTAGAGCTGTGAACTATTTGAATGTTTACATTGCAATCATTTATTTTGTAAAATACAATGAACATTTTAATAATGATATCTATATAAACCGCGGTCGCCATTTTGTCCAGTCATCGAACGGCTATTATCCCGCCCACGGTTTGTAAACAAACATTAAATTTTGAATATGGAACTGGCGGAGTTTTCTTTGCGAGATTTTTCTCGGCGCGGTGCGCATGCGTTGGCCGTGGGCGTTGGGAGGCGATCGCCAATCGGATGCGAGCCCGCCCCGCGACGCGAGCACGCCTGCCGCACTCTCCGCGGTACACCCACGCGAGATGCCGGCAGCTGCCCAAGTCATACACTATTTTATGACAGCCACTGGCGAAAAAATCCTTGATCGTATCCAAACCTCGTAAAAACTATACTATAAGTTGATTCGTATCTACTTCAATATCGTTAACATCCAAAAGCCTTTGAATTCAGTACTACATACATAGTCAGAAAGTACTTTCGTACTTAACTAAAGTCAGTAATCCAAGCACAAATAACTCCTTATCAGTCGACTGACCCTTATCTCAATAGGTAATTATTGACAGTTAATTCACATTTCAAAACTCATACAGGTATCTAACGCCCTTAAATTACTTTAATTACTGGTAGAATACCATTTATGCAAAAGAAACTCACTACTTATTTACTCATGTCAACTTTTTTTTCGCAACCCTAATATGGTTCTTCTTCTTTTTTTTTGGCAATTGGCTACAAAATGTTGCCATTTTTGCCAGTGTCAAGTAACATGTTTCCTTTTATTTTAAATATAAGGCCTCTCGATGACAATAATGACGTCGATGATGATGAAATTAATCTACCCCTATCAGTAAAGCTGTGGATACATTACTGAAAATTTACCAGACATCTTGGGAGAACTCGAAACGCAAAAACATTTCATTATTATTCGTATTCCGTTTATTATATTTTTGGAAACACCAAAAACAAATCATTTCCATACATTAGCTCAGCTCGTGGTGGCAACATTTAACAACATTGATTAAATACGTAACTTGCTAATTACATACCAATATACATTTACTCGAAAAAATTTAGGTACTTGGACATAAGAAATATGTTTATACTAAGCAATCTAAGCATGTACCTAATCGTAAGTTAAAAAAAAGGTTCTTACAAACGTAGATCGCCATAATGGTCGAATTTCCCAAAATCCCTCCCTCCTTCGTGCGCCTCTAGGACACTTAAAGAATATATTGAAATAAAACTATTTTTTTCAGGATTTTATCAGCAACCATGGTCACGGGAGGACTCCTCCCGTGACCATGGTTACTGTAAAGCAACCGAAACGTCGGGAACGTAAAAACGAAAAATAAACGCGATAAAATCCTTAAAAAAATAGTTTTATTTCAATGTCTAGGTAGTATTCGCGTAAAAATAAGAAATCAATAAAGAATATATATTAAATATCTAGTCTATTGATTTGGCTGTGCGTTGTCTGTCAGTCAGCCAGTATTAATAATTGTATTAAAAAAGTAGATTGATTAAATAACGCTTTTAAAACTAGTTGCTGTTACTCGAAACAAAATAATATGGTACTGCTAGTGACACAATACGAGACGGTGCGGAGCAACCGACCGCAATAACGTTTTAATTAAACGGTCGGAGGTCAAATCACTTGCGGGACCCGCGCGACCCAGCCTCGACACCGCTCCGGCGACCAGCTAATAGATGATACATTATATCACAGTGTATTTCACTATACACACACTAACGTAGCCTCTATACGTAGAAAAATGTTGTAAATCCTCGATTATCGCACACAAGTGTTTACTTTTGCTACTGGCCGCCGACAATGTAACATGTAACATTATTATGTTGCAACATTTAACAACAATTTGCATTAAAGCTCCGTTGCTTGCGCACAGCAAACATCACAATCTATTGCTATTGTTCGCATAAACAAGCCGCCGAATTGTTAACTCTTGTTATACAAGCATTGTTCCACATTTGTATCGCTGGTCCCGCGTCACATGATTCCGCGAAGCATCCATTGTCGCCGTGTTTGTTGATGCGCGTGCAATCCGTGCAAAACCGCGCAAAATCTCGCGAATACTTTGGCCGAAATCAAAACATGCATCGATACGCGCCGCGGGAACGGCCGTGCTCTCGAACGCGCCGCGACGCGACGTACGCCGAATAAATAAATTCCTTTGATCCGTTGCTGTCCAAAAAGAGAGAGCCGCATTCGCAGAATTATTCAGAACAATATTGATTTATTCGAACTGTACTCCTAACTGAGAGCGGCTCGAAGTGAATGTTATTGTTAGTTAGGATGAATGAACCCCCGCAGTTATCGTAAATCCACTTAATTTAAAAATATTGAAATCCACAACTGAATTAGTGTCCGTCTGCATCGAGCAGGATAATGCGGGTGTCCAGTCCGGTCGGTCGGGACGGGGTCGAAGGCGGCCTCGTACGAGGGTGATCGTTCGCCGCAATGGATTTAACACCTAGCACTTAAGCGACGTGTATCTGTTTGCCGCAGAAATTCCGTCAAACTCTCCGGCCATCAATTAGTACCGCACGACATTCGGTTGCTTTGTATATTAACACTAATGTGGGTTATTGGTCTTGGCTACTTCACCCGCCTCTATTTTTGCATCCATTATTATTTAACATTGTTAACACGTTATGTACAGTTGTGCTATTTTCACCGGTTTCATGAAGACATTTTTATCTCGGCTCTAGTCGCTCGAATAATAATAACAAAAAGGCGTAACCATAATATTTTAACAGGTCCATCTGTTGGCTATAAAGGTCACATTTTCAAAAATATTTTTAAATTATAAAAATATCTCTACGTAGGTACTAAGTGATCAGTGACATGGCACTGGCTCGCTTTCGCAGAGTGAAATCAAACACTGTTAACACAAATATTTTATACATAAACGTGATCGTTATGACCTACTTGTTAGCCCGTTAAAATATTTTACAATATATTCGTTATACCCTGTATATATTACCGAGTGAACGATAGGCAATGTAATATCACAGATTGTCATCTAAATATAGAGTAGAAACAAATAAAGCGAGACAAATGCAATGCGGTTGGTGTCATTGAGGCGTGTGGGGTGACAAATTGGGCGCGACAATCGAGTTAGTTGACCCGAGCGTGACCCGAGCGAGACCCGAGCAATCTGTGCGCACAACCATGCCATTAACTGCACAGACACGCACTAAATACTCTAATGGAAATCTAGCATCAGCGAGAATGAAAGCGAAAAGAAAGAAAATGTTAGGACTTCTTAGGATTCTTAACAATTGAAAAATGAAAACCTATTTATCTCGTTAAGTCTCAAATCGCAAGCCACTCAAATAAAGCAAGCGAATCTAGAGAAACATTAAGAAAAAAAGAATGATCACTAACAGAGGTCGCGGCGCACAGAAAATTAACGACCGAGGTTCAACTGGAATGACCTCTGTTAAACATAATTTTTGCTTTACGCGGTCTGTTGTTGTGAGCCGCGTCGCGTTATTCGACTATTGTCCTCCAATATTGGTCGAATCAACTAGGCATACTGAATGCCACTACTTATGATACAATGGAGAGCTTCACAGACGCCAATAGACTCTTCTCGTCTTGGGAAAATGGTTGCAGGCTGTTATGATATGCATAGACAATAAAAATTAAGACGCAATATATAGAATAAATAATTTAAAGTTTACTTAATATATTTTTAATATCCATAAACGAAGTAAACTTCTTGCTAGGTACTGCCTGGTATCAAAAATAAAAAATGCGTATGCCTATTTTAGGTTATAAAGTATTTTTTTGTAGTGATACTAAACTGAGTTGATAGGCAAATAAGACAGCCATAAAGGTCATTTATAAGTAATTTGTACTACATAATAATGTTATTTGTTCGGGATCGTGTCCAATGGGTAGCTATAAGCGTTTCTAAATGTGACTTTTATTGGAGATAATGCGTCGCCCCCATCACGGGCAAGTAAGTTACATTGAGTAAATACGTGGGCACATATGGCTACAAAATATGTGACTTATATTATAGCCATTACAAATATATTTTTTTCCAAGTTTTATTTAACTTACTGAGTTAGTTAGTCGTGAAAGGGGCATCAGTACCGATTAAGTAGCGGCGGGTAGGTAACTAATATTATGTTCCTGTAAAAAAAAATATTTCTAACAAAATTAAAATTGTCATTTTGTGCGAACAAAATTAAAAAAAAGTGTTCGGTTCATTTGATTTAGCTCCGTAAGCTCTCTGATTGCAAATATGCTGCAATTAAAAACAAGTAATAACTAATGCGAGATATTAATTTCTCATAATTTTAATAAGTTAGTGTGTCTGAGCGTTTTGGTATTTTCATAATGGATAGCGTAGCCATTAAAATATAAATAAAACCCGCAGTGAAATACAAAATAAATTCACACCATAAAACATAGGTACATAATATTTATCCCACAAATGCTTATCGCTTCTAGTAGGTAGGACTTGCATTCATGTGAAGTAACACTTCTCAATTTTAGGCCTAGAAGTTTATTATTACACAATAACTAATTACCATTTGTGTCAGACAATGCACAGAGTAAAAGAGATAGATTAGCAACCAAAGATAAGAGATTCCATGAACACCCTCAATAGCCGTGAGAACCGAGTTAGAGGGTTCGACGAATTTCATTAGAATGCGGTTTAAAAAATAATTAACAATGATCCTCGATACTTTATAATAACAACCAATTTGAACCCCTTTTTATAAGGAAATGAAGATGTTTACTGGTACTTAACCCTTGAACTGTGAATAGGGTTCATAATCCCAGTGATAATCAATTTGTAACGCGTAGTGCGTGTTCAGTGTATGAATATCCAGATATAAAGTGTCAGTTATCTCTTAGCAATCATTATTAAATTACTATCGATGCCCACATGATGTCAACCGTCCGTCAATTGGGTACCTACAATGATTATTAAAATAACCAAAGCCTGGTAACAATGCAAATGTACTTATAGATACGCGCTTGTTAATTTAATCAAATAAAGTATTCTGAAAATGCAACTAAATGTAACCATATATTCTCGTCACCTTGCAATCCATACCGGGATAGGCATGTTAAATAATTATTGGATATTATAACCAAAATATCAACTGTTACGATAACATAATGTGAATAATAGCAAGTTTACATTTAAGAAGCGGTTTACAAGTAATAAAGTTAGAATCGTAGATGACCTTCATTTTTGTAAGGTAAAATACGCTAGGAGTAAGCAAACTGTCAAGTCACGGTCTACCGGGCGCTGTGAGAACAACCCTGAGCCCGCACGCACCGGGCTGCCGGGGGTGAGAATAGACAGGGGCGGGGGTGGGAAAAACTCGGGGTAAGTGGGGTACCGGGCCGGAAGCTCTGCGTCGGATCGTTCCGCGCACCTGTGGGAATGTTTGCCACTGTTTGAATATTCTCCAGTTTATGATAGCCTGGTACTTGACGCAATCACCACGTAAAAAAATGTGTTGCATCTTTTAATTACTTAGGTATTAACATTACTACCTACCTGGTAGGTACGCGTTTTTTATCGTTATTACACAGGTACTTTGTACTCAATAAAATAACCACTGTATTTAAATATAAAAGGCATTACAGTATTCATCTTACGGGACAGAGGCAGGAGTCGAATGCAGAACTCATCATTATGTATTCTCAAACAGGTGCTGCTACGAAATCGTAAAACAATGAACATTGGTAAACTTAAAATGAACATTTTCCCAATTACGTGACAAACACATCATCTTCAAAATGAAAAACAGTGAGGAGTGTTTAGACTGACCATAGACTATCAAATAAATTACAGAAACAGTGTGATATTTATTGATCTTATAGTAGAGTGTAGTAATAATAGTGCATAAAAGACAACTTTATAATATTGTAAATAGAATACCGACGTGCTTAAAAAGGACATTCACATTAAAAAAAACAAGCCTACAAGCGAGTATTCGGACTTCAAGAGCCCGCAGCAAACACGCATCGAGGCGAACGGCGGCCATCGCAGGCATGGGAATCAAAGTCATGATGAAAGCTTTCAATAAGCCAAAAGGTAAGTCCTAGAAACAAATAAAAATAACTAAAAAACTTATATAACTTTAGTCGATTTAAAACACTAAACTCGACTAAAAACAATAAGCCTATACTGGCAGTTTCTAGTTGCAGAGTTCATATTTCAAAAATGGAACGTCAAAGAACGAACTAACTTATCATTATTGTATATATGGCAGAGTATGTAACTATCCTTGCGGTGCGGTGACGAAACGGTGGCATATAGGTACGCTCTCGGTTTCGCGTGCACTTGCCCCGAATGTGAACACGCCGTGACCATAAGAAATATACCTACAAAAGCGTTTATTTCCTAAATTATGGGGTATCGCAGGCTTACAGTACGTGCATCGAATTATTTCTACCGTTCGAGCGTGCGTTTATTAATTGTACACGTCATTAATGAATAATAACATCTTATTTATGAATAACTTACTGTTATTATCGAAATAAGTTGTGTCTGCAAATACAGATATAAAGATTTTGTGTATCGGTAACTAAAAGAAAAGTTCATGAATATATAATTATAATTCCATAATTTTTTTTTTTTTGTCAATTGGCTACAAAATACACATCATAAATAAATAAAAAAATTGAAATTAAAATAATATTGATAACGTCACTGTTCTACTTGCCGCCAAAAAGTTCTAGTATACCTTTATCATAAAGCTAGCAATACACATACATTGTAGTCTATATTATGTTGTTCATCCCTATAATGGTATAATGGTGTTTGCTGCCTGCACAGATTTCAGGTGAGCATTGGGTACACCGGATGATTTCACAAAATGGTGGCAAACTTAAAACATAATTCACTACAGACCTTTTAACCGAAACTGAATTCAATTGCAACAATCAAATCAACGTACAACAGTAATTACAGTTGTTTTCAACAAGGTATCGATGTACGCGAATATCGCAACATCGACAATTGGCTACCTATCAACGTTTGGCAACGCCGCGTGCGCGCGCGCAACGGCGGGCGGCGGCGGCAGGGCGATGCTTGTGCAAAACAACATTACCGTAATTACGACTCCTCGCGTATGCTCTGCTGATCTTGAAAGTAAAGACCTTGCGTGTGCTCATAACCTGAGAACTGGAAAACAATGTTTGTATACAAACTGGCTATTCGTAGATCGACCCCGAGAACCGGACGCCTGAGCATTGTAAATGCGCCGATAGCAAATCGCAACATTGATATACTAAAAAATGCAGTGTGTTCCATGTCTTACCGCATGTGTGCTAATTCACTCAATTACCTACACACTTGTAGCACTGAAGTTTTAGACTGTTTAACTTCTAAACTAGGCTCTTAAACGACTCAATCACCGGCTTCCTACTCCCTTTGCTTTTACCTGAAACGTCAAAATCAAACCGCTAATTGAATCCAAAAATACATTTATTTAATTGAACGCCATAAACTGAAATAATACCGAGCTACGAACTTCCGTTCAAACATTACGTAAAAGTGAGCATCTCGTATCGTTGTGTGTCCGAGCACCGGACATGTCACCTCGGAGCTAACGAGCTGAACTATGTAACCGGTCGATCGCGCCAGCTTAGGGCTCAGCGCTTTCTCATGCGACGAACAATGGCCCTATCAATGAGGCAAACAACGGATTTACGACTCGACACATTCTTTATGCCGTAAAAAGGAATAACAATTTATGGGCACAACAAAGAAACAGTGGCATCTAGTACGGGAGCTAATAACGGAGGAGCAGCAGCGCGACGCATGCGCGGGGGCGTCCATTCACGCCGCTGATTGGCCCATCCGGTGCGCGCTCAATGAGATGATGCGCCCGCGCCGCGCTCCGCCGTCATTGAGCAAAGGTCCATCGCCTACGTTCGTGATCAACGCAGCAGATCACCTAAAGATAAGCGAGCATTGTTAGATTGTCCAACTCGGAAGGTAGACACGGCGACGATTGCTACTCATCGTGTTGTCATATGCAATTGAAAACGAATGTCCGTTTCATCTTCTATCCTTTGCTTTACTTACCCAAGCCATGTTAATTTTTGACTACATCTTTATAATAACATTTATTCTCTATCAAAAACGTATAGCTATGTATCATCGGCTCAAATCCATATCTATTCCCGCAACACATCCTTAGCTGTGGTTGTTCTAAATTTGAATTTCATCTAGTTGTAGGGAACAGATAATATTTTTTTATATATCGAGAATATTTATAACTACATGCGCAAAACGTTCATTTTCCGCGTCAGCGAGCAAGGAACAGTTTGAACAATAACATTTTTACCGCATTATGGCATAACCCTCCTCCACGGTTGAACGATTGCAAGGGTGACAGAGCAGTAGGCAAATGGACAATTTTCCAAAACGCATGTATAATAATCGGCTTCACACGGTAGCCATAAAACGTAAGGGTTACACAGATAGTTCGTTACGACTGTTTTTAACCGAAATACATTCGCATGCTTTTTGGTTATTTGTTTATCGTCATATCCAAGAAGAATTTTACTTGACAAATGTCCGTTGCCACTTTAAATAAGTAACATGCCAAAATATTAGACAAGCAGTATCCTGAAGATACTGCTTGTTTTTATCAAATTAATGACACACAAACGCAGTTTTCTTATTAATTTACTAAAAAAAAAACATTTGCGATAACATTTAAAGTAATTAAAAGCAATAAAAAGAAGACTACATATTTGAATGCGAAACAACGCACGTACCGCTTACGTCACGCGACGTTCCAAGTTCAAACTGCAAACAATGGGCTCAGTAAAAATGGCGTGAGCTTTTGTTCTGGGCCGCTATTGTGGCCAACCACCATGTCATAGGGACTTGGCAAACTATCGTAGAGCCATAAAAAGAACAAGAGATAAGAAATTAAAGCAATGTAAATGGTTCGTTCGTTATTTTTGAATTCATATTTCGTAGGAGCGACCACCTAAAGTCCGACCTCAGCTCGAAATCAATGGAGACGCCATAGACAAAATAAAATCCGGCAACATACAGTAAAAAACCTAACACATCAGGCCATACTCCAGACATCCTTATAATATGTACAAGGACTATTTCAATGTTCCATGTCCCACTATCAGGATAACTTGAAAGCCTAGATAATCTTATAGAACATAATGAAGCTATTACACTTGTTTATCGTGTTCGCGTCGCACTAAATTGTGCACGCAACAAGTGTCGGCCGGCTCCCCTCGGAGCAACCCCTGCCCCACCTGTTGCCGCGAAACCGACGAACTGAACATTAACATAATGTGCTTTGGAATTCTTTACAAATGCGAAGCTATCGCGAGCATTGTTCTTGTCCTGTCAAGTGCTTAAAAGGAAAGTAGTTTTAGTAGCAGATGGTAGGTGTGACAGGGAAATTGATGCATATTGACGTTTTAGGAATTAAGTAGTATGATTTGCTATAAAAAATAACATCGCCAGATGAACAATCGACTTTATAGTTGTAACAATCATCTGTGACTGACATTAATAAAAACACTTTTCTATATATCCCTATCCGATCCCTTCATTGGCCCTTTTATTGGCCAACCATTGATTAATGAAGTTAATTAGTGTCCAATAAACGAAGGTTGCTTGCCGTCCTCATTTATCCACGGCTGAGGTAGCGCGGCGCATCTCCGGTCTTTTGATCACTCAGCCACGCTATTCACGATTCGGTCCAGACACCAACATTTGGTGTTCACGTTCAACTTCGAAGAAACCACCTTGAGGACATGGTGACAACCTTATGACGCACCCAGATGCTGGCCTGAGCTGGTCAAACAATGACCAAGGCCTGCATGGGGATACCTAGTTCCTAGTTCATCTCGACTCGCGTACTCAAGGCGGAGAAATGGTAAACGTGTGGATAGGATACCTACTCGATATTGTTGGACACTGGCCTCATATGATCTGACTTCTCGCTGGCCCAGGCTTGGTTAGTGATTGACGAGTTATTTTTCCCCAGGCGGGAATTGCACCTGCAACTACCCGGTACAGTGGGCCGGGTATCCTAAGCTCAATCCTCTAGTTTAAACTCCAGGCCACACACCAACGAAAAACGTGGTTTAATTCTCACCGTCAGTCAATTTGCTTCTGCTACCCATCTAATAATTCCTTTGTAGTACCTATTAATTAAGTTTGACTTCAGTTTTCTGCCGTATTTTTTTTCGGTTAATTATGTTTTTGAACGAAACCTTACCATACTAATGTACGTATTTAAATATGAAAACACACCTGTAAGCACCAATGTGACACAAGCGTCCGTTCTAAAATCCGGTTTAGAATCTATACCTATTAACAAAGCCTGACAGGAAATTAAAAAAAAAGCAAAGGCAAGGCGAAACCCCATATTTTTTCGGTCGCAATTTTTAAATCGTCAAATTATGAAAATCCCATCAAAAACACTCCATCTGAATTATGGGGGTACATTTCAATTTAAGGACAAACTTCTTAGATTTTTGGATTTTCAAAATTTTATATCTGTTGGTGTTTTTTATCATCATAACTGCAAGGGTTATTGTTTTAACATTGCAATGGTATGGTCGGTGGAACTGTTGTTGTTGCTAATGAGATGTGCCGGATGGGGCTCATCGGAAGTTTTATGAGGCGAATTTAAACGAAATCACTCGGGATTAATTGTTTTAATTACGGAAACGGAAGTCTTGCCATCGTAGTTTTTGCGTCCCGACGAATACCATGCCAGTGTTTAATGTCAAGCTCTCCTGTTATTTATGCCGCCTCCCGCGAGTTGTCCAGCTCGGATAAATGCCAAGTGCTTTATCTGGTCTCTTTTTACTAATAAAACTCCATGAAACGGTTGTTGAAACGCTCTGAAAATAATTGCAGATAGTAAAGAACATTTACGATTATAATTATTTAACTATGTAATTAAATATGAGTACCTTTATGCATTTATTCCTGACTTGCTGTGCCTGGGGCTTCTTTATAGTTTTTTGGTTATATTTTATGTTCTTACGACAAAAACTTTAAGTTAATATAAAGAATTATTTGATTTATAGTTTTCGAAAAAAAGCTGTATTTAGGGGATGTGTGGATATATTTAGATTATTTACACTGATTTCCGATATTACATTGCGGCCAAAAACCTCGAGGGAAACGAAGATGTACTGTATTATCTGCTCTTACCTTCTCTACATATCCTGCCTCTCCCTTCTAAGAGATTACAGGAGCGATGCTACAAAAAAGCTGCGAAAGAGTGAGATAAATAATAAATTAAAAGAAGACAAATTTTGGTTCGTTTGGTTGTATTGGCCCGGTTTTGATGCAATTGCTTCAAGTTGAATTTGAAGGATCTTTTGTAACATAACGAATAAAATAATTATCGTATGAGAGGAAATGGAAATAAATTATCTATTTGCATGTAAATCACTTTCACGATCATCTATATTGAAGATTGAAAATAAATTTACAAATGGTTTTTCCTTCCGAATCACTCTAGCTGGGTAAATTACTACTCACATTTTATATCAGACAAATAGATTTAATTTTCGTTTCATCTCAAATAAAATAATAACCTTGGTACCCAACGCTCGCACTTTAACGACTACGGGGGCGGCGCGAGCGCATTCTGAATGTTTAAACTTTTTTGATGACACGAATTGTCTATTACTGCGAAAATATTTCTTGAGAACACAAGTTTTAAGATCGCGTAGGTACCTACATACATTTTATCAACCGAGTCGTTTGATGTGAATTTGTAACATCGTTAATTAGTAAGGTTTTGATTTTTACATTTTTCTCTGCTCGCAATTAAATTCTGACTTCACATAATAATTACTATTGCGCTAATGATGCGCAGTTCTGAATCAGCCTGTGTAGATATACCTACCTAAATTATTTAGTATATCCCAGCAGTCAAGTTTGCTACAATTAATCCTCACTGGGGGCTATAGTTAGTGCAGAACCTTACAATCAGATACAGTGCTCATCTTTCGTATAACGTTGTGCCCGCGGGTCCGTCGATATATTCGCCTTCGTATCGACTACAATGACGGCTATAACAATGCTTATTTTATAATGAATAAAACGTAGAGTGACTGCGAATTACCGAAGGTATTCAGTGATTTATTTGCATTAATAAATTCAATATTATGCAACCAAATTAAGAATAATGAATCAAATGATATTAAATAAATAGAGTCTAAAATCAAATACTAGTTATACGCACTACGCGAGTATAGTGTATATAGTGATACGCGAGTAGACGAATGCGGCCTTTGTATCTAAAATATAATGTCTCTTACATTATTTTCCAAATAATGTTTCTTACAGTACAGTACAGTATCTTTATACACATGTTAGATAAAAAAACTAATACTAATCCAAAAATTTCATCGTAGAATAACCTACTAGTTGTATAACTACTATACTGTGATCTTAACTCTAAATCAGGTAAGAGCATTTAGAAAACCATTAATATTATCTTACACCCTATCTCTACTTGTAGACAATATTATATTGTGCAATTATCGCCCATAATATCTTTCAATGAAGGACAATATTGCATTGTTGTGGGAATAAAAAGCTGTGTGCGCAATAATCATGAGTCAGGTGCAGCTGCCCGAGATATATAGTTGGAGTAAATCACGGTGCGCCTGAGTTGCGTGCAATTAAAGCGGGCGCGAATCGCCGCGCGGAACTTTACCCACCTTGCGCCCAGTGGATGATTCCTTTATTTATGATCAATAAAATAGTATTTGAAAGTATTTTAATGATGTCGAGAAAAAGCCGATGATCTGCAATCGTTACTACAATTTGTCACTACCGGCTCGTATATTCGCTGTTCCAAGACACCTATAGCCATTCTCGGTAATATATAGGAATTTGATTTTAACATTTCTACAACATTTATATCTCTGACACTTTGTTCTCCATAATTATACCATTGAAAAGTCCATTAAAAGATAATTATTTGTTAAAGAACTGTATTCTTCTCACACTTAAAGCTTTAAGAAACCTATGCTGTTAATAACAGAAACTTAGAAAGTTACTAGATACCTATTTAACGAGATTTTGAGAGTCTTTACTCCAATTGATTCTAAGATGGAGAGAAACATTTAAATTTTATCAGTACTCGGTTCAGCTAGAACTGAACAGCCGCCGAGCGGGCAGCGACCGTGGGAGAGGTGCACAAATCTCCGCATCTCAGAACTGGTTGGCAGGTGCGCGAGCGCAGCGCGCACCCACACTTCTCCGCGCACGCACACACGCACCGCAAACCAGGCGCACTTATGAATGAAGCCTACATGTACACGAACCAACACACACACACAGCCGTTCGAGATTCAATCTTGCTTGCTTATCTCTGATTTATTTTATACGAAACCATCAGGGCTCAAAAAGTCAGCTATTAATTTGTTCTTCGGGACTCGCTGTAAATGTCACAGATAAAGTAATTAATCCGACTGATAATGGCCGGCCACGGCTAAGCTTTTACTTCGAAAATAAAACTTTTGTTATAATCTGTTATCACCAAGCAGGCAATTATCTATCTGTACGAGAAAAATAGAAGGAATAGGGGGCACAGAAGAAGATATTCTTTTGCTGCATTTAACAATGTTTTATTCAGTTTTCTGTTTATGTTTGTTGCAGACATCCCGTCCCAGGTGCCGCCATTGACGCCCGGCACCAACAAGAAGATGGCCGAGGCGCTGAAGGCTACCTTCGCCTCTTGGGAGAAGGAGCAACTGCGCCTCGGCGTACCCAAGGGTTAGTTCGCCTTTAATTGTCACTTAAATTCGTTGAAAATACCTGAAATAATTTATCGTAGGTATTGAAATTCTTATCCCAAATTTACAATAGCGCTACAAAACATTTATCAGAAGATAATTGCTTCGTAAATGGAGGAAACTCTTCTATTTAGTATTGAGCCTGTAAGTAAGCTCTTGTAAATTTTCGGTGATGTAATCTTTTTTTTTTAGGAATTACAAATAAATTAATATTACCCAGTGCCCACTGTATTCGCCTCAAAACAAAGGTTTTCCCTAACACTCTACCCTTGATGTGCTTATTTCAAGAGTTTGAGTGCAACGCCACTAAATATTTTCAGGGGTCCATAAAAAGTTTTTAAAAAACTATGGCACTAGCTATAATTATAGCTTAATTTATTCACATTTAAACTAGAAATTGGATTGAAACTCGGCTATAAAGTGCTTTAACTACCATTTAACGTTCAGAAGAGTAGAATAATGTCTCGATGGCGTTGTCTAGTCTCGAGAGAATTTCATTATCAACATGCGTGCGCTGGTTTATTTTCCAGTAATGTAAACGCTCACAGTTCATTCGGGATCGTTCAGCAAGCACTTTATGGTCAGGAAGAAAAGGCAATAAAACCGCATAAATATTAATATTAGACACCAGCCGCATGAGATCTGAGAGATGCGGAGGAAAACCTTCGTCTTATGTTATTCCTAATGCAATCCATTGATTGTAATATATCGTATACACCTGCTTTTGTATAAGCTAATAAAGTTTCACTTAAGTGTGAGAATAGGGTGTACTGCATGCCAGAAGGCTTCTACATAAGCAGATCTTTATATAAGCCAACGAACAATGAATTAGCAATAGTAATTTACAAACGATTTATTGCTCGACTTTATTGCGTTGTCGATTCCCGCCTGAGCTTTTTTTTTATGTCGCTCTGGTATGGGTGTTGGTAGGATCCCTGGTATCCCTGGAGACCCTCAGTCCATTGTGCTAAACCAATATTACAAGCGTGGCTTTGTTTGTGACCATACAGTTGTGTCGTCGGTCTGTTAGAAGACTAACGGGAATCGACAACTATAGTATTATCAATATCAAATAACATCATTAAACAGATAATCAACAGCTCAGTTGAGTGGTTGAGCGTAAGCACCTCGGTTCACTGCATCCGATAGTTGCGGATTTGATTCCTTTTTAGGCAAATTTCGTAAAGGTCTAAGTGTTACAATTGTGATCGCTACCAGTCTTTTCTTCAAATGCCCTGGTCTAAGTGCTACTGTGATCGCCACCAATCTCCAGGGAATGTGTTCGTCTGACGATATTTATTTATTTATAAACGTCTCATGTGGTCCCACGTGTGAAATAATCAGCAAGGTTTTCAGTCGAGCGGAGTCGTTAAGGACATCGCGATAGCTGTGTTGTTTTTCCCTCGGTTAAGTGATACTGGTTACATGCAAAAACTGTTAGCGTACCGCGCACAAAGCGTATAATACGGCGCATCATTTACATATTATGGTAATGCGGTGGACGCCGCGCCGCGAGTCGACCGCCTGCAAGCGCCACACACTTGGTACTTGCTTGGTGGCAACTACTCAGCACTAAGACTGTATTGATGTAGATACTTACTTGCTACTTACATTTCGTAGCCTCTGCTGTAACGGGATTTTATTTTTAATCATTCTCCCTATAGGTATGTATGTATGTATACTTTTTGATATTGTCTTGTAATGAAGCTCGAGTAAAATATATCGCCAGACGAACACACTGTCTGTACGGTGCCAAACTAAGCGGCGCTTGTATTATGCCTGCCGTTCAATGGATTGGTCGCGATCTCAACATATAATTCTTATAAGCGTATAAAATTCACATGACTCGGATACAAACGTTCGTGCTCAGCACACAAAATTTGCACCTACCAGGATTCGAAACTGGGAACAGTAGCACAAAAAGCAACTGTGCTATTGAGGTCGTCTGAATTGAAATAGTATTTTTTTTTTGTAATATACTCTTCGATCGAGAACGAATTAATAAATCGGAGTGCTATTCTAGTATTTGCATTGTTTTATTATCTCTAATTACAAGCAAGCGTATCAATAAAAATTACATTATATGATTTAGTTAATTACTAGATTGCATATAATTCGCAGTGATAATTGCGCTAGGTTTGCGGTGGACAGGTGCCGGGTTCGACGCCCCCTTGCGCCGGAAGTGCGTGCGTCTGCGCCGCGTCTATTCGCGCTTCCGGTGCGCCCGCGCGCATCTAACACGAAATCACGCGCTGGATATAAATAAAGTTCGCTAAATCTTTTATGATTATTGGTCTTATCAGTTATTTTCGGCATGTTATGGCATATAAGCCTTTGTTATTTTATAAAAACTCCCGCATTCGGTTGAGATGAATTAAAAATCATTATAACATCAAATAATTTCTGGCGGTTGAGTAAATAATGGATATGGGTTGTATTGAAAAAAAAATTGCATTAGACACCCTAGGATACAAGCGAAAAAAATAATTAACTTTAAAATAGGTATTCATTGAAATAAAACAATTTTTTAAGGATTCTCTCGCGTTTATTTTTTGTTTTTACGTTCCAGACGTTACGTGAAAAATAGTATTATTTCAATGTGTAGTATTCGCGTAAATATAAGAAATCAATAGGTATTAATTTTAACCAAACTATAATGTTATATTCAGAATGCCCGAAAAACAAATTCAAAACCAAATACCTTCATTGTATTAACGTCGATACTTGTAAGTTACAATGCATGTTATCGTAATTTTATCGGCCATATATATTTTATGTACTAAATAAAAGAGTGCCCTTTCCACTCCAAAGCATTTGGTTCAATATAATGGGCGAACGATGTAGGTACATAACTCTTTCAAATCGTTAAACATTATGTTTGCGTCGGAATTAGTCCTTCACTGGTTGCCGATTGAACTCGTTTAATTGTTCAACCTTAAAACTTGAGTACGCAATAAAACCCAATTTGATAATGGATTATTTTAAATAGTACCTTATATAGTATTTTAGTGCATTTATGTGCCACTACTTAAATAGCACATATAAAAAGATGGAGTCATGCAGCGTTTGGTTTTAATAGTTACTAGCGGTCCCGGTGAACTTCGTCCCGCTTCAGAATCAAATGTATGAGAACATGAATTATCTTTTGTTTATGATTTTTTGCATATTTTAAGTTATTCTACTATTAGGGGTGGAGAGAAAATCAAATACTCAAAGATCATATAAATCGGCCCACCCGTTCTTGACTTATAAATGGTGTAACTTACACGACTTTATCTATACATATAAATAAAATTGGAGTGTCTGTTTGTAATATTAAAATAACCGCTTTTTACTAAATGCATTTGGATGTATACACGGTACCTATACCGAAACAACATTTTTTACAATTTTTGTCTGTCTGTCTGTCTGTCTGTCCGTCTGTCTGTCTGTCCGTCTGTCTGTCTGTCCGTCTGTCTGTCTGTCTGTCTGTCTGTTTGTTCCGGGTAATCTCTGCAATGGCTGGACCGATTTTGACGGGAATTTCACTGGCAGATATCTGATGTAACAAGGAGTAACTTAGGCTACTTTTATTTTAGAAAAAAAAATAGGATCTCTCGAAAAAAAAATAAACCAATGTTGCAGCGCTGCGCCTGATTAAAGTTTGATAGCAACAATCTGCAATGCGTCCCGCGGGATCAGAACGCGAGCAGGCTGTTACCAACGGCCGAGTCTTTGTTAAATTCCACGCGGACGAAGTCGCGGGCAACAGCTAGTGTTATATATAGATGATGATTCAAAAATACAATGCAATGAAAAGTTATCTTTTTTCATTGCTTACATCTCGTTAAATTATCAAACGATACATGAGATGTAATTTATTTATTATACAAAATTTAACAATTTATAATAATGATCGGTAACTTATTCTCGACTTTAATTGTTTACATGCAATACAAACTCGTAAAACTGGTTTTGTTACAAAAAAAGAAACAACTTAACTCGTATCTAAGTAAACACCTTGAAGAAAAACGAGGGTACATCGATAGCGCGGGCACTCGCATCAATAATGACGGTTGACTCTACGCAATCGACCATTTTAGGGTTTAAAATCAAAACTTAGGGTTTAACTGTGTAAATACGATATTCGAATGTCTGTACCAAAATACTAATGATAATGATAATGATGATAATCATTAAAAAAAACACTACATCTCGAATAATCATTAATGTACGATATAAACTTCAAAAAGCACCAAAATTACTCGACTGTAATACCGATTACAGTCATTATATTATTACCAATGTATCCTTTAAGAAACTTAAGATACCATCTCCTTATATGCTAATCAAAATTAATTATTACACCAAAAACATATTGAAAGAACATTTAGGAACTAATTTAACTTTTTCGGAAAGCTTCTTCCAACTTAATGCCCCGTTAATAGAACTATATCGATCCAACTCAACATTTAAACCGAACTCTTGTAACCATGTTTCTGGCAAATCATGAATTAAATTTAATTTGTTCGTGTTGTCTTTGCAGCCGTAGTCCCTGTTATCCACTCTGTAAATCTATTCTGTAAATATCCACACTGTAAATAAAAATAGTGGTGATAGAGTCGTCTCACCATCGGTCGTTAATGAAATTGCTACATTAGCATACGGACCGCCCTTTGTTTTACCTGTAAACGTCCATTCAATTAATGTATACGACATACAAAAGGATATTTTATTTGTGTTACTTTGAATACACACAATATGTAATATATTGTTAAAAAGATAGATGAAGCAAAAAGTATTTATTCTGGTAGCTAATTTGAATATATAGTATTGTATTGTTGAAAGATGGATGGGGCAGAAAAAAAAGTTATGACTTTATAAAGTCCAGTGCGTTGCAGGCGAGTTTAGTGAATATATTGACTGAGTCCAGGGGCCCCAAATGCCCCAATTCTGTTAACACAGTTAATTCACAACGGTGTAGCAATAGCGTTGTCTATCACTTTTGACAACACTTTTTAAAAGTGTAATTTGTGTATGCAATTGCCATTCGATCATGACAAAATTGTATTAGAAAACTTGGAGCCCATAAGGCTAACATTATTATGTTATAATGAACTTCTGACATAATAATAATCTGTTTCGGTTTTGTTCCCGTTTCGGTTTATATTTCAAGCACTTGATAGAATATTTACTGGTAAGACTTTCATTAACGTTTTAGCAACAGCCGTAAACAGCGTCCTTAACGTTACAGGCACAAGTGAAGTAAAACTTAAATTGCTTAACCGTCCCAGCGTGTGCGTTGTAGTGTGAAAATTTGCCACGCATGTAATGAATATGAGTTGCTAAAATATAAGCCAAGGAAACAAGCCGGAGGTAATGAGCGCCCCCGAGCCTTCAATTAGTTGCTTACTACTGTTACAGTTTAATGAATGGGGATTTTACGTTTCCTACACCACACCAAATGGCTAATCACTTATTACGGTAACCATAACCATATTATGAGTTTAGTCATCAGCTACGTCAACTACGTCTAAAGATACGTGATGATATTTTTTTGAAAATAAAATAATTTTTTTTGCTAATCGTAAATTTAAAATTTAATTCGACAATTGTACCTTGTTCTCACGTCGCAGTCTTGGTTTTATTTTACTGTATATTATTAATTACTTGTTGAAGCTATGCAAGTTACAACTGTTGAAGTCGATGAGTTATAGGTACCTTACAGTAGCCACATTCTCTTTGAAGTGTCCGAGCACGAAGTGAAAACACGAATTGCCGGGAATATTCCATGTTCACTGCAGATCATATATCACACAATTAAAGTTTGTAACATGAAAAAAAATGACTTCGATATCAGACGCAAAGAAAAACTCGCAATAAAAATTATCACAAACGCACGAACCGTGTATCCGAGTTGTTTTATGTAGCTACTATCACAATACGGCTGACATTAATATTAAATCATATTTTTATTGTCGCATGAATGGACCGCCGTCACTTCCCTTTGATCTTCGTGTCGTACAAAGTTGTGAACGAGCTCTCCAGTGGCGGAGGCTTGTAACACCACAACATAAACACGGAACGCGGTGCCTTGATGATGGCCGACTAAAAGCTACAATTAAGCTAATTATTTATTATTAGCCAGCTCTCGCCCCGCGCCGCCTCGGGAAAAACTCAGCGTAACTGCATCGGGGCACATAACTACATTTGTATTGATTGGCTTTTTCTGTAGCTGAACAAGTTGCGTTTAGAAAATGTTTAATATGCGGCCATGATTTTGTTATTAAGTCGGTTAGTTGCAAGATTCTCTTTATGTAGGTAGGTATCTCTATCTCGTAGATAGAGACCTTTGTCCTACTTTTTACAACATATCACATAGACACATCAATAGTTAATTAGAAATCCTTTATTATTTTCATAGAATGGACAAGTTATTTGTTCAGACTTGAGCCGTACATTGGGGCGTCAAGGTCGCGGGGCTTCCGGCGCCTGCGCAAGTTCCGCTGTTGGGCAACGCTCGCGGTTCGCTAGGCCGCTAATCGACGATGTTGCAGCCCTGCGCTCCTCCGGATACAATAGTGCATTTTACAACTGGTTGATAGGACGTCGACTCATGGCCGCCGCACGCGCATGATTTCATTTACAGTTCTATCGCAAATTTATGTACGAGATACTTTCGCAGGAAACGCATCTCTACCACCCTAGTTTAGGTCATGAACGCATATCATAGCAAGACGATTGATCTAAAACTGTCTCAAGACTAAAATGGACAGGACTAAAATGACAAAATTTGGTCTTATTTTTATAAGAATTATTTTCGCCAATAATTAAACCCTATTATTATGCAACTATATTTACGCATTGACAGTAAAATTCTACTTGTTAACGATGGACCACATACCAAATTATGGCGATTTTACAATTTCTAGTCATGCCCAAAGTCTTGGTCTGTCAATTGTCTTAAGACTGCGACGCAAGAATCTCGCATAGATTTATAGCAACACTAGCATATTCGGACATATCAGCTCGGTAAATTTAAAGTGAAAATACGTTCCTCAGACCCTCGACAATGGAACGAGGCGGCGGTGGCGGCGTGGTTGCGCTGGGCGGCCCGCGAGTTCTCCCTGGAGGGGGTGGCCCTGCAGCAGTTTGCGCGTACGCAAGGCAAAGACATCTGCGCAATGGGCCGCGACGAGTTCGTGGCGCGCGCACCCGCCTTCATGGGCGACATCCTGTGGGAGCACCTCGAGATATTACAGAAGGGTAAGTTGATAAGGAGATAAGGATGTTGAAGCATAATCGTCATTATAATTATGACATAGTACGGCTTTAGGTTACCTCGTCGGGCTACGTCCTTGAAAACAAAAAAAAATGTTATTTACCGAGATTTCGCTATGCAATATTGTCATCAGGCTGCGGTGAGCACGTGCCGCGTGAAGCCTAAATTTCATTCGAGCAATCTCTTTACGCGAAGTTGACGAGTGCTACCTACTGACTTAGCGAGGCAAAGCAGCCTTCCGAGGCTAGTAGGTTGGTCTTTAGACTTTGGACATCCCTTAAGTATTATTACATTTTAGCGATATATAAGTTTAGAAGGATCATGCTTAGCAATGTGCTGATATACCTTATCCATCACTTATTCGACAGATGGCCAGTACAAATTCAGTTAAATTAGTTACGGATAGGGTTTATCAGCATATGGTAGGTAAACGAATTCTTTTTTTCGCTAATATTGGCACAACATAGCTAAAGCAGTGCTCTACATTGCTTTTTCTATAACACACAATCGAATTTAATAGAAAAATTACCTTTGTGCAGACGTGGAGAAGGAGCGCTCGTTGCTCGCCAACGTGCCGCCGAACATGTACGAGAGCAACGTGTGCTTACCCGAGCTGCCGGACTACCTGCCCCCGCCCGCACACCACTACAACAACAACAACAACAATACCGGTAAGTACCTAGGCTCTACAGTAACATTATTCCAAATATTTGAGTATTCAACTGTTTTTTTATATATATTGGAGGACCTAAAAACATTGCAGTCACTTGTTTGCTTTTTTAGGTGTCTCTAGATGAGCAAAGTAGGATTTTCTTATGGTTGTTTAGGTTCTCTCTGTTTTATCTTTTTTTTTATTCTACAAACTACATTGCAGGTTCATAGTCTTCGTATCAGATTTTTTTTTAAGTTTATAATATAGCCTATGATATGTCTAGTACCCGCGGCCGCAAGTCCACAGCCAATCTACGATGGAATTCCCAAAACATAACATACTTGATATCTAGTAAATAAGGTTTATGCAAAGTAGGTACTAACTAGGCTTTTCCAAACAACTTTTACTTTACCGGTTACTTAGGACTGGCGATACCTCACTGGTAGGCGTAGGTCAACTACGAGAGGTCTACGGTGACCGGCTACGACTCTGTCGTAGCGGCTACGAGAAAGCTATTTACTGCAAAAAAACTTTTGACTATTTAAATTCATCGATATTTATTAATGAGGTAGGTGATAATCATTACTTGATGACGTAGAAATAGCTTATTACTTTTAAAATAAATACATCTTCATACGAATTGTATGGTCTTTAAAAAACATTTACTTAAAAACGTTAAGTTTTACTTTGTTATACTTTTATAAAGACCTTATAAAATTAATTCATCAGTCATTATATAATCAAAATAATGAGTACTATATTTATTTTCTCGATGCTTTCGAAATCTTGGATTTTTACTGGTCTACTGCTATCAAGCCGTAAAGATAAGGAAATCGGCAGCTTATCGGTGCGGTGGTTAACTGAACCTAATTGCGCTACCACTGACGATAACCCGGCAGTTATGAGCCCCCAGTTCTAACAAATCGTTTAGTACCATCCATAACATAAACCGCCTTTGAGAATAATTAAATTTTTACGTAAATCCTTATCGATGTCCCTTCAAAACTCAATTACTACAATATCTAATAAAGATTTGTTGATTACAAAAGCCATTATATAGCTATATCGGTCTGATGCTACTTCAGGTTGTTTATCTTAAGTAACTGAATATTTACAAAACATTCGAAATTAAAAAATGATACCAATGTTACGCAACTATCACGTAAATTGTCCATAATTGAACCAAAAATACTAAATAATAGCGTAGGGTCGTTTCGCATCGACTCGCTAATCAAAACATAAATCAGATCGCGGTACATATCTTACGTTGAGTTATGTAAGTCGACGCGTAGCAGTCACACATCGGCTGATAATTAATCAAATTTTACAATCGGGGGTAGCTGTGTAATCTCATGGATAAAAGCTCATTTCCATTAGATATAAAACGTGGTGTTTATTGGGTTGTAAATCATAAAAGAGCGGGATGTTTTGACTGGACGCGGCGGCCGCGTTCACCGCTGAAATAATAAATTAACTAAGGAGACAAGATGTCCTCGCGAACGCTGTTAACTCGGGTGGTCTCAGCAGCCGCGGCCGAACATTCATCCTACTAATTTACAAGTCCAATTGATGTTCGGTGTGTTTCACTTCCCAAACCAGCCGATGATAGGTAAATATATGCCTGAATTCGAATGGTAATAGGGAAATAGGCAAGAAAGTATTTTATGCAAGATTTGATTTATTTTAATTTTGTTAATTGATGTATTCAAGTTTTCTTGTTGACTTTTTTTGTATGTGAATGGTTGTTGGACTCTTTGTTTACCGTCTGTTTTCTTTTTCATTAGCCGTCCCGAGCAATGTTGCCCTTTTTAAATTCCATAGAAAAAACGCTGTTCATTTTTTTCCGAATTTTCCAGGTATTTAATTTTTCATTCCCGTTTCAAGATGAACATTTAAAAAAATTACAATTTGGTTAAGCCGTTCTCAAATGATAGGAGCTTACCAACAAACAACATTCATTTTTATTTATAAATAGTTTGCGCAATTGTCCGGCTACCGTGCCGCCAGACACATTGTTCCTTTTTTACACATGACCAGTTATTTCCATCAAGAATATCATTAAATACTTATTTAATATAGATGCACTCATCACAAGAACACAAATAAGTATACGAGACTGCAGGTTTTGTTTGATATTGCGAAAAAATAGGCTACCTTTGCAATTTTGCAATTGCCTTCCAAAATTTGTAAAAATTGTTAAATTGATAATCAACGGTGTAATTGATTGATATCCGTTACAAAACTCGATGAATATATAACGTAAACTGAAGCAATTATGTTGGTACTAAGTACTCACACACGTGCTAAGCGCTCACACACTAGCGCAGTGTGTTTCCAGTCGGGTGCGCGTGTGTGGCGCAACCTCGGCCGACCTTGGCGCGGTTTTTCCGCTCTCTTTCAGACGAGCCGAGGTCTCCTGAACGTCTCGTACCTTGTTCTATTATTTGAATCGCGACATCTTCATACATTCGTTTTTACGGTCTATGATTACGACGGAAGTTTGAAGTTTTTAACGAATAAAGACTCATGCAGTGCATGAAATAAAGATTTCGTATTTAGGGAACTGCTCATCTTATGCAATAATGTAATATTTAAAACATTAAATCACTTATGATATGATATTTACAAAGCAAGAATAATAAAAAACTAATTATATTGAAATGACGATTTTTATTTCACTACTAGCTGTTGTCCGCGTCTTCGAATTGATATAACAATTTTATTTATGAACTCATTGAAATTAAACATACACTATATTTTAATGAATGAAGCTGAAGCTTACCAAATTACATTAGTGATAACCGCACCCAAATCGGTTGAGCCATTACTGTGATTAGCGCGCACAAACGCAATGACAAACAGATAAATAGACAAACAATCTAAGGTCAAAGGTCTCCAATAATAGTTTTTCTCATATATCTTTCATATACAAACATCGATCAGCCACATTTTTTATTATACGTATAGATTTGTTCTTATTTTGTCATCAAGTAACTTATTAGAATAATTGAATCTTTCGTCCAACCCTTGTTGTAAACATCCGCTGTACGAGCCTTAGTAGGTACTTGTAAATTGTTGATTACATTTAAGAGTCGATTGATCAATCCCGCGCCCCTTCCACATATCGGTTGCGGTGCAATGTGCAGCAAGCTCGCGGCAGTCCTCACCGCACTTGGTCGACACTCAGCCGGTCCTGCAGAAGGTGGCACCAGCTCAGTATCGTCCGCGTTGAATGTTCAGTGTTGTGAACCTTATCACCATTATAAGTGCATCACCCGCTCAAGAATTTTATTTAAATTTTATGAGGAAATTCACTGCGGATAAGGGCGATTTTCGAGATCTAGATAAGTGAGAAGTGACGAGTGTGTGTGTGACTAAATATGGCTGATCTGGATTCTGGTTAAGATATGTTCTTACACCCGAGCTCCCGGTCCAAGGACTCCGCCGAGCTGGACCCAGGGATGGGGTGGCGCGGTGAGTCACACTTACACTTGCACTTCACCAGTTCCTCAGTGTAATTTTCCTAGTAACTCCATTTAGTACGGTAATTAATTACTCTACCAACTACTTATTTGACGCAATTAAATTGCCAGTACAAATAAAAGTAATGAAAAGTTTATTTGCCTTAAACTAATTTTATGGTTCATTTTTTTTATTACTTAAATGTAATGATAGCTACGCCCGCGTTTGCACTCTTAAGTACAGACATTTATAAAGATAGAAACACAGTCTATAGGCATACGTAGCAGATCATTAATCATATCAGCAATAATGATTTAGATCACGAAATTGAATCGTACTTTTTATATACAACATGATCATCCTTGATCATGATAATAATAACTAGCAATACTTAAGTCACGAGAGTGTAGGGTTCGTGTCGTGGTCGAGCAAAAGTACTGACGTCGAAGACGGGTAGTTTGGTGGGTGCACCTCGGCGGGTGAATTTCTCGCGTCCTCGCTACAGCTCGAGCGTTGCGAACTAATGCAAGTAGGCCGACGAAGCTGAAGGTTAACGCACAAAAACACATCGTGTATATTCACTATTTTGCAACTGCACTCGTATTAATAAAGTGTGCGGGTATATAGTTAATGTTTTTGCAACTCCGCGGCATCCGCGCTGTCGCAAGGGCCAGCGCTGCCCGCCGCGCATCCTCGCGTTGCGCACTCCGCTAATCGCCGGACGTGCGCCGCGGAACAACGTTGCAACACCCCAACACTCTGAACAATATGTCTAGTACCCTGAAGTTTTCATGGATAGCTACTATTAAAGATTCACTTGAGTAGAGAACTTTGTTTAACTTACGAAGAAGATAACATTAATTTCTATAATCATGATTTTGCTAAACAGTTTCATTCTACCAAATGTATATCATTCTTACCTCGAACGACTCAACGACAATCGAACTACAAAATTATGAGTGATTATAATTATGTAATCCTTTTGTATTTTCACCCCTTTCCAGCCAAGTTATGAACCCCTTCGAGTTAATTAAACATCTTCATAAACATTTAACGCCGAAAGATACAGGTACACTTAACTTACAGCATCATTCAGCTGGGATCGGCAATAAACCGCAGCGGGCAGTCATCCTTATTAACGTGTGTTTACGAGACGCGAGCGCAATATATCGGTCGTATTACGTTGCGGCCAATCACCATAATTTATTTCTATAAAATGATATGGATAGTTAACGTGCCGGTGGGCTATGACAAGCTACTGATTCATGGACCGAGGCTCCGCCCAGCGGACCTGACGCCCTTACTGTGGCTTCTTATTGCCAACTGTGCTGAATAATTATTATAGTGTAAATATACGTAAAATCATACCTGGTTATCTTTTTCAGCACATTAGTTATAAATGGATTATAAATTCTGGTTTTGACGCACAGATTAATAAATACGAGTAGTAGGGTACGTTGTGCGACTTGAGCCAAAACTCAAATGATTGTATTCATATCCCGTAATCGGTCATAGAAAAAAGCTGGCTTTCCAAGCCATTGTCGAATAATAATAAAAATCAGGATCCCAATGCAATAAAATCAATATAATTTACATTATACTTCATAACTGTCAATAAAGTTGAAGTGTCGACAAGAAAAATATTGGGCTTTCTAAGATATCAATAAAGAGATAGGTGTCGTTTCGAGCGGCCACATCCGGCGGCCATTGTGCTCCGAGCGGCGCACTTCCGGTGCAACCCGATACACACTCCTGCGCACGTGCGCAACCTTTTCAAATTTTGAACTTCGAAAATTGGTATAAAAGTATGTTCTATAGAGCGTAGAAAAACATTAAAATTGAAAATAATATGACATAGCTAAAACAGCCATCAACTAGGAATACCTACCCCCAGACAAAACAAAGTGTGGTATTCAATTAATTATTGTCTCATTTTTGTGCAATTCCATGCTTTCAATTTATTTAAATAGATATGTACCTACCAACCTTAATAGGGCATGAAAAATATATTCAACATTGTAAAATTAACAATACTTTTTGTCGGTTTACAATGTAAGTCAACAAAAAATCACATAATCCCACCTTAGCACTCGTTCATGTAAGACAGGTAAGTACTCAATAAAAAAATCAACCCCAAGGGTTGGTATACGAAAAGAGCAAGGGCGCTTTGATATAGGGTGCTTGCAAACTTGTTCGCCGGCCCTGAGGGGCCCTTGTCCTCCAATAAGCCCTTAATAAGGGTTCATACAAAGTGCCCATTCAATCAGCCCTTTCTTGGGCTGGTCCACGTGTCCTTGATTCGTATTCTAAATCTGATTTACTTCTCAATGTTATTGTGCCGGCGGAGCTCAAGGGTCAGGCGACGATACAAAAGGATTTAATATTCAAAAGCTTATCGTGTTGGTTTTACAGCTATTTTAATTCCGTTGCTCGATACGTATCGATGAAAATGTTTGACGTTATTGAAGTACAATCTATAAAAATGTTATCTGAAGCCATTGTGTTTTAACAAAAAGTAAATAATAGTTTATATGTCGTTATAATTAATTTTATTTGTATGAGATGTATGTTTATATAGGTTTAGGCATTATGCATGATTATAATAATACTAGCCCCCTTTTAAATGTCCCACTGTTAGGCACGGGCCTGCTATCAATGCGAGGTATTAGGCCATAGTCCACCACGCTAGCCCAGTGTGGTTTGGCATACTTCACACAGCTTTCGAGGGGTGCTCTCAGACATGCAGGTTTCCTCATTATGTTTTTCTTCACCGTTTAACAAGTGATAATCATGGTTGAAAAATAGATTCGCACATGAAATCCAGAAATCCCAGAGGTTTGACCCTGCGATCCTCATTACCGAGGCAAGCGTTCTACCAACTTAGCTATCACTGCTTATCATTATTATTATGTTTTAATGTATTAATTATATTTACGTATTTATACAATTCCGCGAACAGGCGCACTGAGTTTATCAATTAGTTACAGTTTTTAACGCCTACGTACTTTTTCAGTATATACCATTTTTTATAATAGGTACATATTTAATTTTATTATTACATAGGTAGTTACGTCATTGCCCACTTTTGCACAGAATAACAAAAAAATATTTATAATATTTTCTAGTGTGCGTGGTAACATGTTGCTTACATAACTAGGTGCGGCTTTTCTTTTGTAATTTGAGACTTCTACAGCTTGCAGGTGGGTATGCTTTTGTAGTTTCATCCCCGAGGTGTGGGAAGATCTAGTAGAAGAGTTTCGCGAATCCTTCAGCAGTGAGATTTCAATACAAGTGTCGGGTTGCATGCAACGTCTCGCGGCGCCGACAAAGCCCGCCGGCGCGCGGCTTTGATGTGCCGAATTCAATTAATTGCGTTATTTGCGGCACTCTCCGCGCTCATTGTAGGAATCCCGGCAAAAACAAATATTTGCAGACTCTTCATTATCCGTTATTAGGTGCTGAGTGCATTAATTGTAGCATGGTGGCTGGTATGCATAGATTGATCAACCATTTTCACATAAAAACTGAATTGTAAAAATTACGCATTCATTTTATTTTAATCATATTGACATGTAGCTTAACAAGGATTATAGTAATATGTTTTAGTTTTAGAGATATGCGACTCTTAAATTACTTATTTTGCAACCTTATGCTATGAATTAACAAAAGTGTTCTGTCTTCCATACATTAAAACAAATGGAATTTCAAAACCCCTCGATTACAACATGTGTTATTTCAACAATATATGATCTCTATACAGCATTTTACGATACTACAAAATGTTAGGTGTCCTCGATAATGTGTTATCAGGAGCGGCGGGGTGTGCCGCGGGGCGCGGGGGGCAAGGGTGCGGGGGCGGCCGGACGGCGTGGGCGCCGCTGCCCTTCGCAACACTGCCCCTGATACACCCGTATCGCTTGTCACAACACACTCCCGTGCCCGGCTCATACAGCTTTTTTGTACGACTTTTCAACTTAGATAACACATTTTTTTGCCTTTGCAATATTTAGCCGGACTCGCTCTGCCCTTATCTTCACAGTTTGTTATGTATGTTTTATGATAAACCTAAAAATGATAAATAAAGCTCGCTCAAAAGTAAGTTAGATACTTTTGTTATTGATGTAATAAGCTGTCAGTAAACCGGGAATCACGCTGAGTTCCGAGGTCGGCTCTGAAACAAGAATAATAGGTATGTCACAATCATAATGTTCCCAGGAATCGTTCCAAATATAAACGTGGATAAATGTCGTATCTCGCGCCATCACGACACATGACGGAGGCCGAGAGAAATAAATTATTGGTACCGGAAGTGACGTGCCGGCCACGCTCCAATTTGAAACACGGCCCACTGTACACCGCTCGACGAAACTATCGTTCCTATCGACAAACTACCGCGCGAGGCGACACTTAAAAAAATTATAGTCGCTCGTCAAACAAAAACCTATAAAATTAGCTTTTAAATATCTAAAGGTATGACACAGGCAAAAAAATAAATTACATTTAATGAGTGTCACGACATAATATATGGTATCCTTAATTCACCGGAAATAAAATTTTAAACCTTAGACTCGGACTAATAGAGAACACACATTGAATTTCAAATTAGAATTCGATCAGCGGGTATAATCGGCAGGGCCGGATGCGCTGCGCTTTTTAATTAGCAAAGGTTAGAAATGTTACTGAAAAAAACAAAGTATCATTGTCAATGCTATAATTATATGCAACCGGGAGCCGTGGAAGCCGCCGACGATATCCCCGCTTTGACAGTTCTGGATGAAGTGCTCCCGAGCCGTTGTACAGATTTATGGACTGTTTTCAGTGTTTTTATCTAAAAAAGATTGTTTATCTCGCACTTCCGTCGCCTGCCGCGGTCGATACGCCTGCTAACGCTTCATTGTTTACACTTAATGTAATTCAAAGCAGGGAATTCCTCGGTAAATTGTATTTTTAAATTTAAGCGCGGCTGGGAATCGGGTGTTTATACGAGTACTTTGTGAATATCGATCACCGCCGCCGTCTTGTTGCGATATCGGTTCGCGGTTTCGCGATCGATATAACGCCTATGCCATACGTAATTTTTTTCCCTTCTTCTTACCGACCATTAACATAATGTTAGCCTTGAAAATCCTTTTCATACAATTTTAAAGAATATGTTGTATTTCATTTGTAGGGGCATTCGTTCAAAATTAAATTATTTTTGGGAACAAAAAGGTGACAAAAGAGTTTCTTTATCCTCCCAAACAACATTTCCATTTAAAAAAAGTCAGATCATACGTCACATTAAATCTAAAGTATGTAGATTTCATACAAAATTGTGAACACTGTGATTATTCACATCACTGTTTTCTATTTCCTGATTGCGGGCACATCGCTGCTACACGATGGGAGATTGCTTGCTTGAGCCGACTAGAGACAATATCCACCGCATGTTTATTTCCTCTGCGCATTTATTCAAATATCGAAAACTCATTTCCCGCGTCATTTCCCGCCCGCAGCGGGGGCAGCTGCGGGGCGCGGGAACAAGAGATGGGAAGCTCTCGTATCGATAATTACATTTCGCGTGCTCCATAGACTCATTCTCCGAGTTTTCAGCGTAACCTACAATGTTATAGATATATCGAATCGATCGCTACGACCCATTAACTATGTTAGTAAAGTTCAAAATTCGATACCTAGGCTTTTGTGGCACTGATGCGATGCTAAAAACACCGTCATGTAGAGTCGACTGCTCAGAATTTGTTGGTGTGTTCATCTACGTTTACGTCGAATACGTCAATACAATATTGCATTTTTATTTAGGACTACAATGCAATAGCTACATAAGTTTTGCAATTATAACAACTTAATACCTAATTGTTTATAGTCATAATTAATGCGCTACTATTTGCAGTTATAAATAACTATGAGCATCACTGTGTGGTCCAACATATGGAGACTGAGGCAGCTTATGTTTGTACTATACTTCTGTCGATCACGCGCGGCCCATCAAATTTGTGCCTCAGTTTATAAAAAAATCGGCGTCGGATCTTCCGACGCGTCGAAATCGTTTCCTCCGGTACACAATGGGCCCGGTATCCGGTAGCACACGTGCTCAGGTGCCTATTATGCCCCGGTGCGTTCTCTCCTTTGTGCCCCAACTCGGTGCCCACCCCCTTGAAACTTGACCCGGTTTTGGCGCAGCCCACTAGCTCGTGCCCTCCCACCGAATTGTCGCAATAGGAAATTGATATTGTACAACATCTGTCACTGAGATTATGTAAAGTGAATCGTGTGTCAACATCCTGGAGCCTCCGAGAAATTGGTGCAAGAACTCTAATATATAATAATATTTTGTTCAAGATCTGAGTTATAGTATCCCTATAATAATAATTGGCAAGTGTAGGCAAATATGTAAACTAGGCGATAACCACATCGGACAATGTTATGAGTCAACCGCCAGTATGTTTTTTTATATAATTCTCACAAAGTATTAGACGGAATTAAACGTGGCGCGTGAAAAGTAATTGTTTACCTAAGTGTACATTACTTATAGGATAAATGGAGTGACCATAAATATATGTGTTAGAAACAGATTTATAGGCCGAAGGTCCCGCGTTAGAAATAATCACACAATTGACCAAGAATTTTGGTACCCGAGTCATGAATGTTTAATATCTATATAAGTATTATACACTGGGTTCGCCACCAATTGTACCTATTAAACAAGCGTTGCTTGGTGGGACCGTATAGTTGGTGTGTTCGCCCGGCGATATTTTTTTTATACATAATGTCCAATAACAAGGTTAGCGTACCGATAAACGGCAGTACAACATCGAGTTACATGGCCACAAATGGAACTATTCTAAATTTGAAATTCAAGTGTGTTCCACGTCTCGTGCGCGCTATCAAACAATGGGAATCAACGTCAAGGTCGCGCATGCGTCATCGCAGTTAAATTATAACGTAATTATGATCTGTAATGTTCAACACGTGGATTCGCGAAACAAAACTATCATTTAGGTATTTTTATTCGTGTGACCCGCGAGACGTCATAACCTAATAAATATGTAGCGGGCTGAATTGTAGCTATAAATAAACAACGATTATAAAGTATGTAGTGTAAGTAAGTTCTAATAACTGTTGAGGCTTTTTTTTAATATATTCCTGAATGTCTCTTTTTTTTTGTGAAGTCGGTCAAAGTTTTTTAAGAAAAATAATTATTATGAAAAACGTTTATTAAAATCTATGAGACTGAATCAAATATTTTATATCATTCTTAAAAAAACAAGCAATAGCAACTTTTTATTAATTTATATAATAAACCATTAAGCAATCGTGTTCTTACATCGATGGTAACATATAATGTCCTACTGAAAACATTAGGAACAATTACTTACGTCACTACATCCATTACACTGGTTATTATCTGTCTAGTATATCTCTCCTAACTATTTAATAGTTCTGTTTTTATTGCCTCCACAAACAATGCCTCGCCCCCAACACTTAAACAGCAAAGTAATTTTCAAACCTTGCTATCGAAATTGCGATTCACTGTTCGTAATTAAAAAAAAACATGTAGTTACCACAAAGGTTATATAGGTATACTTCTAATGTAAAAAAAGTTAAGTTTACAAAAATTCAAAGGAGTACGTTCGTTCCGCATCAAGCTACTCTTGATTACATTTTCCTTGAATGATAAAGAACAGGAAAAAAATGTCTGGATTCCATAATAAGAATGAAATATTATTAAATGCTGATTATATTTACGTTGCTATTGTTATTAGTAAGCATGCCAAGTTATTGTGTAACCCACCTATGACCTACATTGTGTTGAATATTTTCGCTAATTCTTAAACGAAGTCAATGAATTTTCGGGGCCAGTAGAAGGTTGTGCTAACTTTCATGATACTAATCAGAGGGGTTAGCAAAAAAATCAACGGTCGCGCAACAGTTGGTCGTGTAGCAGGTGACGCGACAGGTCGCGCCTCGTGAGGTTCCGTAGCTATTCGGTCGGACTCGGCAATAATCGGGGAGACTCGGCTCGCGTTTTCCGAGGCCGCCCTCTCGATCCGCCCGAAAGCTCTCAGTCGGAGATTAGGCGCGACGCGACACGGTGCTACGGACGTTAACGGAGTGCACGAAAGCTCATATTTCGAAATCGTCGTCATTAACGCGAGCAATATTTTCTTTGTACTTGCAATTCAGTGATTTTTAAGTGACATGAGTACTTAAAGCAACTACGAATATTCGCTTTAGAGTTTTGTCATTCATTATTATTTTTTAAAATATTTTTTTTACATTAAAATAAAATAAAACTGGCAAATATTTCGGTCCTAGTGCGTCGGTGTGATGTGTTGTTGAACATTGCCAGTGTGCGCGGGGGCCGCTGCTCGGGCCGCCATGCTGCTGGTGGAGTCGCCGCGTGAAGCCGCCGAGCCCCCGTGCGCGGCGCCCCTTCAAATCCCCATGTCCACACTCACCAAGCTCAATTTCACAGACTATAGTTCTAAAGTGGCTAAACCTTATACGGAAACCGCGGAACAGAGGGACAATAATCGATTAAATTATGAGCAAACGTTAGCCAACGTGGCTCGGCTGAACTACGAACAATCAGTGCCCAACGCCAGCAAGCTGCATTATGGCGAGCAGAACCGCCTCGCATACGACCCAGCGGTGGACGCGCTATGTGACCCATCATTTATGTTACATACAGGTTTGTATTTTTTTTAATGTAAATTTTAACGGATACAGTCTAGTTCCGAAATATTCTGCAAAATTAATTTAACCCGTGACAATCTAATGATTTAAAATAATTTTAATGTAATGTCGTAGGTTCTTATTTTACGGATCATACCTACCTATTAAGAAGTAATTATTTATAATTATTTTAAATGCCTGCTACACTAAACTGGAGAGCAGCAATAAATGTAAAAAGCTAGAAATATTTATAAGTATTGAATAAATCCTTATCGAAAAGTGTACATTTCCCGTTAAATAACTACATACTTAACAACTACAATAATATCTAAAACCTAGTTGTGTTAATTACGTTTGCGGTTACGGAAATAAGCATAAATAAAACAATTATAAACATTCAAATAGTCATATGTTTAGTCCTTACGTAATAATATTATTGTAAATACAAATTATTGTTTATCCACAAAATTTATTGATCAAGATTCAACTTTTAATTTTCCAATCAAATAATATTTATATAAATCCTTATTAGCGGTTTGCGAATGATTAATACTCATAAATCAATATTCATTCTCAGTTTCCAATAAGAGACAAATTGTAGCAACATATATTATTTTAGTTCAGAAATAATTAACTGATATATTATTATTATACGTATACCTACTACAGTACATACAGGATAAATACATTTCTTGTTATGCGACCATAAGAAAAAAAAATTGGTACCTATGTATATATTATTAAATTAGTTTTTTTTTTTTAATTAGACGTTCTTATGCCTACTTATATTCATAAATATTTACTAAGGCCTTATGAAGTTAGGTAAGTAGATATTGATAACTTACAGACTTTTGACGACGGAAAACGTATAAAAGCATAAATAAATAATGACAAATCACACCTTTATAAAAGCGTGAGATTTATTTAAATCATAAACACATTTACGTTAAAATAAGCATCGTTTCATTGAGAACTCTCAAGCTCGGAGCGGAAGCACTTTCGCCGCCGCCATGTTGGATCCGGCGGCGCGGGGTGCGCCCGCGCACCCGCCGAGCTTCCGCCGCGTGACGCGCATAAAAAGCTTTGCAGTATTGTCACATAGCTTACATTTGCATACATAGATTACGTGAAAGCACTGGTCAAGTACCTATCAAGCGCTCCTGACTCCTGACAATATGCCTAACCACTATAATATTAGCATACAATCGACTCTATAAAGTATCTATTATTATAAAAGTTATCAATAACTGCGTTCGCATTTTGGTTACCAAAACAATAACTACTTATTACCATTAGGTATTTAGATAAATGTATTGAACATACACAATATACACAAAAGTATTATTTCTTTATGTAGCAGCAGTTTATTAATAATAAAACAATAGTTAAAAATAGAAATGAATTGCTTACTTATTTACAATGTTAGTTTGCATTGATGTTTTTGTATATTTAGTTCAAGGACCATTATATTGGAGCATATTTAGCTTTACTCTTGAACCGTATCCTTACTTTCTTCCCAGCAGTAGAACTATCTCTACCGATTGCTGATTTCATGTTGATCTTAAATTCTAGGGTGAACTGAAACAAAGAAATTGTTGTGTCTAGGGCCTAAAAATAGTTTTTTTTTTGTAAAATATGTGGGCAGTTATAATGCCAACCAAATAGTCCCGATCAGTTCAAAATTTTCAGGATTTTCTATAAATCTTCCACCGCTCAGATTATGAATACCACAATAACTTTGTAAGCCGCAACACGAGCCAGCATCATGAATATTCATACAACAGCTTCAGATTTAATCGATGTCAGCGTGTCTATGAACGACGGAACAAAAGGTAGTGGCGGCCATAAACGACCTCCATTCGGGGGCGAAGCGTAACGGTGCACGGTCGATCACCTCCCAGTAATCGCTTCCTTCCTCTAATGCTGGCTGCGTCTGAGCAACGAAGTCCAGCAACGTTCGTTATTGATTGGACGTGGTCTCCCAGGACTCAGTTTTTTGTTGTTATAAGATTTAGTTTGGCCGTAGGCACGTGGTTTTGGGGTTTACCCCCCAATGCTTTAGAAAACTACACTCTTCTCTGTCTCGTGAAGTGAAACACTCTTCACCATACTCTCGTGAAACACTCTTCACCATAGGTACTTACTGATGTCCAGTGAATTTGTATTCCTGACTACGGCCCTTGGCTGGGACTCGAAAACTCATATTCTCTAAAGTAATCGCGTCTTGTGTACTTGATATTTGTATGCATTCTTAACCGATGAAGAAGAAAGAAGGATGGAAGGTTCTTAATTCGATCTCTTTTTTTTTGTATCCATGTAAGGTTTTGTTTTTTTATTAATGAGCATATGATGCATGATGGTAAACAAACGTTGATTTAAATACATATAAATTGAATACTGCACGATTGTGAGCAACTTTTCCTCTTCTGTCTGTCCAACAATAGCTTGTCATGCTTTGTTAGTCAACGAACAAAGTGCTAATAGCGTTTCTTGGCCCGTCTGTACCCAGCATTAGGCATCGCGAATATTGTTAACGTGATGTGATTGCAACAGCGTGTAAACCGCTAAACTGTCTCTATACGTGATGTTTTGATATTAGGCTCTGCGGAAATATAGATGTTTGAGGTCGTTGCCATCGTAAATTAGTTTTTTATGTACAATCTGCGTAAGCATACTTGTATGATTTAATATGACTTGTATAATCTTATAGATTCAAAGAGTATTTTGTTAAAAAAATAAACGGTTTGCTTTAATATGTGTAAAAAATATTGTTGTACTACTGGCTGAGGTAAATAAATACTTGAACAGTATTTTTTGTATAATAATAATAATATCGCCAGACGAACACAGCCACTATACCGTCCCACACTAAGCAACGTTTGCATTCTGGGTACCTTACAATGGACTGGGGGCGAACGCAGTACATAATACTTATATAGATATTAACTCGGGTACAAATATTTAGGCTCATCTCACAAAGTCTGTTACTATACCAGGATTCAAAACCAGGACCCTCGGCGCAGAAAGCAGGGTCACTATCAACTGCGCTAATCAGGTTGTTATTTAACTATCCATTCGAATCTGTAACAAGGATATTCTTTGCGAGTTACTTACTCATATGAAAATAATTTATATGACGTAACAATCTTTTTTATTGCTCAAATCATAGCCAATTTAATCAAGTTTGAATTATTTGATATGTATCATCTGCGGTATTCTATGGTATCTACAAGGTGACATACAACTTGTCGCGTTAGACACACCTGTCTAACGCCGCAGCTGGTCCGCAGATGACCTGCGAGGCATGCGCGACCGAACTCGAAGTAGGCGCACAACATTTTATATTCATTAGTCGGTATCGATGAAAAAAAAAACACCCAGTCGATCCACTTCGTTAACCGATCAAATACCAATTTACATCCAATTTTGGGCAACAAATCTTGAAATATTAGTACCTAATTAAACACAATCGGGCGCTTAAAACATATGCTTAACCAACTTTTTATGTTGATTTTTTGGTTCATTTGAAGGACGTAAAATTCATATTAATTTGATACAACCGTATTTATATATTTTTATTTTGATCAATTGACATTGGCAATGTAATTTTCAGAAAAAAAACTGATTTGTAATACTATTTTAAATTTAAAGAAATCTTTCTAATCGTGATAATCCGTTGAATTCTTTTATTCTGAAAATTTCGTGATTCAGTAAGCGTTCCAACTAATCCGCTGTTGCGCTAAGCATGCGATTATGGAACGGACATCTATGGTGTGTGACGTCACGAGCGAGGTTGCAACGTCACGTAGCGCAGTTCATTCATAAAAATGAATATGGCCACTTCCGCCTGCCGCTCCCGCCTGCCGCCGCGCCGTAATCCACACCTGATTTTATTATCGCTTTCAATTTAATCGCTGCTTTTTAACAAATTGATAGGTATATGATTCTTTATTCCACAGTATTCGATTAACGTTAGATACACCAATAAATAAATGCATTTGCTTCTAATATGTTGTGGGTAATCTAAGGATTGATTTATATGTAGGTGGAACAAATAATGAATAACAATGCTTATATATTTAAATAAAACTAATTTTACGCTACTACTAAGTTTTACAGCACTTTACAGCAGGCCGCTTTACAGCAATCATGGTCACTGGATTACTGAGTTGTTAGACGTCCTAGTGTTATATATTTTAAACTGGGGTCATATTTAATTGTTGTTTGCGGTCCGATCTACGCAGAAAGTGCTCTGTCTTGAGGTCTTGCAATGATGCTTAATTTATACTCTAAGTTTTCAATGCGTACGTAACATATAATTTAAAATAATTCAAAATGTCATCAACAGATGAATATTGATGATCTACGAATCTAGGTCCTGAGAACAATAAAGACCAAGGATATGAAGTGGCGTCATCTGGATTTCCGTTTCCGTTGAAACCCGATATGCAAATTTAAGCAAAGAATCTTGGAAGAATTTCTATAAAGTGTAATAAGTGTAACTGTGTTCTATAAGCTCAAATTATTTTAATGTAATAGAAACAAAGATCAAAAAGAAAGATCGATAAACATTTTGTTTGTTGTATACGAAGGAAAGATTTACCTTTTGGTAGGTAATCAAAAGAATCAAATACCTCTTATGGTGACTCAGCAAATACCTTTACTCTACATCGTATTGATAGCTCTTTTTAGATAGAGACCGTAACCCGTACAGGATTATTCCGAACTAACAGAATGACAAATGCACTGGTAATATTTAAAGATAGCTCTCATATTTCTGTAGAGTCTATAGGTATAGAACTGATATTTATGATAGACGTCGGCAAATCATCGGAAACAGCTGTTTATTTCGAATGACGTCACTGTAACTGAAGAAGTTTTAAATTCTAAATTTAAATTCACCCAATATCGATGTAAGAGGTAGAGTTTGTCAGCATTTGATAGAGCTGAATGGGCGTTACGTCACAAGTAGCAGGTCACGTCGCCGCCATTGATGCTCCCGCGCCGCCACTTCCGTCGTCTGTAGCGCCGCTACATCCTGCCTGCAGTTTTATGAACAACACACGAATATACATGGTTAATTTCTTGTTGCGTCTTTTATAAAGTTCACAGCTGAAGTATGGTCCCAGATAGTGTTTTACCTAATGAACGTTTAAATTTCATTTCAAATAAGCAGAAATACAGATAAGCGTATGCCAAGTGCTTAACTTACTATTTTGATAAAATTCCATGAAGTTTGAGATTATTTTAGAACAGGTGCTATGTATTTTTAACGAACTTATTATGACTCAATTTTCGGCAAAATAATCGCCATTTCTGAAAATTCGAGTAATTCGATATGTATTTCCGCCAAATGCTTGGCTTGACTAAATCGGCTTACAGACTTTAATACTAATACTGGCTTTAATGGCTTCCCTTATGTCAGCTATGTTCTAAGTCTGACGGTCAGTGTAGTGGAGTACCCCCCTCGACCCCTGTCCGTGGCGTGTTCCCCCCGGCGTTGTGGCTCGCGCACGGTTTTTGTAACGACTGCCGGCGCGTGCGCAGGTGGCAGCGCACCTGCCGCGCATACCGACAACTAACGCCGTAGACGCGGCATACTGCACGCGATTTTCCATTTTAATATATACCTACACTTAACATATGGTATGACGTAATGTAAAGTTCTGAAATATCCTGAACTGCGAGAAAGAGTTAGAGGCATGAGTATCAAAGAAGAAAAAGCAAACAATCCTTCTCAATGCCTACGAGCATAAGCATAATATTATATCGTTTCAGCTAATGTTACCTGCTGGTTCACACCTACTCATAATATATTGTTGCTTAGTGTGGGACCGTATAGTTGGTGTATTCTTCGGGCGATATTACTATTATTTATTGCATTTGATTTTAAAGCGTGGCATGTCTGTCGCTTCGCAGGTCTGCGTTTTATTAAGTCTAGACAATGTATTAGCTGAACGATTTGCCGCGCGCCGCGCGAACGTTTTATTGAACCACTATCGGAATCCCAAGAATCGTTTACGACTCCTCAAGCACAATCGGCATGTGCATTGTGCACCTATTACCCGATCAATTTAAATATGCTAACTAGACTGACACTTGTGCAACGATTAAAAGCACTTGTGACATCTGAACGTTGATTCATTTTCTCTTCGATTCCCACACTATTTCGTCGCATTACAATAAAGTATACCTACCTATCCAATACATACCTACAACTATGTTAAATTAGGTACTTATTATTGATCAAATCAAAGAGAATTTTGATAAATTGTCCACCGGTCATAAATATTATTACTCGTTGCCGCGAGTCTAGTTAGTACATTTTGTATTGACAAATAGCAAATTATAATCTAGGATAGAATTAATTAAACTACTGCATCACCGACTTATTGTGATAAAAGCGGTTCTAACATCTGCCGCGACAGATCACATATTAATTCTAACATAATATTCCACCGGATATTATTCCTAGCTCGAATTATTTTTGTTACTAAAAATTTAGCTTCGATATTTTTTGTTTAAAATCGGCGTATCGATGTGTAAATAGGTACATCCACAAATAGTGGAATAAAAAAGTGTGTGTAATTATTATCGGGCGCGGTGCGCGCCATTTTATTGGTAATAAATATCGGTGGATCTGGTGTTTAGTTGATTTCACGTCGGTCGCTCGCTGGAAAACCTATTGCGACTCTATATTTATAAACCCAAGTTGAGGTCATATGCAGTGAGGTATATCTAATAAACTCAGAAAAATAAATGCTCTTAGGCAACTGTAGTAACTGCAATAAACATATTCAGTTCGCTGAATATAGATGGCGCTGTATAGAACGCTCCAAATAATTAAAGAATATACATACATGTCTGAAACGCGGTATCGAAGTTAGCCAGGACTCTTCGGCTCCATCAGTTGTAGTCATCCAATTAAATATAATTGTTTCAATATGGTCATCCAGCCCGAATTGTATTGTATTTATATGCAATATATATAGTGATCATCAAATTATTTAACATTATGAAGTCTAATGTAGTCTAGTTTTTCGCACTAGATTTCATCATGTATGATTAAGTACTAAATACAATGAGTATCATGTACGCGACAAGACATTGCTCAGGCGCCGAGACTCAAATATATTTAACACTTCCTGCCGAAAGATGTTCCAATTTTGAATTTGATTTAACACCGCTCGTTGACAACCATTTCCTCTTATCTACGAATAATGAAGTTTTTCCAACTATTATTTTTGCATTCACAATTTCTTCCAGACTGTCCCCAATTTGAAAAAATATTTAAACTTGTATACAGCTGTTTACAGGCTGCAATAGATGTATACGTACACGTATAAACGAGGAAAAAGAGTTCAGCGCAGAATAGTTAGCCTATATATTTTTTCTCTTTTTAAGTTAAATAAGAAATGTGTAAACCTCTTACTGCTCCATTAAAGATATTAACAAGCACATCACACCCACTCATAGGTACCATATTTTCATTATGCGAATGGTTCACAGATAATTTATAACTAAATAGACTTCCAAAAAAAAACACTTCACAAGGTGATTTGCTACAAAATATGTTCTGTCTACATATTACACCTTATTTGAGTACCTAATTAATTAGAATAATGTTAATAAAAACATTTAATCATTAAATATACCTAGGTTTTATTTTTAATTTAATAATGAGGTCAAATGATTTATTTTGAAATACGGCGCGGTGCGAGGCGCGATATGTCGTCAACTGTCACCAGCGAGCGCTCACCTGCGCGCGCATTGCTTCTAATTTTAAAAATTAATATTTCGACTTCCGTTTCCAAATGGGAATTGGCGCGATATGCGACGTCTTTTCGCAATTTAAATAATATTATTTGAATATTACTTTTGGGTTTATAATTAATCGACTAATTGGACGGTGTTCTATGCTGCTTGGAACTTTTAACTATAGCTACTACCTGCTCTGCATTTGTAACTTGACTGCGTACTCACTAATATTTATGGACGGGGCAAGAGAATGTTCCGAGTTTCCCCTCAGGCCCTGAATGCAGTCAGCTGCTGTGCGGCATATACCTAGGTATCCTCACATAAAATTGATATTTAATTGTAATATGTCGGTACATATCAATTATTTAGTGCTAGGAAATTCCTAAGTATCCAATTCCTGTGAATCAATACAACATAAAGGTCTATCAAGGTTCTATTTTTCATGTTATATTTTCCACTGACTGTAGGTATACTGTTTATTGTAACTTTGTAACGAGCTAACAGTAAATTCTAAGCCCTACACATTTTACTTAAGTATACCTACCTATTATGTAGGTATCTACCTAATATAATCCGGGACATTCCCGATACTTGTAATAGCTAAGGTAAAGTATGGTAGAGGACCAATTAAAATATTCAGAGTTATGAAGTATGCTCTTATGATGAGTGTATATTCCCGTTATGAAAAATGGTAAAAAAAAATGTCTTCTCGGCTGTCGTTGCAACACCATATGGTGAGCTTAGCGCGTGCTCGACAGACTACAAAAAGTTTGAAAGTACATTTTCGCGCGGCTCGGGTTTCGGCGCAGGCGCAGATAACAAATAAAAAACTGCGACAAGTCGTGTCGCAGCTGCTGCGGGGGGCTAGGGTTACTGGCGCATGTGCGCCGCCGAACTGAACTCCCAGCTTAAGCAGCTTCATCGGTTGGAATAACATCACAGACTTTGCTCTACCAACAGGTATTAAGTGCACATCGCATCGCGTTCCGACCGCGTTGTAGAGTCATGAACAAAAGGAAATGTTGGTAACCTGCCCTAGAATGACAATTTATTAATGCCTTAAAGCCTCTATAAATAAAAGATTTGATTTAATAGGTAGGACTTTCACAAATTTTTAAAGTCCCTTACGATTAATTCCCATTATTTTGTTTCTTAACTCTACATTGGATCCGAATTTTTAAATATAATTTTAGAGATTAAACGTTGGTAGGTGTTTAAGTCTATAATAAAACTGGAGCACAGGAATCAGACGGACAGATGGGTCATAGGTCCACGCTTGTTTATTAGCGAAGCTAGGTATATGGCCATTAGGTAGTTAATAAATAGGTAGGTTAGATAATTATTCATTATCTCGTTAATTTTATACCAATCAAAAATACAATTTTATCGCGTGGACGTTTTTCAAGCAATAAAACTAGGTATAAATAAAAGGATATCCGTTCGTTGGTACATTTTTTACGAGTAGATGTGTGACTAATGGTCGTTAGCGACAATAATAGCGAATTATACATTACGAAACAACATAGCGTAAAAAGATTATTTCAGGAACATTACCCAGGAAAGCATGCTTTTAGTGTGCCTAGTAACCTAAATTGCAAATTCCGTTACAACTTAGTCGCCAGCCATATTCAGACTGAAAAAAAAATGGAAACCTTTTAAGACATCGATGCCTAGTCTTTGATATTGATTAGAGCACTTTAAAAGTTCTAACACAATAACCAGACTAGACACAGTTGGGACAAATACACTCTAATGAACGTGTTTGCCGAGCAATTGGCGTGTGATGGCGTTATGCTTAGTTTGTCGATATCGATATGATTCTAGTGGGAATAAATCTCGGTGCGTACTCGTTCTGCGCCAATGGCGGAGGCGAGTGGCGACCTTTCGACCTGATGGCGGTGGCGCGCGAGGCGTGGCCGCGCCCGATTGGTCGCCCCGCCCTCCCCACCTCACGCCCCACGCCCCCTCGCAGACGTTCTCTCGCTGAAGCCGTGATTCTGCAATGCTGTCGCGCGCTTTTGTTCCATTCGGCCTGTCATTATGAGAATAATATCGAATGAACGATAGTAGATACGTTATAGGAGCTATGTGTGACAGGCTTCATATATTTTAAAATTGGAATGATTGGATTTTAAATACAAACCGCCGAATTGTCAAGCGCAACACACACGATAAAAATCCAAGATACCGTTAAATAGGACTTCGATATTTGAGTAGCGTTTGAATTCATATTCGGCCAAGCCTATTTAAAAAAAGTCTTGATATTGTTTTACTAGCACCACTTTATTTACAGCCGTTTGGTGCACAAAAAAAACTACAAATAAAGCAATAAAAATTCCGCGCCCTGAGTTACCGGGATCGCGGGGTCATTCTCGGGAGCTTTTTACGTGATTCCATACTTTTCTCCGGGATTTATTATCCCTGTTCTACCCATAAGGGGATTGTAATGAGCGGACTATTGCTTCATTAAAATACTTTCATTTGTCGCAACGACAGACTAGTGATTTGTTTGCGCACCTTTGTTCTGCTGACGGTCCATTTGTTAACTAAAAAAGTTATTTGAGTTCGTGTAAATCAGTAAGGGTAGGGAATTAAATTTAGAATGTACCCAATTGTAATGTAGCGATAACAAAATACAACCGACAGCCCGGCAACGACTGGCCGGACAGAATACCATAGACAATGGTTGAAGTGGAGGACTAGGTTTATATTATACAATAGGTTATTTATTATATTCTACTTTCCACCTGCGGGACTTCGATGAAACGAAGCCTATTAAGGATAATGTATCTTCATATTAGTAAAAGAATTTTCGGAATCAGAACAATAGATCCTGGTTAGATTATGGATTACTAAGCCATTATTAGGCACTTATTCCTCTAAAAAGTTCGTTATAATGCCATTATAATCTATAAATTTGGGGACTTACTTCTACCTCTTTATAATATTAATATAAATAATAAAACAACATTACCTATAAGTAATGTTGTTTTATTTCCATAATAAGAACTGTACCATCTCTGCAGAGTTGAGTACGAACAAAGTATCAATTGAGACAATTCTCTTCATATTATGACAATACTCAATATGTACTTACTTATGAATGCCTACGTACTGAAGATAGAACTCAATAGCAACTCAGCGGCATCAATTGAAGTATTACAAGTTTATCCTCTAGGTACATAATTAATGAAGTAATAATGTATTTATAAATATACCGATTGTAATATGTTATTTTATTTATAACGGTTAAGTACCTCATTGAGCATACAAGTGCAAGCATGAACTGTTTATCGGCGCGGGCGCAGGACAAAGACGCAAGGTATTTAGCGATGATATCCAGTGACGTACAACATTTGCTGTTTTTCCTTGTTCTATATGAATGGAGCTGTATAACCTGGACAATTCATTAATTGGTTTTGTGCTAATATTATATAGGTCGTCTCTACAGAATAATTCCTAACCCTCCTTTGTTTTTTTTTGTATTTTTATTGTTAAATTGCTAAACTCGATAACTACAAATCTATTAAAAAATCTTCAGATTGTTGATCTATAAAAAATATAGCTGATCTATAAAAAAATCTTCAGATTGCAATTTTTTACCAAATACGAATTCTTTATAGACATAAATCATAGCGAGCACCTACGAGTGATGTGCATGCGCAGATCGCAATGATTGGTCCAACGACAGTCGCTACACAATATGAGACTACTGACCCCGCGCTACACAGCTCTACCAACCATATATGAACACTTTATGATACCTACTCTATTGTTGAATTTAGTCACGCCGACAGCTGAACGATAGAGTTCATAATTGTGTAAATATTCAGGCAACAAAAAAAACCTTTACAAATACTCTCCTGGTAGTGATGGGTTTTACAGTATTCATTTTTAAAACTGGACTATCTAACTAACATAGGTATTTAACTACCAACTCACCTATCTAGTCAAAGTTAAAGATTTTTTTGTCGATTTGCTGTCTCCCGACTTTGGAAACTTTAGTTTATTGAGCGAACTTAAAGTTTAAAGAGTCCACAGGGCTCACCGTATACTTTATAGTATACGTATCTAGACATTTTGACATTATTGAACAGCACCTCCACTACCTAAGCGGTCAACGAAGTATACGGTTAGCTTACGAATAATCTCCCACTCGACGTATAAGAAAATTCATTATACCTAAAGACTTTATTGCAGAGTTAACATTATACGCAGACTTCAATATTTATTTCAAGACGCACTTGTTTCGCGATAGGCAAATGTTTTACATTATGCCCGTTTGTCACTTACACCACACGGGCCACATGTAAATGGGATTGTAAATACGCATCCACGGTTTACGACAATTTTTACTGAGTTGCGAATTATTTTACTTACATATCACTTTATGTTTCGTATCGCTAAACATCAGTGCTTATTTCCTCATCATCATGGCGCCACCTCTGACACTAATTCTGACGAAAAAGTAATCGGTCATCATATCGCTTCCTATTTATGTACTTATTGCGAGTTCAGGTTATTCCAAAAAGTCAGAAATTCTTAGTTGTTTTCCGGATTCTGATTGAACTTCAGGACTGTCAGGTAATTCCGATGATGTATAGAGTATTTATTTATGTTTTACTCGAATAAAAAAATATTCATCATTTTTTTACCACGATTACTATTCGCAAATAAAACCAAACCAGAATTCGTGGTTCAATCCCCTATCAATGTAGCTACGTGGTGCGGGTGTGAGTGGGGGGGCGGGCGGCGGGCGGCGGGTCCGGCGCGGCGCGCGCGCAGAACAAAGGGCGCGCCGTGAACCGCGACCGTCGCGCATCGGTACCCCGCGCCCCGCACACACACGCCGACACGACCACTATGTGGACTTCTTTTTAGTACAAATCTGTTCAAAAATGATGGAATGTCGACGATTTAACCACCGTTTCATATAAATAGGGGATAGGGGAATAGCGTCTCTACACATTCTTTATCTTGATCATTGTGTAGTAGGTACATCTAATTCTATAGAACCTAGGTTACTTTAATTCTACTATTTTATTCTTTACTCTTACAGCTAAACAAGTTGGTAATGTTGGCTATTTGAAAACTGCTAAATAGCCAACAGTACCAAAGCTAACATTACGAAATGGGCGTCGAGTAAGATTTAGTATAAGTTAGAGACTATTATACCTAGCTAGACACAAACTTGTCAAAATTGCTTATACAGACATCTTCTCCAATTGTCCTTCTTTTCTCCTATGTATTCATCACATTACAAATCTGACTATATAGTATCCTTGAAACCATATTTTCTTATTTCCAGGCGGCTACACGACAGGCGGTCCTCGCGAGACGAACGCGTACGGGTACAGCGAGCCAGGCGGCGGTGCGCCTGCGCCGGCCGCGGCGTCCCCGCTGGACGAGTACTACCCGCCCGAGTACCCGCCCGCGCCCTCCGCCCCGCCCGCGCAGCCCTACCTCGACGAGTACTACCACCATCCGCACCCTCACGCGCAACCCCTGCTCCCACACGAACCCAAGTACCAGCCACATGCGTACGCCAAGCAATACACGAGAGGTGAGTCGTATGTCCTGAAGTATCCTGCAGGAATAGGTACTTATCATACCCAGTCAAGGGCAGAGGGAATATCATTCATTGTTGAGTGATATATAATGGCATAAGTAGGTAATCTCCTACACATAAATGTGCTAGAAAGGCGGCATAGAGGAAACATTGTCTCGACAGATACGCAAAATGGTCGGATATACTAACCCTGATACCAATACTATATTAGTGAGCTTGCTGGCATGCAGAGTAGGCTCTCACTATCATACTTCTGGAATACATTGATCTGATTAACAACTATATTAAAACGCCTCGGTCAGTCTTTAAGAAAGGTATAGGAGCCTAGCTGCAGATGACCTTATAATAAAACATAATAACTTATTTAATATCAGAAAATTATGTCATAGTATATTATTTAACATTTTAGTCATCGAATGAAATCAAACTCTCAATTTATCATATTTCGTTGTTGCGACGAAATTGTATGTAAGACAAATTACAACAATATTTCTTGTTGGAGAACATCAGAAGACAACACCGAAAGGTTTAGCCACTGTTTAATTAATGACGCTATTCGGTTTCAAGAGACTAACTACTGCGTTAACGAGATAGGGTTGCCCTATCCTATTTGCTTCCAAAAATGGGTGCATGCAATACCAAATGCAATAGGTGCAATAGTTTACAAATGTCTATATTATGAAGCTACTATTTAAAAAAAAACAATAATTTAAAATAAAATACATTCTCAATTAAAAAAAAAGCTTCTTCTGTCTCCACCGTTTCTGGAATATAAAAATTCGCAACACTGCAATAATTAACAGTGGCGCAAAATTAGCCCTTAAGGACAAGTAGATGGATGATGTTTTTTTATAGATTCTTTCAATGTGGAACTTCATAGATAGTATAATACGTAGAATTTCATTCTAAACGTACAATAAAAATAAAATACTAACGCACCAGTTTTTTTTTGCCTGTTAGCAACCCTATAGCCATGTTGAACTCTTTCATCTTAGGTATATTATTGACATCGTATCACGTTTCTGTAGATTTTTTCATGTCATCATCTTGAAACCAGCACTAATTGGTGTTAGTTCATGGTGTTGTTTAAATGATAGACATAAATTATGAATCAACGTCAAATTATCATTAATTTTGATGTGATCTAGATAACATTATTTTTGTTATACCTAAAATGCTGATATATGGTATAGTGGCTGTTGGTCATAATAGTTAAGATCATTGCGTATGTCTCGACATTAATAAATTAAGATAGATTAGCTTAAACTTAATAAAACAAATATATTATAGGTAATTGCTTGAAATGTGTCATTAAGATGCTATATTATACGTTATCTTTCTCATATCGCTACTTTATACATTTTCTCTTGTCTTTTTATTTACCACTAGCTGCGCCCTGCGGTGCTAGCCGCGATCAAAAATTTTGTCCTTTTTACCGGGATAAAAAGTAGCCCTTGTGCTATTCCAGACTATAATCTATGTCTGTGCCAAATTTCATCCAGATCCGTTCAGCCGTTATGGCGTGATTGAGTAACAAACATCCATCCATCCAAACTTTCACATTTATAATATTAGTGTGATTAGTGTGATAGTGTGATAATGTATAAGGGATGTGCTAATACTGTCTCGTTGTTGCGCAGGCGGCGGCGGCAGGTACGGGGGCGAGGGGTACAGCGAGGGCTACGTGCAGGAGTACAGCGGCGCGTGCGCCGAGTGGAGCGAGTGGCCCGGCGAGCAGCACGCGCTGCTGCCGCAGGACAAGCTGGCGTACCCCGCGTCGGGGCCCTGCTTCACTGGTACGTTTAAAAGTACATACAATTTATAGTCTCTTTTTAGTTAATTGATGACCTACTGTGGACCGATTGGTAAAAACCACAGTAAAAAATAATAGAATAAATAAAAGATTTGAACGATGGAGCCATAAAAATCAATTGGAATTGAATTGGAATACGCCCATTAGATATAAACTCAAACAGAGGACCCACTAAGGACCAATTGGGGATTATGTATTGCTTTTCTAAACAATATTGCAGCTGATAACATAAGCGTTTCAACAAATCGATAAACAAAGACGCTGAAATAATATCTCGGATATATGCAAGTAGGTAATCTACTTATCGGCAGCATACATTTGAGCGTTGTCTAAATTTTAGAGTACCGTTGCAATATATCGTGATACCGATTATTTTAAGAAACTCTCTAGTCTCACAAAGCCGATGTTCCTACTAAGAAGAGCATAAGATTGCCTGAATTACACTTTTAAAAAATATGTATGCCCTCTACTGTGTAGAGCATAAGTCGTATATCGTAAAGCAACTGTGTGCCATTGCGCAGGATCAGGCCCAATCCAGCTGTGGCAGTTCCTGCTCGAGCTGCTCACCGACAAGAGCTGCCAGGGCTTCATCTCCTGGACCGGCGACGGCTGGGAGTTCAAGCTCACTGACCCTGATGAGGTAAGCATTCATTAATATTCAAACAAAATGCATATTAATATTTTTCCCAGCAAAATGATAATTGTGATTATTTGTGAATATTTTCTTTCATTAACATCGAAATTCTGAGTTCAAATAATGATTACAAATGCGCTAAAGAAGCGCTGGTTGAAAGGTTAATACACCCTTTCTTAGTGATTCTGTATAGAGGGAGAATTATTTTTCATATATCTATGATATAGATGTAGGGCGTTCTAGTTTGGTATATATAATGGTGATAATTAATCAATGATAATTTAATTTTGACATATGATTTTATGTCGTTAGTATAAACCCTTCGGTTGTGCGCCTGATCAATCTAAGGTCGTGTCAGATTCCCGTCCCGTCGGACTATGATAGTGAGGGAAGAGAGAGGAGGACAAGAGAGGTGCGTGTGCGCAAGCAAGTACCTGTGTGCGCAAGCACAGGTACTTGCTTGCGCACACGCACCTCTCTTACCTACTCACTCTACGTACTTGATTAGTCTCCGATTGAGATTGACCGAATACGGTTTGGAGGGCTATTATTATAAGTACCCCTACACTATGCTGTAAAATACACGTATCTATTTGTATTGGTGCAGGTTGCGAGACGTTGGGGCATCCGCAAGAACAAGCCCAAGATGAACTATGAAAAGCTGTCCCGCGGGCTGCGCTACTACTACGACAAGAACATCATCCACAAGACCGCCGGCAAACGCTACGTCTACCGCTTCGTGTGCGACCTGCAGAGCTTGCTGGGGTCAGTAGTAGTAGATTCCTATGTATCCAGATTCCAGTCTCACCAGTCACCTAGTTAACCAACAGTGTTGCTACCTTAGCACTTTTCGGGCAAGATCTAATTGGACAAAAATAACGTTGTTAACAACCAACAACTTATCGCTTTGATAGTAGCGAAGTTTTTAGTTGCTCCGACGGGAATTTTTTAAATGCCTTCGCTCAGAGGAAGAATATAGACGAACTGTCTTGTGAACACCATATTGAAGCACAAAAAATCCAAGCCGATTTGTGTAGTACATATCGCACGCTTAATAATAGACTGACCTAACTCAAAAAAGCTGTTTGTTGGGAAATCGCAAAAACGTTTTGTCATTTACAACTTGTCTGACGTTATTACTTATATCTCAATGAAAATAGCGTAATAATAATAAATGATGTATTGTAAGAATACTTGATTAAGTAATTATTGATACTAAAATGTAATTTTGAAGAAATTTTGTTATTATTTATAATTATTTATAGCTTTTAAAATGTTGTCCCTGAGATACGTCTGTTTATGAATAAAATCAATGATATATTTCTGTACTAGTGATGACACTTTTTGTTATATGTCTGTATTTCATTAAACATTTCACTAAAACCCTTTCTCTTTTATGTTATAAGTCTATACTTGATAAAATTATAACATATTATTTTTATGTAGTATTGATTTTTAAGTTCAGAAACATGAATGGGTCACTATAATATAAAAGCACCGCGAGTTGATTGTCGCAATCTCAGACGCATTATGATTTATGTCACTTTCATGTTAAAAGTTTTGTCAAAATTTGTATAAGTAAAAAAGACAACATATTCGTAACTCAGTCTAGGAATAAGATATCTTAAAAATTCTGAGATTGGTAGATAGATAACGTTGGAATAAATCTACCTGTGTGCTTATCTCACTTTGGGCTTAAACCCTAATTGGTCAGTCTATTATTAAGCGTGCGATATGCGAAATACGTGCTTACGGCCACGCGATATTTTTTATTCTTCTATTGTGCAAGCAACATTATCTGTTTATCTATAAAAATATTTTTCTTTTTTAATTCACAGAATATCGCCAGAACAGCTGCACGCGATGTACGAACCCAAAATGGAGAAGAAGGACGACGACTGAGCGCAGGCTGCGCACGCGCCGATCGCCCCGCACCCCGCACCCCCCGCCCCGCGGCCCGTGCTGACCGCTCATCCCGCACGTATCGCCCACCATCCCACATACTACCCGAAATATACATCTCATCTTATATGAAACGACTCACTCCTCGTACGATTCGTATACTTTTTGTACATTATGATCTTCGAGAAAGACCTATCTTTCTGTCGATAAATATTAAGTTGTGTTTTGAAGAACTAATTTCTAACATAGCGAGCCCGACGCCCGCATAACACTCCCTATGGTTTTGTAATTCATGTTTAGAATTTGTAATATTAAAATGGATTTGATCTCATACGCAGCCACCAGTGGATTTAAATATACTTACCGACTAATGACGGCTAACGATTGTAAAGGTTCTATTATTGTTCACATTATATTTTACGCGTTTTATATACCTACCCCTGTGTAACCAATGGTGCCTTATTGATGAACGTATTTTACATTTTGGGTTTGCAAAACCATCATTCTGATTCATTATGCGTACACTGTACGGGCCTTGACAAGATAACTACCTATAAGAGGGGTATTACACAATGTATGAAGCCCTGTGATCATAAATAGATGACAATATGTCTAAATTACATTATTATAGAAGTTTGACATCCTTTATCTATGGTATAGACACTAATTTGATAATTTAATATCCCTTAGCCTCTATAAATCGATGCATTGTAAAATGTATGAGGTACGGTCACGTGATCATTTCATAAAATGCGTGCGACAGTTGTAAAAATGAATGTAGTCTTGTAGTCATCTTGTCAAGAGCGCCTTAATGTCAGTATTTATAGGTTGGTACCTACATTATCATTCAAACCGAATCAAAGCGACTCGATAGTTTTGTAAATGAATATCGAAAAGTCAATTTTTTGTAACACAATTCAATAGGATCCAGCGAGAAAATGAAAACTTAGTGCTAAAATAGTAAAATTTTACTATAATCTTAATGATAACTGTAAATATAAGTTAATTTTGTTACTTTATAAAAATAATTAGGTATTATATTATAGTAGTTATTAAGTGTTGTATGTTTAATTCGCACATTGTTGCAATATGCGATTAAATTAAATGAGTAGTCAGAATGAGGACGGACATAAAATGGTTTTGTTTATTCAGAAATTTTAGTCCAAAGATTTTTAAATCTAATTGCCCACCAATTGGTAAGGACACTTCAAAATTACCAAAGGGACTTCTCAGTGTCTAGTGTTTCGGAATATTATTCGTCTTTGACCAGTGTTCTACAAAATAGCAATCATTTAAAAACCCATTCATCAAGCTAGACATAACCTAACGGAACCTATAATACGTAAGTCTATCTTCACTATGAAAATAAAGCGAAACATCGCTTGGTGACGTCATCTTGTCGCTGATCTCGTGGTAAGGGATTTGTATGTCTTACTAGTTATGAAATTAATTTAGTTGTATTATTTTCAATTTTTATAGCTCCTAGCGTACACCGAAGATATTTCGATAAGTTTTATTTTGTAAAATATCTCTCCTCCATCAATATGATACTTTGTGCAATGAGCTTGCTAGTTAGGAATTTTTGAATCTTTGTAACTTTTTGAACGGTGCTGTTGTCTCGACTTTTAAATTTAAAAACAGAAATGTATAATGATGTCTTCCCCGTGTGTCAAGTATAATAGGTCTGACTCTGAGCTATGTGTACCTACCCTTACCTGATTTCTATATAAATTCTACAATCCATTACCTATTATGTCACATTCTGTGTTACGGTTACGAGGATATTAGTAGATTATAATCAGCAGACTTATAAAATAAGCGACGCCATTATGAAGTGAGACCTATTTGTATGTAGTTACGGCCAAATTTTTGAATGTAGTGTCGTTGTATGTATTGATGGAAGATATAAATTTAAATATATATATTTACGAAATTATGGGTTGTTTTTCCTTTACTGTACATAAATATCCAGTCTTCTAACAAAAACAAATTGTTATAAGGTAAGTATAGTGCGAACGAAAAAAGTAAAGATAAATGAAGGCCTTAGTCTTGTTTATATGTCATCCCCATAGAACATTTTTATTATTATTCTTTACTTTTGGCCTTTTTCTATTGAGACTAGGCCCAATAAGAACATTTTTGATAATGTTAGACAGTGTTGGTGACATTTTTTTGTGATTATGTTTTCATATAATCGCATAATAGTACAACACAAATAGAAATTAAAAGATAATAGAAAGGCTTACCTACTTAACATTTACAAAATCAATTTTGCCCCTGCGGTAGAGTAACTAAGATACAGGCCGCATTTCCTCGCTGAATAGCCAAAGCTACTCCCTGAGCGAGGATTTTTTTTTAATGAATATTTATTTTTGACCATGGGCGACAAAAAGCTATAAAAATAAGTTAGTAACAAGAAATACCTAAATAAATAATAATATTACGCCCACTATAAACCCAACACCCTACCAGAAAATATTACACCCAAACACCAACTTAAACCTCGCCGAAAACTGCAACCTCAAACGCTTACCTTACCCAAAAAGAGAACACCGTGGTTACATACAAGATATAAGTGATGCAAGCGCAAACAACTGTCCACCCGTTCCACTAAAGTCGGAAAATAATCGACTAAACACGATTACTAGGTACACCACCAAAAACACACCCAAATCTGTTCATAACATCACTAGAGCTGTCAAAGTAAAGTAACTTCTGTCAGTCAAAATCAAAAGTAAGGTTAGGATAGATCCTGATATTTATTTTGCTTTATAATAAATAATAAACTTCTTCAAAGATGAAATTATCGCAAGTTTTAAAAAGGCAACATATTGATTTTATGTTCAAAAAGCATTGGATGATCCAAGGAAAACGAGTACCAATCGATACTGGTGTTGAAGAAAAACTAAGAGCTAGCGGCGTCAAAGTCGAGGATGCACTCGAATTCATTAAGAATGAGCCAGAAAATCATGAAAGGTAGGTTATAATACTTAAGGTGCGATTCGGACCAATAACTGCGGCAAAATATATTGTTATATATACTTATTTTACAGGCTCAATATCATAGGACCTTATGAACCAATAATTCCTTTGGACGAAAATCACCCTAACTATAAACAGAAGCCATGCTTCACTTTGAAGACTTCAAATGTCCTTCTAGAGGGCCTTGCACAGGCTCAAGTGCTGACCAAATCTGTTATTGCTGAGAACAAGCTGCCCGCTAAGATTGAGGAACTGGCTGAGATCTCAGCACCCACTGCTATTCACGAAAATATTAAGAAGGCTATACTATCAGCTAATGTGTTTGATTGTGAACAAGAGAAGTTGCCAAAAATTAAAGACCCCCAGAGACCAGCTTATACCTTCACTAGAGTCTTAGGTATTACTGATAGGAGACGAAAGTAAGTTTTGTAAATCCTTTCACCAAATTTATAGAACTTTTACAATGCCTCCACAAGGCATTTTTCAGAAGATCAATACTTTGTAATGTAATTGTTTATGTTCAATAACTTTCTATAAATTTGGAATGTATCTATAAAAGATTGAGTCACTTAACTTGACTTTCCTATTGCTAATTTTATAAAAGTGCTTGCTCTGACTGAGGTTTAAGTATTCATTGACCTGACATACACCATTATTTCAGTGAAATACTAACAAACAAGCTTCTGCAACTCATAGAGAGAAGCAGTGACTCGGAAGTAACACAATCCAAATACATTGTGAATGATGTTGAATACCAAACAATTTTCAACAAAGAGGATGACCTGCTGCAGTTCCAGGACATCTCCAACATCCTCATAACAAGCAATAAGCCAATACAGCACGACACAGAGAGAGACATACCATTTGTTGAGATCCCTGACCTGTTTCCCATTAAACACACTATCACAATGCCTGAAGACCATTTCTACAGTGAAACTAGCAAATATCGTGAGTATATACATCTGGGTATATCTATACTATTATTATAGAGGTTGTTTGGATGTAGGGACTTTCAATTCTGATAATTATTTCAGTAATTGGAACCTATAGCTGGTTTCATCAAGGTACTGCAGGCAGAGCCGCTGGTAGAAGCTAGTACTTAATATGTTGTGTAAAGTGTAGATGCGAAATGTATCATAACCATTTTAGTATTTTAGGTCCTATCATGGACGAATTGAAACTGTGTAATAAAACTTTTAAAGAGTTGTATCTTTAAGTTTTTATTCATAAAAATTTTACTTCAAAAACTTCCAGCTATTAGTCCAACTGTAACAATGAGGCACCCACACACCACTTGGCTGAACTTCAACACCACAGAAGTGAGCAACATCTATGAAACACCAGTGACACTTAACCAGATACTAGGCAGATCACTGACGCACGCCTTCACTGTGGCCAGCTCCTATGCTAAACAGCTACATGGGGTAGGTTGACTTCACACATTAGTTTACAACTATGGAAATTACGTTTTGTTTGTTTGCTAACGGAATCGGAATTGCTTTTTATCTCGAGTAATTTTCACTTTTATATCCTTGAGCGTGAAAACCAACATGTAATTGTTCAGTCTCATTAGGTATGGACAATCATGCGTGTACGCAGCAAATGACGTGGCTGAGCCGCGCACAGTCTGAATCCCAAGTACCAAACCATCCTAGGATCTGTCAAGTGATCATTCTGACATTTCTATTTCATTTAAACTTAATAGGCCATTGTGTTAGCAGACTTGGATCCCAGTATGACTGAAAAGGACTTTTCCAAGGACTAAAGTCCGCGACGTGTGGAAAAAAGCTCTTTTCAGGCGCATATAGGAGTTCTATGGAGGTGTTTTTGGACGCGATACTATTAGTCCTGTGTTTGTTTTATGCGACGCAGTTATACATTATGAGGAAAAAGAATATTACGCCGTGGACTGCCACTCATCTACACAGGTCTTAAAAACCCATGTTACAAGCACTTATTTGCTTGCAGGAGGATGTGCAAGATTTACCCGAGCCCATATACATCAACTGCATACAGACTGATGGTCCGAAATACCACTTCGGAGTGTTAGAACTCAACACGTTAAACGTGGATGGAACAGAAGGAACTAAGAATGTGTGGTATTGCAAGAACAACATTAACCTTTACGAATCATGTAGATATTTAAGCGGCATACCCATCTTAGAGAAATATAACAATAAGGTGTATGGATACATAAATGCTATGTATAATTGTTGAACCTCCAAATCAAGTGATAGTACTAGAAGTTAAATTATAATTTTGATGTATATAAAGATTATTTTTATTTTTAATACTATAAAAATAAAGGAACATCACCAGACAACCACCAACCGCGTGGTCCCAAAGTAGTAGCGCTGTGCAATGGACTGGAAACGATCCCAATATCATACAGACCAAATAACGAAAAGACATTTCCGCAATTTGGCTAGGCGGGATTCGAACCCGCAACTGAGTGGCCTACGTTCAAACCACTAGACCAAGCTAGCGATATATGAATTGAACAATTAAGATTGTAGTCATTGAAAAAAATTTTATACAAAAATTAGTACATCATGTACTACAGTACTATAGTATTGAGAGCTCACAGCGCGGCTTATGCGATAAGAAAGTAAAGTATTAATGTAATGTATTCATGTGTATATCCCTTTATATTTACAAGAACATAAATACATTTATTCAGATTAGAATAGACGATGCTTACACATACCGAAACACTTTGTACATTAAATAATAGTACGTTAGAAAAGTCGAACAAAAAAAAGTATTATATCAACAAGCTCATTTGTCCACCGCGAACTTCTGCAGTCGACGTCTCCTCAGCTCGTCCGCGTCGGCGTCAGTCTTTTGTCTGGAACAGGAATAGCTTCATTAACAAAATGCTAGACGACGAAAGGGAGCGTTCAAGTATTACGTAACGAATTTGGGGGGGGGTCTTCTGAAACGTTACGATGCGTTACAGAGGGGGGGGGGGGGTAAGCTACGCGTTACGTCACATTGTTTTAACCCTTCAGCACGGTCGCGTAGAGACTATGTTTTACTAGGGGGGGTGGTAAAGAAAAACATTACAGCGCGTTACATGAGGGAGAGGGGGGCCAAAAATCTCCAAAAATTACGTTATGTAATACTTGAACGCTCCCTTTACTACCATTGCATACATTATATTGCTAAAGACACGGTAATAAGGTGTAAAATTGACCTGTTAGTATCTACGGCGGTAGTGGTGTCGGGCTGCGCGGCGGCGGCGGCGCTGGTGGAGGGCTCTGGCGACGGCTGCTTGTAGCTGGACGCGGACGCGGTGGGGACCACGTCCGGTTCGCTCTTCACTTTGGCGGGAGACGCCTCGCGGGCTGCTTCTGTTCCACTGTGCGAGGAAAACATGTGTAAAAATAAGAAAATTATGTTCAAACAACTCAGACCTAATAAGTGAAGACGAACCCGTATCAAATCGCGGGCTAAGCCAACCCAGGCCTCAAAGTAGTCATCTTTTAAAAACCACTTGAGACAAAATTTATACTCCTGCGATTAAAAAATCCCAACAGGGCAACAAATAAATATAATAAAAAAAAAGTGAAGACGTGACATCGTAAAGCCCTGTGTCAAAGACATTGCCCATTTGTGGGGCCAAATGGGCAATATCTTTGCCCATTTTGCAGCTATTTGTAAAACTAGTTCGCTCTCGATCGCAGGCATTTCGGATTGGCAATTGCCAATATTGATTTCTTATATTTACGCGAATACTACACACTGACAAATACAATACAATAACTAATTTTACGGATTTTATAGCTTGTTTTATTTTAGTTTTATTCCAAAATCTGCCGAGTAATATTTACTATGGCATCGTGTGAACTCACGCGGGGCCGTTGCCGGTAGTGTGCGCGCTGAACACAGTCAACCATAGAATTAGGCTAAGCTATATACTGGCTACTCACACTTCAGTTTGAGTGGCAACGGTAACATTGTTCTGTGGCAGATGGGCCACCACTGTCGAGTACTGTTGCATCAGAAGCACCGATGCATCCAACATCGCTTGTATTTCACGTAGCAGCTGCAAAAAAACGAAACATATATTTTTTACTAAAATCCCCTTAGGGAAGGGGATCGTATGGGGGGTTCAATTTACGATAATACCTCCTTAGCACCTCTAGGGCACTCCAGGAATCTATTATCCAAATTTCAAATCTGTAGAAGAACCGTTGTAGGCTATACGTTGTCAGTCAGTCAGATTTGACGTCCCAATTGGCAGATTTGGATAGCGGCTGGCTTGGGTACCGGGATCGCATCCCGGTTGGGCCAAACTTTGTGTTATGAGCACCAATGTTTATAACCGAGTCGTTGACGTTAATATCCAGACAAGTCATTATTTACTATTATCGCTCCCAGTCCATTGTACGGTACCCATAAGACGAGCGCTGCTTGGTGTCCGACTGCAGTTTATTATTATTATTACTATTGATAGTACATTGCAAATGTGACCTTTATAGACGTTAACAATGTTGATAAATAATGATAAGACGTGAATAATGATACCTGTAGACGAGCTTCAACGTTCCTCCGTTCGTTGCCCTCCATGCGCTGCAGTTCGGCGGTGGTCAGGCTGGCCAGCGACGCGGGCCGCGGCGGCGGCGGCGGGGGCACGCCCCAAGCCATCATTGCTGTACGAACAATCTATATGTTCACACTCACATACTCAAATGTATAAAAGTTTTGATAAATTCTTTAAAACTTCTAACTTAAAAAATATATCTAAATAAACATAAAGAATTTTTTATGAAAACAAGTTTTGTAATTCCATTGTAAATGGACGAAAGCATTTTAAAAATTTGGGGGTCGTTAACTCATTTTGACGACAGCTTGGTTTAGTAGCTAGACCGCAGGCTGCTCGGTTAACTGCACTCGCTGGTTGCGTGCTTAAAATCCGTCTAGACAAGTTTAGGAAAATATTTTTTTTTAAAAATTGTTATTTAATCCGATACCTAAAACTACAAGAAATTTGTCTAGAGAATTCATCACGATTAAAGAAAAAAAAATATTCACTCTTATTGTCTCAATCTGTTTACATCAATGAGAGGATCGATAAACATGTGAGTTATGTGTTGTGATAACAGAATTATATAAGTAATACTAACGAGGTGGCGGCGGCATGTTGGGGAAGGGCGGCTGCGCGGGCGCGGCGGCGTGGGGCAGGTGGGGCGCGTGGGGCTGGTGGGGCAGATGGGGCAGGTGCGGCAGATGGGGCAGGTGGGGCGCGGGCGGCGCGGCGGGCGGCGCGGGCGCGGGCGCGGGCTCGGCGGCGGGCGCGCGCAGCACGTTGAGCCGGCACGTGGGACAAGTCTGCTGCCGCTGGAACCACAGCCGCAGGCACGCCGCGTGGAATATGTGGTTGCACGGCAACTTTTTGGCACCTGTTTGTATCATACATTGTTTTTGTTTAACCATAGGTATCAAAATCCCATGTGATAGGGAGCGAGCCTTTTCGCGTAACAAAAGTATTTTCTAACCAACCCCGAAATCGAACCTAAGACCTCATTGATTAATGCGGCGCTTGTAACATCTATGCCATTAGGGGAGAGCTACCATAATCGTTATTTATCTTCAAAATATATTTTTCTCAAAAATGTTATTTTTTGTTATGATAAACTATGCAAAAGCATTACTTATTATCATTAACGTATGACGCATAATCCATTGTTTCCAATTTACGCGTACACTAGAACGCTAATTAGTGTTAGTATTGCACACACAGGTGCTGACCTCAATTAACACCTCAATATTAATTCAATAATGAAAAATCAAATTTATGAACACCTGGCTTGAGTACAAGTTGCCATGTTTCACTGACCTTGTACGTTATCGTTAAGAATCCACTCGTTGGCAGTTCGCGTTCGTTAAATATGCACAATATGTTTGCCCAGTACCCGCCACATACACTCAACGACTCACTTAAAAAAATATCTATTTCTTAATGATACAACATTGAGCAACACAACCATTAATTGTGTTTCTAATTAATCACTTGTTTGTTTTAATTACTAATTTGTTGTTGTTTTTCGACCTTTCATAATAGTGATAAAATAATGTAGCTTCGATTTGTGCAGACTGTCACAAAGAAAATGATAAAAAAGTACATGCAAGCAGCCTTTACTTCGATGCAAGCGAGTATTGCATAACGTACTTGTTTAAAGTTGCTTCACAATATTATAAACCTGAACAAAAGTTATGAAAACACGTTAACCTTGAGGAATCATTAAGTTACTTTAATGTATAATGTTCCTACTTAGAGTGAAACGGCCACAAAGTAATTTGTCCTTTTTACAAGACACAAATTATTTAGCATACAATCAAACCCCTGCCTGGACAAAATTTACCAAAAAATGCAACTGTTATAATTAGGGCGAAAAACTAAGCCCGAGATCTAGTTCTGGTACCCCCTACAACTAAGTCCGTTCATACGACACTTTAATGATGCACTTGTGTATTTTAGGGTAAGGACATGCCAAACGTGCCTCACAGCGATGCCTCGCGAGGAGTATCTCGATACGTAAATATCGCCTCCATGTAAAAAAAAATGTATGCTAATACACACGAACGTATATGCCAAAGGATACCTCACTGCTATACCTGGTTGGAGTCATGAGCTATATTAAGGGTTAACTGGATGCTTACGTAAATTTTTTTTTTTTTTAACGTCACGGTTAATGGCAAGCATCGATGTAATCTGGCTACTGATTGGTCGGCTCGCATTTATAGGATTTTCTAATTTCATGTTCGAAACTCCATACATCGACGATGCAACCTGAGCATTTGGAGGGGGCAATTTTTGTGTGATTTAACCTATCTTTCAGAAAAAAATAATGAAATTGGTCACAATAAGCAAATTCAGTTGCGAGTCAGGGGGGATGGGCAATAGCACCCATTGCCCCCCCCCCCCTCTATCCGCACCTGTTGCGACTGAACCGATATGTTCGCATCGTCGTCCACGTGAAATCGCAATTATCAACATCGGGGAACCGAGCTGCAGTGTTTCACATTGAAGCATCTTTGGCAGGTTCCCCTTGCGCTCCTACTACACCTGCGCCCTATGTCGTTAATAAACGCGTTAAACGACACAAAATATCACCGGCACTAGGAGGCGCAGGTGTAGCCCGGACGTTAGAGTGTGTACGTCGCGTATAATGTCACGTACTGACCCGTATGCATCTCCTCGCGGCAGATGATGCACTCGTTGTCCGCTGCGGCGAGTTCCGCGGCCGTGGCGTCCGGGTACAGGGTGTTCATGTTGCGGATCGCGCGCCGGGACAGCACTACGTCGTTGTACGCTTTCTTGAAACTCCTGTATATGATGACATTAGTCAGACTAGAACATTCTGATTAACACATTACCCTTTAGCCTCTCTCTCTAACTTAGCAAAGATTTATGCTAGGAGTGGGCACGTGAATATGTTAATAGCATGGGTAGTAAGTACCTTATTACGGGATTTACAAGGGCGGCCCCTCTAATTACTAAGCTATTGAAGCTTGCTTTCATGGACGTAGGAGGGTCAAGGAGTACCCGAAGAAATTCCAAACAGATATCGAAAAACCACTTTTCATGAAAATGCTTGTTTAATTATAGAGGTGATAAAACATAAACAAAACCACTGTTTATAAAAAAAAATGAATTATTCGGCAAAATATAGATTGATTTTCCGATTTATCGATCATCAATACCTATCAGTGAGACAATTTCGGAAGCATTGATTCATACAAATATTATTCTCACCTCATGGTCTCATACATGGGTCGGAACGCGAACAGAGGCAGGGTGTAGATCCTGACCATGACTGCCACAAACCCGATGTAGAGTAGCACTTTGAGGAAGTTGATAGCCAGCTCAGTGTACAGGAGAACTGCTGCTTTGCTCTCCCATGGCGCCTCCCAGCGCGAGTCGATGGCGTGAAGGATATACTACAATATTTATGATGAGGCATAATGACTTTTATTATTTTATCTTAATTATTCCGTCAGACAGTCTAAGTGTCTCTATGTTGCTAGTTGTATTCACAATACAAAATAGCCTGATCAAGTTGATACATCTGTTAATTTAATAACTGAATTACCAGAGTTAGGGTTAGAGATTTTGAAACCCTAGACAGAAAAAAAACTACATCAATCAGGACAAACCTTGATCAAGATATTGACAATCATTATGATCAATATGCTGTATTCAAAGCCGAAGACCAGCTGCACTGACGGTCCCTTGGATGCCGTGAACTGGTAGGCATGATGGATGAAGTAGAAATCAGAGTGTGCGAGCAGCATAAGTAGTGACAAAATCCTCACGTGGAACAGCCAACCTATGACTGGACTTCTCTCCATCTGGACCAAAGAAAACATGGTTTGTTATAACTGTCAATTATGCATTTTGTTTGAACAATGGGAGGGTTCCACCACCAAATATTGATTTGGTACCTTCAGAATTGACCCCTAAAAATGATCCATTAATGCAGATGCAGTAAAAAAAGAAACTCCAAATTTAAGTTTGTTACATATTAAATCACCTCACCAATTATTTTACAATACATATGGTACAGAACAATTTTTAAAACTGTTGATGCACAATAAACAACAACTTACATCCCACTAACAAACATCAAGCCAACCAAGGGCTGACTGCACTCAGGATTAATCAACATTGCAAGTTCATGGTAGGGGGGGCAGTAATAACAGTAATATTGCTTTTGATACTTTCTCAAACAATATTTTGTCAGTGACATTCACTTTACAACTACCACTTCATTATGAGATAAACTAGAAACTTTCCTTATATTAAGAAGGACATTCCATTATGCACTTACGTAGTCCACTCTGTCTTCGGCCAGCCAATGGAATGCTTTGAGAAACAATAGGAGAGTAAATAGTGCAATAAACTTTGGGTTGAAATCATCTCTGAACACGGTGAATGCTAAACATGTCTCTGTTATAGCATACCATGATCGCTCTATCAAATGCTAAAACAAACAAGAATTGATAAAACATATTCTACAATAAATATAAAAATAAACCATCAAATAAGTAATGCTTCATTATTTACCTCAAATTCAGCTGGTCGCAATTGTCCAAAGAATATCTTCCTTAGAAGTTTTCCTACTAGTAAAACCAGTATGAAAGCTTGCAAATACATTACCTGCAAGTATTAAACATACCAATTAACTCATTAAAAAGCTAGGAAACATCTCGAAAGCCCAATTAACTATATATAATTAGATTTACAGCTGCAAAAACAATACGCCTCAAATTCATACCCAGTGTACAGGAAAGCCTACTAGTTAGGTAGGAAAAATAATATGATCTTGGGTACTTACAGCCATACTAGGATTGGAATTTGTTAGATAAACTATTGATGGGTAAAACTGTTTCTTCTGGTAATAGGCATTGCCGATAACCACTGTGGTAAGCCCGAGGCTGATCACAGTTGCAAGTAAAGCCTTCATTTTTCTAGTCACGCAATGCACCTGTGTACTAAAATTTTCATGTGAATTCTGTGAAATAACCAGAGTAATTTCTACGCTCTCCAAAATCGCGGAAACGATAATAAATACATTTTCAAAACATCATTTTCTGTTTCGTATCTTCGAGGAGCAAATAACTATTTTTGTTTGACGTGTTCAATGTTCATTGTGTCAATTTCTTATTACCACAGACAAAAAATAGGACTAAGTTTTATTCGAATTATAGATGATCAACCCCAAAAACAAAGAGCACTATACTATTCTTCTCTTCTCCAATCGTCAGTTAGGTAGGCAACTAAAGTTTTATATTATAGGGGCAGGCAACACAGTTCACAAATGTCATTTTATCAGTGAGTGAGACACGAGAACGAAAAATGGTTGTCGTATTTATTCATGGAAAATTGTTATAGTTTTAGATTTTTTTCCAGTTTCTCGTTTATATGGTATGCGCATATTGCAATTTATATTTTATAATATAAAACGACTACTTATCATATGCAGAATCCAAACTATAATCTTCCATTTGCCGCGTAATCTACTTTTTTTGCATCCAACGCTTGTTGTTACCTGTTGTCTATAAATTTATTTATTGATGATAATATCAATCAATTAATAAATGAAATATTCGTACTGCTTTAGTTACTATAAAACCTGGGTCATCATTAATTCGGTTCTTTGCTGCCTGTAGCTATGTGATAGCAGTGTGTACGTATTACGCATTGATTAATTTTCAAGTGAATGGTAACAACAACATAAAATATGTTTTTTTATGGTTTTATTATTACTTTTAAGCAGTGCTGCAGAATCATATATGTGTTAGCAGGGCCTGATATAATAACGGACATTGGATCCATTGTAGGAGTACCTACAATGTATAAAAAAATGTATGTTATATCTCATAGTCATTCAGAATATAACCAACTGAAACTATATTTCTTATTTTTAGAATTAGCACGATCAGTAAAGACGTCAAAATATGGTAAGTACCAGGGATCTACCCCTACACTAATAATTGTCTAGATCTGTATTTCTGCTGGAGTGACTAAAAGGATGTTATTTCTGTTAGCAGGGTGACGACCCACCATTCTTGCCAGTGGGCACTGATGTCAGTGCCAAATACAAGGGAGCATTCTGTGAGGCTAAGATAAAGAAAGTTGTTAGAAATATCAAATGTAAAGTAAGTACATGATCTAAAATGTGTTTATAATACAATTCCATAGTTGTCATATGCTGTAAAGTGCTATTCTGCCAGCATTCAGAATACATGTTCATGATTGTTTAGGTCTTTTATCTTCTTATAACCATTCTCAACACTAAAATAAACAAACAATATGTTCTATATTGTTGATGTGTATTTGCATAGATGGTCATATTATTTATAACTTCGTGTTATAGGCTCATCAAATGAATAAAAAAGAAACATTTTTAGAATTCTTATTAGAGCACTCTTGACCAATTTCAACTCAGGTTTCACTATTGAGTAGCCTATAGTGAGACTCAAAGATATATTGCACATTATAATGCTATGACCATAGAGAGTCAAATGGCAATAGTTGCATGAGTAGAGCAGTGGGCAAAAGTTATAAATGTAAATATCTTTGAATGAGTAGGTTAATAAACTTCTTTTAGTTTAATTACATAAAATTTTATCTTCATGATGACATTAATCACCATGTTTTATGTACAGGTATCACTGAAAGCAGGTGGCACTATCACAGTAAATGATGATGTGATCAAAGGCAACCTGCGTGTTGGCAGCACTGTTGAGGTGAAGCAGGACCCCAAGAAGGATGTCATGGAGGCTGTCATTACCAAGATACAAGATTGTAGCCAGTACACTGTTGGTATGTATACAGGGGACGTTTAAGACCATGGAGTCCAATATATATATTGTAAAATATATTTTTTTCACATTGGGTACCTTAAATTCATACCTCAAAACAATATTTTTTATAAAATTGATAACATTCATAAAGATTTCTAATTATTAGGTACTTACTACAGATAATAGATGGAAGTAAATATGGTTGTTTGTCATAATGCTGTATTAAACTCGGTGTTTTATTACGTAGTATTCGATGACGGCGACATAACGACGCTGCGTCGTTCGGCGCTGTGTCTCAAGAGTGGACGGCACTTCAACGAGAGCGAGACGCTCGACCAACTGCCCCTCACACACCCGGAGCACTTCTCGACACCCGTCATAGCTGGCCGCCGCGGACGAAGGGGCAGAGCTCAGTGAGTTGACAGACAGGAAATGTTTATTTCTAAAAGAATAGCTTGTGCACTATATAGCAAATGCACTATTTGGGACATACACAGTTATGTATTTTTATTCATGTAAACATATGTAGTACTCACGAATGGTCAAAAATTTAACATAATGCTACGACTTTATCGCCCGTTCGGTACGCCTTCCTATGGCGAAGACTGTCGATAGTGATCATGTACATGACTGGCAGGTCGGAGGAGAGTGAGGGCTCGAACGGCGGCGGCGGCGGGTCGGGCGCGGGCGCGGGTGGTGGCAGCGGTGGCGCGGGGGGCGGGCGGCGCGCGCCGGCGGCGGTGGAGCCGCACGTGGGGCGCGTGGTGCTGGTGGAGGCGGGCGGCGGGGCCGAGCGCCGTCGCCCCCACCAGCCCGCCTTCCCCGCGCTCGTCGTCGCGCCCACGCCCATCATCAAGGTCAAGGAGGACTACCTCGTGCGCTCCTTCAAGGACGGCAGATAGTGAGTACAACCCACAAGAAACCAAAACACCACGCGCAATTTATAACAAGAGTGGTGGGAATAGTAACCCTGCAGTGGACACATTTGATATTACACTGACAAGGGTCTCAATGTAATATAATTTGAGGACAGGTTTGAGGAAAGTGATAGGTCCATTAACACCATTAATGCGTATCACGTTCCGGATCGCAGGATGACTATCCAAAGGATTAATGGTTTTCTTATGATACCGTCAATACTGTAATGATGCAAAAAAGATGTAGGCTTTAGATATGATGATTATTGTTTTAATTATATACTAGCTGTTGCCCGCGACTTCGTCCGCGTGGTATTTAACAAAGACAACCGTTGACAACAGCAGGCTCGCGCGTTCTGAGCCCGCGGGACGAATTGCAGGTTGTTGCTATCAAACTTAATCAGGCGCTGCGCTGCAACATTGGTTTTAATTTTTTTCGAGAGATCCTATATTTTTTCTAAAATAAAAGTAGCCTAAGTTACTCCTTGTTACATCAGCTATCTGCCAGTGAAATTCCCGTCAAAATCGGTCCAGCCATTTCAGAGATTACCCGGAACAAACAGACAGACAGACGGACAGACAGACAGACAGACAAAAATTGTAAAAAATGTTGTTTCGGTATAGGTAACGTGTATACATCCAAATGCACTTAGTAAAAAGCGGTTATTTTAATATTACAAACAGACACTCCAATTTTATTTATATGTATATATTATGGTGGTATTATCAACATGATAATTGACATTGTACTGGTATTTGGCACGAAGCTACACGGTGCCCAAGAAGGAGGCTCGCGAGTTCCGCAAGGGCAGCGCGCCGCTGGAGTGGGCCGGCGTGGAGGCGGCGCTGCAGTACCTCAACAACGCGGTGCTGCCGCCGCACTGGGACCGCGACGCGCTCTTCAACGAAACCAGAAACACTTCTGATGACGTAAGTTCTCTTCAGTGTATTTGGGCACAAATTAATGACAGCGGCGAAGAAATGGCAGGGGTGGCGGGGCAATGCGTGTGCAATTATTATCCCCACTCACGACTGAGTACTTTATTGTGTCCAATTTCAATTATTTTTATTTCTGAAAATAAAGGTAAAATCAAAGAAACATATTCCCCACCCGAATCAGAAATTCCCAACAAATTTTGGCCATCATATTTATTATTAGATAAAATTATGTCTACCAAAATCACTGAAAAATCTGCTACCCTGATGCTTGTATAACAAAAATATGGTATGTCACGCGATAATGTGTCTTGTGTGTGAGTCAATAGGGGACTTATCGTGAATGCATTTTAACATATGATGTTATTTCAGAGTTCAGACGATGAGCCGCGCGAGGAGAAAGATCACTTTGTGGCGCAACTCTACAAGTTTATGGATGAGCGCGGGACGCCGCTCAATAGGAATCCTACGATCGCCAACAAGGATATTGATCTATACAGATTGTTCAAGGTAAGTGCCCTGACTAACACTTGTAGTACAAACGTTGGGTAAAGACATTCACGGCTCATGAATGCATGACCAAGGCTACGTAATTGTCACTGACAAATTTATTAAAAGGGGTATGCATTGATTGGCTCATTGTCTTGGTTTTTTGTTATAATTACTTTTTTCCTCATATTCCCTATACATTTCTCAATTTCTAGCCTTAATCCAATAGAACCCACAGTTATGGTTTTTTTATACACATAAGTATTCGCTTTGTTGCAGGTTGTGGAAAAGCTCGGTGGCTACAACAGAGTGACCAATCAGAACCAATGGAAAACCATCGCCGACAAGATGGGATTTCATCCGGTCACCACAAGTATCACGAATCTTTGTAAACAAGCTTACAAGAAGTAAGTATCAGTTTACTATGTTTCTGACAATGTTCCCACAAACTGAACAAAATATTATCCTATTTTAATACTTTAGAACTATCTGACCCTGAGATAGACTGTTAACCTTTTTAGATTTTTCATTTCTTTAATATCTTATTTAGACAATCATTCAAAAAAATGCCAAATCAGTCCAGACGTTCCCAAGTGATGCGCTTACTTATTAGTAAGCGCATCATACAAGTATCATATAAACATACAAATTTAATAGTTTTATAACACTATTAAGGTGGAAGCTCAGGGTCAGGGCGCGAAATTCAAAATGTCAATGGTTTTTATTTTTTTACGAAAAATTTGGACATCTTTACGATGTAATTTAGTGTTTTGCGTTATTAGCATTCTGCATTGGATGTCTCGAAGTTTGCTTAAAAAAATACCTAAAGCGATACAACACCATAAAGTTAGTAAAAGTAGCGGCTTTTACAAACCTCATGGTATTGTATCGGATTAGATACTTTATTAAGCAAACTTAATACATCGAAACATTCAATGCAGAATAATAATATCGCAAAACACCAAATTACATCGTAAAGATGTCCAAATTTTTCGTAAAAAAATAAAAAAACCATTGACATTTTGAATTACGCGCCCTGACCCTCAGCTTCCACCTTAAACATTGTATATATTATTTGTATGTTTGTGGTTATTTTATTAAATAATTTGTCGTATGTATTCGCGTGCGGCGCGCAGGTTCCTGCACAGCTACGAGGACTTCTACCGCAAGCTGGGCGTGACGCTGGTGGCGCACCCGCGCGGCGCGCGCACGCCGCCCGCCGGCCGCTCGCTCATCCGCGACCGCGACAAGCTGCCGCCCTCCTCCGCCTCCGCCTCCGCATCCGCCTCCGCTTCCGCCTCCGCCTCCGCCTGCTCCACGCCCACCGGCACGCCGACACAGGTCAGCGTCACCACTATGCAACGAGTAAACCGCGGGCATAAGTTCGCGCAGTCTAGGCTACCACGTATACAGACCAACTTGTTCAAGGTGAAATGGCGGTCCACACGTTGGTATCTCGCTTTTTTTTTACATATATTCGCCTTATGCCTGTTAATTGATATCAGGTAACATCGAGCGGCCTAATCCTATACTTCTTGTAATTATTATTGATAACACGGTTCATTATATTGTAGCGTGGAAAAGACAAAGACTCTGATAAGAGTGAGACGGACAAAAGCGAGAAGAGTGAAAAGGAGGAGAAGCCAGAGAAGATAGAGAAACCGAAAGAGAAGTCTCGCGCCAGTGACGGTGAAGACAGTGCGGACAACCAGCCTCTAGTCACTACAGCGCCCAAGTACGTAACTCAATCTGTTTGATGTAGAAAGTCCCACAGACATGCGCCCTAATATTTTTTATACTGTTAAACTATGTAGGTCCCCACTTCATCCGTGAGACTTTATGTCTAAAGTAGAGTATAATGTTGCCACGAATTTTCTGTTTATGTTTGAGAAAATACACAAGCAATCCTGTTCATCAACTTTTTCCCACTTTCATTAGGGTTAGCTTCAAGTCTATTCTGACTTGCCGGTGTAGCTCTTTCCACCCGTCTCTATCTAGAGCAGCCTCTTTGCACCTGCTTATATGACATAACACCGACCATTCTGTTACCGACTCATGAGGCTTGTTCTTGTTCTACCTCATCCATGCTTTACTTTTATTTTCCCTTCTATAATGTTCTTTAGGAACGTATCGTAAGGTTTTCATTAACAATCCTGACCTAATTCACTTTGAATATATTCCCATTCCTCTACTATACCATATCTTTTATTCACCAGACCAGAAAAAGAAAAGGAACGGGAGAAAGAGAAGGAACGGGAAAAAGAGAAGGAACGGGAGAAAGAGAAAGAGCGAGAGAAGAGTTCCACGTCGACTACCACTAGTGAGGAGAAAATCATAATAAAACCCCGCTCACAGTCGAAGGGGCGGACTATAACGCCGGTGAAAACTGAGACGCACGACAAGAGGATCCCGAAGCGGAGGCCTCTGTCTTCCAAGAGCGAGAGTACTGGCGCGGGCACGTCGCGCGCGTCCAGGCGACCCCACGTGTCGACTGACAGCGATAGCTCGGGACGAGCCTCCAGGTACGAAATATGGGTCACATGACACGACACGCATTGATGTTCCCTCTTACAGGCCAACATTTTTGTTTTCGCTGGGAAATGCATTTACGCCCAAGACCGGGGGTACTTGAGCGGGGATTCTGAACAAGTTCAGACTACCCAGCGTGTTGCCCTCACCGCTTTTGTTGAGGCGCCACAGGATCGCTTAGAAAGCCCACAACTGAGACGCCTCAGCGGCGGGCCCGCAAACTGCAGGCCGCAGTCTTCAAGAGGGGTGTCCACCAATTTGGTGGGTTGGGATATTGATACAGTAGAGTGGTGTGAAAGATATAGTTGCTGCACCTAAGATGCGCCTGCGACGTTTCGGGAAGATCATATCGGCTCTGGGGCGGACGTGTGGTCATGCTATATGCATTCAATTGGATTTTCTACGTAAAACTTAATCTATAAATATTTATATAATCACTATGAATCAGTTTAGAAGACTTTTATTTATTTACCAGATGTGGACCAATAAAGAAGATGCAGAGTCGACGCAGCCAAAGCGCAAACTCAGCGAGCAGCGGCAACACGATCGCGTCGAACAGCAGCAAGCGACCCCGCAAGAGGAAAACTACCGAGTTAGTAAACACATGTCCAATGACTTTGTAGTTTATCTAGTTTTTGGGGAGATTTTTATTTAATCTTTATTTGGGAAAAGCTTTAAACAAGGTAACATAACAGGTTGGATCATAGAATATAGACCAATTACAGCTATCCGCTAGGTGACAGCAGAGATATTACAAATTGGATGCCCCGAGACTGAAATAGAGCGAAGATTACATCTAAAAAGGTTAAAGGTTTATTTTAGATGTAATCATCGTCAAAAAAAAATCGTGATAAATTGTTACGCCTTATTAGGCATAACAATTTATCTATCACGATTTTTATGATAATATGTGTAAAATACATTGTACGTGTGTGGTATTAGAGATTTTCGATAAAGAAGGGAAACCCCAATTGTTTTGAATTTGACTGTCCGTTCGTGCATCACGGGAATGCTCCAAGAATTTTAAAGATCGTTTTCTTGTTATTAGTTATCACCATGCCAACTATCCCAGCATGGACTGAGATAGCCAGAAAACTGGAGTCAAAGGCATTGGTAGTACAAAACAAAAACAATGGATAAAAATATTTTCTATCGTAACCCGCACCGGCTCACGACCATAGTCATAAGTCATAAATCACAACCATAGTTTCTTTTTGGGACTACAAGCTTGTGTATATTGCCAGTGTCATGTTTTAAAATTAGGGAATCTGAATATATAAAGCCAGTCTATGGTGCAACAATGCCAGTCTGCATTTGCATTGTGAACAGGGCCTAAGTAGTTAGTCAATAAATATTCACTTGATTGTTCATTGTATTTCTGAATATGTCTCTTTCATAGGCCATCAACGAATGAACCGACTCGCTCTGGCGTATCCAATGTGAAAGCCGAAGTTGGTGACAAGTTGAAAGTGTATTATGGACCTACACAATCGGAGTCAAAGGTACTAAATTATGCTTCTATAATAATAATAATAAGTAATTTCTTATCCCATATCCATCCAATCCTCAATCCTTAGTCCTTATCTTTCCATATTCCTGCAATAGTTCCTCCGCCTGCTGAAGTCAATTCGCTGTTTATGCTATCATTTTCAACAGTTGACCCTGGCAGGTGGCTAACATAACACCAAAATTCTCAAAAATGGCCTCTGTGTTAAACCCATGTTCCTTCGCAAGCCCTCTATAGATCCCGGTATAGTCCGTGTGGAGAGAAAAGTAATATAATATTGCAAACGAACACAACAAGTGTACGGTCCCAAATGAAGCAAACCTTGTATTGCGGGTACCGTGCGATGGACTTGGAGCGATTCCAGTATTAAATATGTATCAAACTATTATCTTAACAATGTTACTAACCCTTCCCTATTCCTCCTTAAATAAGTTGAGTTTTTAGGATTCGAACAGCAGAACTGTGCCCTAAGAACGAAGTCGTATCGTCATCGAGGAAGAATAATACCATGGTCGTTATTATTTATAATATCTGTAATGAGAACGAGTTGCAGTAATCCTACGTTAACGTACCACTATGTAAATAGATCGTGATTGAACCATTAGTTATTTCAAGTGGCATTTACAACTGATCGCTCCCGTTTTTGATGCGATGGACACGTTAGGTGTCGGTTGCGGCTGTTATAGTCCGGTTAAGGCATGTTGGAGGTCGTCCGTCGGCCTGAAAATTCCGACACACCATAGTTTGCCACTAGGGTTGTATAGAAAGTAGTGTGTGTTAAACTAAGCGAGTTCACGTTATAATGTATTTTAGCGGTAAAGGGAAGATCTTCCGGCCAGGCGGGTGGTATGCCTGGCGGGGCGGCCGCTATGCCCCAACGGTTATTGTCGGGATCTTGTATATATGTTACTTGCTCCGAAGACTCTTATAGCGTGATTCAGGATTGTGACGTCAGTTGTCTATTGTTGTGAATGCGTCTGCAGTGCCATCTGCGTAGCTTGTGGTGCGTTTGAAGTGGTCGCTACAGTATCTATTGTTCGTTGCTTTGTGAGTTTACAATCAATTCAATTTAAATATATTTATTTAAAAGTCGCACGTCCGCGTCTCAGCGCGATAGGTGGGTTAGTAGACTAGTGATGCGCATTCACTAAATCGACAAATCTGCGCGTGCGCAAGGGCCATGCGGATTGGCTAGTGGTTTCAAGTTAAAAGTCCCGAGTGTAATGTGTTCAGGTGACGTACGAGGCGAAGGTGATCGAGGTGTCGGGCGAGGGCGCGTTGCGCGTGCACTACACGGGCTGGAACACGCGCTACGACGAGTGGATCAAGCCGCAGCGGATCGCGCTCAACGTCACGCAACACGAGCAGAGGAACAAAAAGGTACGCACGTCACCTGACACTGACACTTTATACCCCCTAGCTCACAAGCTATATAAATAAATATTTAATGTTGTTCGTTGGTAAGCGCGTCGATTGAGAGTGTATTTTATTTTTTCGTGTTAGACCGAATATCGGATTTTGAGTCGGCTATCAGAAAATAGAATGGAATTCGTTCGCGATTTATTTTAGTATCGGTTATGCCTATTTTGACGTGCCTTCTTATACTTTGGTTTGGTACGGTACTTCGGTGCAAGAGTGCGGAATAATTATGCTAAACAGCAGCCGGTTACGCGCCCACCAAACAAAGCTAATATTTCTCATCGGGCGCAAGCGTTTAGTTTACATACACTGGATATTTATTATTATAATCTTGTGAATAACCATATAATGCCATGTCTACAAACAAAGTACTATTGTGCTATAAGTACCGATTCTTATTACTTCTTTACAGGGTACAAGCAGCAACAGGCGCGTCAGACCAAAAAGGACGGAAGGTATGACGTCATACCATACATGTTATTTTTATTATTTTACTGAAGATATCCAATGCGCCTCGCATGCCAACACACTGGAGATTATTATTATGTATTTTTGTAAAAAACATGGTTGTTAAAAAAAAACTGTTTCTTGCCGGATCTTCTCAGTTGAGGTCACGTTCCGATCCGGTTCTATGTTAAGAAAAAAAAATGTAACTGACAATTTGTAAGTGCCCCCGTAGGCCTATACTATATAAATGATTTGACTTTGAATTCAGATTTGTTTTCACAGAGTCATCGGCGAGATCTGATTCAGATAGCGATTCGGACAGCGATGACGATGATGTCAAGAGACCGCCTAAGAAGTCAGACGACAAATCTAGTGTAAAAAGTAAATATTTCTAATACAATATTTATTGGTAGTGTAGTTTATACTAGAATCGTTATATACTTATAACGTTATATCGTTCCAGCTCCACCAGGATCGAAGGATGTGAAGTCAAGTGACAGCAGCGGTTCAAGCAAGCCTCGCAAGAGGCCCGTCAGAACTATATCCACGCCCACGTCCGTGTCCCCGGCCAAGAAACCTCGGCCTAACGTCACGTCACACCAAGGCCGGGATTACGACCTCAATGAAATCAGGTCTGAGCTGAAAGGACTACACACTGTCAAACAGGAACCCGATGATTCTATTAAACAGGAAGTGACGGAGAAGGAAGCACCTCTCGCTCCCGCCCCGTCCTCCGCCGCAGCCTCCGAATCACAACAATCCGAGAAACAGACAGAAGACGTGTATGAATTCAAAGAGCCTGAACCATTTGAACTGGAACTACACGATGAGAAGAAAAAGCGAACGCATCGCATCTTCGACGATATTTCTCCCAGTAAATACACGTCAACGTTATCCAAGTCGCTGAGCGAGGAGATATCCGAGGATCCCTTAAAGCCGCGTCCGCCGTCTTTGAGGTCGCCTTCGTTGTCGCCGTTTAGGGACTTCGGTACCACTCGAGACACCGGGCGACAGAGCCCTGACGATGACTCAAAGGATGGACTCTTCTCATTGGACGATGATTCATTCCCGGGAGACAGCAGCTTGGGGCCGTCTTTCGAGGGATTCACTCCAGCTAAGAATCAAGAAACATACTCCAAGAAAAGTAAGGTTTCGAAGTTAAGAGAGTTAATAGACGACTCGCCCGATAGCCCCGCGGACGATGAGCAATCGTCAGAGGATGAGCCAGAGGATGTTTCCATGAAAGACGAAAGAGAACTTGCATTGGTCCTGTCTAAACTTGACGAATCAGAAAATAAAGGCTCGCCAGTTAAAGTGGAGCCCAAGGAACCGGAACCGGCGCCGATCAAAGAGGAGGTCGCGGAAACTGAGGAACACATTGAAGAAGTTCCAAAAATACCCGAGCCACCCAAAACCCCGCCACCACAAAAGAAATCAGTCTCGCCTAAGGTTGAAAAAGTGGTTGCCACCAGTAGCTGCACCGTCACGAGTACGACTACCACACCACCAATGACTGGTCCTAAAATAGAACCTAAAGAAGAACCAAAGGCAGCTGAACCAGTTAACATTCTAACCATAGCACTACCGATGTTAGAGTCGAAAGATAACACTCTCAGAATTAAAATCGATAAGAAATTGGATCCCATACAGAAAATGGACCCGATACCAAAAATGGATCCCGAGGAGCCTGCCACTTCAAAGTTACTGGCTCCGTCGAGCCCGCTCATCGATACGGAGGAAGATAAATCTGAGCCAGACAGTCCGGCGAGGATCGACGTCCTACCAGAACCGCCGCCTGGATTTCTTTTGCAATCTGAAGGGCCTAAGATAGCCGAGAAGCTGCTGAAAGCCATCAGCAGCGCCAAGAGGCTGTCCATGTCGCCGCCACCGAACGAAGACCGGCCGACGACTCCGAAGATGGACACACTCAGTACGCTCAAGTTGATAAAGCCCGAAAACAAGCTATCGCCGATATCACCCGAACCTATGAAACCACTCATCAAGATCGAGACAGTAAAGAGGGTGAGTCCGGCGGACAGCACTGACCCCATATTCGGGGAGCCCTCAAGCTTCCAAGATCCGAAGCGAGATTTGCTCGACGTGAGGAAGGTTAAGCCGGAGGACCCGATTCCGCCGAGGCTGCAAAGTCCGCTCAGCATCCTGGAACGGCGGAAAAGCGTTGCGGACTTGCCGCTGATCGTTCCCGGGAAGAACAACAAGGTGCTGAGCGATACTATACAGAAATTGTCGAGTCAGATCAACCAGTCGGCGGCGGCGGCGGCTGCGGCCAGCCTGCCCATGCAGAGCTTGCCGCCCTTCGCGGCCGACGACAGGAGCGAATCCAGCGATTCCGACGACTCCGACAGACGGTGAATATACATACTTTTTATTCCCCACAGACTATAAACTGCATTTATACAAGACTTGCATTGTTAAAAATGCTTTGTAATGCCATTGTATATCGATTGAAACATTTATAAATTATTAGTTGTTATTTTTCCTATAGGAAGGTAAGATTAGGAAGAAGAAACATTCCTTCAATCGTGTCCAGGTTAATAATCGACAAGCTGACGATGGAAGAGTGGGGCAGCGGCGGCAGCTCGGAGCCGAGCGCGAGCGGGCCGTCAGCCGGCGGCCTGGTGGCGGGCGGCCTGGCGGCGGGCGGCCTGGCGGCGGGCGGCCTGGTGGCGGGAGGCCTGGCGGCGGCCGGGCTCACGGTGGGCGGGCTGGCGGCGGCGGCGCGCGCGCTGCACGCCGGCAAGTCGCCGGGCGAGTGGAGCGCCGGCGAGTCGCTGCTCATGCTCGAGGACGCTTGCAAGAATGAGCGCAAACACAGTGAGTTCACTTATACTTATACCCCCAAATTTATAGACTTTTTATAACTTTATCATACGTCATATAGTAGTGCACACAAGAGTTTTGCTATGCTCAATACTATATGACAGTTTGATTAAATTATAAAACGTCTATAAATTTGGGGGATAGTTTTGCGTAAATCTACTGAAAGTGTTTGTATAATAATATTTGCAATTAAAATACTTGCGAGTGTGTGGAATAGAATCAGAGAGTTAGGTACATTTGATTATTTTAGAGAGTACTGTGGTCGTGCATGGTGGATGTAAAGGGCCTCGTAGTAGAATCGCAAAGGCACTATAATTTGAAACCTTTTCTTTAGTTTGCCGTATGTCATTACTTCCTCGAACTTTGGTGCAAAAATATGTGTTCGATTTGTCATAATCAATATGTTCCATTCCTGACCATGGAAATATCTATTTTTGAAATCTACTGATGCGGATTTCGCTATTCCTTATAGCTTTGGATTTTCCATCTAAATTCACCCTGAATGTATAATGACTACTGGTATCTCGTCAGGCGCGAGCGTGGTGGTGGCGGGCAGCGGGCGCGCGGGGGCGGCGGGCGCGGGGGCGGTGGGTGCGGGGGCGGGGCTGGCGGGCGAGGAGGACAGCAACATCTCGCTGCTGCTGTGCGAGGAGACCATCCCCGGCTCGCCGGCGCCGGACGCCGAGCCCGCGCCGCCGCGCCCGCGCCTGCACATGCCCTTCGCCTGCGCGCCGCCGCACCACCACACGCACAAAGGTACGCCGCGTTTACACTCGCTACACGACACACTAGCATAGATACACCGGCTTGGTTATCTTAAATCTTTCGACATCTATAACAGATGTCGTTGAGTGTTCAAGAGACTATTTGATGATGAGTTTTCTAAATGTTTGGATGACAGCTCGGAAACTGCGTTTTCGATGCTGAGAGTCGTACCCGATGAGATAATGAAGACATCCTACGAGCCAGTTTTATATCCGGAGCCTGAAAGCTGATAGGCAGTGGCTGTTAATCACGAGCGATAGTTTGTACATACTATCAAAATGTAAAATAAGCCATGACTTGCCAAATTTTTATTTTTGCAGACCTCATTCTTGACTCTATTGTCGTACCGTTCATCCACAAATAGTTATATATCATAACTTACCAATAAAAAAATATATCTTACGGTTTCTGACATCTAACTAAAACCGGCGAAAAGTAAGATCTTTTCGACATAGAAATCGATATCTCCCAAAATTTGGTCCAAAACATCACCCAAAATAGCATCAGATTGATAATTGTATACAGCAGAAGACCGTCGCGGCGAAAGCGGATCGCGATCGGCGGGCGGCGCGGGTGCGGGGGCGGGGGCGGGGGCGGGCGGCGGCGAGGCGGGGGCGGGGGCGGGCGCGGCGCGGGAGGCGGGCTGGGGCCGGCCGCGCGCCGCGCTCGACAACACGCCGCCCACCACGCCCGACAGCAGCCTCGACATGTCGCCGCACAGGTCACACATACACACATTATATAGTAATCTCACCAACTAGCCATTCAACAGATCTTACCAAGTAGCCTAGAACTATCTCACCAAATAACGGAACCGATCATCGATTTGCGGACTACTCCCGTTGAAGACGAAAACCGATGCTCAAATGCTATCGGTAAAGCAGTCTGGCAGAGCCGCGTGACCCGATCCCACTGCTAGTGGAGACGGGCCAGCCGGACAAAAATTATCGTGGTCGTCATTCAAACACGATTGGCCGTGTGTAATACCTACTAAGTCTGTGTAATTGTTAATTAAATCCACACCTTACAGGGAGCGTCGAATATCGGAACGCGACAGTCCGTCAGAGCGGAAGGAAGACGAAGATGAGGGCCGTGCTAATCGCGCGGCCTCACATGACATCGACAAACCTCATGGTCTGTTGTTTTTCTTTTATTTTTATAGATTGGCAATCGCCTCCAAAATATAGTCCTTTTTAGCAATGTGGAGTATTTCTTTATAAATGTTATACAATTACTAGCTGTTACCCGCGACTTCGTCCGCGTGGTATTTAGCAAAGACTCAACCGTTGGCAACAGCTGGTCGCGCGTTCTGATCCCGCGGGACGCATTGCAGATTGTTGCTATCAAACTTAATCAGGCGCAGCGCTGCAACATAGGTTTTAAATTTTTTTCGAGAGATCCAATTTTTTTTTCTAAAATAAAAGTAGCCTAAGTTACTCCTTGTTACATCAGCTATCTGCCAGTGAAATTCCCGTCAAAATCGGTCCAGCCATTTCAGAGATTACCCGGACAAACAGACAGACAGACACATTTTTTAAAAAAGGTTGTTTTGGTATCGGTACCGTGTATATATCCAAATGCATTTAGTAAAAAGCGGTAATTTTAATATTACAAACAGACACTCCAATTTTATTTATATGTATAGATTAAATACATATGATCAATTTATACATATACTCTATGAATAGCTCTCTACTTATATATAACTAGCTGTTGCCCGCGACTTCGTCCGCGTGGTATTTAACAAAGACAACCGTTGACAACAGCCTGCTCGCCAATTCTGAGCCCGCGGGACGCATTGCAGGTTATGCTATCAAACTTAATGAGGCGCTGCGCTGCAACATTGGTTTAAATTTTTTTTCGTGAGATCCTATTTTTTTTTCTAAAATAAAAGTAGCCTAAGTTACTCCTTGTTACATCAGCTATCTGCCAGTGAAAGTCCCGTCAAAATAGGTCCAGCCATTTCAGAGATTAGCCGGAACAAACAGACAGACAGACAGACAGACAAAAATTGTAAAAAATGTTGTTTCGGTATAGGTAACGTGTATACATCCAAATGCACTTAGTAAAAAGCGGTTATTTTAATATTACAAACAGACACTCCAATTTTATTTATATGTATAGAGTATAGATGAGTAACCCAGATGATAATGATGATGAAATGAATCCCCTACCCCAATTAGCCCAATTAGTGAAGCAGATGATACTTTACTGTAAATGTACCGGACATCTTGGGTGAATTTGAAATGTCAAAGGTAGATGGATTTCATTTTAATTACCTTCACTTAGGTCGTACGACCATATGTTTCACTCCGCAGGCATTTAAATTAATAGCGATTGTTGCTACTACGCAATAAAGTGCACTAGAACTCGCACAATGATGTGTTTCTTTATAGCAAAGCTAGTTAAGTTACGTTAAGTTTAATTTGATTTTCGAACGTCGTTCATGGAGGCCGAGGGGAGCCTTGAGCTTGAGGGTCCAACGCCAAGGCTTAGCCTCGTCACTGTTTGAAGCACACGAGGAAAGTGTGAATAACTTTGTGTGTGATGATCGTCGTCAGGCGGCGTGCGGTCGCGCAAGGCGTCGGAGTGCTCGGGCGGGGGCGGGGGCGGGGCGCGCGGGCGGGCGCGCCGGCCGCGCCGCGACACGGACGACGCGCCGCACCTGCACGCCGCGCACCACGCGCCGCTCAAGTTCAACTTCTACGTCGACTTGGGTAACTACGACTGAATCTTCCTCTTAAGATAGAAGCTCAGGGTCAGGGCGCGAAATTCAAAATGTCAATGGTTTTTATTTTTTTACGAAAAATTTGGACATCTTTACGATGTAATTTAATTTTTTGCGATATTAGCATTCTGAATTGGATGACTCGACGTCATATTAAGATGACTCGATGTCATATTAAGGTCAGAAGCTGACCGTGCGCTTCCCCCGTAATCAATGCTCCACTGTTACACATAGACTAACAAACGTCACGTTCCAATACATACAACTTCAAACAGCATCCCGTCTGTAATCCAGCCCATGTAAACAACCACGATTATACCGCGAACAATTTGATTGAATAAATTTTTGCCTGCCACAGATCCGTCGTGGGATTGTCAAACGCGCATCAACGTGTTGACCACTCGCCTCGCGGACCTGCGCAAAACATACCATTCGGTGAAGGCGGAGCTGGCGGCCATCGACAGGCGACGCAAGAAGCTGCGCCGAAAGGAGAGAGAAGGTTGTTAAATAATCGACCAACTTGTTTTGAACATCGATTATCTATTAGCCACTGCAATCCCCAAAAAATCATAGTAATATATAAACAATAGGTTTGTAAAGAAACCGATAACACGCTTTTCTGTACCACCCTTATTTATTCATAAGAAATTTAGTGGAATCTACATGATGGCCGCCTAAGGTCAATGCTAACATAATGGATACTAATTTCATCTCGGCTATTTGCCAGAAGTCCGACTGAGGTGTGTCAACATGTGGACGGTCCACTTTACCTAATATCACCAGATTTTTTGTGGGCCTTGTTTTAGCCAATGTGTGAACCTTTGATGATATACATAATATAGACGTCTTGAATTGGTGTTTATTTTGTATTCCACAGCTGTGAAGGCTGCAAAAGCTGCCTGTTCATGATGAAGAATGTTCAAAAACTGTCCCGGAAGGCAGTGAGGAGTGACGAGGTTTGTTCGTTTTAGAATAAACGCGCGATCGCCGTTGTAAATGAACTACATAGTGGTGATTTACTTCGTGCCGCGGACTCGCTGAACGGACACGTTGGATTCGATCGCTACATCGGTAGTGTGAACACGGTATGTTGATAAGAACCATGCGGCATTTATAATCTACATGAACTGTAGCATCATTGTGTTATTTATATATAAAAGAGTAAAATCACTATTCTTTTATATATGATTTGTATTATAATATAATGTGTTTGATCTTTATAGCAATGATATGTTTTATTAATATGTACCTACCTATTAGCTTTTATTATAAGCAATAATTATTGAACTTGTTACCTTGTCTAAAATAGAGTTACTACGTTTTTACCGACACTGCATACGACTAAATAAATAAATGTTTATATAAATCTCAATATGTGCATAATGTAGCATGATATTAAATAATGAAATGGATATGTATCACGGACAAGATATTTTGTTTGTAAGTATGTGGGATTTTAAGAAGACTGAGGAATCGAAATAACACATGTGAAGACTATAATATTTATTTCCTAGAAAATATAATTATAAATGTCTCAGAATTATTATTGTTTACTTCAATAAACGTTTTCTCACAGGTGACCGCATTTCAGTGTTCCCGCGTCCTCCCCTCGCATATAATTTGTACTTTCCCGGTGTAGCACAATATCCACGGTTACTCGGAAACGAAATCGGTAGAAGAAAAGTGAATCTGTCATAATATTAATTCGAGTGGCCTCGGCGGGGGCCGCGACTAGCGGCGCGTCCGGGTGCTAGTAGTAGTTGGGGTACTGCGGCCAGGGGTGCGGGTGGTGCTGGTAGGGCCCGGGCGGCTGCTGGTAGCCCCAGGCCGGCTGGTAGGACTGCGCGTACGACTGGTCGTAGGACTGCGCCGCCGCCGTCGGCGCCTGGTAGTATGCGCCCCCGCCCCCGCTCGCCGTCGTCGCGGCGTTGCCGGCGGCGGCGGCGGACTCCTTCTTTTTGGTGGAATCCGCGGACGCGCTGAAAGGAAATGCCATCACTATTCGATCGCCAAGTTACCAAAACCATCATGCCGGGGCGCTGCTAAATCAAAGCGAATTGCTTGTAATGGGCCAGCACGAGTATTCTCTGTACATTTGTGATGTACTCACGTGGGCAGCGGCGCGGCGGCGTCGTGCTTGTCCTTGCGCGCGCGCTTGCGCAGGTGCTTGGCGAGCTGGCGCGCGTGCAGCGCAGCGGCGCGCGCGGCCGCGGCGCCGCCCAGCTCCTCGGCCAGCTCGCGGCGCCGCCACGCCAGGTTGGCACACACCTCAGCCTCCGCCCCCTCTTGCTTCTCGTACGACTGCACCAGCTCTGCCACCACCACACCGATATAAGTATTAATTAGTTTCTCAAAAATGAAGAAAAGGATGTAAGTTTTAAAAATTCTACTCTGCTTAATTGTATTTTTTTCAAATCAGTCAAATAGCGTGTCGCCTTCGGCCTGAAGCGCGCGAGACATAATGTCTTTAATTTAGACAGTCGTTGTCGAAGTGCTGCCCTCGGAAACAGTGCGAAACTCGGACTGCGTATGAGCGGTTGTTTTCCCATGCACTTTTGTGAGGTGTCATTAATACCTTCACTGCGTAATCGTACATTATCATAAATAATATTACAGAGCCTTGATTACAAACCACAGGAATAAGAAATATGCAAACAAAATAAGATCGCGTGATAAGAGGTATCACATTATGGACAATAAGGTTACCATCGCACAACACAATATGTAATAATGTATACGGACTGACCTTCCAACACTTCGTACGGTGTATCGGGTGTATGTAAAGCGAGATCAAGTCTCTGCATGTGTAGCCTCTGGTTGAGCGGATCCTTCGTGATGGCCTCATCCAGGATCTTCCTCGCAGCGGCCGGGTCCTGTCGCACGTGGAACACGAATCGCGCGTACTTGATGGCAAGAGCTGAGGCTACGGCCTTATTCTTAGCGGACGAAATGTACCCCTCGTACAGTTGGGAACATTTGTCATAGTCACCCCGACGCCTTTCCAGGTTCACGCGTCTGTTGCGAAAGATGATTACCACGAATTACATTTAAGCCTTGGTTACAAAATCCAGGTTATTTTAGTCCATTTTACCTTTACGGCACTTTGGCTTCGTCGTGCCTTAAATGGCCGAACGAATTATATCACCTGACCTCCTCCATACTAAGGAGGCTGCCGGTCCCGGATGTAATTTTAACAACTGATAGCTGTTAAAGGTGGTCAGAGGGAAAATTCTGACAGTTATCCTACTAGGTGGATCTCAAAGAGCACATGGTACTAGCGTGTAAATATCAGAAATAAGGGTAGAATGGAAGCTGGGTCTCAGGGGAAAAAATATATATCGTAAAAATGCTATGAAGAATTTAGTGTTAGGGAAAAGTATTGACAGTTTGTGTTCGATATTGAAGGCCCATTTGGAGCAAGTGGAGCTACTCATCATCTTTTATGGGACACTGGAGACTGAGTTGGGTCAACATTATTGTTGCAGAAAATGCTCTCAACGAAAATGGTGGTAAGTTGTGAATGAAGAAGTAGCCGAGAGGTCGTGCGTTCCCCATGTCCGCGAGTAGAGACTCACCTATACTGTATCTGCACCAGGTTGGGGCAGGACTTCTCGATGCGGTCGAGTATCTCGGCGGCGCGGGCGCTGTTGCCGTGCGCCTCCTCGAAGTGCGCCCAGTGCAGGTGCAGCTCGGGCTTGTCCAGGTGGTGCACGCCGCACGCGCGCTCCAGCACCTCGCGCTCCACCGCCACCAGCTCGGGGTGAGCCTCCGAACGCTCCTCCAGGAACTTGATCAGCTGGGTGTCAATTACAAATGTTTTATTGAGATGGTAAAACCTCTTCAGTGGTCGCGTAAAACCTCTTCAGTCTGCGTCGTTTTAATACCCCATATCATAATTATGATAATGACGAATTGAATCCCCTACCCCAATAAGTGATGTAGATACTTTACTGAAAATATACCGAACATCTCAGGCGACCTTGAAAACAACTTCCTCTGGGTTTTGAAAACATATTGGTTGAGAATAGGGGAGTTCTGGGAGCTTTAGGAAGTTTGAACTGCAATTTAACAGGTTTTTATGTAATATAGAAGTTCCTCCCATCAATTGAACTTTTAATGTATGTAATTACTAGCTGCGCCCTGCGGTGTCACCCGCGCAAAAAATCATGTCGATCCTTTGCGCTATGAAAAATTTAAACAAATCTGTCCCACGGAACCATACATTTTACAGGGATCCATCATCCAAACTTTCACATTTATAATATTAGTATAGAAGTATAGATTAGATTTCGAGAACTGTTTCGCCTAATAAAACTATACTAATATACGATACTAATAAAACTAGAATTTACATGCCGATAGAAGATAGAACACAAACCCTCATCCAAAACTCCTCATACAGCGCGCAAGCGATGAGACACCGCTCGTGCAGCACGAGCGCGCGCTTGAGGGTGCCGTGCTGCTTCTCCCACTCCAAGTAAGACTTCCAGTTCTTCAGCTGACACCGCTCCAGTGGCTTCACGTGGAAATACGGCCGTTTGATCTGATAACATAACCGGTAGGTAGTACCACAAAATATACTACTAGCTGTCGACCGCGACTCAGTACACGTGAACCCCATAGGGGTCGAATATCGCAATCGACATTGCCTAATGAGACGTGCCCCACTCCGCTTGTGGTTATGTATTCCGCAGATATCGTGGGAAGTCATTCAGTGGACACAGGTGTTGAACTTACCCCTTCCTCAAAAGTCCATCTAGCAGCAACTTGTTCTCCAGTCGTTTTGTGCACTTTTCTTCGAGCTGCAATTATGCGCTCCTTTATAGCTTGCGCCTCCTCTTCGGATGCCTGCAACGCAATAGACTAGGATAGATAATAACAATGAGTATCTTCTTTTGTTCGATCAGTTTCAGTCACATCGGCCTTCTATAGTGTTCAAGGCAGCCACTAAGTGGATTTTAATGCCCGAGGACCCCACGACTCCTCGTTAAAGGTGAAACAAACAGCCTCAGGATCTAAAAAATTACGTCGCATCTTAAAATTGAGCTCCATTCTGCAGTCGGGAGTGTTATGTCGAGGCTGCAGCAGTGTGTGTTGGGTAAGATGTAGTCGTGCAGCGGACTCACAACATGGTCCTGCGGCTCGTCCTCGCCGGGCGGCAGGTCGAGCTGCGGCTGCGCGCCGGCCGCGTCGCGCACCTCGCCGCGCAGCCGCACCAGCTCCGCGCGCGCCACCACGCCCGCCGCCGGCTCCGACATCACGTGCTCTTGGAAACTGACGCACGCCACCACACACATATATACGTGACTTACAATCAAACAATAGGCAAGATGACTGATTTTGAAAAACTGTTCTATAATATTCTAAGGTATCTACTATTTCCAAAAAAATATATTATTTCGGCAGGAAACTAATTTTTATTAGAAAAAAACGCTATTTAAATTGTAATTTTAAAATTCGCCGGTGTCATGGCGTCTGCTTGTGACATCACTATTATGCAAACTGACCATAAACACATCAAATCAGTAATTTACGTATATAAATATTGTAAAGAGTATGGAGTTTATCTTATTACTCTTTGCTGATAATGTTGCGGTTGCTTAGCAACAGGTTTTATATTGTTTGTGTCAAAAATGGTAAATCCTTGTTCCATGTTTTGAGAACACAAAACTATGTAATTGATCGATAGAAATCACGAAATACTTTATAAACGCAGGTAAAATCAATTACTAAGTGCAGAGATCGTCGAAGTTCATACGAAACTTAGCGATGTTTACAATGTGTACATGCTCGTGACGTAGTTCACTCTGATTGGTGTTCAACTTATCATGGCGGATTGTTGAATATTGTAGTTTTATTTTATTAAATAAATCATCAATCTCGCCCTAAATCTGTAAATAAATGCATTTTTCAGAACCTATTAATCCTATCTCATTAGATAAACACATTATTTTAGTGATTCTTAGTTACTGTCATCATGCCTATTGCTATGAGACAACAAAATATTCATGCTTTGCCTTCTTCCTGGCTCTTTTGAGTAAACCACTCTAGGGGCTTACCGTTAACCCTTATTTCCGGGCAATTGACTTCCCGGCCTAAAACATGTCCACATTAACAACATAAGTTCTCACTACTTTTTACTTTGTAACACAATATTTCGAAACAGTAGTATCGTTTTTTTATTAAGACATGTATTGAGTTGAAATATAGAATTGCCAAATAGTTTAGTATACTGCCTGGGACTAAGCGTTCATGGTAAGCACCCGGAACCAGTAATAGATTTTGACTATTCATTATTGTTATGATGGCCTACATATATGAAAATAACATATAGCTAACGAAGTTTCTACACAAAAATAGAGAAGATGATGGAATGATCAGATTACTCACTTGTCGAAATGCGAAGTGTATCCAAGGGTGGGCGTGGCCAGGAGCCGATCATAAATGTTGGTAACGTTGAGAGCGGTTCCATACTCCGCCTCCCACTTGATGTAGGACTCCCACAGGCGGTCCGAGCGGAATTCCAGACCGCACGCCTCTGATAATTGATATATATTTAACAAATTACTCATCAACTCTGGTATTAAACTCATATTGCATGTAAAATATATGTAGATAGTATTACCTATAGCTCTCTCGTATTGAGTTCTAATATGAGTGTGGTCTTCGGACTTAGTGGCCTTTATATGATTGAGATAATGTATCCAGAGATCCACTGATAATGGTATAGCTTTGAGTCCTCTTTCCAATACCTGAAAAACGAGATTGGCATCAAACGAGCTCCACAAACGACTGAGCGCCGCCGCCGCCGCGACGACACTGAAGCAAGGGAATATCGAATAGCATTGTATCTCTCATTTCATTTTAATAGAAAGAAGCGAGACGCAGTTCGCTAGGGCTGTTGCACGTTTAACCGACACGGCGTCTCGCTTGTGTCTATTTGATATAAAATGTTTGAGTGGGCATATTACACCTGTTCGCACTCGGCGCGTTGATGACGCAGACGGAGCCCTCGCCGCAATCTTCCGTACTAACGCCAAGCAATGGCTAAATATGAAGACTCGCTGCGCTTCCATGCTAGCATGGATAGGTTGTTAAAACTTAATTATGTCCACCACTCGTAAGTACTTACTTAAATATTATTAATACATGAACAAGTATAACAATACATCATCCGAGTACAAATTATAATAAATGTATGCACTAGAATATAAAATATACACCACATAATAATATAATGAATCACTAGAACGAAATCTATGTGACGGTAATAGAACTCTCCGGTGCGTACTGACGACTTTGCCTTACGAACATCGCGGACCTCGTAGCACTGTTGGGAAAAAAAATAATTGCAAAATACCAATTATGTCTAATACATTTCAAATTCCAAGTGTTAAGACACATTGATTTCACTAAACATCAGGTGTACAAGCTTTACCAGCTCGCTAAGTGACTTAAATAGTATAAACGTCATGTTAGGTGGTCGGAGACAGCACTCACCTCGAGGCATTTCTTTTTACTTCCTTTGCGTTTCTCGTAGTCGGCGTACTTCCTCCAGTAGCCGTAGCAATACGGGTAGTGCGACAGAAATGCGTCGTAGGCCTCGCGCGCCGCCTCCACGTCGCTCTGGTAACAAGCAAATGTTATTAAAAACTTATTCAAATACCAACAACCATTATACAACTTAACTGCATTAACTCAGTTGGCCCTTGCCAATCCACAATGAATTCAGATCTTATCGCTTCATAAAGCAATAAGATTAGCGATGGATTTCATCATTTTGTAACAGTAGTACGGAAATAAAGAAAAAGCTTGTGATAAATCGTGTCTCACCTCTTGGTCAACATACTGCAGCAGGTAGGTCCACCCTGTGAAGTCAGTAGGGTCATCATTTACCACTTTCCAGTATTTGTCGAGCTCCGGCAGTGTCTTTTTCTTTGGTTTTTCGTCGATAGAAGACCTCTTCTCAGATGGCACAGGCTTGCTTTCACCATTCTAAACAAAATTAATCAGAAATATGTAAATTTTGTATTACTTGCATGTATTGTAAAAAGAAAGAACTACTGTGCAGTCTACCATTAGGCCTCGGCTTCGAATAAACAATTTATATTTGTAAAGAATACAGGCATAAAGGAATTTATTTCTTTTTTCTTATTATCACATACCTTAGCAACAGCCTGCTTCTTGCTTGAACTTTCAGTCTCAGACGTTGGCGAGCCAGGATCATACCCATCACGTTCGTCATCAGTCTTTCGTTTGCGAGACTCCTTTGTGTCTTTCTTCGATGTTGGCAGCTCATCCTCTGATACCACCTTTATTATGACGAACGTAATTTAAAATTGAAACCAGTAGTTAAGCATGACAAAGATAGAAGATAACCTCACTAATTTGTTTATTCCTCTGGGTAAAATATTATCAAGCAAATTCAGCTTATTATAGTAGAGTATATTGTGACTAAAGTACCTCAGTGTCAGCTGGCAGTTCTGCCGGCTTGGGTCCTGGAAGCTCATCATCGGATACATTTTCTGCATCTTTAATGCTGGGCTTCTGGACCTCAGGCAATTCGTCTTCGGATACCACTTCTGTTTCCTCAGCACCACCAACCTTAAATCCAATAACACTGTTATACAACCAACATAAGTAAATATTAAAAAACTGAATCAAACTGTTGCAAATGTGGGCCTACTAGTTTGCTGTGTAAGGACAGACCATATCTTTTGCATGTTTTGTTGCCTACTCTGCCAAATAAAATATTTTGTTTGTTACTCAGGTTGAAGTCATATAATTACTGTCACTTACCTTAGGAACTTTTTTTATTGGTGAAGATATTTTTGTTCTTATTTTTTCTTCAACTTCCAGCATTACACAATCTTTTGCAATTAAGTTATTAGTTTCTTTTGTTAGGTGTTCAGTATCTTCTGCAGTTGGTTTCCTGGTTTCTTCTGTGACCAGTTCCTTAGTTACTTGCTCTACAACTTCTTCAGTCGCTGCATTTTCCGATCCTTCAGAATCATTATTTACAACCTAACAAAGAATTTAAAGTATGATTTCTTAAAAGGACTTTAACACTACATTGTCTGATTTACATTGTACACCTATAAATACGAGTAATAATGGAAAATTAATTTAAGGTATTTACACCACAATGAGACCATACAGACTAGATGTGTAATAACTAATAGTGTAAACAAAACTATACTTACATGGGCCTTTAGATTTGAAACATTTTCATTTAAACTTTCTTGTAGATCTAATGTTATGTCAATAACTTCAACCTGGGGAACATAACCTATATTAAAACATTATCAACTAGAAATCCCAATGTTGTCAGCATATCCACCCATATAGTATACTATTTGAAGAATTTGACATCAAACAAAATATCAATGTCAGATATAAGCAAATGTATATTGTAAACACACCTTGTCTGCCTCCTTGCTAGTCTCATCAACCTGAGCATCTAAACTGTCATTGTCTTCTACAACCTTGTCCTGAGCAATATTGCTAGCTTCCTTTTCTTTCATCTGAACCATGTCTTCGGCCGGCATTGAATAGCCGACGTCGGACATTTCACTGACATCAAAGTCAGTGTCCACCGTCGCCTTCTGACTCTCTGCAACATCACCATCAGTATCAGAGGCGGCCTTGTATGCTGTATCACTAAGAAGCGAGTCGCCGTCGGTGAGAACGTTGTTGAGCGAGTCGCTGGGAAACGTGACCGCATTGTCGCCCACATCGAATGGGTCCGCGTTGAACCCCTCGGTGTTGTTATCCAGGTAGTCGCCAACGCTACCCGCGGACAGCTCCACCGCATTGAGAAAACCTTGGTTCGATGTTGACGACTCGTCCACTGCCGCATCTACGCTGTTAAATTCGCTCTCCGTCAACAAATGTGACAGCCCGTTCGAGTTTTCGTTTATCAAAGGCCCTTCGTCCGTGTCCATCGGTCCGTCCGATAAACACTTCTATAAAAACAAAATACTAGTTATTGTATATTAACAATTATTTCCGGCAAACAACTATATTGATATTCAACGCAAGTCGAAACAATAAATAACCTCACGGAACTCACCTGCAAATCTGAACTAGCTTCATCGTCCATTTTGATTTGAATGATATCTTGAACACAAATCACTAAAACAAGACGTCTTAGCGGCTTATTCAAAGTTTATTGATTTAATAATAACGAATAACGATCAAACGACTCTCTTATAAATTTTACCTCAACTCTGTTATACACACACAAGCCCCATAATCAATATGTAATTCCATCCGAATCGCGAATAATCAACGAATTACGCTGGGTTACCAACTTCGCAATAAAAAACCCTTATTACCCTTAAACAACGCTAAATCCAATACTTCAATAAAAACGCAAAAATAAGCATGTACCTATTCAGAAGTATATTCAAATACATTTTACGTTTTATAAAGGTGAAAAGGTATGTGTTGTAAAGCCCTTAAATAAAATGTTACTTAAAATTTCACTTAGCACTCAATAATCGAAAATATCCATGTATATTTTCACTCATTTTGGTAGGGTGTTAATCTATGTCTCTAGAAATAACCCTAATTCAACTTGGGTCTGCAAATCCCAATCAGCATATTGCCACCTTACATTAGGGGTAAAAATACATAAGTTGGCAAACCTCCATCAATGTTGCCATACACCAGCAGCCATCTGAGATTATAGGAAAATCCTAATATCCCGCCAACGCCTTCATTCCTTTCCATAAAGCTGTGTTATTTGGTTACTCCATAGAATTAGATGTTAACACAATCTCAGGTTGTTACTCTCGCTCTCTCACAGGCTGTCGTTTTTAGTATATACAAAGAACTCTGTTATTATCTTTCTACGTCTCAAGTAGTCTCAACCACTTTAGATCATCTGTGCTCTCAGCACTCTGTTGTCTACGGTTTATTGACGATATAAATAAATAATAACCTAAATATTAACCTGTAAAATTATATTTTTTATTTTAATATTTTTAAATAGATATTTTAAGTCATATAAAACACCTATTATAAAGACACCTTTCAGCTGCAAAAGTATAGTGAGGTTTTTGTATGTTCTGTGAAAAATACCTGACTTTATTTTATATATAAAACTAACAAAATGTTTGGTTTGGGTTCATTTTTCAATAAAGCAATTACCGCAACTTCAACGTTATTACACCAGCAAACAAGGGTAAGTTATTTACATATCCAAATCTAGAAATAACGGTTATGATGAAGAAATAAAGTAACAATAGTCAATTAATTTCCACAGAATACTTTCATTTTAAGGAGAAAACGTCCAGTGCCGCTCCATAAAAAGGGCGGCAAGCCTTCCAAAATGAGAGCAAGGCATTTTATTTATGACTTAGTAGAAGATTCAAATGTAGTAAAACAGCCTGATATTAAAATCATCCTTAAGCAGTTTGTTAATGGTAAGTTCTATAAACCTTGACATTATAAATTCTCTTCAAACATCTTTCTATAAATAAATTGAAGCTGCCCGAATTGTGCATCCTCTATAATAGTGTCACATCTAGACCTCGTAGATTAAAAATAATGATAACTGCAGCACTATCGGTGTAGACATCCAAGCAAAAGCTCTCAAACAATGCTCATTACACCTATAATACCCTAATTGAGAGAGGAGATGTAGTGCTCTCACTTTGCCTTAGACCTACATGTGGTCAGGGCATACTCCCAAATAGGTTGCGGGCATACTCCCTTAATATGAGGTTGATTCAAGCCATAGTTCACTATGATGCTGGCCCAGTGCAGGAAATATCTGAATAATCTTTATAGAGAAACCCATTTAGAATAATTAATTCATTTTAATGGGGTACTACTTAACTACTATAATAAAAATTTTAGGTGTTGGTAATGTGGGTGATGTTTTGAGTATGCGTCCCTATCAAGCATATCGTGACTTCCTAACGCCCGGACTGGCTGTCTATGCTAGCCCTGAAAATTTGGAAAAGTATAAAGCCGATGAAGAGAAGCCTAAAATTGATGAACAATTCAGTTCGCCTTATGTGCAAAGGGTAAATGCAATATTTTTTATAGTAAAATAGAACCTAATGTATACTTAAACAGATATTATATTCCCAATTTTATTAAACCTCAGATAATATATTTTTTTATTAAAGTTGTTTTAATGTTTAAAAGTTTACTTGTTCTTTTATTTTAATTGGCTAAACCCCAAAAATCTGACTTACCTATCTGGATATTATGAATTTAATATCTATTTCTTTTAGACAATGCAACACCTATCAAAGTTGGTACTGCAAATCACTATGAGCAAGACAGAGCCATGGATACTGGAGCCTTGGCATGTGACTACTTCTTTCCGTAAATCAGGCTTTGTAGTACCAGAATATGCCATACAAATGCCACCTTCTAAAATACAAGGGCCTGATCTAACATTGCAGGAAAAAGAATTTTACATTACAGTTACGGTAAGTTGTTTTTTTTTTCTTTATAGTACTCTATTCCTTTAACATATTATGATGAGTTAGTGGCACTTGCAGTTTAACAACAAACACCAAATTGTTATATCTAGGAGTATACTCAGACAAAGACGAGTATATTGTACTGGGTAGAAGGGGCTTCGTAATGGAAACTGATGGATGGAACTATGGATTCTAATCATAAGTCTAGACTCTGTCGATCTTTTCATTAGTAATACGCATTGTTTTCACTGTCTCAAATAAACATAGCGCTCGCGCAAACTGTTATAGGATATGTGTGTAATCCATCAACTTTGCAGATAAACAAAACTGAAAATATAAATGTGAGATGTAGAATCCATCATTGGGCCACTGGACTAGAGCGGTTACCTTGGGAAGAATTCCATTGGAAGAAACCCAAAGAGGCTCTGTTCCCTGAACAGGCAGCAGTTCTGGAAAGTATGCCAATCAATAATGAGTAAATAATTTATTTAATAGTGATGTTTTAACTAGCACTTGTAGATGTTCTGTTACAAATAAATATCGATTCTGAGAGCATGTGTTATAAATCAATTACAACTGCTAGTCGATTTGATCTCTAACATAACCATACCCTAAGTACTATTTAAGAGGAGCTCAAATTCGTAAAAATAATAATTACCTGAAAAGGGGAGTTTTATTTGAATTTTTATAAAGACAGTAAAATCGCTTAGAAATCTGAAAATGGTCCTTTTGAAATTAAAACAATATTATAGGTTTTCGATTATGTATTACTGAATATTGTGCATTCAAATATCATAGATTACGACAATTGAACTACCCCGGCCACTTGCTGCTGAACAGCTGCCATTTCCGATTCATTTGCTTTCACAATTTCTTGTTGATTAGCTTGAACTATATTTTGCATCTCGGCATACCCTTGTTCATTATCTATATCTTGTTGAACCTGCTCTGGAGTTTCCTCATTCTGTTGCTGATACTGCAACTCTTCTAACTCATGCTGGCTTGGATAAATCTCTCCAGATTCTTGGTACTGCTGATCATTCTGTTCATAAGGCTGTTGCTCATACTCTTGTTCATATGAACCCACATACTGCTGCTCGTAATTTTGGTCATACTGTTGCGTTGTTTCTTCATGTTCATTTATTTCAACTGGTTGATAAACCTCAGGTTGGGTACTGTCGTAATAGTCAGATTCGTTATGTACATAGGCTTTGTTTTGCTCGTATTCTGGATTATAATCGTCGCCATCCCCACCTTGATATGGGTTATTTTCACCCGGGTGCTCCGAATAGAACAAGCCTTGTTGCTCTGCCTCAAATTCCTCAATTCCCGCTGTATCAACTGGTTTCTGTGAATTTTCAGTATTATCTGCTAATTGAGGGATGTCTTGAGCTGTAAGCTCAAAGTTATTTTTCTGCATCATATGGACATCTGGATTGATATTAACCCCGTCTTTTAAATGCACATCGTCATTAGGTGTAAACTCTTGAACATTTATGATGTCAACTGGATATTCAACGTTATCGACGTAGGTTTCGGGTTCCACTATAGGTGTTGCTTTGTTAATATCTTCCACGAATTCATTGTGAGTTAATACTTGTGTTTGACTTATATTCTCGCCAAGAATGGCATTTTCTGTACTTGTTATATCTTGTACCTGCTCCGAGGTATCGTGTTCAAAATGGTTCGAAGCTTCGGCCTCTGCTTGATATGTAGTGTCAACATTTTCGATCGCATTTTCAGTAAAAACGGCCTGCTGATTAGGATCGTTGAAACCGGTACTTATTTCGTATTCGGACTGCTTTTGGAGGTTTTGTTGATTATAATAATTAGACGCCGTATTAACGTCGTATGGCGGTTGCATTTCGACATTTTGTTCATATTCCGTTAAATTTGCAGGCTGGTTATTGAATTCTCCTGCATTCTTGCATTCTATGTTTGTATGTTGCAATTTTCGATCGATATCTATGATCGGTTCATTTTGCCCATATGAAATTATTTGAGTGCTCCCTGTTTGTTCTTTTATTGTATCACTTGCGTCTACACTATTGTGATCGTCGTATTGATGATTTGGTGCATATTCAGTTTCTGCACTGGGCAGTTCGTAACCTAATTGGTCTAGTAAATCTTTTTCAGGTATCTCATCAATATATTTGTGTCCCGCGTCATGGTCTTTATCTACAGTTACTACAGACTCATTTATATTTTCCACATTATTATACAAGACCTCTCTTTCCGTCTCATTAAGTGAACTATCTTTATTTGTTTGTATAGGCGCTTCCTCTTTCTCTTCATTCTTCAAAATATTTAAAATCTCATATTTACTTTTCCAATCGCTGTTGTCCACGTCACTTATCTTTACTTCTTTTTTAACTTTGATGTCTACAACAGGCTTTGTATCAAATGACGGATTCACATCAATACTAGTGTTATTCATGAATGGTGGTCTTAGTTTTGGGATCAAGATATATTTTTTACTAATTTCCTGGATCAAAACGGTTTCTGGAACACTTCCCACATTCGTTAATGGAAGATCTTTTACAATTTGAATGGGATTCGCGCAAGATAGTTGAAAATCGCGTGCTGAAAGTTTTTCTTGCTGGACTGCTCTTTGGTAATGGGCCGCATGTTGTTCTAGGATGATTCCGGACTAAAAGATAAAAGAGTTATTTTAACTGAGTACCTACAATGGTCGCCGTACCGACGAAGCGCCGTCATAAATGCAATTGCGCAAGGTAAATGTTCTAGGCCCGACGTCTGCTAACCAGATTGACTCGTAATTGAATGTTATTGGCATCATAATTGACACTTGTCAGTATTCCCTTTAAAAACTTTCAAAAATAACAATAAAGAAGCCATTATCAGTTCACTGCGAGTCAACTGTATTAGCAGCTAGGTATGTGGCCAATGCCTGAGAAAGTTAGAATCTGCTACGGTGAGTAGGTAATGGTAATAGCCGCAATCAAATACCGATTACGATGTACTTACTTTTCTGGCTATTTACGAACTCCGAATAGATACTATACTTATAAGGTGTAACAAACATGCTGTAAAATATTTTAACAGGTGTATTAGTTAGTTATATGGATCATGTTCATGTATAGAATAATAATTATGTGAATGATGTTTGATATTTTTAAACATGGCGATCCAGTTGCCTTTGGTCGTGGGCTTAGTACGAAGTATTATTTGATTTATTTCTTTAGGAATCTTATCTGTATAAATGTTGGTACTGTTAAATTATTTTACACTATTATCGTTACACCGTATATAATATTAAATCTTGCCCATTTCTAAATGCACTTACTTTGCGGCGTAGTGGCAACAGTGCAGTGGAATAGCGCATCTGATCGAGTCTCCCCAAAATATACTCATTTCTCTCTTTCCGTTTTTTGTCCTCTTCCAGAAACGCATCATATTGTTTTCTCAGAGCATTAATGCGATCCGATTTAATTCTACAACACAAACAAATCGTTAATAATGTTTGATCAGTAATTAATTAATTATAATTTTGGTGCTCTTCCAATATTTGTTACTTTTTATTTGACTTCCCCATGTTTATTTAAAAAAAATATTCGGTAACTATCGGGACAGTTTGTCTTGCATGGCACCGATGTAAACAAAGCAATGCCGCGTCGACCTTCGCGAAGGTTTTGCACGTCTTGTGACTTGCGCAAGTTGTTACCTATGTCTAAAACGAGCTCTAACCATGAGCGTACACAGCTGGAAAACTAAAACAAAATCATGATTCTTTTTTAACACACTTTATCGTTGATTCAAATTGAAACAGTTAAAACTCAGCCAAAGGTTGACTAACGGTCCATAACTTAACCGTAACTTACGGAGGGTCGAATCTTGCTATGCTTTCACAGCAGGAAACGTGCCGCTTTACAGCTAAATGGCAACATATCGTTATACACTCATATGGGTTTAGTACCGCTCGGATGTCGTGGGCTAAAAGCGCCCTGACCAGTTCAGTATTCATGTTTTCTCCCTTCTCCTGCGGTGATGGCTGGCGACGCCTGAACACGGATTCAGACTTAACCTGACTCGCGCACGGCCTACGCGCAATGTGCGTCCTACATAATAAATCACGATGCTACGCAGCCCATAGCTTATGCATATAACGCGATAGCTCCGAGCAGAGGGGTTAGTATGAGTTTATCAAATACAGATCGGGTGCACGAATCTCTCCATATATGTCAAAGTAGCCCCTCTCCACTTGATCCGTATTTCATAACGTATAAAACTCATATCCTGACTTTGCAGGTCTCTAAATCCGACCATTATTCTCGTCGGACCAAATACCCCAAGTGTGTATGGGCATACCGCGTACCACCCTCCTCGTGGTACGGAATAACGTCATCTTAATAGCGCTATAAAACGCAAACACCGACAGCCGGGTGACCTTCGACCTTGGTTTACGATTCCCTCGGAATATGTAATATTCAGTGGCATGGCTATCAATACTATACACTAATACATGAATGGTTCCTACCCTGACATGGTAGTGGACGGTAGGTTTAAATCAAAGGAGGATCTATTCCAGTTAGCAGATAATACGGTAATCTTAGGTGGGTGTATTCCTATATCTGTATCGAGGTCGGACGGTCATCGAAATACTACTCAAAGAGTATTATACTACTCTATATTTTGGTTCCCTTTGACCCTTGGGGCTGTCCATTTGTTACGTTACACATTTTAGGGGGAAGCGGTCCTATCAAATCTTATATTTTATAAGATGTGACTGAACACCCAGTGGATCAAATATTTAACAGGGATATTCTAGTGACTGACCGACTGCCTGATTGGCTATTGAGTCCCTAGGCAAATTATAAGTATGTATAATTACATTTCGGAGATATTTTAGTGATAAAAAATATTTCAACATGGCTTTGATTTTTATTTTCGATAGATTCGAGCAAAGAATACGTTTGTTTGTCTTATAGGTTTTATTTATATTTAAAATCGTTCTAAGTGCCTCAGTAAAATAAAAGAGATTACTACCTACCTACCCGTGATTCTGAACGGTTTTAAACAGATAAACCCTCCCCCATGGAAGGAAGGTACTATTGAAATCGGGTAAAATCCATATAGGTAGGAGTTCCCGAGTATTCTCTAAAATGGTGTATGGTTGGAGGAATATAAGTAAGTAGATAACATCGTCCATTCCCAGCCGGATAATAACATGATCGTCTGGTGCGAGGGCTTGGCGTCGTCGCTGCCGCATCGTCAGTCGTCCCCATGGTAAGTATTACTTTAGGTTGCATTCAAAGGAAGATTTTTGATGTATTGCTCATGTTACATTGATTAAACTCACTCTCGTAAAAACATCATTAGTGGCATCGAATCGCATCGAGCTAACATTTTTGTGAGTATTAAAAATTCAAAAACACTAGGTAAATGTTTCAAAAAAAATTGAAATAATCAAAAATAACTGTCAGTACTTCTTCTTCTTTCTTTACGAAATGAAATGCGATGAAATAAAATGGATATGAATATGGCCCACTGACCTCTATGGTATACATCGCTGGACTAATCATAAGCCCGGTTATCGTGTGCCTATTTGATTTTCGCCATTTTGGCGCTGATAGCGGCAGTGAGGGGGAATGGAACTAATAATAGAGATGGGACAGTGATATGATACATCGATAAAAATGTTTATGCTTAAACCTACCCATGCAGTAAAATGAAAATAATTATGATATATTCCTTTAACAATGGCTATAGTCCAAAATAGTCGAGTGGTTAATACTAAGATGAAGCAAATAATGATAATGATTAGCCGAATCCCTCATGGGTAGGGTAGGTAATCTTAGGATAAGCCGAAACCGGACTAAAGGGTGGTGTGTGACTAGCTAGATCCTAATTAAATAAGGATCGTTTTTTAATTAGAAATGAGGTAATGTAATGTTGTTTGGGAAGCAATGGAGTAGGTAAGGTATTAATAGAAAATAAAAATCATCAAAGTAGTACATGAGTTATGTTTAATAAAACAGTCATCAGAGAAGTGTTTTGAACAGATGTAATCATATTTTTTCGGACGCCAACTAGGCTTTGCAATGTTTTTGAGCCATAATTCTAGTCTTCTATTGTCAGTCGGAAACCTGTGAATTAGTAAACATTGTTTTAAAATAATATGTATTTGATAATACAAATCTGTCTTCGGCGATTTTTACGTTCTTGAACGTTCTATCTATTTAAGATATTGATAGAAAAAATATCGATAAATTTTATCGACAAGGAACTTTTACAGCACTATTGAATTTTATTGTTTATAAAAAACCGATAATACAAAGACAAATGCGTTGTAATCACGTATTAATAACATTAGTAACATATTTTTAAGTGCCTATAATATCAATAGAAGTTTTAATTTCTTGAATATTAGCCGTAAATTCACTTACTTGTGGAATGTAACCTCACTTCCCTTCTGGTAAAGAGTTTTGCATAACACGCACTCTTTCATGGTTTCCCTATTAGCTAACACCACTTATTTATGTATTAACTATATTAATACGACACAACAAACAAGTTTAATCGCGTTAAACCTTCAAAATCACTTTATAAACACGGAGACAATGTAAACAAAACAACGGCCATTTGCATTTTACGTCAGATTTAGTTCCTTTCCCCCACGATGGGGGCGCTTCAAATAGGCATAATAGATAGCTGTCATTTTAAAGGGTATCATTAGTCTAGCGTACTTGTATCATGGACGTCAGTGATATGGCCTCACCCGCAACTTAGCGGGTATTTTGCCAGTGTCAAGTAATTAATAGCAATATTAAATTCAATAAATACACATTATAAATAAAATAATGGATGTGACATGAAGAAATGAAAATGGCGTGTCCGTACTTAGTAGTCTTCTTTCGTTTCGAAAATCAATTGGAATAGGAAAACAGTGAAAATAACACAGACAATAAGAAGTTGCTGAAAATAACGCTACGCAAAGTTTACGAAAGGTATTGAAATTCCTAGGATCAAGAAGTAAATTGCGATAAATGAAATGGATATGAATCAAATTGTTCAATCATAGAACACATCGTTCAAGTGGTTTCCTCATCTTCGGTGGGATTTCCTAATATTGTACTTACGCAATGAACGACTGGTCTAATAACGTAGCTATCCCTTAGGAAGGGTTTCAAATAAGAACATTTTCTATGAAAGACATAGGTGTGGTGTATGTTATATGGAAAACCCTTTCGAACGGGTTTAATCTTGGACAAAGGAGTTTTGCGTTTACTCTTAGCCAGATCATAAACTTACCTCGTCAGTTAAGTCGTTCAAAAATCAAATCAAACAAATAATGCAACATAACGTTAAATCACTAAAACAATAAAGTAAATTATATACAGACAAAGTGGCGACATTTCAATAATTCACCGCAACTATGGCTGTCTCTTTTTTTATAATTTATTTAATGTGTGGAAATGGAATGCAACATGATGTGTCAGTTAAATTATTTTTTTACGCTGTGAGCTGTTATACTTTATTATTGTAGGAAGTACGTAATGTAGTTCGAATTTTTATTAAATTTTAAATTATTTATCTAGTAGAATTACGTATAGAGGTATTTATACAATATGGATAAAACTTTGATTTTTTTATATAATTCACACAACACTAACCTACAAAATATTACCAATTCTTATTTACAGGTTTTTTATAAATAAAAAATGATTTACAAGGGATGGCATAAATTTGTTCGTAAAAGGACGAAGCCTATTCCGGAGGAAACTGCAGTACTTTGGAAACGTCGCCTGAGTATAGCCTATGGAGTAATAGCTTGGAATGCGTTTGGTTTTATGATGTACAGTTTATATAAAGGAAAATCTGACTGGGCTCATTACTACGGTCTCAAGTCAGATGAAGAAAAGGCCATTCCCCCAGGTAGACACAGTATAGCTTGTAACTTTTATTTATTTATTTTTCAATTCAAGGTTTCGACCATTCATTGGCAAGAATACCATAATTTTCAATAAATAGCTAGATTACACCAGAACAGATTTGCAGCCTCTTCAAACTATTAATTTCTATGCTTATAAAATTATATGTAAATTTGCCAATGTTCATAATAATATGCCCCTTATAGTCTTATATGGCCTTTTAAGGGCGCCCACCTTAAGAGCGGCGAGTCGCCACCTGCCAAGAGTAATTAAATAAAAGTTGATTATGGTAGGTGTCTGCAACCCTTCCAATATTCCCATCCCATATCCATCCAATCCTCAATCCATAATCCCAATTATTTTTCCATATTCCTGCAATAGTTCCTCCACCTGCTGAGGTCAATTAGCTGTTTATGCTATCATTTTCAGCAGTTGACCCCAGAAAGTGGCTAACATAACATTAAGATTCTTAAAACGTGCCTCTATGAATTGGACATATGTCCCTGTACAAGCCATCCAGACAGAGACTTTATCATGCTAACTCCTTAGGTAATTAGAATAATGTGCATACCTACCTACTTAATTATTTTGCTTTCAGGACAAGCGTGGGCCAACACATTAGGAATAAAGAATGCAAAAGTCTATAAAGTGGCAGGTCTAAAGCAAGTAGATGAATATGATATTGTAGATGGGGAAATGATAAGAAAAGATAAAAGTACTAAGGAAGGAAATCAAGAAACTCTTAGTGAACAAATAACCAGTTAATTTTGGATATAATGAAGTTGTAATTAGTGTGTAAATAAAATGAATTGTTTATAAGAAAATATATTTTATTCTCAAGTTAAGGCTCTGATCAAATAGATATTTTGAGATATAATTATTATTTATTAAGGCTGATGTTGGTTTTGCTGTACAAAACCCACAATAAAATATACTATTTTTGGATTCCATCCCATTTGTTGAACCACCTGAGAGAAACCCTCATAAACTTACAAGTTATACCTGTAAGTGAACCTGCAATTTAATAAAAAGCTTACTCAGCACAACCAGTTTTTACCTATTAAGAGTCCTGGGTGCATATTATGAACTATTCACATCCATCCAATGATTTCACAGCCAGCAACTAACTTTACCACACACTACTTTTTTACAATATAACTCGGTAAATAATACTAATATAATTATTAAACATCCATGACTGGGTACAGACATTCCTGCTCATCACACAAAGATTGTCCCTGCCAAGATTCGAACTCGGGACCCTCAGCACCGTGAGCAGGGTCACTACCAACTGCGGTAATCAGGTTGTCTAACTATTATTTACGTCTTTACTTACATGCACTGCATTCCCGCTATAAATATCCGTCGGGATTCGAATATACAACAAAAACAAGAATGCCTAGAAAAAAGTTCATAATGCACTCCCTGGCAACACAAAGATAATCAGTTTATATCGTAAAAATGTAAAATAATTCATTATATTAACAGTACATACACGAGTTACTATACGTGAACTTAAAACTGGTTTGCGCAAAGAAGCGCGAAGGAATACTTAAGCGTGTTGCAGCTACAGAGGTTCACTTCAGTCTTTTTTTACAAGAGAATTACCATTCTCCTGTAACATAATGTCAATTTATAAAATACAATAAAGAATATTGAAAAAGTAAGTTACGATAATATGTCTTAATTCACAATAAGATCACAGCACAATAAGGCAAATTGATTCAATATCAACAGTTGGAGTGTGCATGGTATGTGATGGCACGCCGCCTTCTCTCAATTTCTTGTAGTAATGCAGATCTGTAACAAAATGCACATGTAATTCAGTGGTATTTTTAACTGGGATAGTATGGGGAAATTCGAATCTATGGGATGTGCAGGGCAACTGTCGGAGGAACCTTTAAGTCGTTTTTACGAAATCATTTTTCGCATTTGAATGTTGTAGGTCAATCGTCGGTTGTCCATTAAAATTGACAAAATTTACAATTTTTTTATCGGGCGAAGAAAATCGGGACAGCTGAAGTTGGCCAAATTTAATAAAATATTTTCTTTTAAATACGGATTGAATCACTTTTATGAAAGGATCATTTCATTGTACTGGCAAAAAAAAATCAAAACAGCTGAAGATGGTAATTTTTTTTTTAATTATGTGAGGCAGACCAGGCATATCAGGTGAGAGTGACTTATGACAAAATCCATCAGGTCACAGAGAATATACTTACCTATACCGCTCATACTTCATGACAATGAGTTGCAGTTCTTGTTTATACAGTCTGGTCAACATGTCGGAGTAGCAGTCGAGCTCACTCAGCCTGAACATGTTCCAACGCAATTTGTGATCAAGCTCTTGATCAGCTGCAAATTAAGAATAAATTATTTTTAACCAGGTTTTTTCGCAACTGCATACATGGCCTTGTTTTTTTTACCATCTCATAAAAACCCTTTTCCTTCAAAATTATCCTGTCTTGTTAACCAGGGTTACTCACTATGCTAAGCTCCATCAAAATCCGTTCAGTACTTTCATCATAATGCGCGTAAAAAATGGCAAGACAAAAATGTTACCTAGCTACGTATTTTGCCAAAGATAATAAATTTACACACACAAAAAACGAACAGCCTTATTATAATATAGACTTATTACGAAGATTTAGTGAGGCATAAATTGCAAGTACCTTTTGAATAAACAATAAGCCAATGGGGTATCTCTTCTAGTAGATAAGGCGGCACAAGGGTAGGAACATAAGGGCTAACTAAATAGCAGCCTCCGACAAGACATGGGTGTGCAAATGTCGTCTGATGAGTTATTTCACTGTAACAAATTATTGATAATTTATTAGGCATAAAATAAGCGAGTACATAAGTCTATACAAGTGCTATTTATGTATTTATTTTAGCAACAAATATCAGTTGGTGGGAATAAATGCTTGTGTGTAAGTATGTGTAGACTATGGTTTCAGTAAGGACCTCTGTTAGTGTATGAAATTGGTTTTGTAAATATGAAAGACTAGCTTGTACCTGCTGCTCCTCAATGAAATATACCCAGGCTTTCAGGGATAATGTAGCTTTCTGTTAGTGAAAGAATTTTCGGAACCTGATCAGTAGATCCTGAGATTACCCCCTACATCATATCATCACACTGATTTAACTAAATTATAAGAAGTATTATTATCTAGTGTAGCTACAATAATGGTGTGCCTGTCTGTCTGCTCATGTGGCATTGATTTTTTTAGGAATGTATGTATATGCCTTTTTTATAGAGTCACCATTGAATTTATTACTGGATCTTACCAGTGGAACCAACATTCGTAGCAGTAATGAAATATATAACTCTTAACTTACTTAAAATAGTAAACTCCGTGGTGTGGAGTGGACACCCTCTGCCAGGGCTGTGGCACGCTCTCCAAGGGGTGCGTCCAGTGCGTCGTCTGGGTGTTGTGGTCCATGTAGTAGCGACGCCCGCGCAAGGTGCGGTCCGCAGACCACCCAGGCGGCAGGGGTAGCTCGCATTCATCCGAACCTAGAACATCTTTAATTCGGATGAGTCAAGTTATCGTAATAAAGATCAAAGTAATAAATTTCGTATTAAAACTGTATATTTAATTAATATATTACTGTTGAATTGTGTTACATAAAGTCCCAAAGCACCAAACACCTATATTTCAACTTCATATATACCTTGAGTGGTAGAGATAATTTTACTGCCATGGGCTTCGTTGTGGTATGGAAGACCTGATGTATTCACATAATTGGAGTATATGGGAGATGACTGGCTTGCTGTGGTGTAAGCTGAAACAATAATAGCGTAATATATAACAAGGCATCCAATACAATGCATCTGCAAATACAATTTATTTGAATGTCACTACTCACTTTCAGTACAGTTATGTAGGCGGATTGAATGTGGTGATGGCGGATGATGCCTTGGTGTGAGACTCATGTTCGAAGACAGTCGCGGCATGCTGGACTCTCTTGATCCATATTGCTGTTGCTTCTGTTGTTGCACCTGACCATGTAATTTCATTTAAGACCCCACACAGAAAGAAGAGTGTTAAGTATTTTTTTGGAATTATTTGGGTGTATCTATACATATAAATAAAATTGGAGTGTCTGTTTGTAATATTAAAATAACCGCTTTTTACAAAATGCATTTGGATGTATACACGGTACCTATACCGAAACAACAATTTTTACAATTTTTGTCTGTCTGTCTGTCTGTCTGTCTGTCTGTCTGTCTGTCTGTCTGTCTGTCTGTCTGTCTGTCTGTCTGTCTGTCTGTCTGTCTGTCTGTCTGTCTGTCTGTCTGTCTGTCTGTCTGTCTGTCTGTCTGTCTGTTTGTTCCGGGTAATCTCTGCAATGGCTGGACCGATTTTGACGGGAATTTCACTGGCAGATAGCTGATGTAACAAGGAGTAACTTAGGCTACTTTTATTTTAGAAAAAAAAATAGGATCTCTCGAAAAAAAATTAAAACCAATGTTGCAGCGCTGCGCCTGACTAATGTTTGATAGCAACAATCTGCAATGCGTCCCGCGGGATCAGAACGCGAGCAGGCTGTTACCAACGGCTCAGTCTTTGTTAAATACCACGCGGACGAAGTCGCGGGCAACAGCTAGTAGTATATATAAAGAAACTGGAATACAGAACAAAACCCCAAACACACAAAGCACTCCTATGTTTTTGGCCTCTTACAAAATATAAGGTGAATGTACATCTCAGTTATTACAGCTATAACGAAATTAAGTGATGGTTTTTTTTGAGTGAAAATATTTTGTGACACACCTGTTGCTGATTCTGATAAATAGGATCTTCTGGTTGCTGCCTGTAATATCTATAACTAGTCTGTCGGCTGAATGAGTCATCTATTTCATTCAGTGTGGAGTGTGAAGCCTATCAAATTACAAAACAACACATTAATAAAGATATTATAAAATATCAAACAATTTATAATATTGTACTGAACAGTCATTTACCACATTAGAATCTAGAAGATACTGTGAGTTATAGTTGGTTGAAGTACTTGCTCGATCGCTGGCATCACTCGTAGACAGACTAGCAAACCTAAAACAAAAAAAATACTACAGTTTTACACTAGATACAGGGCTGCCTTAACCCAGGGGTGCAGGGTGCCTAGGTTTAGGGTTCTAGGTCCACTACAGCTTGTAATCTACCTACATTTTGAATAGCATGATTATGAAAAAGAACATGTATATATCCTTATCAACAATCTATAAATGTCATTGGTGGGACATAAATCTTATTATAAAATATGGGATTTCGTACAAAAATACATGCACCTATGCAAACTATAACTACTTCATAGTGTTAGGCTGCAGAACTGATTTTCGCACCCCTGTGAGAAATATGCTTGACATGGCCCTGACTACATAAAGCAATAATATAGTGCACCAAATTACTATGTAGTCATGTACCTCTGAGCTAAATTCGGTACTGACTCACTGGGAGTATATTTTCCTGCATGACCACTCATAGTCTGCGCCTTGCCAAATTTATTCTCATGGCTTTGAGAAACTCCATCACTCGCTCCGAACGGCTGACTTCGAGGTCTTTTGTTGTGGCCTGTCGTCCATACGTTGATAACTGAAATTGATTAGATCCACGGCTACACGTAATCATACTACTTACCGCCATACATTTATGGAATGTTACATGAAATTAAACTGAACATATTACGTTTCTACCTTAGTTTCTATTAACAGAAGTTCTTATTGACAAAAAATAATAAGAAAAAGTTTTGAAACTTCTCAAAATGTTCACAACTTACTGGGTAAATCTGGTGGTGTATCTTTTTTTATATATTTCCCAACAACGCCTTCGTTTATAGCTTTCTGTCCTTTCCGTGATATCATCGTGCGAATATATATCGGTTATATTTACATAACAATCATCGATTCGTTTTTAATAATTTATAGTATATACATGGAAATAAATAAAACAAGCGCTTTTTTTCGGATCGCGATGTTGCCATATTTAGTATTTTATTTACCCTTAGCCCTGGGAGTAGTTCAGCCGTTCAACCGCATTCGTTTAAATTCATCGGGTTCCGCTACAATTTTACTAACCATCGAACGACTTTTCTTTATAAAGGGGCGTTTCTCTATCTATCCCTTGGGATATCACCAAGGGTTTCCGGTGCATATAATCACTACGTTTTAATATTGCCAATTTGCCAATGGCTTGCCACGTAGCATCTCTAGTTCGTCTGTGCTCTGTGCTTGCCGGCGTTGCGTTTACTTGTTCTGTTATTTATTGGTCTGTGCTTGCTTATTTTCTCGCTGTCTACGGCACGGCATTCAAATTCATTGAAAAAAGCATGTTTATTGATAAGTTATCTTATTTATAACAGAATACTTACCTACTTACTACTTTACAAAAATACTATGTTCTATCTAATCGGTTTAGGTTTGGGTGATGCTAAAGACATTACAGTAAAGGGCTTAGAAATAGTAAAAAAATGCGATAAAGTTTTATTGGAAGGTTACACATCAGTACTCACAGTTGGGAGAGATGTTCTGGTACGTCTATTTTCTATTATTATACCTAAACTAATTGCTTCACATACCGTACTGACAATATGAGACATTTATTGCAGGAAAACTTTTATGGTCGGGAATTGATAATAGCAGACCGTGAGCTATGTGAGGGTGCAATAGATGAAGTTCTCCGAGAAGCGAAAGATAAAGATATCGCTCTACTAGTAGTAGGCGACCCATTGGGAGCGACGACTCATACTGATATGTTGCTGCGGGCTAAGGAGTTTGGTGTTCAAACACAAGTATGTTGTATTGGAATAATATTGCCGGACACATCTAATGGTCAATTTCGCTTGGCAATTTTTAGGGCTAGCCTAAATAGAAAAGAAAATTCTTTTCTATTTAGGCATAAAATTACACCTGCCTAGCATTTTTAATCTTGTATAATGGAAAAGTTAGTTTTTAACATGGAATAAATACATATTTGTAACTGCTTGATTAAAACATAATACCTAAGATATGTACTGTTTTCTATAATACCAGTATATAACAATTGATTTATATCAATTAATTTACAAGTAAACAAAACAGATCTCAAGATTACTTTCATTCAATTCACACTTAGGAGGAGAATGTGACTATTCTGATATTGTTACCCTTTTAATTCAACATTCTCAATTAAATAAGTATTTCCAGATTGTTCACAATACATCAATCATGAATGCTGTGAGCTGTTGTGGACTGCAGTTGTACAATTTTGGGGAGACAGTCTCAATACCATACTGGACTGACAATTGGAGACCAGATAGCTTCTTTGAAAAGATTGTTGGAAATTATTCAAGGAATCTACATACCCTTTGTTTACTAGGCAAGTATCACACTTCTTCTTTCTTTACGAAATGAAATATAATGGCTATGAATATTGCCTCACCCACAACTTAGTGGGTATTTTGCCAATGTCAAGTATTTGATAGCATTATCAAATTCAATAAATACACATAAATAAAATAGGATGATGGCATGGAGATATGAAAATGGCGAATACTTATTATTCTTTCGTTTAGATGTGATTTGTAGCCAATAGATTAATGTATTGATATTTATCTAATATTTTATGACATTTTACATAAACACAAACACTTTGAATGAGGTTTCCATAAACAAATGCATTGAAAGACCATATCCCACAGATATTAAAGTGAAAGAGCCTACTGAAGAATCACTAACCAAGAAAATTCGGCAATACATGGACCCAAAGTTTATGTCAGTCGGGGAAGCAGCTACCCAGCTGGTGCAAATCATTCAAAATAATCCTAACACAGGTATTGTATATTACCTCTGACTTCTGTAGTGCTGTCAATATTATTGATTTGCAAGTAAAATCAACTACCTAAAATATGAAATTTCATTTTGTAAAACAGGAGGAATAAGTAAGGACAGCAAAGCAGTTGGTCTGTGTAGAGTGGGTGCTCCTGACCAGAAGATAGCTGTAATGACACTCGAAGCGATGCAACGCTGTGACCTGGGCCCTCCGCTACATAGCCTCGTCATCCCTGCGCCCAATCTGCATCCGCTTGAACTGGACTATATTGGACAATTCCAAATACTCCATTGAATGGCTATTTGAGCCTATGTACATGCCATGTAAATAAAATAAAATTGAGGATTTAATTAATATATTTTTAATTATTTACAATTTTATATTATGATAATAATTAAAATCATGATATTAACAAAATTTGATACGACCATGAGAACCATATTCAACCTATCATTGGCCCACAAAGCTACCACAAAATACTAAAACATTACTTAAATCATTTGCAATTATAAATGTTAAAAGGTACATTAATTATTATTTGGTCTAAGTTTCACAATTATAAATAATGAAAACGATTATAATATACAAGTAACGGAATGTAGAGATACCAACGTTATTTAATAGATCACCTATTACCGGTATACATCGAACATCTCTAAATAAGACTGGAAAATGGTGGGTCACATTATTATAATAATTAATAGTTAGGAGCTTAAAATATGGAATTTTACATAACACTAGGACATTTGCTTAACATAAATTATACAGTCTTTAGACTTAGTCGTAGAGGGTACATACATGATATTAATAATATATTATAAGACGAATTCTTATAACTCGTGCTTTCTATTTATCATGTGAGATTACTAATCAGTGAACTATATAAATAGACATCGATTTAGAGTATTTAACTTTTCAAACGGCTGATACTTGTTGATCATCATCGTCATCGTCGGGCGCGTCGTGATAGTAATCATAAGGGCGCGTCACTCCCTCGTGCGAGTGCGCGCGACTGAGGCGCTCCAGCCGGGCCACCTGCGCGGCCAGCGTGTACGGGGCCTGCGGCATGCGCGGCGGCGGGACGGGTCGCGCGCAGTTGGCCGCCGTGCACGAGCCGTGACCGCTGTCGCTGGATGTCGCCGAGCCGGTTTTCCTCAGAGGCAAGTTTACCAAGGACGTGACGCTGCTGCTCTCCGCAGATAGGTCTACTGCTAGCGGAGTCGGCGTGTCGGAGTGTGATCTCTCATGCGCTGTGCGCGGGCAACAGATGCCCGGCCCGGGTCCGTCGCGGCGATGTGAGCAAGGCGACGGGCCCGGCGGGGGTGGTCGGGGCTGGTGCGGTCTGGTTTTTGCTGGTTCCGATAGAGCTAGCAACTTTCTCACAGCTTGAGGAGATGCAGTACCAAATTTGTTTCCAGCAAAACTCTTTTTACTCTCGCTGGCTGATGAAGCGCTGCTCGTCGTTGACAATGATGGGGAAGGATGACGACGCCGTGGAATGGCGGGAGCCGGCCCTGATCCTTCGCATTCAAGAGATAGTGAATGAAGGCGTTCCTCGTCAGTTTCCACGTGCATTCGGTTTAAGTATGCTTTGACACGACGAACCATTTGTGCTTCTTCGAACATTTTCTTATGATTAGGAACATTAGCAGATTTTTTCCTTCTTTTCACTGTAACTTGCCCCTGCTGGACACCTGTAGTTAGTTGATTAAGAGTTACCATGGCGCTGGAGGGCGGTTGTTTACCTAGCTCGAGTAAGGTGAGAAGGTCATAGGGTGCACTACACATATTTGTGAGTGTTCGGACCTCCTTAGCAATCATCCGCAATTTTTCAAAATTTACCATACCTTCCACTTTGGTATCATTACCTAAATGAATAAATGTCAGATCTTTTTTAACAACTGGATAAAATGGTATGACTGGTGATCTGCCTTGCTCAGTAGTTACTAATTGTCTATATTTGGACATGTTTCTTGAAGGATCCATCAGCATTTGTAAATCAGTAAACAATTTATAATATTTAGTTGGTAGCTTTTCCCATGTCAATCTTAATCTGGACACTGCACCATGACCTAGTCCTGATATGATAGCAAACATAGAATTAAAATTCTTGCATTCTTTGCAATGGCGTGCGACCTTAATAAATTGTTTTACAATTTTAGAGCGTCTAATAAGATTTTGCTCATTGACAACTTCAGTAACCACCCAAAACATTTCTTTGTTTACAAGTTCTGCAAATTGTGATAGCATTGGTGTACCATATCTACTCTTCAACTCGAATAGATCATCAACATACTCTGTACTTTCTATTTGGCGAAAAATACAGAAATCTTGTAAAGTTAGTTGCACAGCAACCTCTACAGCATTGAGCTGTAGAAAATGAACAACACTCTCTCGTAGTAGCTCAGGAGCCATATCATCAGGTACTAAAGTTTCACTAATCCCGTTTGTTTTCAAGTAATATCTTGAACTCAAACCAATGCGCTCTGCAAGGTTTTGCAGCTGGTCTGGTAAACGGTGCTGCTTTATTATGCCACCTTGGGCAACTGATACTTCACACAACGAGAAGTTAGAACTGGGATTATCAGTCATGCCAAATTCTCTCAGAGTCAACATTACTACTTCTCTGGCAGTTGTTTCCTTGTGTACTAACAAATACTTGCAGGTTTGATCAGATTTGTACACTTTTAATACATGTTCAGGATAATCAGATGACTGGTATTCATCATAACATATAGATATTAGGTCAGGATTGCTATGTGAGTTGTAAAAGGAGGTGCTGGTGTTAGCTTTATTTAGTGATTCAGAGTTGGAGAGAACACTGTCATCTGTTGGCAATCCATCAGCTATTGTGTTTTTTGGGAGAAGATTCATTTTTATTAATCCTTTTAGAAATTTCCTTTTAGGCCCCAATGTCATAAAACCTTTTTGTGCTTCTTTCTTGTTAGTAATCTGTTGTGGCTTTTTGGTGGGAGATTGAAAGACTGGTGTCAATGTAATGGGGTCATCATTCAAGGTTTGCAATTCTGCTGTTGATAATCTTGCCCTAGGGTCGGTTTGCCAGTGAACTCTGTTGCTTCCACCTCTCTGTCTTGGCGAATTCTCTGGCATTAATAGCATTTGCTTAAAAGCTAATAAATTACTTTTTACTGTGATGCTTAAATGTGTAGATCCTGTAATGATCTCCATAGCTTTTGCATGACTGACATGCTGGAAAGACTGACCATTCACTTCTAAGACTTGATCTCCTCTTTTCAATCCTACATCTTCAGCTTTTGAATGTCTTTCCACTTTGAATATAAATATTCCATATCCTCGCTCATATCCTCCTAAAATGGTGAAGTTTAAAGGTTCATCTCTAGTTGGACGTGACAGGGTGACACTTCTCGTTCGAGCTTTTGCAGAGCAAGCAATATTTAGCAATCTTAATTGACTTTCCATTTTTTCACACTCTAAAGCTATTTCAAAGTTCTCTAAGAATTCCATCATGCTTGGATCTGTCTCAAAATCTGTGAAATGGTTATTAACCCAAAGTAAAACAACTCTAGTTACTTTGTCACGTACAGAAGGTTCAGAGAACCAGGCAATAAGCTGTTTTGCAACAACCAGAGGACTTTCTATAAATGTTCTGTGTGTCAACAGAAAATCTTCAACATATGTGGAATCACGAGAATTATCTTCAATAAGTTGCAACATTAATTGTTCTGGAGTCCCTCTAATGACGACATGCCCTAGTTGGCGTCCAGATTCTCCAGCTGCTCCTCTATATTCAGTTACCAACACCACTACACCATTGTCATTTTCATGTCTTCTTATATTCTCTTCACCTTGATGCAGTATGCGGTAATAATCAGTCTGTGTAATGCACACAAACTGGCAGTCATCACACTTAGTGGTCATTATGCCCCTGTGATAAAGTTTCTCAAGAGTGGCTTCTGCCATACCAAAGCTATCACCAACATTGAGATACTCTACTTCTCCACTTTGATGTTCAATAGTAACATGTCCATTAATAAGAACAGACCATGAGTCATGTTCCTCTCCATCATTCATAACAACAGTGCCAGATTTCTCAACAACAGCAAAAACCATGACAGCACACAGTGCCCGTCGTACTGTTAGTGTCATGTTGGTGAATGCTTTCAAATGTTGAGTAAATTCCAAAAGAATTTCAATGTCATCTTCAGTTCTCTCGCTTGGATCCTTTTCAAGACATTCACGAACAGCATCTCGTACTGTGAGACTGTCCATACTTTCTTCCAAATCTTCCTCTTCATCAGAGTCCACAATGGACTCTAAGAGGCCTGAAAGGTCTACCTCCATGTCCATGTCTAGAGAACTGTGTACAGAGGTCATAGTGTCACTGCCACTGTATGCAGAGCTGGTGTCACTGGCGTTGGAGCACTTTAATGTGTGGGGATACAGCTCCGGACTGTGACGGCCTCCACGTCCACCTCTCAACATTGTGAAGTTTCTAACCCGTCCAATTGACGTCCAGCTCCTGAAATATATGTTCTATATTAAAATTACTACTGCAGTGATAGCATTTGTTTATTTCCGGTTTGAATAACACTAATAATGAGAATGTTTAGTGCACCACCGCAACCAAATTATTCACTCGCACCAATACATTCGATATATTAGACACTTCAACCGAGAAATGCGGGAGACTTTCTTCAGTCAACGTCTTTGTAATCAAACCCCAAAGGCGTTACCAAACTCAAATAGTTATGTCATATGTTTTGTTTGGCTGAACGGTAACAATAGTGTTATATATGAACAATAATAAATATGTGTAAATGTTTCAAACCTTCACAATTTCTATTTATTTTGCATTCATGGCGGAACTGTCAGCGCTTCCATGTTGCTTTCTAATTAATTAGTCTTCTCCAAGCATTGATAGCTCTGCTGATAGTAACTGGATGATTGTGCACACACTGTATTTCAGCCAATACTAATATTGATGAAAAATGGAGATAATGAAACACAGATTTGATATAACAGAAATAGTATTTGTGATACTTTGAAAAATCTTTAGAAAGCGACAAAGCGACTTTCCTCAAGCTGAATAATAAGCATAGAGTAGATGTTTCAATTTTTGTACTTGGCATCACCATAGGTATTTTGCCAGTGCTAGTTAATAAATGGCAATGGCCAGCTCAAATATGGACATATCAGAAAAATGGGCTTCTTGAGAAAAATAACCCCGGCTTCGCTACTCCATTATGATACATATACAAATCCAATCAATACACATTCATTATTAAATCGAATACATATCACTAAATCGAAGAAACAAGTTTATGAAAAACTGAAACCTTGACTTATCGAAGCATCGTAAGAATATCTAGAAAATGTGAATGAATTCAAATTCAAACAATACAATCACACCACTGACCTCTATGGTATATATCGCTGGACTAATCATAAGTCCGGTTATCGTGTGCCTATTTGATTTTCGCCATTTTGGCGCTGATAGCGGCAGTGAGGGGGAATGGAACTAATAATAGAGACGGGACAGTGATATGATACATCGATAAAAATGTATATGCTTAAACCTACCCATGCAGTAAAATGAAAATAATTATGATCCATTCCTTTAACAATGGCTAATGTCCAAAATAGTCGAGTGGTTAATACTAAGATGAAGCAAATAATGATAATGATTAGCCGAATCGCTCATGGGTAGGGTAGGTAATCTTAGGATAAGCCGAAACCGGACTAAAGGGTGGTGTGTGACTAGCTAGACTACCTACTTAAATAAGGATTGTTTTTTAATTAGAAATGAGGTAATGTAATGTTGTTTGGGAAGCAATGGAGTAGGTAAGGTATTAATAGAAAATAGAAATTATCAAAGTAGTACATGATGGGTTATGGGCAGCAAAGTAAACGATGTAGAAAAGATAGAAATGGATTTAATAAGTAAGAATACACACGGACATGTCGTAGAGAAACTGACAAGCAAGTGACAGCTTTGCTTTTCTGTACACAGAGGAGTTTACTATCTAACACTCCCCCTTAAACTACTCCGACATAGTTCAAAACATAAGACATACAACTTATACTCACAGCAAACTAAAAAACAACAACATATCAACATTCTTAAAAACAAACATAACTAAACCGTCATAGCATATGACAACTCTAACTACCTATGTCTAATAACCTTATTATAAATTAGACAAACATAAACCTTTAACAAACTGTTCATGTTTTTCTTTTGTCAGAGGTTTAGTCAAAATATCTGCTATCATCAAATCTGTTGACAAATACTTGACATCAATAACATTTCGCTTTATTGCCTCTCTAATGAAATGATGCCTCACATCAATGTGCTTAGTTCTGCTGTGGAACATTGAATTGATAGTTAACTTCTGAGCAGATTGATTATCGTTGTACATTAAAACTTTACAATCTTTCTCTAACAATTCATACAGAAAGTTGCGAACAAAATAAGCTTCCTTGCAAGCATCTGACATCGACATATACTCCGCCTCTGTGCTTGAAAGAGCAACTGTCTTTTGTTTTCTACTCTCCCAGGCTACTAAAGACTTTCCAAGTTTAAAAATAAAACCTGTGTATGACTTCCGGTCAATATCGTCGTTAGCCCAGTCAGCGTCAACGTAGGCGGTGACACTGTCCAGTCCTCCTTTTTCAAATGTCAATGAAAAATTGGACGTTCCTTTTAAATACCTTAGTATCCGTTTTGCCGCTTTCCAATGAACTTCTGAGTAAGTTTCGTTAAATTGGCTTAGCACACTCACTGCGTGAGCAATATCCGGTCTACTGCATACTGCAATATACATTAGACATCCAATCAAATTTCTATAACTATACTTCTCTTCCTTTCCTTTTTCATGCGAAAGTTTTAGACCCTTTTCCATTGGTGTCTTGGCGGACTTACAATCTGTCATCTGAAATTTCTCTAGCACTTTCATTATATAACCAGATTGATCAAGAGTTATTTTATTATCACTCTTCTTAACTCTCATACCTAAAATGTGGTTAACAGGACCCAAGTCTCTCATTTCAAATTCCTTCATCAAATCGCTCTTTATTTTCTTCTTTAAGACCGAATTAGTACTTGAAAACAATAGAATATCATCCTCGTACAAGGCAATGATCAACAATTCACCTAGCATTCTTTTAAAATACACGCAGGGTTCTGACGAAGTTTTTCTAAAATTCATTTTCTTCAACAAAACTTCATTTAATTTATCATACCACATCTTGGATGCTTGTTTCAGGCCATAAATGGCTTTATTTAATTTATAAACCATTTGTCCTTTACCTTTCATTTTGTAACCATCAGGCTGCTCCATATAGACCTTTTCTTTTAGATCGCCATTCAAGAACGCAGTTTTCACATCGAGTTGATCGATATCCATATCGTACTCCGCAGCTATAGCCAGTAACATTCTAATAGTAGAGTATCTTACCACTGGGGAAAATGTTTCTTCGTAATCTACACCATACTTCTGAGTATAACCCTTTGCCACGAGGCGAGCTTTATACCTCAAGAGTTCACCGTCCAGACCTCTTTTCTTTTTGAATACCCATCTGCACTTTATAGGTTTTTGGTCTTTTGGTCTCTCAGTAAGTGTCCAACATTTATTATCAATGAAAGATTTGTACTCATCTGACATAGCTTTTCTCCACTCAACTGCTTCTGAACAATCCATGGCTTCCTGTACGCTTTCTGGCTCATCACCATCGCTGCATAATTTCTTCACCAGCAACACAGACTGCGCATCCATCTCTGGATCTTCACAGTCTGACATGTATGATGTATCGTCCAAGCTCGTATCACCTGGAATATATGTTGGATCCGCACAGCTATTTGATTCAAAAGTGTCGTCACTATCTGAGTCATGTACTGTATTTGTACTCGTCCTTTGCCCTCGGTCATCAGACAACTCTGGATTTACAGTAGATAGCTCAGACAGTCCATCAGACTGTATAAATACCAAGTCCTGATTATCATCATGTGACCTATTCTTATAGAAATTCTTTTCCAAGAAAACCACATCACGAGCACTGACACATTTATACGAATCATTAGGATCTAATAGCCTGTAGCCTTTCGTATCGTCACAATATCCAACGAATATATACTGTTTTGATTTTGAATCTAGTTTGTTTCGATTCTTTAAAACAACTGCATAAGCTAAACAACCAAAAATACGTAAATGGTTTACGTTCACCTTTTGATTGGTCCACTTCTCCTCAGGAACTTTTCCAACTACAGCCTTAGTTGGTGTCCTGTTTTTCAAGTAAACGGCAGTATTCACAGCTTCCGCCCAGAATTTGTTCTCCAATCCTGCATCTCGTAACAAACACCTTGTTTTCTCCACAATAGTCCTGTTCGCCCTTTCCGCCACGCCGTTCTGTTGTGGGGAATACGGGACTGTTGTCTGATGCTTGATTCCACTTTTCTTTAGGAAATCCTGTAATTTGGAATTTACAAATTCACCACCGTTATCACTACGAAGAATTTTTATTTTGTGATTAGTTTCATTTTCTACCACCGCTTTAAAATTCTTGAAATGCTCAAATACTTCATCCTTCGTCCTCAAAAAATACACATAAGTTTTTCTAGTGTAGTCGTCGATGAACGTCAGAAAATACTTTTTACCGCTAAAAGAAACACATGGCATAGGGCCACACAAGTCTGTGTGAATCAACCCTAACACTACAGTAGCTCTGGTGTATGACTTCTTAGGGAAATGCAGTCTAGTCTGCTTGCCCTCAATACACGCAGTACACGGATGAAAAATATTTGTATTATAGTTCACTCCTGTCACCATACCTCGTTTCAAAAGCGTCATGCTCCTGGAGTTCAAGTGGCCTAAACGACGATGCCACGTCTCCTGAGACTCCTCTGCTACTTTACCTTCCGAACTTGATGAAGCTCGCAAGACCGTCTTGCGATCCGATTGAAGTTCCTTACCATCTGTCAATGCACTGAAAGAAACAGATTTATTGTTGCTCCCTACATAAGGTTTACCGATGATATCGAGTTTATAAATACCATCCCTTAATGTCGCAGTAGCTAGAACTCCCTTAACATCGGATATACAACACATATGTTTATCAAAAACTATTCTATAACCTTTCTTTACTAAAACGCTCACAGATAGTAAATTTGCTGAAAGATTAGGTACATAATAAACATCTGTTATTGTCCTTACACAGTCTTTAAGGTTTACGGTAACCTGTCCTCGACCCGCTGTCAACAGCTTCTCACCATTTGCTACATTCACTACAAACGGCTTCTCACACACAAAATCGTGCAATAAGTCTCTGTTGTTGCACATATGACTCGTCGCTCCACTGTCCACATACCACATGTCATGCTGGATATTCGCCGTTAGTGCTGTCAAGGTAGCCTGCTGGTGTACCTTGTCTTTAGTCACCTTCTTGTTTCCTTTCGGGCAATCCTTCATAAAATGTCCAGTTTTCTTACATCGAAAACATCTAAATGGTTTCGTAGTGGTTGACAAAGCCATTGTATCGTCAGTTTTCTTGTCACGACGTCCGTACTCTTGCAATAATTTACTTTTTACAAGACCGCTGGACAGCTTGACGTTCGAATTCTCGAGGGCCATCACGAGAGGATCATAGTCGGGTTGCAATCCGCTCAACATGACAACCGCTAAGAAATCGTCTTCCAGGGGTGAGCCAATGTCCTGCAATTGTTGTGACAAATCTGACAATTTGGTGAGATAACTTTCCATGCTGCTGTGCTCATTCAGTTTCGTACTGAATAGTAATCTTAACAATCCTAGTCTGCGACACAGTCCTCTGTCTTCATAGGCTCTACTTAAATTCGCCCACGCTTCTTGCGCGTCCTTCGCATTTCTAATGTATGGAAATGCACCTGGTTGCACAGACAGAGAGATTTTCGCTAAAGCCTTCTGAGACTTTTTCGGACAGACTTTTTCTTCTTTGCTATCACCTTCAATGCAATCCCAGAGGTCATCGTGTATTAAAATCATTTTCATCATGAACTTCCATGTTGAATAATTGTCGATACCTCGTAATTTGTCGTTACATTGAATCAATGTGTTTGCTGCCATCTTTTCCAAAAATCACCCGATCGAAAAATTTAATTATTTAATTTCACGAAAATGGTTTGGAAATATATTTACATAACTACAGGGAACTACGCCCTGGGCCCATAACCTGATGGGTTATGGGCAGCAAAGTAAACGATGTAGAAAAGATAGAAATGAATAAGTAAGAATACACACGGACATGTCGTAGAGAAACTGACAAGCAAGTGACAGCTTTGCTTTTCTGTACACAGAGGAGTTTACTATCTAACAGTACATGAGTTATGTTTAATAAAAGTCATCAGAGAAGTGTTTTGAACAGATGTAATCATATTTTTTCGGACGCCAACTAGGCTTTTCAATATTTTTGAGCCATAATTCTAGTCTTCTATTGTCAGTCGGAAACCTGTGAATTAGTAAACATTGTTTAAAAATAATATGTATTTGATAATACAAATCTGTCTTCGGCGATTTTTACGTTCTTGAACGTTCTATCTATTTAAGATATTGATAGAAAAAATATCGATAAATTTTATCGACAAGGAACTTTTACAGCACTATTGAATTTTATTGTTTATAAAAAACCGATAATACAAAGACAAATGCGTTGTATTCACGTATAAATAAGATTAGTAACATATTTTCAAGTGCCTATAATATCAATAGAAGTTTTAATTTCTTGAATATTAGCCGTAAATTCACTTACTTGTGGAATGTAACCCCACTTCCCTTCTGGTAAAGAGTTTTGCATAACACGCACTCTTTCATGGTTTACCTATAAACTAACACCACTTATTTATGTATTAACTATATTAATACGACACAACAAACAAGTTTAATCGCGTTAAACCTTCAAAATCACTTTATAAACACGGAGACAATGTAAACAAAACAACGGCCATTTGCATTTTACGTCAGATTTAGTTCCTTTCCCCCACGATGGGGGCGCTTCAAATAGGCACCATAGATAGCTGTCATTTTAAAGGATATCATTAGTCTAGCGTACTTGTATCATGGACGTCAGTGAATCACACACATAAAAACTATCTTCTTGCTTTGCTCCTTTTATTTTTTATAACCGACGCATAAAAAGAAGGAGGTTCCCATTTCGAAACTATGTTTTTTTTATGTTTGACCACGCTTAAATTACGAATAGGGTACCTCAAATTCGGTCCCATTTTAATGATGGAAGAAAACCAATGTTATCGTAGAACCAAGTCATTGATGCTCAACACCATTTTATAAAGGAATATGTTGACCGTAAGCTAGTTAGGAATATTTATAAGCCTAACTAGCTGATAAATATAGCCTCCAGCTGATTTGGAAGCTGAATTTTTCACTAAATGTTTTCTAAAGGTCAAGTATATTTTGTTTGTTAATTGGTATATCAATTTATGGTGAATGCGCCGCACGTATTGAAAGAGCCGAACGAAACCTCTTTTTTGTAAGGTCGAAATACTTGTCTATGATACAATATTCATTTCCTTTTCAATTATCTGTATCATGGCTGCGTTCACTAACCGGAACTTGGATCAACGTTACCAGATATATTTATAATTAATATATTATAAACAAGATATATACATAAATATTGTTCAAAAATATTTTTATTTTTATTTTTATTGAATTCTAACGTATTTAGTAAAACAAATTCTCAGTAAAACTTTTAAAAGTACATGGATTGGACAATTGAACATTTTCTATCTCCATCTATTTTCAGAAGAAGGTACTTTTGTATGAGTGTAGCGTTTTCGCAGCAAACCAGTGATGTTAATCTTTTAGTTACAAATTTAGTAAATTGATCGCCTCTCGTTGTGAAAAAAGTCGCATATACGTTTAATTACTCTTGTGAAAGTGCAACATCTCTAATCAATCTTGTGTATAGCGTTAAAATGCGTCCAATTTCTGAGTCGAAACGGATGGTGAGCGATGGCGAGAATACGGTGATAGATTTTTGGTGTTAAATTTTGCTCCGAGTCATCACCACTTTAGTTTCCGATTACGTCTAGGAAAGGCGATAACCGTTTTGATTCGTCGTTTTACGCGTTATTACGTCTAAATACTTGAAATTCTCTTACGATTATTGTTAAGAAATATAATATTGTCATTGACTGACCGGCTGATATTACACGAGGCTTGTATGTATATGCGACTTCTGCCTTCTGCTATTCGTGACACGCCTCAGAAAATAAATCTAAATTTGTGAATCGAATTATTCTTTTCTGTATTTGTGTCATTATAGTGATAGAGACGGTTTAAAATTACGTAACTGTTGTGGAATCTTGAAGTGTATAAAGAATGGCCTGAGTGTGACCACTCCATTACCGTCATGTGTGACGATGGAATGTTTGTTTAGGCTCTAATATTGTGCATCTTACGGAAAGTGCGCGTTCGACTCGTGGACTGGGCTAGATCATGACTCTGCTTGAATCAAAACAGTTTACGCATTGATCGCCGTATACCTATTGTCATTTGGGACACTTTTATATTGCCAAAATGTCTTCGGGAACATTTGTGGACAGAATTGATCCTTTCGCCAAGAGGTCGCTGAAGAAAAAGACCAAGAAGTCGCAGGGCTCCTCACGATACCGCAACACGCAGGACGTCGAGCTGCAGGCACTGCCTTTGCTCAAAGGTGGGCCCATCTCATTTTGTTAGTATTGTATGCGCGTCTTCCGCCCGCTATCTCTACCTTTACCATCCTATGCTTTTATTTACATAGATCCTAATGTTTTAAACACTAGTTCATTCTTATTTTGTCAGTTCAATGAACTTTTGCCTTGATTTGAATTGAAATTATTTAAATAGGTTAGGTATTGAAAAAAGTGTTTGCTTACATTATTTTCAATGCAAAAATGGATATTGCTATTTATGAATATTTGAGATACATAATCAGTTGTAAAGAAATACTCTTATCCTCTAAACAAAATTAATTATACATTAAAATATGATCATATGTTAGTGATGATGATTGCATGCCAAATAGGTATTTAGATAGTGGTTATGCCATTTTCTACTGTATGTACCTACTATGTGTTTGGCTTGTAGTTTGAGAGGTAAATATGTAAACAACTCATGGTCAAAGGATTAAATTCATGATGTTACTGGGTAGGTATATAAATTTCTATACAGTGATATAAGTGTGAGTTCCCTTATAAAGATTAAGTACAGTATTAGTTATAGAAGGTCCCTGGCCAACATGCCATAAACAATAATGATGGTATAAAAGATATTATGTTAGAAAATGATAGTTCTAGTTTGCAATATCTTATTAGAATGTGTGTTTTATAAATGGCCATTATTGATTAGCAAACTGATTATATACACTGGCATTTTGTTGTATGTAGATAATCTTTCTTGCAAGTTAGTCTTCCATCTATTTATATAAATAGGTAGGTATTTATTTTATGGCTGATAGTTTAACATGGATTCTGGTTCATTAGTGTTCGGTGGATTGAGGATGAAATATAGGTAGGTATGTTCATTTTATACAACTGTAAGACAAAGAGTGTAATGATGTTATTTAAATGTTTTGTTCATAAATTACCTATTGTCTTACTAATATGATGAAATTATCAGGATAATATCTAATATTGAAATATAGCCTTCTTTAAAATATGAACCATTCTGATATTAGTCTAATATGTAGGTACTTTTTATGTTGATCTAGGTTAAGGTTCACAGATATGAGCAACATAAGATTATTGAGATTTTGGTATTTTTGAGGTTAATTAACAGATTTCAATTTCAATGTGTAGTATTCACATAAATATAAGACATTAATTGACAGTGTTTATAGTGGATGCATATTGACACTTGGAATATTAATAAATAGCTAGTGAAATAGATATTCTAATGAGATTCTCAGCAGATATTACTTTCCAAACTTGCAATGTAACATATAGTAAGTATAAGCCTTAACATGTTTAACATGGCTTACTGCAGATATTGTCTTGACTTGATCACAGATCATTGCTTAAGCATCATTAAAAAAAGTCGCAACCTGGAGAAGCCAGCAAGCATAATATGCAATAAAGCAAATTAAATAAATTTGCGGCATATTCTCCACTGGAAACAAATCTCAGTTGCCGGTTACTTGCTCACAAACAATCTGCTGATAGGAAGGAAGGAAGATTGTCAAAAAAAAGGTCACTAACACTTTAAGGAAGATTGTCAAAAAAAAGGTCACTATTTGAAACAACAATATTGATTGCTTCCAGATGTTCCCAGCAGTGAGCAGGAGGAGCTGTTCATCCGCAAGCTTCGGCAGTGCTGCGTGGCCTTCGACTTCATGGATCCCGTGGCTGACCTGAAGGGCAAGGAGATCAAGCGCGCAACACTCAATGAGCTTGTTGAATACATCACTGGAGGACGTGGGGTACTTACTGAACCCGTCTACCCAGAGATTATAAAAATGGTGTGTATTTATATATCTATATATACATATTTATAAGGCTATGTCCTGACTGACTTACAGACAATGCACAGCCCTCACTACTGGATGAAGAGACTTGATATACTTGCCGCCTTCCTACCTAGGCAAGTATGCTCCATCGTAGATCTCATCGTCACTTACTATCAGGTGAGATCGAGATCAAATACTTGCCTATAATGTAATAAAAAAAAAAAAAAAATGTAGGGTGTGTATGTAATAAAAACAAGGTTTATTCTAAATCTAAGAGATTTTAATCTGTATAACCCAAATTTATAGACAGTTATAATTACGATATTTTCAGAGGGAAAGCATGTTTTAATCCATTGTTGGCTTCTATAAATTTGGGGGTCAAAGTTTAATATGAAAGTATGATAAAAGTTACATCCCCCAACAATGTAAAAACGCAATTAATCTTGTCCCTTTGTAATTGTCTTTTTCTTGGTTTTATGGTAGTATATTTTTTATTTCAATAAATTATATACAATAGTTATGTACATGGAAAAACAAAAAAGTAAAAAATACTTATTACTAGGACATTGAGAAATAAAATAAAAATAAAATGATATACACAAAAATGCCTCCACATTGTCGTCGATGCCAAAAGTGCCCAGCAGGCTGGCCGCGTTTCCGTGCTGAATAGCGAGGCTCACTCTCTGCGCGAAATAGAGGCCAGCCCGCCGGTCACGGGTAGCGGCGAAAAGTCGTGCGGCAATCTCCTTGTAAAGGAGGCGAGCGTTGGGGCCCCACGAACGGTTTTATTAATTTCGAATACCATTTGTATGCAAGCAAATTTTTGGGGACTAATCGGTGGTTTGATCTTAGATGCTTTACACATGTCAATGGAGTAATTATCTGATAAAATTGGTGTTCAAGACTGATAATTATGGATCAGATCTAAATAAATTTATAATGCTAAGACACACAAGAAATGTTTGAGGTAAAATAGGGTTAATAAAAATCATGTTAGAAAAAATCTAGTTAAATCTTGCAACCTTAAATTATAAAACAAGTTATATATGATACTAGTTGTTGCCCGCGACATCGTCCGCGTGGTATTTAACAAAGACAACCGTTGGCAACAGCCTCCTCGCGCGTTCTGAGCCCGCGGGACGCATCGCTGCAGGTTGTTGCTATCAAACTTAATCAGGCGCAGCACTGCAACATTGGTTTTAATTTTTTTTCGTGAGAGCCTATTTTTTTCTAAAATAAAAGTAGCCTATGTTACTCCTTGTTACATCAGCTATTTTTCAGTGAAAGTCCCGTCAAAATCGGTCCAGCCATTTCAGAGATTAGCCGGAACAAACAGACAGATAGACAGACAGACAGACAAAAATTAAAAAAAAAAATGTTTTGGTATAGGTACCATGTATACATCCAAATGTACTTAGTAAAAAGCGGTTATTTTACTATTACAAACAGACACTCCAATTTTATTTATATGTATAGATTTACATCTGTCTGGGCATATGCATAACATAGGTGATATTATCACTTTTTTTTTTTAATTTGTCCCTCTATATTCATACACATACTTTCATATCGCAACATTTAAAATCTTCAATAAGCATGTACAATAACCTACGAAGATAATATATTGAGCTGATAATTAATGCGTACAACTCATCTATCTTGTAAATGTAGGTAGGTATAGAACGAAATGGGCTGTGTTTGCATTGTCTTCTCCTAGAAATTAGTCCGGCACTGTTGGCCAAAGACATCAATTCGTAATAGGTATCTTGTGCCGTGGTAGCGTAGCGATACCGACTGATGTACGTGTACGTGTACCATTCAATTTAACAGGAAACTAGATGGCAAATGAACAATTACACATTATTAGAAATGATATCCTTAATTTGTATCGAACTAAATATTCCTATTTTATAAATATCTATTGCTCGCGTCAGCGCATCCGCGTGAATCTGCTTGCCTACCGTTTCCAGAGTTTAACAATATCTTTGCATAGTGAGCACCTAGACGCCGAGACTAGCACGCTCACACCCACTTGAAAAATTGACCTGTATATAAATATGGTACTTAAAATCCCGTTACGTATGCTACGACCTTCACTTTCCTCGTGAATTTGAATAATGATCATCAAAGGTCTGTTGAAGTGACCATAATAGGCTACAAATAAATATATAATAGGAACTGGCATTATCCCAAACAAAGTGGTTTTATTGATTACTCAGATCTTATGGTTTTGTTAGAAGCTGGAACTGAATAATATAATATAATTAATGTGATTCCTCAACTGTGATTTTGTTTTGTCATAGATATCTGCCAACTTGTTCCGCACCCTGCCGCCAAGTGAAAATCCTGACTTTGATCCTGAAGAAGACGATCCGACACTGGAGGCATCGTGGCCTCATCTTCAACTAGTGTATGAATTCTTCCTGCGCTTCCTTGAGTCAACTGATTTTCAGCCAACTATCGGCAAGAAGGTCATCGACCAAAAATTTGTTCTGCAGGTAATGTTACATTTCGATATATACAAGTAGGATTTTTTTTTCTTTAAGGTAATCTTTTTTCCATACGTTTTATAACTTACAGCCAAAATTCAATCAGATCGGCCGATCATAATATTTTTTTAAAGGTTCTATGGAAATATTCTTTTAATAATTCGATTTCCTCCGAAGTTCCTTGGGAAGTGTTCTTTACTTTTATGAGTACATTCATCCCCTGGAATATTATTTAATATTTTTGTTACACCTGTATTTGCAGTTTGTTGGCTGGAAAAGCTTGTGTACAAGAAATATTTTCAGAGTAAATTTCTAATTTTGATAAATTAGAATTGTACTTATACAAATCGTAATATTTAGTACGCGACCATGTATATCTCTTCGACAAAGAAATGTTACAGAATGAGCGTCGCGAACAATATATTGAAGAGCATAAAACCAAGCCAAATTGTGTTTTACACGCGAATTCGCGTATACTACACAAATCAGCTCGGTTTTTTGTACTTCAATATGTTGTTCGCAGCAATCGGTCTGTACCATTTCTTCTTATGAGTAGTTACTTTATTTAATCTATGGTGTAAACAGTTATTAGCTGTTGATACAATTTTATTTACATCTTTGTAACAATGTCTTGGTTACTATTGCAAGGACCGGGATTAGAAATATTCTAAATGTGCCTTTAGTATAAAATGAGTCGAGGACAATTTTTAAACAATCGTACGAATCACTGACCAAATAGGGGTAATTAGTGAAGTAAAACTATTACGGGGTAAGCCAGACTGAAAAAAAAATATTCGACCACTTGGATTAGGTGTAAATGGTCTTATTAATAATATTTTTATAAAATGATATATAGCTATTAAGCTATATCACCACTTGCCAGCATTTAGATGGTTGTCTTTAGTAGCATATATACATAGCTAGATGAATAGTGTCAACATGTAAGCACACTTTCCCTTGGCATACTTTTTAGCCCGCTAAATCCGATTCGGGCGGGTACTGCGTATTTATAGCATTCTATCGTATGCTCAAAGATCCTTTCTACTAAGCTCTCGTTTTCGTAAGGGTGTCAACATTGAGTATTTTAAAAACGCCTTGAGACTAAACAAAATCGATGCACTGTCGTGTCGTAAACAGGATGCAAATGCTGTTTATACAAGGTGTAACAACAATAGTGTAAAATATTTTAACAGGCCCAACAGTAGGTCATAAAGATAACATTCCAAAATAAATAAATCAAATTATTAGACATTTAAAAAATTAGACCCTGTACCCGAGCGCATTGGCAAACGTTAATGGGTCGCCTTGTTAAAAATACTAGGTAACTAGGCACTGATAAAATATTTTACACTGTTTTTGTTAAACCTTAAATAATATATACGATCCTTGTGTATGGGAGTGATAATGTGCACTGATCCCAAAAAATAAAACATCCCGAATCGGGTATTTATTCCAGTTTTGCACGTGTTACGTGCAAAACTCGAAAACGTGCAGAATGCATTCAGTAGGTACATAAATATGTTGAAACAACCTTTACAGCTTCTCATATTATGTCAATACCAGATCTGCTTATTACACTATACAGGGTGGAACATGGTCATCTCCATGTTCCATCCTGTATAGTGTATAGGGACCTCCGCTATAAAAAATAGAAAAATATGTTCTTGTCATGTCGTTGATTATGGAGATTGGAAAAAGGGCAATCATAGATTTTAAAAATCTTTTACATGAATCAGAAATCGGATCCGGTCGTTTCGAAAAGTAAACCATCGTTATTTCATTGCGATATTGATTGTGTAGATAAACATAATAAACATAAAACGTTCTATAAAACCTTGTGCCAAAAGGAAAAGAAAATGCTTTATTATTTTTTATTTCACAGGCGGTGTTTATTATTCGGAATCTGTTTGCAAAAGTCTATTATATTCCTATGAGTGGAAAAGGTTTTCGAATTTCGAACGTGACGAACTAATGCACAGGAACTAATTAGTTAATCCATTGTAATAGTGTACCGGATGTACCAAACTATATTACTTTCTATTAAAAGGTTCCATAGAATATATTTTTCTATCTCCTATAGTTTTGGAAGGCCCCTTACTGACCCATCTCGAGTTTACACCTTGTATATAGCTTATTAGACTCACCATACTACTGCTATACTACTGCTATACACACTATCGTATACCTGTGGGGAGTGTAAATCAAAATCAGTTTCTGTAAGGAAATGTAGCCTCATGAGAGCTCCTGATGATTTTATTAAACTTAAGTAAGAGCCTAGGTTAATTGTATTTCTGTACACGCGATTTTGATCGTGTGGTTTTCGTTTTTTATCCAACCCTAGAAATCTATCAATTTCTCGGGATTAAAAGTATAGTATACACTGACCTTAAAAACCAGGTCAACTGTGAGTGAGTGATTCAGTTTTCATAGCTATCCCAAGGGAACCCACTCATGTCCTGTGAAAACTTTCCGATGTTGATGTCGCTCCCGAAGAGCTGTCAACAAGCTATATTAAATGACGGTCGTATGACGGTTCCAAAACTTTCTGTCGCGGAAAGTACGGTGCATTTACGAAAAATGTATACAGGGTGTAAGTGGCTTCTTAACGAAAACTGATACCATGAATTTGGACCCCCCCCCCCCCTGTTGGAACTTTCCATCGATCTTTTCATTAATAATATCCAGTATTTTTAAATTGATTTTGGTATAACAATATAATAGAAGTATATTTATAGTGAAAATAAATAAATATATACTAATTTAGACCTAAAACTGCAATGTAAATTAAAACTATACGCTCGAGCGCGCTCGTCACTCGCATAAGTCTGGTATCGCGCGGAGCGTTGTGTTGAGATCGCGTAGTTTGCGTTTCATTGCGCACTAACTATAATTTCCTACAAATTACAGGCTTCATGTGTAGAGTGCGTATAAATTTTGATCATATAATTGTGTTTTACGATCTTACTAATAAACCTACATGCAACGAATGATGAAGTGAACAATAAGGATTCATCATACATCGCGATTCAGGACTCGGCTGCGCCAATCTAGTTCAACACATTTATCATTCAACAAGATTCTGCGTCATAGATCATAAATTTCTTTTTTAAACCACAATTGAATGTGTTGTTAATTAATTATTTGATTACATCTGAATTTGTTTTATAGCTTTTAGATTTGTTCGATTCGGAAGACCCGCGAGAGCGCGACTTCCTGAAAACGGTGCTTCATCGCATCTACGGCAAGTTCTTGGGATTGCGAGCCTTTATACGAAAGCAGATCAACAACATATTTCTGCGATTTGTTTATGAAACTGAACATTTTAACGGTGTGGGCGAGCTGCTAGAAATATTGGGGAGGTTAGTACTCGCGGAACATTGTATATTGTAAATAATTCATATCATTTCCAAATTCCTTTTGGCTTCAAACTGTTTTAAATAATTTACAATAGGCTAAAAAAAAAACTTGGCAAGAATCAAATCTGAGCTTTATTGGTTGGACACCACTAGAAAAGTGACGAGAGTATGTTGTGGGTCAAGCCTCCTTTCAGAATGGACATTTAAACTAGTTTATTGTATATTACAGTATAATAAACGGGTTTGCCCTTCCCCTGAAGAGCGAGCACAAACAATTCCTGGTGAAGGTGCTTCTACCCCTGCACAAAGTGAAATGCCTGTCGCTGTACCACGCGCAGCTCGCCTACTGCGTGGTGCAGTTCCTGGAGAAGGACGCCACGCTCACGGAGCACGTGGTGCGCGGCCTGCTCAAGTTCTGGCCCAAGACATGCTCACAGAAAGAGGTAAAGTACCTATACCACCTTCCTTTACTATGTAACCTTCTTATAGTCTAGAAAAAAAAATATAGGATCGGTAAATGAAGAAGAGGCCTATAACAAAGTTATTTTTTTTTAACCATTGACACGCGTCGTGGGTGTTAAAAATTCGAGGCCCAGGCGTTGGGGAACATTCAGTGAATAGAATAGGGTGTCTAACTTTCTGGTACCGGACCGTTAAGGATCATCACGAATTTACAGATATGGGTTTTTGACTTTTAAAACTTTTGTCTTTGTGTCATGGATTTTAAAATTCTATTATATTTTTAGTAAATTTTGTGTATTAAAACATTGAGGATGGTGAGGTGGTTTTTATTCACGCGTAATCTAGAACTACAGCTAATTTTCGATTACAGAGTAGCAGTAGTATTATATATTCTTTTGTATATTTAAAACATTAATAAACCCTATAAAGTAATACTCATGTGGTACTATATTAATCCATTAAAAATCAGCCAGTATGTGTTACAGTACTAGATTTCAGCATTGAAATGACAGAACCACATGACAACACTCTTCATATGTTCCCTAGATTCTTAGATAAGTAGTTCTGTTGTTCGCTATACAATCTAAACTTGACGAAACTATATTGTCTTCCTGCTGATAGTAGTAATGTATGAGCGAGACAACTGTATTTTAGGGTGTTTCAAATTGCACTAAATAATTTAGTTAAGACTCTTCCCTGGCTAGTGGACTCCATACATTCCTTTCGAATCAGAAACGTCCACCTAACTGACCATAGAATTGCTTCAAGTGAGCGACAAAAGCGGAGCTTGCTTATTTACGCACACTGCTCGCATGGATCTTGTTATAACGATTCTGCGTTGTTCGATTGTGGCAAGCCGCCGCAAACATAATGGCATAATATGCGTTTACACATGTTTTGTAGATAAATTGTTGGTAATATGAACAGTTTGCGGTTACTCTCATTCATCAAGTAGTATCATATAACAAACCACATTTAATTGCAAAATCGATGTCTTAAACTTGTCACATACAATACTGTTATATCAGCATTTTTTTTTTATAATATTGCAAAATATTAATTGTTATTTTTAGGTAATGTTCTTGGGCGAAATTGAAGAAATCTTGGATGTGATTGAGCCGGCTCAATTCGTCAAAATACAGGAGCCGTTGTTCAGACAAATAGCTAGATGTGTATCCAGTCCACATTTCCAGGTATGCTCTTAACCAAACTAAACCTTAGTTGGATCTCAATAAACTATTTCAATCGGTCACTACAAAGTCTATGTAAAATTCCAGGTGGCTGAGCGGGCACTCTACTTCTGGAACAACGAATACATAATGTCCCTGATGGAGGAGAACAACCACGTGATAATGCCCATCATGTTCCCCGCCCTGTACCGGATCAGCAAGGAGCACTGGAACCAGACGATCGTGGCGCTCGTCTACAACGTGCTCAAGACCTTCATGGAGATGAATTCCAAGCTCTTCGACGAGCTTACTGCTAGTTATAAAGCAGAAAGGCAGAAGTGAGTTATTTTATTTATTCCAATAGCTAATTTCATGAACTCTTGACTAGAATATTCGTAGTGGTGACGACAGTGGTGTCGGCGTGTGCGGTATGGTAATGTGTGGTGTTGTCCTGCAGAGAGAAGAAGCGCGAGAAGGAGCGCGACGAGCTGTGGAAGCGGCTGGGCGAGCTGGAGCTGGGCCACAAGCGGCAGGCGGCCGGCGCCAAGTGATGGCCGCGCCCGCGCCCGCGCCCGCCACATAGAATAATGCGATTCGATTTATTTTCACCTATGTATTGATATTTTCTATTCGATTACATTTTTGTTAATGACGTTATTAATTTTTTATACCTCCGACGGGCGGCGCCGCGTCCGCCGCCGCGTCGCCGCGTCGCGTCCCGAGCCCGGCGCGCTGTCGTCGCTTACCTTGCTATTTTATATACCTTTACGTAGGTCACTAGTTTAGGATTTTTTAATATTGTTAAATTGTTTAAATAAGTTCAAGTTGTATGTATTATTGATGCATGATCGATCTTGACGCCTCTCGGATCTCCGATGACCGCATCGATCGGGCACCCGGCTTTGGCTGACGTGATTGTACAAAACGAGCAAGATGCTGAGTTGTAATCGGTTTAGAGTAGGCGGGGCGCGGCGGTGGGGCACCGGTACCGGCCGCCGGCCGACCGTACCAGTACCGGCTGCCGGCCGACGGTACCGGTACTGGTCGCCGGCCGCCGCCGCGGCCCGCGCCCGTAGATCGTTGTATTAAATTTTCGTTTAAATTAGATGCTCGATTCAAAAATGTAATTTCGTCGTACTATCATTTTGTATAGTTACATAGTGTAAATAGGCATTTATTTATTATAAATTTATAGCAGTGTGATTTTTATACATAGCTGCGGGAGTGGAACACTACGATTGGGCTAAATCGGTCTGAGCGAACCGGAGACTATTCACGTATCATGCATACAGCTCGGTAAACTAAAACGTTCATTTGATTATATTGGAGTAGAACAATGCTAAAAGTAGATATAATAATTTGTAAGGGAATAGTCATTAATTTGTATGATATTATTGTAGCTCTTAATTTTTTCTATCATCACTTGTAGAGCTCGGGCGCCGCCTGTATATACCGCGCCGCCGCCCGGCGCCGCTGTGCATGCGTGTACACTGTGGAGATGTTTGTTATGTCAAATGTATTAACATTGCAAAAATTATATATGATCTTATATAAATTACTATTATAGAACACAGTATGAAAATAAAAAAGTTGACTCACAAGAATTGAATTTTTAAGTAAACGTTTATGTAAGCGCTGGCGTCCCGGCCTCGCGCGGCCGTCCCTCGCAGACCCGTTCCCCTAACGATTACTCAGTTGCGCATACTGCATTGCAAATACACAAGAAATGTTCACATTATTAAGTTTTTCATTTACAATATGAGGCCCGATTGAGTTGTTAACATTGCTTTGTATTTTTTATCTTTACAAAACAAATTAGTAATAAAATGCCATGTAAAAATCGAATGATAAGTATATTTATTTCCAAATTCAAGTTTATGCATACCATCGACCTATGAGCTTGACATTGCCCACTCCCCTCCATGCCACGGCTCCGACAGCTGTGTGTTTCACACTAGTCATTGCACGTGACCGGAGCTGAACTCCTGTGAGATCAATACGTGCCACGAAATCAAGTTCAAGTTAGCACATCGCTATGACTACCGAACCCCAAACATTTCGATCTGATCTGGTTCTAGCTAAAAATTCGCCCTTTATTGACTGCATTTCTCAGTTGTAAGGGAAACGTAAAACACGTCTTTGAAGTTTTTGAAAAAAATATTAAAAAGAGCTGCTTGAAATTCCAATTTAATACGTAGGTGATCTTAAAATGAGGCTTACGGGCTCGCGAACATACTACAGGCCGACGCCTCCTAAGATGCCTCCAGGTTTGGTGGAGCTAATGGAAGGTCTGACTAGAGAAGTGCTGCAGCACAATCCAACCGATGTCTATGAATTCTGCGCCGGCCACATGCAACACCTGCTGGAAATAAGAGATGGAACCCGTAAGTTTCATACTCAGATGCTAGTACCTAGGGTGCCTGATTAGAATTAGGGCGTTTTCAGCTAACTTAATAAATACCCATGAAATGTCAAATACCGCTCAGTGAATAGTGTACGTAATTTTTTGACAACAGTTACTTAAATCGATACATAATTGCGATATCTTTATCTGTTGAATAGTTTAAAACCGCTCACGTGAGTATTAATTTTTCAGCCCATAGCAGAAAATTTACCTTGGATGAAAAGATTTCAAAAGTCCAGATGAAGATGAGACAAATCTCTGAAAAACGAATGAAGGATTACGATAAAAACATACTATTGCAACAGCAACAATCCCAAAAAGAAACAGATGGAAAGCTTAACAATAATTCTGATAATAAAGAAGCTGGAACATCTCCCGAGAATGTTGTGCCGTCAATTGTTCTTCAAGTTCCAGTGCATCATGAACAAGAATTAGCAAATTCTGTCGAAATAGAAAAATTGCATGAACCTTGTGCAAATGAATCACAAAAGTATATTAGTATTCAAAATGAGAGTGTTACTCATGACGAGATTGTAATATCTGATGAAATCAAAGTAAACGAGACGAATTCAATGGCCAACGAATCTAAAAACGTGGAAGACATAGCCATCAATGATAATAACATAAATGAGCTAATCTGCCAACCAAATCAACATAATGTTAATATGAATGACGATTCAGATGATATTTTGCAACAAGGTAATATACTTAACAATGGCCCTGGAAATCACGAAGAATCTTATATATCTGATAATGATAAAGACAAACAAAGCACTAGTTTGGAAGAAAAGTACTCTGATAGCAACAGCCAAGAACAAATGCAAAAGGTTGAAGTTCGTAATAATAATATCGTGAATATTGATGAGAAACAAATACCCGAAACAATGTTAGATAAGCAATGTCTTCAAGTTCAAGAAAATTATATGGGTACACCTGAAAACATTGATTCAATTTCAAATAACGTCAAAATTGATGTAGTATCAAAGAATGCAATGGACGTTGAAAAAAGCCAAAGTCCTGAACATTCTAATGAAAAGTGCATGAACAACGATACAGCCAATTCGGAAATAGATACAACCAAGCTAAGTACAGCAGATGTTGAGAAACACGACTCAAGCTCAATAAATGAACATAAAGTTGCTCATCCAGTGATCGAAATGATGGAAGATAATTATGCTGGATCTAGTAAAACTGAAAACGTCCATCTTTCCCATGATATTGATGTTAAAAACTCGGTTAAAGGCGATGAGAACGATGAACAATCAAAAGTATCTCCTAATTCCAATTTGGTGCCTGCTGTGGAAGAGAAAGTAGAAATTAAAGATATAAATATCACACAAATGGAAAGATGTGAAAATGTTAAAGAAGATAATATAGACATACCTGTACTTAGAACTGGAGATGCAATAAAGGAAATACACCCAAATGAAGTCAAAGACAAAACAATTATTTGTGATGAAGGTATTCCTCCCATTGAACGCCCTGCAGTAAATGAAGAAAAGATAAGCTTTAACATTACACTTTCAGGTGACGAAGAAATTACTGTTCACAGTGGTTTAAAACAAGATAATCTTAATGAGCTTCATATGAAATCTTCCAGTGTAACAAATACAGAAACTGATGATGGCAACAGCAACATTGAGAACCTAGGCGACGATAGTCACAGTGCTACCAAAAATATTGTTAATGAAGATTTTAAAAACATCGCACCACACGTAAACGATGAAAATATTAATAATGATGGCAATGTGAACTTGGAAACAGCAGCAATAACGATACAGAAAGTATTTAGATCTTTTCTTTTTAAAAGTAGAGCTTCTACATTTGATGATACTGGAAACGATGAAGAAAACTTTCTTGATGAAGATGATACCGACAAAAAGGTAAGATAATTTAGTAATGTTTGTAATAGCTAATTTAATTATTCAATTAATACAATTTAACGGTTTTTGTCATTCAGGAAGTAAATGAGTTTCCTAAACCTAGTACCATACCTTTAGAAAGAAGACCACATGGTATCACCCGTATGGATACAGTGCTGCAAACCGTAAATGAAGAGAAATCACTCTCATTGTCTACGGACGATTCTTCCACGTTGTCTAGTGCTGCCACCATAATTCAGGCTCACGTAAGAGGGTTCTTGGTGAGAAATAAGTTAAATTCTAATAAAACACTTTCTACTAATTCTTTTCCTGCCAGCAATTCCAACGATCCGTCGCTTACATCACTAGACAATGATATCGATCAACAAAAGAATAAAACTGTATTGAATATTCATATTGTTCCCGATGGAGGGAATTTTTTAAGTAGAGATGAGAGTCTTATTACTTCAATGGATCTATCTTTAGACGGTAGCCCTCCGTCGTCTATCAACTTACATCCCCTTGGTTACAATAAAAGTGAACGGAGAAAACAGTTGAAACGAGAAGACGCTATACAATCTATTTCTCCTCCAAGTAATAATAGTGGAAAACTAAGTGAAGATTCCATTAAAGAAATATTAATTGACGCTAATAGCACAGCAGTGGAGCAACAAGTAGAAGGCGGTAATAAGACACACACTGATAGCGAAAAAACTACTGAAGCAAGTGAAAATGTCTTCCCAAAAGAAACTGCCAACAACGAAACTGCTGTAATATCACCAGATAACGACACACATCACACCAATATAGAAACAGCTATAAAAGAGAAAAGAAAATCGTTAACAAAAATGAGTTCAGATGAAATGGATGTTGTTACGCCGTTCATTTCGAATGGAGATAATAATGCTTCGGAATCGAAACTAATGCACTCTGGGGAGTTCCACGACTTAGTGCTTCCGACTAGGGTGTCACGTAGTGATACAACAGTCGTCCGTGGTGAGTGAAGACAACTATTATCAGGTGATAATTATTTCCGTTCTATCAAGGTCATCGCATGAACTGCTATCTAGACGGTGTTGATGGGTTGCCTCTTGCCTTCTAACGTAGAATGAGATAATTTTGCTCTTGCGTGTAGAATTTGGTTATTATTGGGGAATGTATAAGTACCTGAAATCGTTATCGCACGCAGCTGTAGAAGTAATTTTGAAAATTAGAATGCAGTAATTGCGTCAGTAAATAGGTAGTAAGCCAGACTGTTATCAGGAATGCACTTGATGAGCGGAATTGAGCACTTTTGTCTATCACAGCTGCCAAGGTGTGACGTTTTTATTTAGAGTATTAGTATAATTTCAATTTGCACCTTTGATTTTATTGTTTTCCATGAGTACAAGTACTATGAAATAAAACCCGTTACTATCTACTCGTACGTGTACGTAGGAAAATAATCATTGTAAGGATTTTTTAATTTAAAAGTTTACAGAAAAATCTGCTTTTCGAGTTAAAAAGAGATGTGTTAAAAGTTTAAAGCCTTTAGCTGTCTGATTTCCTCTCTCTCCTCCTCGCTCCTGAACGGATATACCAAATTCGTCGCGTCAACAGCGATAGCTGGTACTCTTTGGATGGTTCTTAGCAATGTTTGATCAGTTCGGTGGTTCCTAAATTTGCCCGTATTAAAATCTACTGGAAAAGGTTCGAACAAGCGCCTGTCTGATGGGCTAGCGATTTGGAACACACGCCATGTTTAGGGTCGATAAAATTACTTCGACGACTGCTAATCAACGCGTCCTTAACGGATATGACCGCATTAGCGCTCGTCGGCGTAAACGTGTTTTTTTTTTGCCTAGATGGGTTTATTTCAAACAGGAATTATAGTGTGTAAGCTTCCTTATTCTTATGCACAATAAAGCATTGATTATCTACTGAGCTTGCCCATGTTGTCGTGGTCTCTCAGTGCTCCTCGCTGTGCTGCAGTCACTATCAACACAAGCTTATACTTAACTACCTACTTTGTTTTTTTTCTTTCAGAATTCAAGAGTGTATTGGTGTACTTTTTGCTTTGGAATCCTTCATAAATTCACATTTATCTGCATTATATTACAGTAGTATTAAGTTTATATTATATTCTAGTAATTAAATAAAGCCTACTTAGAAAAAAGTGTCTTATTTTTTTAAAGTTGTGGCCACATCAAGCCCATGACCATGATAAATAGATATTATCCTACAGGCTACTGTCAAGAAAGGAAAGAGGAGGCCTTTCCCCAGGACCAGTAGTAAGACACAAGAAGCTATAAAAAAAATAACGTGAATGGTGAGAAAGGATCCGAACTTCATTATTAGCTCGCTATACACATATTATCTGTTAAAAACGTACCCAGTCATTTCTAGAACTTACATACTCTTTCATACATATGTCATACTTTTATCGTCGGTTAAATAGCATGCGAGTAAGTAACAGGCTAACTACTCAAAATATAAATAAAACCTATTTAGTGTTATAAATGGAGTGACCTACAAAGAATCGTAGAGAAATACTAAAATGATTCAATGCCTTAACCATTGTATTGAAATCACTTATTTAGTCTTGACTAACACTGCAATATGACACTAACACGGGCTTAATACCTACTATGGTGACGCCATATTTTTTGAAAAAAAAAAAAAACAATTAATAAATAGTAATCATAGAGTAACTTTTTATAGTAATAATTTACTATATCGTAAATATCGTTTGTGTCCATCGTATAAGCAATTTTGTTCTGTGATATACGCCGTATAAATAAAAATAAAATGGCTTTACCGCCTGCATTAGCTGCGCGTTTGGCGAAAAGGGGATTATTGAAGCCAAAACATAACTCTGAAGTCAACGGTGACGCTCCACCTACCCAAGCCAGTGAAGAGATCATAGCCGAAGACTATGACGACAGTAAGCCAGAGGAACGCGGCAGCAAAGAACACTTTTGGGAAGGTATAGAGGGAGTAAACGTTGATCCCATTAAAGGTCACAAGGGATGTCCGAACAAACACAATATTTACCATGAATGCTCCAAGTTTTGCGTCGTAAGATGGAAACATGGGAAGCAAGTTCCGGACGAAATTTATTTAGAGCATAAGCGTAAAGCCTTAGAATTGTGGCCACTGCCTCCTGGATGGGAAGAAGTGTATGATGAAGGTTGCGGTCAACATTACTATTGGAATGTCCAAAACAATCTTGTATCATGGCTTCCACCGGCGCATCCTTGCGCGAATCCTACTGAAAGTGCTGCCCATTTACGTGAAGAGCGACTGCTAAAAGAGGGTGATGAAAGTGATGACAACAGTAGTGAAGCATCTGATCAGGAAGTGCCACAGCAACCACCAAAGGAAAAGAAACATGAGCGCCGGGAAAAAGAAAAGGAGATGGTGCATCACAGGAACAAAAGGCAACGAGTTAAAGATAATGATCTAGATCCTATGGACCCAGCCTCATATTCTGATATTCCTAGAGGGAACTGGACTTCTGGACTGGATTCACATACTAAGACGGGGGTGGATACAACAGCCTCTGGTGCGCTGTATCAAATGAGACCATACCCAGCCCCGGGGGCTATTCTTGCTGCTAATGCAAAGAAACCATCACCACCATCACCTTAACTGATAATACTAATGATGTTATCATCGAAGTGGTTAATGTAAATAATAAAATTGCTCCTTAAATACCCAAAACACATTTTTTTATTTCAGTATTGGTTATATTGGAAAATAATAGTTACCTTCACCATTTAAGGCTCATTTACACTGTTCAATAGGGCATGCATGCATAGTGCTTGAAATATCTATAAAAGCATGCCATAAAGCCAGCATGCAGTCACCATTTTCATTGGCAATTACTTTGAGTGACAATTAAATTTGTGTGAAGCAATTATAATTGTTTGAGTGCATCCTGCCTTCTTTATAATCTATACATATAAATAAAATTGGAGTGTCTGTTTGTAATATTAAAATAACCGCTGTTTACTAAGTGCATTTGGATGTATACACGTTACCTATGCCGAAACAACATTTTTTAAAATGTTTGTCTGTCTGTCTGTCTGTTTGTTCCTAATCTCTGAAATGGCTGGACCGATTTTGACGGGACTTTCACTGGCAGATAGCTGATGTAACAAGGAGTAACTTAGGCTACTTTTATTTTAGAAAAAAATTAAAACCAATGTTGCAGCGCAGCGCCTGATTAAGTTTGATAGCAACAACCTGCAATGCGTCCCGCGAGCTCAGAATGGGCGAGCAGGCTGTTGTCAACGGTTGTCTTTGTTAAATACTACGCGGACGAAGTCGCGGGCAACAGCTAGTGTCCAATAAGATTAATTGGTTGTTATGTTAATAAATAAGTGAATCTGAGCCTTAATATTGTTACATATAGCAGATCAACTTTTTACTACAATTTTACCTGAGACATGTTGCAGTAATATGAGGAGTGTTTTTTAGACCCATATTTGTATGCAAAATTCATAACTTATCATCCATAATAATACTTAGGAAGGTCAAAGTCAAAGTCAAATCATTTATTTCGTATAGGCCTACGGGGGCACTTACAAATTGTCATTACATTTTTTCCTTAACTCTACAACCGGATCGGAACGCGACCTCAACTGAGAAGATCCGGCCTGTAACTATCCGGCCGGTAACTGTATGTAATAAAAATATTTATGTATAGAATATTGTAAATATATTTTTGTTGTTTATCTGTCTTCTTATATACATTACATACAGTACCAAGCTGTAAACATTACATAATATGAGGCTTTAGAAAGAGTACTGACCAGAGGTGTGCTCTACAAAGCTAAAACTTTTCTAAAGCTGTATAACATGTATGGTAAGTACTTTTATATACTAATTACATGGAAGACTCGCTTGCCTGATATCTTGTGTCTTTCATTTCTTAATGGTAGTAATAATACAGTTCAATAAATAGCACATAGTTTTGATATAGCCATATATTTAATAGGTGCAAAAAATGTATAAGTCCAAATTTATTTTAACATGTTACAATTTTTTATTTTTAAAGCACCACTTGGTAAACATTATTGAATGAATTCTCAGTCCGATAACATAACAGTTTCAAGTACTATCAGTTGGTAGAGATATGCCCTACATAAGTACTTTATAATTAAATAGATCCGATTTCTTGTTTAAATTTCATGTATTAGGCTTTGTCCAAGCTTCAATTGCCATTAACTTGTTTGTCTTTGGAGATGTGTATAAGTAAGTCTTCTGAGGTTAGCATTCCAATTGGAGTCTGGACTCCGGATGATATATCTGTAAAAAAATCATGTGTGTAATGTATTTTATATTATGACATATGCAACATTTTAAATGTTTCTTTCCCTTAACCCTTATTTGGACTATGAACATTAAAAAAAATATCAAGCCATTCTAAAGCACAGTATTTCATTTTGATCTATATGTGCGATTATAGACATCATGTGGGAAACTATTGAACACTAATAATTACATTATCATTTAAATAGTATGTCCTAGCTCTATGACATAGATTCATGATAATGTCATATCTCTCTAATCGTGAGACAGGGAGGCAGAATATTAGATAGATATTGTGATTTACCTGATTTAACAACTACTACGTAAGGTGCAATATCGAGCATTCGGGAGATGCGACCTAACGTCGGCTTGTGTGCAAGGTCTACTTTATAATATTTCTTGACAAGGAATTTGTCGAGACTGTCGGACGTAGATCCAGCAACATTGGCGAAGCGGCGCCTCGCGTTGTCTGCCGTGAATACACCGCATATAGATCTGAAACAAGTACATCATTATAATAACGTGAGCATTTTAAAAGGGGTTGAGTGTACTTTTCTAATGATCTAACTAAGGGTCAATTCAAGCTAGCGCAGAGTCGAGTCGTATCGAAGCGTCATATTCTTCACAATTTACGTTTAGCAATGATGACCAAGTAAGTTAATTTCTCGTCTGTATCCATAATGCTGCTCGGTACATGAGTAGTGGTGAACTCTGTTCAGTTCCCGACTTACGGTTACGCTTTGGTTCACGTAGTAGGCGCTTGGGCGCGCGCACCAATCCGCGCTGGTTGCTCGCAGTCGTATCCCGCGGAATGCGCGCGGATTGGCGCACATTTTTTTTAAGTCACTAAAAATATGTGCATTATGTTGTCAAGATAAGGGTGAATTTGCTATGTAAACTTTTAGATTGACGATAGACTGTGCGCTAGCTTGAATTGACACTAAAGCAAGAACTAAACTATTATAATGCTGTTTTCTATGAATGTGGATACAAAGTCATTGAGCCCATACGATTCACAGAAAAATAAATTTTGATCAGTGTTCCGTTCTTGAGTCCATCTGTTGCACTGTCTTGGACGGTTTCTTTACGGTGGAATCAGCTCTGTCGTAATACCAGTTCTATGAAATATATAACGACATATGTGTATATTGCTAAACACAAGAACAGGAAAATCATCAGACAGATTCATTTAGAATTTTATTGCTTATAACAGTGTTATGTATCTAGAAATTCACACACGCTACATATTTGGAGATTTGACGGTATGACACAGAGAAAAAAGAAGTTGATGACAAAGCTGTTGATGATCTGTCAGATATATTTTTTTCATGCTTTCAAAGATTTGATTGCATTCTTTTTTCTCATATTGAAGAGTTTAGCGTGTGGCATATGAATGCGTGGGGTTCAATGCCATAGAAAAGTATACATAAATTTATAATAATAATAATACGGTCGTACCAACTGTAGGGTCCTTAAATAAGCAGCCCATAATACAAACATGGGTACTGTACACGAGAATGGGATACTCATATACATATTAAATAAACATCCCCGACATGAGTAGAAACATTCGTGATAATCACTTAAAGTTTGCCCCTATCAGATTTCAAACCCGGAACCCTCGCTACAGAAAGCAAGATCACAAACAACTGCGATAATCAGGGGCGATTTAGGGTAATTTTGGTCATAATGCTTACTCCTTATCATCCAGGACTGCCAACAGACTCGCGCTGTTTTGCTTCAGTGTGGCGAGCGCGGCGGCCGGCGAGCTATTCTGTGACATACTCTTGATTGGCTGGACCATGTCTTCAGTCACTGGCTTCTCCCACCAACTGTTGAAAAATTCTAATTAATTACGATAGCATTTTGACCATTCGTAAGACAGTCGGTTCTTTTGTTTGTAACGGGCGGCCGTCGACCGTCCGTTTATTCATCCGCCCTCGGTACCCCGATGAAACATAGTCTATAGCAGTCGGCTATAATGTAGCTTGCTATTCGTGAAATATTTTTTTAGAACAGTACGTCAAGTGCGAGATTATTCGTAAGCTAACCGTATACTGTATAGTCTACCTACCGTATTAAGACAGTGTATGGAAAATTTAAAGTTTTAAATGCCAACCGCTAGAGGCGCTGTTTTGATTCTCCATACAATGTGTCTAAATACGGTAAACTATAAAGTATACGGTTAGCTTACGAATAATCTCGCACTAAACGTACTTTACTTACGAAGTTTACCCCCTACAGGCCCTACATCAAAACTCATAGACCTCTTTATAAAATAAGTCTAGAGTCCAGACCATATACAGTATTTCTGATTTGGATGTGGGCGACCCCCAGTAATAAATCAATAAAATAACTCTACACATTCCTGAGAAAAATCATCTTGGCGGATGGTCGAACAAACAATAAAGTAATCCTAGGACACGTCATTTTCATATCATCATGTCACATCCATTATTTTATTTATAATGTGTATTACTTGACATTGGCAAAATACCCGCTAAGTTGTGGGTGAGGCCTTATTCATATCCATTTTATTTCATCGCATCTCATTTCGTAAAAAAAAAAGAAAGTAGGGTTAGGGTTACTTTTTTTTCCTTTTGAGGTTTGGAACCCTAAAAATACGGATGAATCCACAGACGTCAAGGTGTGTGGGTGAATATCGAGCTGCAATCAGTCTTGCGATTAATTTATATGGTTCTCAGTGAAGTTGAAAAGCGACTTGCACAAGCACAATGCGGTTGTTGATATGGTTAATGGCACGATAACTCCGTGACCCAGTGCGATTATAACGCAATGTAATGTTAACATTAAAACACAATTTATACATCATTCGTTACGTGAATCTGTAAGTTTATCTGCAGGAGAGGTCAATTCGTGTTCCATTCTATACATCCGCGTTATCAAGGTTTTATTCGGGGGGACAAACCTGATAATTGAAAATTGTTTTTTTTTATTATCTCAATTGCTGACTAAGTTAATTTTGGTTAGGTTAGTCGTCTACAAGTCGAGTGAAGTACGGTAACCCGTACTGGGCTAGCGTGGTGGACTATAGCCCGAATCCTTGCATTGAGGGAGAGCTTCCAATAAGGCCTATTGCAGTCTCAACTCTTTCGGCGAAATGTGTGATGATTTGGTATAAGGTATCGACTTAATACAAGTGTAGCTTATTCGTAGCCCAGCCGTCCTGAGGATTCCTCGTTTAGAGGCGAAACACGTGCCGATAACTGGCTTAGATTCGCTTCGTTACGCGGAGAAATGCATTTTATTTGGGGTCCCGTCACTAGTGATAGATAGTTTCTGGACTAACATCTTAGAGGAGTTCTGTGTTGCTGGCTTCTTTAATTATCGATCAAACTTGTATAATTGGACAAGTTGAAAAACCGAGGGTCAGTGGTGGGTTCCTCTTCTCCCATTTATTTCCGCCAAGTATCGCCTAGTTCTATCAATTTTTAAAACTAGTTTTTTTAACTTTATTTTACATGTAAGTATTGCTTGGAATATATTTCCAATAAAATAAAATCCTTGTTATTGATGTCAAACATAATGCTTACGATATGTCTTCCTTGCTGATCACCGGCTTGAAGTCCCGCGCCTCCATCCACTGGTCCGAGATGAACTTGGTCATGTAGTTGCGTATGCTGTCGGGCAACAACACTACGCACTTCTGCCCTTCCTTCAGAGTTCTCGCCGCTTGCACCGCGCCCCACATCGCCGAACCACTGCTGCCACCTGGAACAATAGTGTATACTATTGGCCTAAACATATATAAGGTGTAACAAAAATAGTGTCAAATATTTTAACAGACGTGTAGCGACCATTTCAACCGCACCACAAGCTACGCAGATGGCACTACAGACGCATTCAGAACAATAAAAGTTTGGGAGCCCCTGTTGTATAATATAATTGTGTAAATGATGTTTGATTTATATTAAGCAAGGCGAACCGTACAGGATGTAATTATTTACATGTAGGTATAATAATTTGATTTATTTCTCCGCGAATGTTATCTTTAGCAAATACATAATATGTATTTGTTATTCTATTCATAATTATATTATCGCCAGACAAGTGCCGGACGGAAAGACAGCATTGATCTGAAAATGTAAATGTACCTAGATGTATGCGCCTCGCATGGAAACACACTAAAGCTTTTTTTTTGTATAACCAGGCTATTAAAAAAATATTTTTTTACAAATAGACAAGCCCGCTGAGCTTCTCGCCGGATCTTCTCAGTTGAATGCGCGTTCCAATCCGGTTGTAGAGTTAACATTTTTTAATGACAATTCGTAAGTGCTCCCGTAGGCCTATACGAAATAAATAATTTGACATTAATTCGTACCGCATAACAATCCCTCCTCCCTGATTAGTCTTCGCGCCATTGCCAGAGAATGCTTGTCCTCTGACTTCACCCATTTGTCGACCACCTTCCTGTCTAGAGCCCGCGGAAAGAAATCGTAACCGATCCCCTCTACCTGAAAGAAATGATACAAATACAACATGAAAAGCTTATGTATATTGACCCAATAAATAAAAATATTTACGTCAGCTATTTTAGAGTCTGGTGCTGGCTTGTAGCCTAGCATTTCGTAACAATTTTGACGATTCATAAGTGCTGTACTTAATGGTATACTTGAATAAAAAATATTCTGATTCTGATTCCGATTCTTGTGGGACTTCTATATATCAAGGCGAAAATTCGGAAACAAAAAATGTTCAATATCTTAATGTTGGATCCATATCCCCGCGCAAGCCTTCCAGGACCGGGTTTAGCCCGTACAATCCAAACTCAGATACAATAATCAACATCCCTTTAAAAGACGTGATATTAAAATATGTTAATGAAATAAAAGTACTTTGTAAGGCCATTTTAAATACCTACGGAAGAATATACTATAAATTCAGGGGTTGTATATCAGTACTTACCTCGTAAAGCTGAACATCAGTCTGGTTCAACTCTTCGGGCTCCGCGAGTATCGAGCCGTAAGGGTCCACTCCCACTATGACGCAACGAGGGCACCGCTCCTTGATCTTGTGGCCCACGCCGGACACGGTGCCGCTGGTGCCGGCGCCCATCACCACCATGTCGACGTCGTCGTCCAGGGACCAGAGGATCTCCTCGGCCGTGCCGTCGTAGTGGGCGAGAGGGTTGCAGGGATTGTTGTACTGTGGTGTGTGAATAGGTTATCATTATTTAGGACCCCCACGGACTCCCAACCACACAAAACGTTGAACACTCCCGTGTACATTTTTCGTTTTATTGATAATACTAGCTTCTGCTTGTGCTTGTATATCGATAAAACATAGCCTATAGCATTCAGGGACAATGTAGCTGCCTAATAGTGAAACAATTTCTAAAATAGGATTAGTGTGTCCAGATGTTACCTCTCTCGCACAGTAACAAATGTAACATTGGTACAGAGATAGATCGGTATAGATGGGGATGGGCCTCTATGAAACAATAACGCGGAAGTCTGAGCTCTTCCGTACTATATTTGGGCTTTTAAATATACCACGTATGGAAGATAGTCAGGTGTCCAGGTTTTCTGCTAACGGCATTTCGTATGTCGACAAGAGGTAAGCGCCTTCTTTTATTTAGGCCTCGTGCAAACATTGCAGACGAAGTAATAAAGTTGTCTTGTTCACTTCCGTGTTATAGATATCAAAACATTGATAGATTGTTCAAGTATAATCGAGATAAAGCATTATGCACGGGTACACAATATACCTTTAGATACCTACTAAAACAAAGTACCTAAGTAGCGCGTCAATTGCGTGTGAGATCACGAATTGAGATCCTAACGCAAGTAACAATAATGGTTGTTTTCGTGAGCTGGGTTTACAAATATATTGATAAAAGAGCGTTGCGATAGGATAAGACATCTCTCGCGGAACGGGTCAGGGAAGAGGATGCCCTGGCGGACCCGATCCGTAGAGCGAGGCGGGGACGAAGAAGGGGGCGATACGCTCGCCTCCTGCCCCCGCCATAAGAGGGTTAAAATAGTGGGAAGGGGGCCGGGGGGGCCCCCGAACTCGAGGTATCCGCCGGGGCGTCACGGTAGTGTGCTCGTAGAGCGATCCCGTGGCGCCCCACAAAAGGCACAGAGGGCGGCGCTGGGTTTTAGTGGGTAGTCTGGACTTCTTCCAGGAGCCCCACATAACCGTCCGGGCTCCCCCGGGCTCGGGCGGTATGCGTAAATGCATTTCCCAGCGAAAACAAAAAAAAAAAAGGCTAAGACATCTCTGATCCTAATTAATTGTAATTAATAATAATTCTTGACTGTGTATGTTTAGTCGAGAATCAAGAATATCTACTGGACTAATTTCAACAGGGTTTTCAGTATTCGATATGCCTATGCTTGGGTAGGTACATACATATTATCAGCAAACTTAGAACATGAGAGTCGAGTTGCGCAGACAGATAGACAAGTCTATTATTAACTAAGCTTATCAATCGCTTTAAATTCAATGAGCCGTGGGCATGATGTCACCACACGTATTATCTTGTTACTGGCAAACCATATTGCTGCGAAGTTTGTTAGCGTCACATGTTAAAGTTTTGCATGATCGGGAAAATTTCTATTGAATGATTGATAAAAGTTGAAATGTTTCAGATATTTTGCCTTTGTAACAGTAACATAAAGGTAAAGAAAAACGTTACGGCGCGTTACATGGGGGGAGAGGGGGGGGGAGGGTAAAAAATGCGTTACGTACTACTTGAACGCTCCCCAAGACAAAACCTATGTCACGAATTATGTCGCACCAAGTCACTCTCATAATATCATCAAACGAGGGAAAGAGACAAAATCGATTTATCCCACTTTGCCGGCTGTGCAGGTTACTAGTTCACGTTAGGTAGGTACCGGTTACCTCGCGATGTTTCCCTGCGTTTAGCAAGTTACTTTAAGATGTTATCAGGATATTATTTAAACAAACGAAGCTCGACTTCACTTGCAGAATACACAACCTCTGTGGTTCATAATTTGTTTTTTTTTTGTGAAATGACTGTAATAACACGATTACATTAATTCTGATAACGGTTGATACATAAACCATGATTGTCATGAACGACAACTCACTATCTGATTGAATATTATAATAATAAGTAATTATTTTAGATTTATTACATAATCAACATTTTATTTTATTCATGTTAACCAAAAACACTTCACTATGTGAGCAGGCAACACCATGACATTTTACACCAATTAAATAATTTAACCTGTGAAACCAGCGTAATGGGGTGCATGCCTATCCCATAACCAATAGTAGGATGTTTATAAAAGTAAACGGTATGAAGTACTTTAATCAATGCGAATAATGTTGTAGAGTACGTATATATTTAACAGTACCTGTGCACTTTACAGAATAACAAAGTATCTGCATATTGGTACTAGAGTCGTTCTATTTAAAACAAATGTCGTTAGAATAACATGAATAATTTTATAAACAATTGCACTAATATTTCTATGTTGTAATTATGTTTCATAACTGTAATATGGGGATAAGAACTATTATAAAATATAATGTTATAGAATGTAGTATGTTTATATGATGTCATAATTAGATATAACTAACACTCGAGATTTAAAACAACTGTCAATTAACAGGGTTCCCAGTTTGGTTTTGTTTGATGGTAACTACAAAAATTCGGATTATTTTAAGATAAATCAGTTTACGAGTGAACAGCTGAAATACCTAACTTCAATAAAGATATCACAGCGTAGCGTGTCTCGCTTGTTTTACTATAAGTAGTTATATTTATTATTTATTTGTTGGTTTCGAAAGGCACTGCCGCAAAAAAAAGTTATTTCCTAGCAACAAGCATAAATTAGCGATTTAAAAAAAAGCAAGACGGGTGTGTGTAATGTAGCGACATAAGTAGTGTTATTAAGTATACTGATGAATGGGCATTGTCTAAAAATTTTTACCCCCAGATTTTATATTTTTTTTAGGAAATATAGTGTATTTTAAGGAACTAATTTAAATATCTTTGTATTCTATTGCCTATTTTTTTAAATATTTAAATTTTAAATTTTGAAATTGATGACGTCATCGTCGGCGTCAAAGTTATTCGTTTGCTTACTAAAAATAAAAAAAAAACATATCCATCAACCGGCTGTCAATGTCAAAATTCTAACCTCTTCCTCTTACCCTTAGGTTCTTACCTTATTGTATTTTTATGTAAAACATTAATCATCACGTAATAAGTGCTATGTCGATCTTTATTAGTCCGCTTAATCCTAATAAAAAATATGGCCGGCTCTTCTAATTTAACAGATACTGATAACTTTGAGCTGATTCTCGCAACTTGCCAAAAGTTGTAAATGTAATGATTTTAGAGTACAGCTACTAATAGTAAGCATAATGTAGCTGAAATAAGAGGATCGAAAATCCGTATGTAAGTACTATTTGTGTTACTGATATTGTTTCTCAGTTCTTCGCCTTGTGGAAGTATTTTCTAGAAATAAAAGCAGTCATTCATATCTCTGTCACAAACAATCAATTTCAAGAACGATGGTTAAAATGTTGGGCCGTGAAATAAATAAATAAACTCAATAATATTAAAAACTAGCTTTTGCCTGTGAGTGAGTTTCTTCATTTGGCAGATACAACCCCCAGTGCTTTCCAGAAGATAATCTAGAATCAGGAATACAAGTAGTACCATGTTTTGTTATGAACAGGGACTTTTATTTTTTCATTTTTTAATTTATTTACTTATTGTTTCAGGTCATCTTGTGATTCTTATTTAAATACTGTAGTTGGGTATGTCCAACTCAGCAGGACTGGCAGTGATTGTGCAGTGCAGAAAGCCGTTCAGACATATATATAAAATAATGTGATACAAAAAAATATAAATCACAAATACATTGCCAAATGCTTGCATGTAAGAAAAGAAGATCCACTTTTTGAGACATCTAGGAATGTACATATTTTGTGGGAAGATTTTGATGAAAACTACATAAATAAGGTGGAAGATTTTTGGAAGGATTATATATTTCCCAAATTATGAGCAAGATCAAAATGAATGAATAAAAATACTTTTTACTGTCAAGAACTCTTTATTATTTCTCCTTGTAAATTAATAAGTCTACAAGATATTATAAAGATTTCATCTAAATATGGTCCATATTTGTAGTTAACGACAGAATGTGCTTTTAATAAAGCAAATTCTCTAACACATCTGATCACCCTTTCAACATGAACTCTTAAACTGGCTATAACTTTGCTTTGAATCATTTCGGTTACTGACTGTTTAACTGCTGAGTATACACTTGGTGGCCTAAGAAGTTTAACTCCATGTGAACTTAAAAGTGATTCAATTTCCTTGAAACCGCTATTTACAAAAACTATAGCATTTGGCTGAAGAACATAGCAAATTACTTTTTTCCACAAGAGCTTTATCTGATATTCTTTTACTTTTGTTCTAGATATTTCAAGTTGATCACTTATTCTTGCAATGGAATCATTTTGTTTTATTTTGAATAAAGTTGCAATAATGCAAAGAGAATCAATTTTAGATGTGCTTTTTTAAACAATGTAATCTACGAGCCACAAATATTTTTTACGTAATCCTAAATACATCATTGGTTTTTTAAATATAATTTGTAACATTGTATTTCAACTCAGCATTTTGTTTTTTAATTTCTCTGATGTTTCTTCAGTTTCTGATGTACCAAAGAGTGAAGGAGTTGTAAGAGTAGTTGCTGAAGAAACTTCTTGTGAAGATTGAACTTCAACTACTGTAGCAGGTCCAGGGGCCATTTTCCTTGATTTGAAGTTTGTGCTCTTGTCCATCATTTATTACTTTGCATTGTGTTCCAACATGTACTCATAGAACAAAAAAAAAACTTATTTCAACAAATAAACACACACTCGCTCAACCTCACCATCAGACCTTTGTAGTTTCAGGGTGTGAATTACAAAACTAAATATTAGAGCTCAAAACTCGGAAAGTTCTAAGATGTAATGGTAGCGGAGGTCCCTGCTTATTGACACAATAATAAGAGCTGAATATCTACAAATAGATTCAATGTATTTCCTTAAAACTTGACTAGATCCATCTCACAAATAGTAGGTAGTAAATTTCAAACATATAAACCATAAGTATTGACATAAATTCACCCATTCTGGGACTATGATGCCTTCTTTATCATAATGTCAGCCAGTGTCCACTCACTGGTAACTATTACCCTTCTGTTTGTGCCAAATGAATTCCTTTGGTTCAATGATCTTTGGCTAGAGACTGTCAGAGAAAGGTTTCAAGCCTATATCAACAGTCTTATAGCAGAACAAAAATATACCTTCATGGGTAATGTGAAAGCTGAAGATGTACTGGGCACAACATTATCTTCATAATTTCATTTTTTATCAGATGGTTCAGGTTGAAATTGCAATAAAAGCTGGCCTAACTCAGTATTTTGTTGACTCGGAACCTGAAACATACACATACAATAAAAATGTAGGTACACAAAAAATTTGTAACATCTTTCTTAAGTAGGTAGTTCGAACATCTCTATTAGAGAAATTAGGGACTAACATCTAATGGATTCTTTGCGATATTCCAGAGTGTGGGTGTAGGTTTAAATAGTGGCTCATGTTTCATTAATGTATACTTATAGTAGTTCTTCAAGTCTGCCTTTGGCTGCCAAAATTACATAATATGATAAACAAAAGATTAACTTAGGTGTACTTATTACATGGAATATGAAGATTTCTATTCAGCAGTTATTTAGTCGAATAAGAAAATGTGAGACATAAGTACTTACATCACAGTGGTCTTCACAACAATACATCGTATAACTCTAAAATATTCCACATTCACTTCGCTACACCACTTCTCTCGCAAGTCTTCTCTAATGCGAACAAAAATCTTGTTTGGGCTATTTGTCGAATCATTATTGCAGGTAGGAACAAAGCACTTTCTGTATTTCATATCGCAATATTTGTAATGCAACTTCTGCAACTATAAGCGCACTATTTAAATAGGAAATCAATTTCTTTTAATTGTGGACCGGTATGGTAACGAACGGAGAAAGGTTATGTTTTTGTTTTGACATTGACACTTGTGCGCTGAGCAGACTACTTTTTTTTTATTTAATGCAATGCAATGGCATTATAATCCATGTGATGACGTCACTGAAGGTGAAATAAAGGTCAAACATATTTTTTCATATATCTTAGAAATGTGAAAGTATTTTTAAATTTTAACTACATATACGACATTAGTAACCCTATTCCTCGAAATGGTTTTTCAATCAGAACGGTTTTAAAAAAATGGACAATCCCCATTAAAAATAATAATCACCAGAAAAATCTACCCACCTGTTCTTGAGTTATAAATGGTGTAACTAACACGACTTGGTTATATATATATTGTAGTTGCTCATCAAGTGTTAAGAAATATGGCGTTTCTTACAGAGCATAGTTACATTTAAACGTTTGAATTAAAAAAAAAATACAACCGAATTGAGAACCTCCTCCTTTTTTTGAAGTCGGTTAAAAAGGCAAGTCGTATTGCGATTGAGTTGACTTTAATTCATTACACCTTCATGGGACCTAAGTAATTCATATTATTTTAACTTGATAACTCTCTACCCATTTCTTTGACATAGTGTTTGACAGACAGACTACAAATTAGTTCCGATTTTTCCTTTTGAGATACATACGGAACCCTAAAGAAGGTATAAGGATAATTTGTAGGCCTATACAACATAAATGATTACTTTGACACTATTCGTTCATTCAATCATTGTGATGACGAGCTAAACATAAATAATCGAAATATAAATAATGAAATGACATGTTGCAGTTCGAAATGCAAATAATAAATACTTTGTGCGATGACGCGGGTCTGTTATTGTGGATCGCCTGCTTCTTTCGTGCGTCAGGCAACACCGGTTTATCAAGTTCTTTGTAGAACAAGTCCCACATCGCGATCGCTAATCCACAGACAAGACGCATCAAAAAGGATTTAAATTTCGCAAAGAATATTATAACTTAGACCATAGTGATAGAGTTTAAATTTCACTACTTTAGAAATTTTTAATATATTCTTTAAAATATTCAATTATGTATGGTTAGCTAATTATATTATTATTTACTAAAAGTCCTTTATGTATATAGTTCTCCTCATATAATTTGATGACAGTTTGGTCATGAGGGTTGAGTGTAGGCCGTTCGGCTTATTGCTGGGGGCTTGTGGTTTGATTTCCATCTGGACAAGTTTCGGAAATGATCTTTTCATAATTTACCCTGGTCTCATTTTTACTGGGATCGCCTCCAGTTTGTTGTATTGTACCCATAATACATCGTTGCTTAGTTTGGGACCATACAGTGAGGGTGTTGGTGGTGGAATATTTATTTACTGTAGGTAACATCTCCCTTCTAGAATGTTTGATATTCGTTCATCAGGTGCAGTCAGTTCTTACTCTTAAATTACCACTAGTTGGGTCTTAGGGCAAATAGCAATATAAATGGCAAATTGGGAGGGACAGTACATACCTGATCCAAAACGACAGCATTAGGGATCTCCTTGGAGAGTCTGTGGGCCACCATGATGTTGCTGTCGGGGGACTCCGAGGCCGCCTCTGTGGGGGTCCTTATGATCTCCGCCCCCAGTGCGATGAGGGTGTTCACCTTTTCGTCCGACATTTTCTCGGTTAATACTATTATGCATCTGTATCCTAGAATGAAAATGTATACTTATAGTAAAACTGTAACAAAATATACAAAAAGTATCTTTTAGCTTTAGTTATTTTTATACCATAAAAAAAGCAAGACATGGTGACAGGATAAAACATAATAAATAGGCAATTGTTGGCACTAGATTTTTCAAGAATTATTTATAACTACTTATTAATATTGTAAGTGGACAACATACCAACTAAATAAAGGGGCACTGATACAAATTATCTTTCTGGTTTTGAGTACCCTGGACTTTTTGTCCAAATAAAAATATAGTAAATAACTTGAATATGAATAGGGTGTTTTCTTATTCTATCTTTCTCCTTACAATGCATCCTGTGATGTAATAAACGCAATTATGGCTTTCAGCATATATTTATATCTCATAGATAAGTAAGTAAATATAAAATTCTTTGATTGGCTGACCTTTGACAGCTGCAGCCAGAGCAAGGCCAATGCCAGTGTTGCCGGACGTGGGCTCCACAATGACAGAGATGCCAGGCTTAAGGATCCCTCTCTGTTCAGCATCAAGCACCATGCGGTATGCTATGCGATCTTTCACAGAACCACCCGGGTTTAAGAACTCACATTTTGCATCTGCGGCATAAATTAACAGTTATAATTAGCCCGTTTGTAAATATCCCACTGTTGGATATAGGCTCTCACCTTATGCAGTGGAGTCAATATTATTAAAAAAACATGGAATAAAAAGTACAAACAGGTAACCCAAAGGTGAAAAAAATTTAATAAAATGTTAGTAGTGATATATATATTTTTTTAGACTTTTTGATATATTTCAAGAATCAAGAGGTTCCGCTATCGGATTTGTGAGTATCCAGGTTTTACCCTACAGAGGCTGAGACTAGTAGTAAAGTTTTAATCATTTTGTTTAGAAAAAATATTGAAGAATAATTTTATTTACTTACACATATCACACTTGATACCTTCCTCTTTGGGTATCTTTGAGAGTTTCACCAACGGAGTGTTACCAATCACATCCAATATATCTGGATGAGTTTTAAGATTTCTGTCACTGAAAAATTATAATTAGAATCTTGATGTAGTTGCATGTAAGCTGTAAATATAATGTCTGTAATAATTTAGTATGTACTCACAATGTCCGAACGAAATGCGGCATTTCTTTGAGGTTAAAGAACTTCTTCACTCCACCACCCAAAATACTGCTTTCTTCGATGTGGTTTGCCATTTTTTCTGTTTTTTCCGTAAATATAGACTAGTATTAGAGTTCACGGTTAATAAAAACAACGAAATTTAATTAGCAAGGAACCTACATACCTGATGTAGGCTCCACTGCAGTATAAACTAATTACACAAATTGTATTAAACGAATTCAAGTACTTTATGAATTAATACATTTATTAGGTACTTTTTTTAATTTATAATATTATTTATTCGTATAATAAAATTAATAAGTAATATTATTACACTGCAGTGGAATAAATTCACAATACAATAATTATAGATTTCTGATTACGAGCGATTTTATATCTTAGTATTTCTTCTTTCTTTACGAAATGAAATGCGATGAAATAAAATGGATATGAATATGGCCTCACCCGCAACTTAAGTGTAGATAATATACAGCGATAACACTAACCACGTCACTTTTCAGCTAAACTCAAGCGTGTCTCCTATATTATGTATTATCTATGCGTGTGCATATGTAAATTTAAATTACCCTCGCGTGTATGTATGTACACTTATGCGAATAAAAACAGAATGTAAAATAAAATACGATGAATGAATGAATTGATTATATGAATGAAAATAAAAGATTATGACGTCACCAGGGTGCGTTTACGTAAGCCAGGTAATTTTTACACTTGCTGCTTGCTTTATATCAATACTAGCTGTAATTTTTTTCTGTTAACCTTGTCAAATAGTTGGCTCCAGGTTCTGTTTGACTAGATTTGATTTAACCTGGCAGTACATTTTAGCGACCTCATGAGGTCGCTAAATGTATACTTGTCAGGGGAACACTTATACCAGCGGACGTCCGCAAACGGGGCGGTGTAAATTTTACCCAGTGTAATTTTTCCAGGGTTTATTTGGCGGTCAATCAGTGTAAATTTAACTCTGGGTGCGTATCGTAAACGCAACCCAGACGCAGACGGGATGATGGTCATCAGTGTTACCAACCCTACTGTTTGAACAGTAGATTTGCTGTTTTCACAGTGATGTCCCTGTTTTCTGTTTAATTTCTAATTTTTACTGTTTTTTAATTAGCGTTCAGGGCCACCTATTACACTATGCAAATATTTTTTGATAACCACTATGTAATAAAACGCATTGACGCTAGATGGCAAAATCTACAGGTAACATGTACACAAATTGAAAAATGGAGACGGATCTCAAACACTTCCCACATTGTGTGAATTGGTGAATAAACTTTTGTGCCTACCACATAGCAGCGCCACCGTGGAAAGATTATTTTCAGCTATAAATATTATGAAAACCAAATTACGCAACAGAATATAGACTACAACTATTAAAGGAGCATTGCACACTAAATACAAAATAACCGAGTGGTACTCATTTTAAGCCACAGAAAGACAAATGAGGAAATTTAACAAAAATATGTGATTTTAAAAAAGAAAAGGAGTCTAAAAATGGCAATTGAGGATAAAAGTGGAAAATAATTTTACTTTGATTTTTGTTTTTTATTATTTTGTGATTAATATTATAATATAACAATGAATGTGAGTCCTGGTAACTAATAAAAGTAGGTAATTGTTTTAATTATATGAGGAAAGTATGAAATCTGCCTTTTTTTTACTATACCTACTGTTTTCTCCTGTTTTTTTATTGGTGAGCTGCTGTTTTTTAGTTTCTTGGGGTTGGCAACACTGATGGTCATTATCATCATTTTTATGTGTCTAAAACAGGAACGTTCGTTCATAGTTGAAAAAATTACGTTTCATTTGACAGTTTTGTAGGGACAGTAGCGACATTTTCATTAGTAAAGTAGTATGACAAGTATCGAATCTGTATGTTCATTCGTGATTCGTGTGTCTGTGTCATTCATTAGTCCGTCCGTTAGACCAGTTGTCAAAATCGACCAATGATAACGTAGCACTACAAGAGAGGGAGATTTAAAATTCTATGAATTCCCGTGAACTTTAATTCTAATCATAAGTAGAACTGCTGTATCACAGATCAGATTATAGCTCTAAGCACATACATATTGAGAACAATTATAATGAAATATTCATCCACTAGCTAACTAGGTACCTAGGTACCGGTTCAATTCTGTTTTTATTTCAGTTGTCTGAAGAAGCCAGGTAGCCGCGGGCAAAGCTATTTACATACCTACCTACATAGTTTTTTTTTTATACTAAGTACACGGTGTAAGTTTCTAGTTATTTGTTCAATTTTATTTCATACATTCCCTACCTACTGTGGGGACGTATTTCCAAATAAAAAATATGAAGAGTACCACAGTGCAGTATTCCCACTATCAACCAAAAAATAACTATCGAATTCCGCTTACAGATGCCGAACATAATGTGGTAACCACAGGATATAAAACATGGTACACATACAATTAAAAAAAAACAAATGCATCGAACCGATATAACCAACCTTTTTGTAGTCGGTAAAAACGTTTATTAAAATAAATAGCTTACATATATTATAGGTAGGTACCTCCTTAACAACTTTATATAATTATAACATAATATTCTGCGTGATTAAACGTGACTTTGGTGATCAATGATATAGTCCAGGAGAATTTCCGAGGTGATGATTCCCTTTGGTATAAATCCTGGAATGAGAAAATACAAAAAATATATGTAGTAGGTATACCTAGCTGGATTTTTTTTCTAAACAAATGAAAGAATGTGCGATAATCTGAGTGGAAAATGAGATTCGCAATAATATTCGGAAGTCCCACTGGTGTCTGCTGGGGTTTGAATCTGTAACACATATGGGTGGATATACAAAAAATGGGTAACTCAATGTCATCAGCTAATATATAGAAAGTCTTATTATATTTTATTGAAATAACAATTTATTTTAAAACAATGAAAAGTCCTTTATTTGGTCACCCAATTTCACTCCTTCATTTTAAATACAAGATAATAAAAAAACCAAATTAATACTTAAGGGGGAAGCTCAGGGTCAGGGCGCGAAATTCAAAATGTCAATGGTTTTTATTTTTTTACGAAAAATTTGGACATCTTTACGATGTAATTTAGTGTTTTGCGATATTAGCATTCTGCATTGGAAGTCTCGATGTATTAAGTTTGCTTAAAAAAGTACCTAATCCGATACAATACCATAAGGTTTGTAAAAACCGTCACTTTTACTAACTTAATGGTGTTGTATCGCTTTAGGTATTTTTTTAAGCAAACTTAATACATCGAGACATCCAATGCAGAATGCTAATATCGCAAAACACTAAATTACATCGTAAAGATGTCCAAATTTTTCGTAAAAAAATAAAACCATTGACATTTTGAATTTCGCGCCCTGACCCTGAGCTTCCACCTTAAGGTGAATGCTCAGGGTCGGTTGCCACACATTTTCGATAGATGGTCCTGTTTTTCTGCAACTAGTTACACGAACATCGAGCATCTATGAGACTTGATGTTGCAAATTGCGAGCACTACTACGACATTGCATTGAAATATCCAAAAAAACATTAACCTGAAATCATTTATAATGGATGAGATACCATAGCTTCTAAAATCCTTGTATAAATAGGCACTCACACATAGACAAATACACGTCTTTTTTGTGCCGCTAGAGCGCAGCACTTGTTAAAAGTCTCGCATACTAAAAGTTGTCTTTTTATGCCACCAGGTAGAGCGATCATAAAAAAACTTATTTATCGGTTGTAAAATAATAGAAATACTTTTGCGAGCTTTGCAATATTAGTTTCAGAAATAAAAGATAGAAAAGAAAAATGTATACTTTCATGTTCGTAAATATAATGTTTATTGTATAGATCTTATAAATATAGCAAGGTTTGCATGATAACTGTAAAAGTATTACGCTTTACAATATACCAAATCAAGTAACAAGAACAATATTTATTAGAATTTACAAGGGAATAAGAAATTTGGCAATGTAGTTCTATACCTAATAAGGGATACAGCTACATTTCCAAATTTCTTTGAAACAATGTTGTTTGTTGTTGGTATTCTAAACTTAGGTAAATATAACATTGTTTCAAATACTAATATTATAATATAGAATCGACTCTATACAATTTACAGTCATCTTGATTCTTGCAACCTCCTGTGCTTCATTCCTCCGCTAAAAAGAAAAAAATAATTGTTTAGTCCAATAATAATTATTACTGTATCCATACTTATTATAAGGTAAATGCTGCTGTGACATGTATAGATTCAATCATTCAATCATCGTTCCAGAGACGGGCCAACATACACCATCACACTGCAATGCACCCACATTTCACCGATGGTATTTTGGTACCAATGTAATAGAGGGTGAGCCCATCGCAATTATATCGGGCACACGCCTCCTCAATATGAGGGGCATATAGGCCGTAGGCCCAGTGCAGTTTAGTGAACTTCACACGACTTTTGACAGACATGCAGGTTTCCTCACAATGTTTGCCTTCATCATACAGCAAGTGATAATTTTTATGGAAAATAAGATTCCCACATGAAAATCCGGAAATCTCAGTGATGGGAGCCAGGGTTTGAACCTGAACACCTCGTTCCAAGGCGAGCGTTCTGCCAACGAGGCTGTCACTGCTGTACAACTTTGGAATCTATACTAATATAATAGATTCCACTAGATGCGCTGATGTTCTTCACACTCATAATACGATGGGATGGCAATCCGGTACAATCAGAGAGATCGGGCTGTGTTGTCCGAAGCACAAGCAAGTGATAATCATGAATTTGAACTTGTGTTGTGTAGCCACTTTACAATACGAGTTATGCTCTAAGGTATTTGTTACCAACTTTCACCAGCGTCACATTCCATCAGTATCTCCATTACAATTCAAATAACAACAAAACACAAATTAAACCAAAACTAATCGCAAATCCCACACAATTATTATTTGAATTTTGAAGTAAGTTTTTACATACATACAACATGAAATCGGTCGCAGCAGAGTAGTGAGTCCATTTTTTTTATAATTCTTGAATTTGGCATATGCATACCATAGACATGCTGCCAATTTGGTCAAGATATAATAAATTAACTTCGTAGACACCCAGAACAAAATAAGTAACACTATTCTATACATTCTAAGAACTTAGTAAGTGCTTACCGACTTTTATATTTATTAAATATCTATACCTCAGATTAACAGAATCCAAAGAGAATAATTTTAAAAAATATAACAGTAGGTAAGCACATACATAATATCTAAGTACAGAATGTATGTGCATCAAAACCAGTTATTTTCGGCCTAGGCACCTATTTATTATGTAGACGAGTACTCGTATCCGAGGTATAAGGTTTTGCGTTCAAAAACGAAAAAAAAAGTAATATCAATATATCTAAAACTAAGTAGGTTTCTAGTTGGTACCAATTTATAGCTACTCTATAATAAATCGGTAAGTAAAAAGAAGAGAAATAGGTGCACATAGGTATGTTTTCTTAGATTTATTCAATTACGAGCTATGTCGCACTTGATTTGTTCAAACGTTCAAGGGGTATCCCATTCATTAGGCTTCCCTATAATTTCGAAAAACCCGTTCATACTAGGTGCCGGGGCATGCCCTTTTTGTATCGCCAATCGTGTTAGGTTAGTTGGTTGGATATATATGTATGTATATATATATATATATATATATATATCAGTAGCACAGCCAGCTGTGACTAGAAAAAAATTTAGAATACATCGACAGCGACTCGCGCGACATATTTCGTAACATCGGTTTTTACTAATTATTCAATATTGAATCAATCTGAGAAAACCTACATAGCGACCTATATGTGTACCTATCTCTTCTTCTTACTTACTGACTAGCTATAGGAAGGTACCAACCAGCAAGGCCATATATATGTATATATATATATATATATATATATATATATATATATATGTGTATGTATATATATATATACATACACATATATATATATATATATCAGTAGCACACCCGGCAGTGCCTAAAAAAATGTTTGATAAATTGATCAATAAATCGACAAAGACTCGCGCGACATATTTCGTAACACGACATCATCTAGCTATGGCCTTGGTAGAGTAGATACTACCTATATATATTTTCGTTATATTATTACTACCACACCATGTTGGAGTAACACGGCCGAGCTGTGTGTTTTGGAAATCTAATATTCACTTACAGAAACAATATCAATCATTCAAAAAGACAAGCCCACCGGCAAGATTTGAACTTGCTATGGTACACGTTAGCATCGACCGTGTAGAACATTAGGCTACGTAGACCACTAGTCATGACGACGAATATTTTGATAGGTTTCAATGATATTTACAACCAATTGAAACATGACGACATATTCATTCATTCATTGATTATTTAAAAAAATAAATACATGCCTTATGTAGGTATGTAGGTTATTTTATTATAATAACCCGAAAAAAATATGTTTTGGGTGCAGACAAATACTAAAAACTTGGATTACAGGAAATAGGGATACATGACGATCTGCACACACAGATAATAACACACCCCAAGTGGCTCAAGAAAAAAACGTAGGTACATTACAAAATGATGTCTCCTACCTAGATAGGTATAGATATGCCTAGATAGTAATGAAATGATTATTGTCCAAAAATAAATACCTACCTATATAGAATTTTAAAATATATAGACTAACATAAATTACGTCTTTTATTTATTTGTCAAGTTTACAATAAAAAATATAGATAGCGTACCTACTAGATGAATAAATAAACGATTTTGTTGTGAAGGTACCTACCTACGCGCTTAGATGAAATAATAATATAGCTCCATCCCTATCAGTTTCTCCGACTCTGCTATGACCTTGTACGTGCGTAAGCGGCATATTTTTATTAAATAATGTATACAGAATTTAAAAAAGACGCTCGTTCAAGTTTCTACAGGAACTGTCATCTGTGGCTGTTATGTTCACTTTATCGGTGAAATGCGATTGTTCGTAGGTTCGATGGACGAACGAAATTTATATGTATTTTTTAATTTTAATTTTTTATTATGAATCTTTATACTTATTTATAGAAAATTTATATCTCTCTATATATTATAATGTTATGTCTTTATGTATTATAAGTAAAAACTCCTGCTGCCATCTGTCGCCGTAAATACTGAAAGACAAAGAATCGGATGCTTTATTAGTTACGGGTTAATTTGGACAGAGGCGCTTTTATTCACGCACACAAGCCTAAAATTTAATATCGTTTTATGATGTTATTACTATAAGATTTTGCCTGATATTTCATACTGCGAGCTCTTTAATTTATAGAGAATTGATAACAATGCTTGTACAACTAAAAAACTGTATGTGTATCGAGTATTACCATTTTGAAATATGTATGGGAATGCGACTGATCGCTTCCACCTTAAAACGTCAGTCCTTTGGCATGTCACAATCCCGAAAACTAACAATCAAGTGACTATCCATTAAACATTATCATTGATTTAAGAAAACTTACTAATTTACTACAATCTGTGATGTACATAGTATTTCATAATGCAATGTTCTCCATTTTATTTAAAAAATAAATAAGAAACTTTGTGTTCGATTTCATTCGTCAGACCAGTTGTGTGTTCTTTAAAGTTGAAATTCTCGCCAAATATCACCGAGTCAAGATCAAATCCCTGTTTAAGTTTTAATGTTGGTAATGAAGTTAATTGCGGACCGCACAATTCGACGACCGCCATAACTGTACCAGTGCTTGGGTTGTGTTTGTCGTCTATACACGTGCTGAGCCAGTCAAAATGTCAGTCCTGTGGTGAGTCGTTATTTTTTTGTTAATCTGAGGTTTATTTTCATTTATACATAGTTAACTATGATTTGTTAAAATGTAGTTTGTTCATATTCGAAATTACCAAAGAAAACATTAGTTCTGATTATAACTTCAAATTATGTCTTTTTCGTCAGTCCTTTGGCGTCAGTCCTTTGCCAGTTATCGCGTCAGAGGACACGTGTCTCCATAGTACTGATGTGTTTTTTTTGTTTTAGAGCACTTTTATCTTAATTGATACTGTGTATAAGCATTTCTATTTTATATTTCAGTTTAAAACATGCGGCACGCTAAAAGCAATTTGAGTAGGGAAGAAATATTAAAAAAAAGAGAGAAGCCGAAAAGGCTCGCTTGTCCAGAATTAAAAGTGACCCCATTAAATTAGCGGAATACAAAGAAAAAACAAACACTTCAGTACTTAAGGAAATAAGAGAAAGGACAAAGAAAAAATGTTGAAGACATGACACCACGAGAGCAACGAATAACTAGAAAAAACATGGAATAATTATTCATTAAACTACAGGCACAGAAAACAGCTATTGAAACAAACCACTAATAATTGTATACGCCAGAATACTCCTCCACCAGCTGACGACGAAAACTAAGAGATTTGTACAATTTTTTATTAAATTTCATTATAATTCTTACAAAATTGTGTATTTTATCAGTACTATGTTAGCCTCGTCAGTCCCCTGGCAGTCAAATTCAGAAAATTTTAAATATCTCACAATCTACTTAAAAAAGTGACTGGCCCGATTTGGAACAAGATAATCATTAGATTAGCCATCATATACACCAGAATTTGTAATAATTTGATTTAATAACTATAGTAAACAAAATATCCTCAAGAGTTACCCAACTTTTGTATAATCACCCATATATCAAGGCGGGTGTTGTAACAGTTTGGCTACGTTGAGATTGATCTTTTCGCTTTTCCAATACACACACACACACACACACATTACATACTCACCGCTATAATTCCTATTGGTGTCGCGGTACTCCTCCACGACGACCAGGAACGGCGTTATGTCCAGCATCCTGGCTGCCAGGCCCACTGTCGGGCTGCCTTTGTTCTCAATTATTTTGTAATGCTTCTTTATCATGTGCTTTACAATCGTGTCGTTGAAGTCGAGATTGCCTTTCTTTGGATTTGTAGCTTCAGATCTCAGACTGTCTTTTGATACAACACCTCCGAAAAATCTGAAAGAAACATTCCACTTCCAATTCCAACGCAAATATATGCTCTGTTATGTATAGACCTTTATGAATCGACTTACTGCCCGCAGGAATTTTTGTTTGGTCGCTAACCGGATTACATTTCAATGGAATGGAGTGCGATAATTATCGTTAATAGTGAAAATAAAGTCCTTTTTACGAAATTTGCGCCCTGCAGAATTTAACCTACAACCATTGGCTTCGCGGCTTGATGACCTCGCTTCTTCGGACGACCAAATGACGCCCTAAGGTAGGTAGTATTTTAAAATGAAGGTTAACTTACCCTTCCTCGTTCACAACAAAAACAACGTTGTTCTCAGATCCCATTGCGGCCAACGCATCCTTACACGTATTCATTTCATTGATGGTCGGCACAGAGCGGTTTATTTTCAAATTGGAAATACACCTGTTCCACCACCTGCAACGTAAACGTGCGCTGTTTACATTCATGAGTAGGTTACGTTTATAAACTGTTTTCATTCTTTACATGTTCATGCTACAAGCTATTACCTAAGTAGTATAATAAAACAAGCTCGTTGCGTCGTCCGCACTATAATCGATTTGATCTGCTGCTCGATCCCTAATGGACATACGTGATGATACTTGCCTGATTACACCATAATGTCAAAGTCAAAGTGGGTGCACTTACAAATTGGTATTACATTTTTTTTTCTTAACTCTACAACCGGATCGGAACGCGACCTCAACTGAGAAGATCTGGCGAGAAACTCAGCGAGCTTGTCTTTTTTTTAATTCATTATTTTTACAAAAAAAAAAATAAGTAAGCTCTAGTGTGTTGCCATGCGAGGCGCACACATGCTCTTATAAAATATATGAACCACCTTAGTATTTAACCTACACTTATATTAGTACACTGTGTTTGTCTGTAAAAGGTGTGCAACTAGTTGTTGATATTAGAATAACATCTATGCTTTAACACCGCAGGCAACAGCTAGTCTTTGATAATGAAATCTTTAGCGCCCGTACATAAAATCACGTTCTGGAGGATCCTTGAAGAGGTGCGCCTCCATCCACTGGTCGCTGACGAACTTGGTCATGTAGTTGCGGATGCCGTCCGGCAGGATCACCACCACGCGCTTGCCGGCGCCCAGGTTCAGCTCCCTGGCGGCCTGGATCGCGGAGTACATCGCGGCGCCACTGCTACCACCTGACATGAAGGATACACATTTACTAATATTAACCGAATTTTTCGACCGTCAGAGTATATGAGAGTCAATGATACAAAGTATAACAGATCAGGGGGGTTATTTTAAATTATTCGGAATAGATATCGGACATGGATTGGAATCTTTCTGATGTTGGTGTCGCTCCCGACAACCTTTCCGACGGAAACATTTTGGAAAAACGAATTGGTATTTCCATCGAAAATCATCGTAAATAATTATTTTCGGAAATTTTAATAGCGATTGAGGTAATCCAGTTTTGATGTTTAAGATTCTGTTTCTGATATCGAATTCGAATGGTTATTAAAATAACCCTCTTGATGAAGTCAATTAGAAGAGCAATTTAACAAGATATCGCGGTTTTTTTTTAAAGAAAGCTATCCAGTAACTACAGTCACATAGTACCTAACTACCTATGTTTTTGTTTTTCTAATAACCTAATTGATTTCTTTGGGAAAGTGATCTTTATAACCTACCGCGGTATTCTATCGCGGTGTAGCTCTTAAAATATTTAACATAATTTTTGTTACACCGTGTAGTGTTATGAAATACGTTAGAAATATGCATAATGAGTTCTCATTTTCCTCACCGCATAGCAGGCCTTCCTTCCTAATAATTTCTCTTGCCATATTAAACGCCTGAGAGTCATTTGGCTTCACCACTTTGTCGATCAATGTTTTATCCAAAACACCGGGCACGAAGTCGCCTCCAATTCCTTCCACCTGTAAAATATTGTGTTGTACTGTTATAGTTTACATGAATATATAACATGGATATTTAAGAGTAGGTATCCAAATGTTACATGAAACGTTAAATTTTTTCGATTTAGAACCTAATAATTTTTATAATTATTTTATATCGCCAGACTAACTCACCTACTGTACCCACGCAGTCCTAAACTGAGCAACACTTGTATATGGGTAGAAACTAGTACCGTACGCAAAAAACTGAGAACGACCCATTATACATTCAGGGGTAAAAACATTCATGTGCTCATCACACAAAGTTTGCCCCTACCAGAATTTGAACTCGGGACCCGTGGTACAGAAAGTAGGGTCAAATGAGTAAAGATGGCAGTCCTGCGCATGCCGAATTTATACAATGCACAAGCAGAATCGCCATTTTTCCTCATTTTATTTGATGCAACCTGTACCATGTGTGCAAATCGGGTTATTTTCCTAAGTATAGAGCACAACATAACGTTGTACTTACAAAGTACAGGACAGGTTTTCCTTCACCGTATATGAGTGACCCCACGGGGTCCACGGTGACTACAGTGCAGCCCGGACACCGCTCCTTGAGTTTCCGCGCGACGCCGGTCACGGTGCCTCCGGTGCCGGAGCCCATCACCAGCATGTCCACATCACCGACAGCTGCTAGTATCTCCTCGGCGGTGTACTCGTAGTGCGTCGCGGGATTCACGTCATTACTATACTGAAATAAATGCTTACCCTCAAATTTATAGAATGTTATGATGGATTATAAAGCTATTATAACGTAAGTTTGTTATAATTCATTATAACTTTGTATAAATTTGGGGGTTAGATTTTGTCTACGTACTATACTGGGTGGTATATAGGTGTAATAATAATAATAGTTAATCCGTTGGTTATAAAGATCAGATTCCCACGAAAACTTATCAAATTATTTGAAATTTTAAGATCAGACCTTGTGTGCGGTGTAAAGCTGCTGGTTTGCTTTCCTAAAAACAAGAACTATTTTTTGGAAAAAATGGGACCCATCTCTACGCCTATAAGTATATTCGTTCAAATAAAAAAAAATCGAAATCCGTTCATAAATGCCGGGAGATCTGAGGTAACAAACACAAAAAAGTACAACCGAATTGAGAACCTCCTCCTTTTTGAAGTCGGTTAAAAAAGACACCATTTCACATTCGTATCGGTATGACTATTAAAAATACTTTACACTGTTTACACCTTATCGCGTTTGATCGAATAAAGCCCGCGGTATACACATTCGATTCAGCAATTAGTTTATTTGTTGCACTATAAATTCGACCCGAAGTAATTCACTACATAATACATACTTATTCGGCTCGTCCCGACTGCATACCCGATGGCATACTCCGACCGATGATTTTTACCGCCAGGCTCGGCCTGGCCACACGCGGAATACCTACGTGCGGCTAGGCCGAGCGGCTTTTTCCTGAACATACTTTCAGCGGTTTAGCGCCCGGCTGCGCCCGTTAATGAAGATACTACATAAGTGTTACGAGCACGCCTTACGAGCTCGAAAATTATTTCCTCTATAATTCATGAGTGGTAGATATTATTTGTTATCCGACTCCAACTGATTTAGTATTGAATATGCTCGTCATTGTTTATCGGTATATATTGGTATATGTATGCAGATCAATGGGTAGGTAATATAAATCCTCACTTGGTCGCAGGATATAGCATTCGGATTTTCTTCCAGCATGCGCCTGGCGACGGACACGAAACTTTCAGGATCTTCATAGTGCGCCATCGCCGGTGTTTGAATGATTTCAGCTCCCAGTAGACTCATCGTGCTCATTTTCTCGTCTGAATTTTTGTCCGGAGTCACGATTGTGCAATCATATCCTGTACACAAAATATATAATAATTGGTCTGTTACCGAATTAATCCCAAATCCCAAGCTCGCTCAAGTAATTCAGGTATAAGCGATGTTCGCTACCGTCTTGTAGGTATGGAAAAATACTTGGCGATATTCCGCTGGGTATTCGTATGTTTTCTGCGGTTAGCGTGAAGCCAGAATACACGCTATATATACTCAATTTTCGTTACCCATAGCGACAGCGATTGCTTATATCTAAATATGCCTATAATGCTCGAAGATTTCTTTTATTTCCATCATTACATTTTCCGAATCCAAAATTAGGTAGTTATATATACTTAAAAGTGATCTCGTTGTATATCTTCTATGTAATCAGAGACCTATTAAGTAACAAGTGCTAGTGGGGGCTAGGACAATGAATGAGTCTTGTCATGTGGATCCGTCACTTACCGCATACTGCAGTCGTTAACGATACCCCGATGCCAGTGTTGCCAGATGTAGGCTCCACGAATCTTGTGCCAGGTTTTGCGAGACCAGCCTTCTCTGCTTCCTGGACCATAGTGTACGATATGCGATCTTTTATCGACCCACCCGGATTGAGGAATTCGCATTTTGCGTCTAGAGAAAAGAGTTTAATTAAACAAGGCACCTATATTGCCCTACCTGTCCCGGCGAACTTTCGTACCGCCTCAGAATCAGATGTGTCAGAAAATGAATGATTTCTATTATTTGTTTTTTTTATTTATTCCCATGTTCTAATAGTTATTCTGCTATTCGGGGCGGAGAAAAATTCAGGCCTAGGCAATTAAACAAGGCACAATTCCACACGGAACAGTAATATTTTAATATATATTTTTCTGAGAAATTAATGTGTTACGCAATATAAGTCCTAAATTAGTCGGTACTAGTTACTGCAATTTTGTATTGCAATTATATATCACGCAATTTAATCAATATGAACCAGACCATGCTTGTCGTAGATTTAAGGTATTATCAATTGTGTTTATCGCAATTAATCACAACGCCGATAAGTGGCGTATTAAACGTGGACATAAACATGACGGATTTAGTCTAAAAATGAAGTAGGTAAGTACCAGTAATGTGTATTGTTCCTTATCCCTGTGATAACACGATATAATAAATCAAATCGTATACAATAAAATCTGTTACGTAGACGAGCTAAATAACGTCATAATAATTATTATGTTAAATAATATTTTATAACTGCAGTTTTAATAATACTAGCCTTTTAAATTTAATAACAAATACTGTACTGATTTTGAAAATTCTATCCCTGATAGAAAGTTACATAAGTACCTAACCCATGACCCAGGGATCCTGATTCCTGAGTACTGTAAGCGTGAGGTGAGGAGGACTAAGATCCCTGAGTATCATAGGTTATGTTTCATCTCGCTATGACCGTTGGGGGTCTATTTGTAGAGCAAAATAAATATTGAGTATATAATTTTAATAAGTTATTTACTTTAAATGCCCATCTACCTCGTTTTCTATATATGTGTGTTGTAATATCGAAATATTTCGCATGGATAAAATAGCCCTTGCTATTCTGTCAACTGTGCAAACTCATTTTTAAGGTTCCGTAGTCGAATAAATTTTACAATTTATTAAGATAAATGTGCATAAATGTCCTATAACATGAGAAACTTCGAGAACAGAAGGCACAACACACTACACCAGACATTTTGTCTATTTTCACTGGTTTTGGTCAGTGGTGGGCTATTATTTTACAGCTCAAAAAATTGCCATAAGTTTAATGGAACCCTAAAATGCCCAATCCGCATAATACCGTCCTTAATTTGGGGCCAAAAGCCCGAGTTAGGTAGCCTGGCACCGGGCAAACGCCATTTTAATCTGGAATTCTTCTGAAAGCCCGGTAGAGTCGCCTGAGTGAAATAAATATTTCAGTACTTACAAATCTCACATTCCAGTCCATAGTCTTTCGGTATTCGATTTAGCCGAACCATCGGCGTATTGCCGATGCACTGCAAGATGTTGTCGTACACTCTGCAAATAAAAACAACTAGAAATGTCTCGCAATTAAGTATTACATCGGTAAGGATAGATAGAGTATTATTAATAAAACAAATTTAGCAAAAACTAATATTTTGATAATTTACTAATATTATATGATGTTTTATGTCTTTACGGGCATATCTGCGGAACTATTGATTCGAAAATTCTTTCACTGTTAGAAAACTACAGTAACTCCGAGTGTACATGTAGACTACATTTCATCACGCTATGCCATGGGGATCATGCTCCAGAGCAAAATCATGGTGGCGCGGCCGTCGGCAGTCAGCAAAAACTATCAATAATCAATAATAAGTAAAAGTATTTGTGACGAATTCGACTGTTGGAATCATCTCAATAGTTAAAGGATTGACAAAAAAATATATGTATATTGATTGCCTCCACAGGTGACAGGAGGGCTGGATCTTCCTCACTCAAAAAGCAAAAGCTAGATAATACAGCGAGGAAATGCATCCAGCAACCTGCCACCACTCCACGCGGACAAGGTCTTTTTGATTCATAGTTTTTTTTTTTTTCGTATTTACTTTAACTTTAATTGTAAATAAAAACTAAATGACGTTAGAACATAACGTTAAATTTAATAACAGTGTAACCTAACAGTGCTTTCAGCTACATGTAGCCTAGATAATCACATCGTGATATACCTAACTGAAGATTGGTGTGCTAATCATGCTAACATTGAGTCATACGTCATGTCGCTGACGTGATTATATTTTTATCCAAGATTTAGACATTCATCTGAAAATAAGAATTGAAAATACATAACCGGTAATTAGGTATTTCAATGATAATCGTCGTAACGGCATGTGTTTGGTGCCCTTTTTAAAACGTTGTGTGGAGACGGTTCAAGTCATACTTATTATTAAACAGGTAATTATATAGTTGTGTATCGGTCCCCCAGTAACCTTGGGGTCTGCAATATCTTTGATACAAAGTCGAGAACGTAAAAAAACCTACAATAAACTTATTATGTCGCTTCAATATTAAATAGTTATGCTTCGTAAGGCTAAAATCTACATCTACATAGTTGTATACGTAAATGTTCCTAGAATGGGCATGGGCCACAGATTTAACACTTTTTTTAAATACTAAGTAGCTTTTCAATACTCTTTTTAATTTATATTAGTTTCGAATAATTGGTTTGAAGACAGCAAATATAAACAATGGTTTAAACACTTGAGTTTCTATTGATTCTAATTTATCACTGATCACACATATATTTAAAAATTATAAACCGTTTGTTAAATGTTGGAAATTCTTTGCGACTATTAATGTCTCCTTGTTAAGATGTTATAGAGTATTTTTTTGATTTTACTTACCTTCCATTGTGGCTCATAGTTAAATATGAATAGGTTGAAAACCTACGTCTGGTATCGAACTTTCAATTTGTCTGCGAGGCACTGTGTAACTGTAACGAATGTGGAGGTAATAAACGCGTATATTGGTTGCATTTCATTTTATACCAATAATAGTGCGATAATGTTTTTTTTATCGCAAATCAAAATGTTGATAATGTGTTATCACGCAGTAGATCAATGTGCAGCTTAATGTCGTTGCCACAGTTATTAACTTTCTTCGATTGTTACGTGCATCACTGTGTTCATTTTCGAATCTAAGTATCACCTAGAAATAGAGGCGACGATAAACATTTATGGCCGGATTTATAAAGGTGATTTATATGCGGCGCAATTTTTTAACGATCTTTTTATACTTACGTTCAAAATATAACTTAATCACATGACATTGTCACATGATTTTTATACTAAAAATGAGTACATAATTCCTTGTCAGTCGTCTAACTTACATCAAATGTTGAAAAACGGAGGTAGGCTCAATATATAACAGAGGTTTAATTCTTAAGTATATTTAATAAAATAGAAAAAAACATAATTTAATATCCCCAAGCATAACAATTCTATACTAGTACATAAAGTTATTATTATTACTTAGAGTAGAAATATTATAATATTTAGCTTCTCAACATTGTTTAACGCCTTTAACGGTGAAAGTGTATGTAGTCTAGAATATCGTCACCAGTGACCACGCCTTGGGGCACGAAGAAATCTGAAATAGGACGAGGGATTTTAACATCTTTCTGTTAAGTAATATCTATTAAGTATAGTTTATTTTAACAAGGTAGCTTCATCCTTAATCGGATTCCTAATTATAATCAACACGAATGTGTTGCGCTATGTTTGGCGCTTATTTGTACTAGCAATATAAGCACAGCTGACCTTTATCGCCATCGTGGCCTTCTTTTCCAATTACAACGAAGGGTGTAATGTCCAGAATACGAGCCAAGCGGCCGATGGTCGGCATTCCTTTCTTCCCGTTAGTGGCCAAAGTAAAGCAATGCTTCACGAGGTGCTCCATTACTGGGTCGTTGAAGTCGAAGTCCTTGGAATTTTGGTTCGGTAAATTGGGAGGATTTGTGGCCGACTGGCGAAAGCTGTCTTTGGAGATAACTCCTACGAAATGGCTGAAATGAATTTTAAGAATTATTTTCCAACTTGTGAAGGGAATGTACCTTATGGATCTCAACGACGATATACATTTGGGACAGCCGCGGACTCTTCATACATTGACGGACACGTAGATAGGTAGCCGGAGTTTCTTTGGCATACCCATCAGTGCATAACAATCTCCGCAGATGTCCGCGGTATATTCGTCTACTGTGGCTCTGCGCGTACATTGTTTCTGTTTACCTATTCTCGTTGATGATGATGGCCAGACCGGTGTCTTTCATAACATTCAGCGCTTGTTCGCAGGTGAAATCTTGATCCAGCATGGGATATTTATGACTCAAATGTACATCGGTTATTGGATTGTTCCACCACCTGAATACAATTAATTATATTTAACATACCAACAAATCATAATGCACGCATAAATAAGTTTGGTCGTGTTGGTACATTGACTACAGTGTAAAATAAAAATATTTCGTTGGGGATTTTTTGTAATCTTTTCAATCTGCATCGTGGGTTACTATTGGACGCTTTAGATGACAGTTGATATAGGTTTCCGCGGGAGAGCCAAAAACCTACCTACTTATCTTAAAATTTATTGGCTGGATATGACTGAATAGTCAAAAAAAACTCGTATACGATGTCGAGGGCACAACTAGTCAATCAATCAATAGAAGTAAAATCTACTTCATAGTGTGCTCTGGTGGGTCCATGTAGAGGTGCGCCTCCATCCACTGGTCGCTGACGAACTTGGTCATGTAGTTGCGGATCCCGTCCGGCAGGATCACCACCACGCGCTTGCCGGCGTCCAGGTTCAGGGCTTTGGCGGACTTGATCGCGGCTGCCATAGCCGTTCCACTGCTTCCACCTACATTTATTTAAGTAGGAAGATTATACCTATCATCGTTGCAACCGTATCTTAAAATATATGCTTCATAGTGATAGTATATTTGCCTATTATCACTTTGTGAGCATCAAAGATAAATATCATGACGAAACCTATACGTTTCAGAGGGTCTAATACATTTTCTTTGTGAAGCCTGTAAACAAGCTTTGCGTCAACGTTTTGAATCGTATTCTATATATACTACTAGTTACAGAGATGTTATTATAATTATTTTAATTTATTTGTAGCGCAAACATACGAGTAGTTCCCGGATTCGGACTAAATCCGATGCTTTTGGAAAATGTAACTAGACGCACATAAAAAATGCAGGGATCGTGTATATACGTACTTCCATGAAATACAAAATATACTACGGCTACGGCTACTTAGGTGCGATAAGCGTGTCAAAGGGACAATGCTGATGGTCTACGATAGGGTGGCTATAATTGCTGTTATAAATCATCACCTCCGGAAATCGCGGTGCGCGTACACGTTCGAGATTATATTTGGAAGTACACATTTATTACCTTGGGATGACCTTCAAGATAACATGTACTTAATGTTTATTTAGTGACAAAATAAAAATACGGCAAAATATGAGATATAATCGCCGGCCTACATTCCTAATAGATTTAGATAAAGTTAATGCTTTAATTATTACCGCACAATAGACCCTCCTTTCTCGCCAGTTCTCGCGCCATCAGGAAGGATTCTTCATCGGTGATAACCTCAACGCGATCGATCACTGACTTATCCAATACCTTCGGAACCCAAGTACCCCCAATACCTTCCACCTAGAAACAATTCCAACGCCAATTAGATGGAGCGACGCGACGATCTGCGCATGTAAATTAATGGGAAAACGTCTTAACAGTATTTTTTCCGATAGGCAGAAACAAATCTAATGCCAACAGCATATGATGAAGGCGCAAAAGTTATTCATATTCTTATAGTCGAGTAGGTTACCTCTTAAATCTCAACAATATTTCAATAGAAGTTCAAAATAAATATTATACTAGCCAAAAGGGTATAAAATATACGCCTGAAGAATACCTTTAGGGGTCTTTGATTCATCATTCATGCGTTGATTATAATAAAAGTAAAGTATGTTAGTTAGGTACCAAATATGGATGATTTTTCCCGTTCACATTAATCATTATTGAGCCGTCCGGCTCAGCCGCAACAAGGATGCAGTTGGGATATTGCTCTTTAATCCTTAAACCGCCGCCCGTCATGGTGCCCCCGGTTCCTGCCCCCATCACTACCATGTCCACCTCACCAAGGGCCGTTATTATCTCGACTGCGGTCTCCTGATAGTGGGTCCTTGGATTCACATCGTTATCAAACTAAAAATAGTGAACTTTTGGATGAAACTTCTCGAATATCTTGTGAATGTCGTAGTTAAACCTGCTACCAGTACCTGATCCAACATCACTACCGTACCCGGGTTATCATCTTTTAATTTGTGAGCAGTCGCCAGTTCCGACTCGTTATCTTTAGTTTGAACAACCTCAGCTCCCAATAACTTAATAGTGTTTACTTTTTCATCAGAGTTTTTTTCTTCGGTCACAATAACACATTTGTTATCTGCAAAATCAATATATGTATTATCTCAATCCATGCGAAACTGTGTTTATTTTCTATTACGACTTTATTGCAATCTTCAATTGTAATGTAAAACATAAGTACTGATAACGCTGATAGGATCCGTGCGTTTATTTAATACGAGTAGGTCCTAGCTGATGACCGGTGGCAAATCGATATGTTGAATGGAAAAATCCGCGTCTTAGTCTAAATTAGCAATTTGTTTACTCATATACAGTTAGTGTACTTATCCATGTAGTTGAATAGCAGTTATCTCTACTTTATCTAGACTATTGCTAAGTCGATTAGGTATTCGAGAATTAACCTAAATGAAAACAAAATTAAAGATAGACGAAGAAAAACCATCCACCCGAAATATAATTGGTTGTGTGGCCTATGCTAAATGTTTTTTTATTGTAAATTAAGGTAGTCTTTCGCCTTATTGATGAATTAGTACTAAGTGAAAAAAGGTTATTTATACCCATAATAGTGGCATTAAGAGCGATCCCGATACCAGTGTTGCCCGAGGAAGGCTCCACAAATACAGAGCTATCCCTCACTCTTCCAGCTTCCTTTGCATCTTGTATCATCGAGAGTGCAATCCTATCTTTGATAGATCCACTTGGATTCATAAATTCACATTTGGCGTCTACAGCATAAAGCAAATAAATTTTATTTTAATTAGGTAATTAATTTCTCAATTACTTTGCACTAGTTTTTTAAATTACAGGGATACTAACAAATCTCGCATGATAGACCGTGGTGTGTCGGCACTTTATTGAGTTTAACGAGTGGCGTGTTTCCAACCAGTTCTAAGATGCTGTTATAATACATTTTGCCGTCGGCGTTTATCCTAAAAATGATGAGAATCATTGTTAAGAATTTCCCATTGTGTAAGGTGTTTGGTGTGTTAACGATCCTAGTTTTCTTGGAACCAATGTGCATTTAAAATGTATTCAAACAATTCTCGCATTCCCTCTCTACCTGCTGCTGTGAGGTTAGTCAGCCAAGATATTTATTCTGTAAGCCAAGATGTTTTGCTTTTTCCAATGTTTATTTACCTTTTGTTTCCAATGTGTTGATACTCCTTACCGTATTTGGAATCTCTTACGTTCACCAAGTTATACATTATGCCAGCGTAAGTATCTTGTACAATTTATTGGGGCTTGGTCACCAGAGTTTACGTCCGTATTAAAGGAAGAAATTTAACACAGCTAATGTGTTCAATTGCGGTTTGTGCCCGAATATATTCCAGTCAAGTCCTCTGCTCTGAATCATTTTATGGGCATGATAGCAAAATTACATTTTCATTTTCGATTTTCTGCTGTGAAAGATACCATTGTTCTTTAGTTGGATGGTGATTCGATAGCCAATATCAGTTATATTTGATTACTTTTAATGTTAGGTATTGTTATGATATTATCAAGGCATTCGTCGCAAGTGTTCTTATTATAGTGGGTACTTACTTATTCGCATATATAGTTACTTACCTAACTATAATATAATCATCGCGCCGATAAATCCTTGTAGGAGTAAGGAATAGATGTGTACAGTAAAGGACCTACATTTCACGCTTGGTACTAATTTTGTCTAAAATTTTCGAGGTCTGCAATTTTTTTTTTGTTTTTATTACATTATAGGCAAGTATTTGATCTCGATCTCACCTGATGGTAAGGGATGATGAGATCTACGATGCAGCATACTTGCCTAGGTAGGAAGGCGGCAGTAGATCAAGACGCTACGTTCACTAGGCACATGCAGCGCAGCTGATCGGACCCGCAATCCATTAATGGCAACACCGAACATCATGCCGGAACACGGCTAGGCCGCTTGGCGACATGGCTTTGTTCAGTGCATAGCAGGAGTAAGAAGAAAAGAAATCTTATAATTTATTATTTTATACTAACTCAATATAAAACAGTGGATAATTACACGTATAGAATAGGCTATAATGAAAATAACATTATTATAACTATATGTACACGATACAGGGTATTCAATTGCTATAGGCCAGTGGGTAGGTATATCATTTCGCCAACAGTTGTTATTAAGTACGTATAGCGCAGGCGATTAGAAGATATAAACAACGAAATACCCTGTGAAATAAAGAACTATATAACTACTCCAAATTTATAGATGTTTTAATCTATTAACAATGGCATTATAAATCGTTTTCAATGGAAAAGTGCTTTGTATGCCATTCCAAATAGATGAAAACTTCGGGGCTATAGTTTAAATTAATGCAAGGCTGATTTTCCATTTCGGTACTCGAAATTGGAGGAAGCCTTCAAATGTCTTTCAACAATAGTTCTTAGAAGTAACCTCGCTATCGAGAATTTGAGATCACTTTGCAAGGTCACAGTTTCAAGCACACTAACACGGGGGTCTATTAATACAACACATTATCAATTAAGCTCCATCTGCGCCAGTTGTTGGCACAGGCATGGTTGTGTTCCCTATTTCCTTGCCGGCGAAGTTCTCGTAAAGCCAATCCCAGAACTTTATCCTCTTGGCCTCCGGGTTCTCCCGGAGGGTGAAGTTGCCGGTGATATCGAGATAGCTGACGTGCTCTGTGTCATTGACCGGCAGCCATTCGAAGTCCACGATGGACTCGTAATCGACCGGAGGTGTCGGATTCCTGCAACACATTCGAGGAGAAAGAGAAATGGTGGTCAATCTGAATCATAAATAAGTAATCGATTCGACGCATGCCGTGTCTTAGCGCAGGTGCATGTACTGATCTCCCAATAAAGGCTGATGATGGTACACCGTGGGGTTTAAGTCGGTAGAAGTGCGACATACCCCGCTTGCGTCTCCCGGGGCTAGTAGGTATCCACGAGGAATTCCCAACGAAAAAATACCATATGTTCTGATGCCATACGTATATGGTACAGATCTAGGGAACATAATATTCACCATATTATAAAAAAAGCTGTAGACTTGACTGATATGGCACCTGAGAGTATGTCTAAAACGGATCCAGTTTAGTTAAAAAGAGCAGTAAATAAGGATAGTATATGCTCCACCAACGTAACCGAGCACTTGTACTTGTAACAGTACAGTAGTCTGGGAGTTGCTGGGAAGCGGTGGAAGGAGGCATTTTACGCGGGTGCACAGTTACGTTGTTAGAGTACTTAGTAGGTAATGTGCCTTATCCAACCTACCCGGTCTTCGCAAAGTTCGTCCACATTTGCACCATGCGCCTCGACACCGCCAGCTCCGGCGAGTCATCGTCGAGCCTGTAGTTGAGTCTAGAGAAGTAGAACAGGTAGCCCATCTCGTCGCCGTGGCAGGCGCCCTCGTGCGTGATGCCCAGCATCCGCTTGAAGAGCCCCAGGGCGCCGTCGAACGCGAACCGGTACAAGTAAGTGGGGCTGGTGCGGTTGCTCGCGAGTTGTTGCCGTACCGTCTCCAGCACTGGACGCAGGAACATCACATCTGTGAAGAGCTGTAATAACGAAATGTGGTTGATATTTTTATTGACACAGTTGGTGGTGATCCTCGAGAATCCCAGTTCCGAATCCTGGCAGTAACAAACTTAGCGTGTTGAACACGAATCTAGGACTTAATATTTATAAGTTGTAGGTAAATGGTTCGGTTCCCATAATGCAAACTTCCTTATAGTTTGGGACTTTACAGTTGGGTTATTCGTCTGTTAGATTTTAACTGATTACGTATTTACGCTAAATTTATAATAGACTAGCTGTTACCCGCGACTTCATCGGCGTGGTATTTAATAAAAATGTTTTTCTAAAATATAAGTAGCCTAAGTTACTCCTTGTTACATCAGCTATCTGCCAGTGAAAGTCCCGTCAAAATCGGTCCAGCCATTTCAGAGATTAGCTGGAACAAACAGACAGACAGACAGACGGACAAAATTGTTAAAAAAATTGTTTTGTTATATACCTTGTATACATCCAAATGCACTTAGTAAAAAGCGGTTATTTTAATATTACAAACAGACACTACAATTTCATTTATTTGTGTATGTATAGATGTAATTTTTAGTAGGTATAATTTAACTTACATTGATTAAGCTGTCAATATTCCTAGTGTCAACAGCTCGCTGCTGGAAGTAGAAGGCCCTGATCGCTTCGGATATCTTATCGGACAGTTCCTCGTTGTGCTCCACGAGCTCGGGGGGCACCACGCGCCGGAACTCGTGCTCCAACTCCGACAGCAGCTTCGGGTAGCGTTGGAGACCTGAAACGTATTGAACACGACTGACTCAATATCACACACTCTCAAGGCCGTAAGCACGTGTGGGGGGGGGGGGGGGGCATATCCCCCGAAATCCCTTAGAACATATACCCTTTATACCCTACTTTCATACGTGCCGAGGGTCCCAGGTTCGAATCCTGGGAGGCACAAACCTTCGATGTCGATTCAAAAAAACCATCAACATGACAATTGTGGTTTATTCGCAATAGCGACCAATTTGTTTTTAAAGTTGCTATATCGAAATTCTGACTTCAAATAATGAGGACAAGTGTGCTAAAGAAGCACACGTTCAAAGGCTAGTATACCCTTTCTAAATCATGTTGTATATCTAAGTATTATAAACTGGGATTGCCCCCAGACCATTGTACGGTACCTATAATACAAGCTATATATAGTTTAGGGCCGTACAGTGGGTGAGTTCGTCTAGAGATATAATATGATTAATTGTAATAGGCTGATAAAATTCTCTATGGTTCTCGAAACGGCATTTCAATATGTTTGTACAAAAATTCTAGTTAGCAGTGTACCGCGAAACTGGCACAGCTTGGAGACGGTAATGTTCTGTGAACGAAGTTTGAGAATTATGTAATTTACGCGATAATATGTAATGTAACCACTTTTTTTGTTAAATGCTCAGACATATGCTTTGTTTTGAATTATGTAGTGGATTAGTTATGTTACGTATGAACGAATAGTAATAAACTAATGAATGGTGACTGTGACATGACAATTATTTTAATTATTTCAATTTGATTATTTGTCAGTTACTTATAACCAAGTAGAAAAATTGCAGGTACGTATAGTTACACCATATATTCCTTAAGCTCTTAGGTATGCTCAAGATGTGTCGATTCGGAAAAAAATATTTTGCTGTAAAATCATATATTAAAATGATCTTTATGCAATTGGAATTAATCCGTACGTGAGTCACACACGGTGAAATCTGTGAAGTTGCCGGCCGGCCGAGTTTTTATTTGGTCACGGGTGTTTACGGACATCAGTATCCGTGTGGCCTGGTTCAAAGTATGAGTGTTACCTCAAAAAGTGTTATGTAGTATTATATCATGTTTGCTCTTCACCTGAAGTTTGTTTGATTTTGTTACTTTGTTGCTAATGTTTATTGTTGGTTTACGATAATAATTTGAGATTACAAAAAGAGGTTAGGTATTAAAGGGAAAGCTTTGAATAGCGAAATATTAAGTACATTCTACAATCAGACAAATGTTGGCAAACACAAAAGACCATTAATTTAATCATAAATATTTATAATTAAACTCAACTCAGATAAAATTATTTATATACCTGGACTAGATATAATCTATGTTGACACCTATCTAACTCGCGTCATGCAAAACGTAGAGGCAGGCGTGTAGGTACGTACTCTATTGACAAATAGTGAAGGGTATACTTTGAAAAAGGCAAATTTATGTGAAGGGCCATCGTGCCGGTGGGACCAGATCCGCTCAGACACTTGCAAAATGTGTCCAAGGATATCCTCGCTCAATAATCAATATTGTACCGGTAATTAAACCATAGAGCTTTAAACAGCATACAATTAGTTAGGCTCAGACGTAGACAAGTTTCGACATCAGAAGTACAACATGAATTTTACTTAAAGAGTTATAGAGATATTAATTGGTGTTCCGACTGATAAATTCTTAAAATTAACATGTTTTCTTTCTTTACCCTATAAGATAGAATTTGGCTAGTTCTATATTTTTTTGTCTTGGGGTCAGCTTCGTGTCTAACTTGATTACCCATATTTACCCTGTGCGACCCAACTAGTAATGGGACCACCGCTTACCTAACAAAATTATCTTTGTGTAAGTCCATAAATGTACTTACCGTACTTAGTATTCTGTGTTAAATCAAGCGAGGACACATACGACCAGTATTTACGTCAAGATTAAAATTCACAGTTTCATTTACTTTACTACTCTGTGCATGCACATTGCTTTATTACCTAATTTACTTGAAACTATTTCAAAACTGAAGATGCTGCCAAAATTAATCCAAAATTAAACTAGGATATTATGTAACTTACGTCGAAACAGTATAATGCCCTCCTGCGCGTTGTATCCCGTGAGGAATGGAACATCAGCGCCCGGGAGCGTGTCTTTGGGAGATTCTCTGAGGAAGGCTTCCGGTATATCGGGCTCCAGGGTCGGCAGGAACGGCAGAGCCACCGTGCTCTGCAGGTCGGCGGACTTACCGGGGGCTCCCGCGATTCGGGCCCCGGCCTTTACGAGGAGTTCGCTGGGTGTAGCGCGGAGGTAACCTGTCAAGAAAATGGCAGGAAATTTTATTGAGCGTATTTTAATGCGGAGTCTAAGGAATTAGAGCCAGGCCAAGAGCCAGGCCAGCAAAGGCAAGGCAGGCAAATGCTCACGCTGCCTGACGCGAACGGTGCCATCTTTATTTGTTTCGCATTTACCAGTCAGGTCAGCGTAGCCTGTGACCGTTCCAGCATTGTGACGCAGGTCTGCCATATGGCATCAAGATCAAGCCATGTGGCATCTTAGTATTTATATTTGAAAAAAAAAACCATATCAAAACTGGTTAAAAGGGACCACTGTGATTCCATGCAAGTCAATTATGTTAATATAGTCTCACCGAGCAGCTCGGCGGTGTTGTTGGTGTCGATGCCCAGCTCCCGGCCGAGCTCGAAGGCGCGCGCGCGCGGCTCCTGCGCCAGCGCCCAGGGGGCCACCGCGACACCGCTCTGCGCAATCGCAGCGTGGAATAACCCCTAATATGAAAATATCATATACTTAATAAACGAAATTCGCCCAAAAAAAGACAAAAATGCACTTTTGTTTTACAGTAAAAATTGTATTTATGTGAAACTACGCTTGTATTAAAACAATCAGTAATCCGGACGTCCGCATATAATCCATATATCCCGCGAGAACGTATCCATTGTCTGGGAGAGAAGAATGCTAAATAATTATCCTGGCTTCATCTATCCATAGGCCAAATTTAATAAAAATCCGTCCAGTAGATTTCTCGTGATGCGCGCAGAGACGGATACATAAATGCCAATAATAACTGATTTGGCTGTTGCATCGAAAATACAGCAATTTTTTAAGTAGGTCCCTTTTTTTTTTTTTTTTTTGTTGACGGGGGGGAAATCTTCGATAGATACCCGGCCTCTGTGTGGGAGAGGGCCGGGTTATGTGGGATTCTTACCCACTAAAACCCCCCCGGTGGCCGCCTTCGACACATGTTGGAGGGGCTCCGGGATCTCCAAGCGGAACGCACCGGTGCCCCTCTTGTGCCTCGCCCCCTTATGGGGGCCCGTCTCGGGGGAGCAGATGTTTGCACCCCCTGCGCCCTCGCTGCGCACGGCGGCGGGGAGCCACGCCCGCCGCCGTCCTCCTCAGGAGTCGTCATCGTCACCGGACGTCCGGGGCCCACACCCCAGTCGTCCTCGACCCCGAGGTAAGTAGGTCCCTAGTCTGACTAAGTCACAATCGACTTTTAAATCGAAGAACACTCCTTTAAAACCATTTTTAATAGTCCTACCAAGTCTCGAAGTCTAGTCGAAGTCACGGCTATGAATGAAAGAACACCCCTATACGGATTTTTAGTAGGTCCAAGTCCTACCATCTCGGCAGTGCCGTAGTATAAGTCATTAACACCCGGTTGCGGATTTCAAATTTGCTGCCCTCTTATTTTTGTTATTCATTATAAAAAAATTGGCGCATGGTAACGACAAAAAGAAATTACGAAAAAAACACTGAAAGATTTTTTTTTCTTTAACCGCCACCTGTGAAATGCCGCCCCCGGTAAAGTGCCGCCCGGGGCGGATCGCACCCTCCGCCCCCCCCCCATGCTACGCTACTGCATCTCGGTCTGTGGTGTGGATATCTTACTTTGGACGCAGGCGACAGCATGTGCAGGTGCACGGAGGCGGCGCCCGCCGACTCGCCGAAGATGGTGACTCTGGCCGGGTCCCCGCCGAACGCTTCGATGTTGTCGCGCACCCACATAAGAGCCATCACTTGGTCCTTGGCACAGTAACATTGCACGATTTATCGCTTCGCACGTCACTTCGCGGCGAATTGGTGGAGCAATCGATGTTTAGCCAACTATAGGCGCAATCGACTCTGCAGCTTGATGATACATTTTTAATGGCTTAAGTAGTACGATCTAAATATATTTTAGTTAGGTAGGACCTTTAGTATAATCAGAGATCGTGTTAGTCGTTCCGTTCGGGATGTGCGCGGTGATTTTATTTGTGTGAATTCTAAACAAGTTGTGGTTCCGGAACCACAATTAAGTGGAATACGTTGCTTATTTTAAGCACCCAATCTAGGTATTACGTGGTCCATTTATATCGGTCCATGGCGCACTTAAATAATGCATTCAAAGAAAACTGTGCATTAAAAGTTTTAAAACCATAAACAGCTCTGCTATGATTTCCATCGTTCGGATAATATGACAAGATTGCAAAACCTATACTTACCCACAATTAGGGCGTGTTTTTCAATTCGCAATTTAGTAGAACATTATGTAAATATTTAGTTGGTTATTACGAGCTCATGGTAATCAGTACTCCAATAAAGCTATAATTGGAGGCCTATATGTAATTTAGTTCCTATAATTTCGTTCGAAAGTCTTGCGTCAAAGACATTCCGAACTTGACCAGAATTACTAAACCATGACCGTGTATTACGAAATGCACCTATTAATTTGGACCGTATTATATACATGGGCTAACTTGTAACAAAAAGCAATACGTGATAACGTGTATCATAAACGCATTGGTACCTACACAATGACAAACAGCTCGTCGAGTACTTACTTACTTGCGTAAATGTTACTAAACCAACTTTATGGTGTTTTGTTAATGCACGTGAAAAAAAAATATTTCATCGAAGTTCGTTCTTTGATAAAGCACAAAACTTGAAAATGTATCAACTATTTTTAAATAGTTGATACATTTTCCTACGATATTACCTACACAATGCTTGCTTTAGCAAGCATTGTGTAGGTACTATCACTGCATTTCAAGTACATAATTAATCCATATTTCATTGAAGGAATTAGGCGAAACCGAACCGAATACCAAAGAATAATGTTCAGACGCCCTAAAAAGCGATTCATAATATAACTAAAAAAATTCGATCACTCAAACTAAAAAAATTTTTATTTCGTCTTAAATTGATATATCATGTGATCAGCTTTCGAATACATTAAATACTTAATTCTGAACTTTTTAAATCGTAACGAGAGTGGCGCCATGGCGTTTGGTTATAAATAATTTCTGTATAAAATAAATTGGTACCAATGAAAGTATGCTTGTATACGCATCCAAATAGAAATATTAAAGCTATCGACTCGAAGGGAGGAGAAAGATATTATGCAATAAAAATTTAAGCTACCTTGAGTCCCATATTTCCCGAAACCTCATCGTTTTCGAGACTCAAAAATCCCAGAGCTCCGAGTCTGTAGTTGAGTGTGACCAGCACCACGCCAGCGGCGACCAGGTGGTCGGGCCCGTAGAGGAACGCATTGCCGGAGCCCATAGCAAATGCGCCGCCGTGGATCCATACCATAACTGCTAACTTTGGGTTGTATCTGATAAAAACGACTGCTTAATTAGCGAGTTGATTCAGATCGTTGCGATAAGTAACCAAATCGATCGATAAAAAAAAACAATTGTAATAGATATCTTCCAGTGCCTCCTCGGTAGGCGATGTCGGTTAAAAATAAGGAGTATTATCTTTTTAGGAATATAAAATGTGGTCGTAGTTTGTGAGTATTAGTTTTATAGCGGTGCAAGCAAGCCAAGTTGGTAGAACGCTTGCCTCGGTAACGAGCATCGCAGGTTCAAACCCCGGCTCGCACCTCTGGAATTTCTGGATTTCATGTGCGAATCTCATTTACAACCACGATTATCACTTGCTAAACGGTGAAGGAGGGGGGGGAGGGGTTGGTATTATTATTATTATAGTTTTATTTACCCAGTCATCTTTTCGGGTAGTGCCGGCGAGTAAACATTAAGGTACAGACAGTCTTCATCTCCCTTGTAGGTGTCGAAGAGCATGAACCGGTGCGGACATACCGCGCCCTCCTCCAGCGCGTCCCGCACTCCAGACCACGGCTCCAGCGGCGCGGGCGGCCTGAACCGAAGGGACCCTCGGGGTGGTTGTGCGTACCTAGAACCAAGAAATTCTTCAACCCCTCAACCATGATTTGCATGTTATTTGAGTAGTGTTGTTATAAGATTTTATAGCTTCTCCAGGTGCCTATATACTATTCCAAAGTACCTACATATCTGTGTAAAAAAAATCTTTGAATTCCGTTGAGCCCTTTTTGCGTGAAGTTCAGTCAAACTAACAAGTAAACACACTTTCACATGTATATATTAGTAGATACTAGGAAGTATAAGGATTGATCGACTGAAAAAGAGCTATATAATTTGTTTGCCAATTTGAACTTCACATCACCTACTTGTATAAGAGTATAAGTTTCGCGGCGAACTGAGTACTTTCATACACACCTAATACCCTTAAAGCTATAGTATGGCGTCTGCGCAGTAGTTCTAGTGACGAGCATTCGCCCGCGCAGCATGCCGAGCTGCGTGAACACGAGTGGGCCGCCCCCAACGCGCATGCGGTCCACCAGCGCATGCACAAGTCGCGCCGCACGCGCAGGTACGGCCTGCAGGCGCCGGAGCGCATGCTTCAGGCCGACGGATTCACTCACAGTGCTCGAAAGATGACGCCAGGCGCCTGTCACCTGATCATGAAAATTGAGATGGATAATGAAGGAATGGCATTCCGGGAACGTACAAATTAGAAAAAAACAAATAATCGGTAGGTTGTTTTCACAGAAAAAAACAATGTTGTTTTAGGTAGGTACTCATAGGTTTGGGCAACATAACTATATCTACTTACATAATTCATAATATAAATACAGGTATATCTAAGGCAAGCCTCTCAGGTGAAGGTAAAAAGCTTCCAATACGTATTTAATAATGCGATTGGTCGTAGTAATTTGGGTCTACGACTACATACAATAAAGCCATAAACATCGTGCTTCATCTTCAAAATGCAATTGCGTGTGGTTAAATACAGTGTTTAACTTATTTAAAATTGGTTTAATAGGATGTGAGATTGGCGTGAACATCAACACTTGACGACAACGCTCACGCAACATGGGTACGCCACCCAGACACTTCGTAACTCCGCGCAAAATCTCAATACATACTCGGTACCAAATTGTTTCGCGGTGCTTACGTAAAATGAAACATATACTTACCTAACTAAGGAAATAACCAAAAATAAGCCCAATTACGTAGAAGCTTGGGTGATTATGGAATTTGATACTAAATTTCATATTTTGCATTCCTAGTGGAATTTGCAATTCCGTGAAGTTTCTAGACTGAAAATAAAGACAGTACTTATGTTGCAATAATTTGTCAAGCCAAGAACTGTTCTACATTCAATTTTCTTGGGATATTCGGAATTCTATGTTAAAATTACCTATCTATTATACAAGGAAATTAACCTATGGTCTGTTGACAACTAAAATATTTTTAATATTTCATTGCAATAAAAAAAAATTAAAGTAGTCAAACTATTTCTCGTGAATTTTGCAATCATAATCAACACAAAAAGGTAGGCGCTAACGCTTTTAACAGCCGAAGCCGAATTCATTGAAGACACAGTGTTGAACTTGCGTAAGGTTGATGACCTTACAGGCATTAAATATGAAAGTAAAACATAATATGCCTCTTATCGTTACAATATAATGCTTAGTATTTGTAGAGTAACCTTTGCAGTCGTGGTTAACGTAGATGATGGGATAAAACCAATTTTTTTCAATGTCAGTAATGTATTCCGAGAATAATGATAAAGATGTCCGGAAAGTAAGAGGCTGGACGGCCTCTAAAATTGAGGCCACCGATCGGAAGAGCACACATGCATCGCTGACATCTTGCTCAACGAAGTACAATTAAATTACTAAAACATTTGAGGATGGGTGGAGGGTTGATCATTCCAGTTATTTAGATCATATTGTAAGTATTTTTTTATCCAATAAAAAGTTATAGGTACATAACGTGGAGTAATAATATAAAAATAAGTATTCGATTTATGTAAAATCGCAGTTGAAGTTATATAATAGGCATTATACATGGTTACGTCATTTTACAATCAGTTGTTCGTCTTCGTAGCGTTACTCTTGAACCAAGAACGTAAAGATATACCGACTGGACTGACGGCCACCGGTAAACTACCGCAGGCAATTCGGCCATGGTATGCGGCACGTATTGCAAAAATTTAAGCAATAAATATAAATGTTGTGGTGATATTTTAATCGTTATGGCTCTACATCTTAATCAGGAGATATCCAAACATGTAAAAAGGAGATAGGTTTCAACCCAAATAACATTTACAAACCATAACGACTGGATTGTCATTTTTTTACACCATAACGACATAGTTAAATATAAGTGTATACACATAAAGTATAAAGAACATAAATCAAATAGTATGAATCGTTGATGTTACGAGAATATCAATATACAATACGAAAAAGTGACATGCCTCGCAATGTATATAACGCAATCCTTCCACGCACTGTAACATGTTGTGAGATGTCATCGTCAAGCCTTGCCAGAATTTTAATTAGTATGGAAGCACCTATTCATCAATTTTCCAGTTATTGTTTCCTAATTAATTACCCAACAACATTTAGTGACTGCATCAATATGAGACCTCTATATTTCATTAATGAAGATAGTGGTATGGCGTATCACTTTTTTTATGGGATCTCATTTGTTTTTCTAGGCAGTCCTCCGTTTTCCGCTCGGATAATATTTCATGCACAACAGCTAAGGATTTTCTCAAAGCCCTATCTCCTTAAATCCCTATCGCTCTTTAATCGATTCATTTTTACATTTAGTACTTTTGTAGCGACCTCTTCAACCTCGCAACAAGCTATACAGATAGCGCTGCAGCCGACATTTCAGAACAAATGGCGATTCTCCATAAAAATACGGATAGGCGCAATAAGATTTCTCGGAGCACGTAACGTATATAGAAAAGACCCCGACACCAACCGTTGGGGCATAGCGGCCGCTCCGCCAGGCATACCAATCACCTGCTGGCTGGAAAATTCACTCTTTACCGCTAAAGTTTATTTCAATGTAAAATATTAATATCTTATATTTACGAGAATTAAATATTGATTTCTTAATTTTACACATTGAAAAAAAATATATTTTTTGGATTTTATCATGTTCATTTTATGTTTTTACGTTCCCGACGTTTCGGCTGCTTTACAGCAACCATGATCACGAGAAGACTGAGGTACTTGACGTCCTAGTGCCATAAGTGTCATAGTTTGAATTTCGAACGTTTCTAAATCAAACCGCAGCGGTGTCGGAACAAATACAGGTTTTTTTATCGTTAAATCAAAGTAAATGATTTAAAATCATACTTATTAAGATGTTTAATGCTTCCAACGCTATATTGAGCGAGCTCTTACAATATATTGATCATTAGAAAGAACGAAAATAAAGAAGATCATTGTGTTTTTTATTTAACCTTTTTGATAAGTTATAGTAGTAATCATATTGCAATCGGATAAAGTTTTGAAATATATGTAGGTACATCAGCAAAGTGCTTAGATCATCTCACTTTTTTACCTTTTTGTGGTTTTGAAAGAGCTTGCATGCTGGCAGCACACCATCTTATTTATTTTGGAGCTTTTATTATCTAACAAGTGAGTTGCTAAATTTTGATCTCAGTACTGTTTTTTCGTCTGAGATTTATCGACGACAGGGTGGTTAACACGTACAGCACACAATACTATGTAGTACATACGTATATACGTGAGTGCACACTCGTGTAAAATAAATGCTAAGGAAAACCCTATTGTGTGTAGGGTTTCCACCACCAACCAACCAAAAATTTTTTTCAGTGTATAGCTAAGATAAATTTATAATATTTGCCACGTCTGTGACGCCGCGGCGCCGTAATGTTATACCATTGATCTACTTGCGGTTCATATAAATGCGACGCACTTGTTGTTGCATCACACCCGATATTGCTGTTTGGAACATTCCCTGGATGATAGAGCAACGCATCTGTTGTAAGTGGACGTGCCGCGACCAGGTTTGTATTGCAGAGCAATGTCAAACCTACATCTTATTTACATATTTACGCGGTATATTCGACACAAAAACCACTTGTGTAATGTACTGTCACAAACCGAGGCCACCTGCTATTCTACATAAAGCATTAGGCTCTACCGTCTCTATATCTACGTGAATGAACATCAATATCTCCTTGATTTTTTTATTTTGCACTCAAATATAAGTATACAAATAACGCGAGTAGCACGAGATTTTTTTACTAATTAAGGTTGCTTTACTAGTAGCTAATATGCTCGTCGACTCATAAACACAAACTGGAACTACTACTGGTGACTTTTTCTCGGTTCTTGACGAGTTGAGATGAGCGACCTGGGCATGTATAAGTGCACTGAAAGCGTGGATCTCTTACCTTCATAGAATTCAGACTGGTAGCAGCATTAGCGACGACGTCCCCCAGGGTGGCGGGCGGCAGCGCGTGGCTCTGCAGCACCAGCGCGCACGCGCACAGGAGCGCGGCGCGCCACCAGCGCAAGCGCATCGTTCCTCCTCTCACCTCACCTCTTGAAGCACAATTGTCGCTATGCACTAATAGCTACGTAGACATCGTTTCGTTTAATAACTTAGGTAAGTATACTCGATTAATATTCACTGGGTCCTAAATATATACATTTAAAACTGTTATATAGATTTGATCACTGATCCTCTTGAAGCTTTGGCTGAAATGAAAAAAAAACACTTGTTATACATTTTCTTTGACATACCTAATATAATAATTATATAAGGTGTAACAATAGTAGTGTAAAATATTTTAGGAGGACCATCAGGCTATAAAGGTCACATTCCTGTAGGTAAATAAAAATAGCACTACATATACTAAGTGCGCGGTGAAACGATACTGGCTTGCTTGTTAAGAAAAAAAAAAATAAACACTGTTCACACATGTATTTCATGCATAAACGTGATCGGTATGATCTACTTGTTAAATCCTTAAGATATTTCACACTATTTCAGTTACACCTTATATCAAGGTACCTAATCTACTTGTACAGGGCTTGATATACTACTAAATCTCATACGCTAACCTCCAGCCAATTGCATTTCTAATAGGATGGGATTTAACATTTTCTATTACAATTATAAATAATAGAAATGCATGGCTAGCAGGTGGCCTCCATAGTTATATTTTATGTCCACCGTGAGGATCTTAATGTGAAATCTCAGGGATGAAGGTTTAAATATTGTACAATATCAATCAAGCTATATTGCAGAAAGGATAGATAGGTACATTAGACTAAACAATTTCGAAACGGCCACGATTTGCCGCTTCAATACCTAGATGATTGTAAAAACATTTGAGAAACAGCTGGCTCGAATCTGTTGCATTGGATGTCGACAATAGGGCTAAATTAAACTCTACAGCGGTCAGATTTATTATAAGGATGTACAAATTTTGAGAAACATTATTTATTTTTAGTTTGTCAGTCAACAATAGATGTTGCTGACATGTTTTTGAACGTGGTATTGTTAGGTTTTTGGATTTTCAAGGCTACACTATACATTCCTTAAAAAAATATTCTCGTTTTCTTAGACACATGCCATAAATACTTGAATAGACTGCGGTACCTTTTTGGAGCTGGTTCAGATTGTGTAATTTAACCGATGAATCATTCAATAATAAGGATCCCGTTGATGTATAAAATAATAATGTAAATGTTTTTTTTGTTTTTTTTAATGCTACCTTATTTTAGCTTTTGCCCGTACGCTCAGTACAGGGTGTAACTTTTAAATGACTAAAAATTTTAATTTCTTCCTGCATGTTATCTTTATTATCAACCTTTAAACCTGTTGTTACACCTCATATAATAATATGATCAAAGTTTCCAATAAACTATAGATCGTAATAAAAATTGGCATGGAATGGTGTGTGGCTAACATGCGGCTAACATGGCGTGCCTCAATAACAATAGTATAGATACCTATGTAGCTGTAGATTCTTATAAAAAAATGTCTAATCGTAAATCTTCAAACGTGATTACGTTTCCCTAGTGTATGTGTGTGTGATTTGTTTGTTTGTCGGAACGCGCGGCGTCCGTCGCGCAGTGAGCCGTGCGCTCTCGATATTATTCAACTTGCACTTTCACTCCCTACGTTTGATATGTACGTTCACAGGGTTGGCGACATAAATATAAAACATATTTACTTTCAATGTTTTACTTTCAAGTTTTATGATTCTTTTCTGACGACGATAAGATAATCAACATAGTGTAGAGTAATCTTTGTGTGTCGCTAACATGTCCTTTGAACGAAATGATTCTAGGTTAAACGATGAAAGACATTCCATATATTGATCTACTTAAATACCTACTTAGCACTTAGTCGTCAACCCTGCTAAGATATCCGGATTCCGAACAATGTTGGCAACCGCAGCTCAGCTGTGCTGACTTCCGCAAGCATTATGGCTTATACAATATCGTTACAACTTCCACTCTTAGCCATTGTTCTTTCATAGATACATACGAATCTGTACATATAAAATCTGTAGGTATATATGAAACAAATTCATGTTAGTTAGAGCATTTATGACTCAAAAAGGGATGGGCTGATTTTTTTAACCTTTGATTTTTGAATTTGTCTACGCCTCGAATAGCAAAATAACTGTAAAAACATAGGAAAAATTCACTAAAAATTAATACCTAATAAAGATAATTAATTTGCTTATACATTTGATTCAGAGGCGTGCGAACTTTGCCGGGCCAGTACCGGTAGCGGTACCCGTACACGCATTGCTTATTTGGAATCGTAAGTCATGTTGTGTTCGTCTGGTGATATTACTTTTATATATATTTTAAACAAAGTGTTCATATCTAGGATCATATGTCTAAATGATAAATATTATATTATCATAGATATATGTCATAACTCTCGCAGGTCCGAGGTTAGTCACAGGATAAGAAAGCTTATTTGTTTATCAGCATAGAAAAGAGTTCAACGAGCTAGATGTCATTCTTTTTCAGTCTGGTATTTGTGTAGGCAAGTAATCATGAAGTAGGTTATTCCATGAATACCCTATTTAGGGTGCACCGTTAACAAAGTATCTTTGCTATCTCGTAACGGGAGAAGTTTAAATTATACTACCCATTTCAATAACAGACATGTATTTTCTTTAATAGGTATAGGTAGGTAGTAAGCAAACGTAAACACAGCATTAATAGGTACTGAAATAAACAGTCACTGAGCGGATAATACTTATAAATAACATAAAAAACCCGGAACATAAGTTGCGTAACTAGTACGAGGCGTAGTTAATACAGAATGCGTTATGTCACGAGAAAATAACATCCCTAAACGTAAGCCATAGAGAATTATATGTGACGTAAGCTGCGGCTAGATAGGATCGCCACGCCATGCGCCGGACTGGTCCGGGTATGTGCATGCCTATTACATGTGCAAGGTAAGTTAATATAGTCTCTATTTGTCACGAGCGAGAGCACAATGTTTCATGAGAGATAGTTTCCGCGGGGCGCAACTGCTAGATGCTGCTCTCTCCCGTAAATATAATGTTACGTACGTTATGCAGTTCCTTATAAATACTGGTTAGTTTAGTGAGGTTAACGTACCTATAGTATATTATAAACCTACTTAATCCAATTTTGATACATAGTTTGTTTTCATACTATTTTACGTTTTTTATTTTCTTTTTTTATTTTCCTGTTTGTAAATATTTTGTGAGATGTAAAACTAATAAAAAAACGTTAATCCAATTTGTTAATAATTGTAAAAAATATAAAAATAATTAAATTTCGCCTGACCAACGCGCCCACTTCACACACAAATCTCTGCTTACCTAACTACTAACTACTTTCTTTAATAAACTTCCTGAGTGCACAAAATGTTGGAAGCTCAGGTGGTTTATTAAAGACTAGCTGTTGCCCGCGACTTCGTCCGCGTGGTATTTAACAAAGACAACCGTTGACAACAGCCTGCTCGCCCATTCTGAGCCCGCGGGACGCATTGCAGGTTGTTGCTATCAAATTTAATCAGGCGCTGCGCTGCAACATTGGTTTTAAATTTTTTTCGTGAGATTCTATTTTTTTTCTAAAATAAAAGTAGCCTAAGTTACTCCTTGTTACATCAGCTATCTGCCAGTGAAAGTCCCGTCAAAATCGGTCCAGCCATTTCAGAGATTAGCCGGAACAAACAGACAGACAGACAGACAGACAGACAGATAGACGGACAGACGGACAGACAGACAAAAATTGTAAAAAATGTTGTTTCGGTATAGGTAACGTGTATATATCCAAATGCACTTAGTAAAAAGCGGTTATTTTAATATTACAAACAGACACTCCAATTTTATTTATATGTATAGACTAAACGTGGTTGACTGTTATTTAAGAGTTACGGGAAACCAAATATTGGATTTACAAAGGATGAACCCAAATTTGATGAGGCAGTCATGAATAAGATAGAGGTACCTAGGTATACGAAATTAGCGTACACACACAAGTACCTATCAATAATAAATTGAATGTAAAGCTGTCAGCTGCAGTATATATTTTTTGTTATCTACTATGATACCCTCCCTTTTATTTACATATAATCAGATACATGATTTATGTATACACGTACTTATTAGTGACATACTTACTTACATAGATAATGTATCTAAGTATATACCTATTAGAGTACATGCCCGGAATTAGTTACCTCGTAGTAGTCTTGTACCTACACTTTATCGTATAAAACTCACACTTAAAGTGCATAGGTAGGTACTAACTGGCAACTCATAATTTGATTTAACGTATTATTTCAGATGGTACCAAAAATCTGTTGATATGTAGGGAGTTATATATAGATCAATACATTTTTACAAAACATATAGGTAGGCATGGGCGTAGCCACAATGGGGCAGAGGGGGGCAGCTGCCCCTGGGTCATAGAGTCAAGCGAAAAATATAAGATCTTGCCACTAATGACGTCAAGAATTTATGTGCCTTTATAGATCTTGGCAATTATGAGCATTCATAGATAAAATAATGCTAGGCTAAGAGCAGTGACTTCAGGGAAAGAGCTACTTTAAATTGATGTCCGATTTTTTGGCGAAGATTCAGGTCGAGTTTCCTTGCTTTGCCCTACCCTGAAGCAAAACCTGACTACGCCCATGTAGGTGGGTACCCTTAATCCGACGATACGTGTCTTATGATAAATAAAAGCCTAAAAATTACATAACAGTAGGATATTTGTAAACATTCATGAATGAAATAGGTATATATTAATATGTGCTTACATTGCAATAAGTTCGATGATAAATTAAACACAAACACAACACTACGAAATATTTCGATTTTTGATTCGATTGTTTCGAAATGGGTTTACTTTAGTATCAATATTGTAAAATCGATCCGAAATAGGTTGAACGTGTCCGTTCACTCCGCGGAGTATACTGCTGAGAGTATTATACCTGCATACGCAACATGGCCTGATAGCGGTTACTCAATAACGACCACCACCACTGAGGAACGGTACCGCGAATTTGGAACTCTTGAAACGTTAAGCATTTATTTTTACTCGTTTTTTATACTTAACTTCTTAAGTAAATAAACTCACGCGCTTGACCCAAGCTTAGAACCTGGGGGAGTTGGAAATAGCACTCCGAGTAGGTATGTCGGGCGGACGTCTAAAATGGTGACTTGAAAAATGAACATCTAACAAGGATGTGTAGCTTGAAAAATGAACATCTAACAAGGATGTGTAGGATATCGATGTTTTAGGTATATTTGCGCTGATGGGCTTATGCTCACCGCTTGTTTCAAAATAAGTTAGTAAGTAGTACATATTATGATAAATTTTAAGTTCTCCTGTATTCCCAATTTGTGCTCCCCATTCTGTTCTATTATTCGTCCTGCGTTCAAGATATTAAATTTATGGAGTTGATATAAAACATTTATTTTGAGATATAGAATACTTATGACTATTACGCAACCGTACCGGTACGTATCCAATGGAAAAACACAAACAAAAATATTTTTTCTCAAAATATGATTACACTCGAGGACTCAATTTCGTACGGAAATATCTAAAATTGTACTTTGCTCGGCCTGATGATCAATGCAAAGGATCAATAAATTTCAGAAAACCCGCGTTTTTTCCTGTGTGATCAGACGTCCGTCAGACAAATTATTCATACAAGTTATTATTCGAAATGCACATTATAAGTGACATACAATATAACGATATAAAAATGCACATTATAAGTGACATACAATATAACGATATAATCCTTAATCTTAGTAGGAATGAGGTCTAAACTATAGCTTCATTCAACCAAAGTAGTAATTTCCTACTATAAATAAGTCAAACTCATATTTGATCAATAATTATGTTTTCGAACGCACACAACATGTCGCCACCTTTGTTTGTCATTCGTGTGCGACATTTGTTGATTTGACAGACAAGTAGTAGATAAAGAATGAATGACGTCATGTCATGAACAATGTTCTGGTTCTGCTACTGATAGTGCTGATAATTTCGTGAATAATACTAGGAATACCCAGAAAATTCTAAAGTTTACGGCCACAATTATTTCTGCAATTGTAAATATTCTTGTGAAACATTGACTGTCAGATCAGATTGTGTACGTGTATCATTTGGCCTAAAAGAAAACAAAATGGCAAGTAACCAGGGGGCAGTCTCGGCGCCTTCAGCTCCCGAAGATCTCCCACCTCCTTATGCTGCAGTTGTTGGAAATCCACAATATGGTTTCGTCGCTCCTGGAGGTGAACCGTACACCCCGGCGGGCATACCGTACCCTCTGCCGAAACAGTACACAGCACCAGGAGTCTATCCGCACCCAAACATCACAGTTACGAGCGCTCAGCCTCAGGCGGGTGACATGGCTGCACCTAGCCTCGTCGGCGTAGTGTTACCGCCCGCTGTGGGCACAGAGCCCACCACCATTACATGTTTCAACTGCAGCAAAGTAGTTACAACTAGAGTTGTATACACAACTGCTTGGCATACTCATTTAGTAGCTGGCTCTGTTTGTGTTATTACTATGTAAGTATTTTCTAGTTCTTCAGCTAACATCTCACATATTTGCCCAAGAACCATTGTTTATATTGTGAACAAAAACAAAGAAAACATACAGTATAAAACTTGTAAGAAACAAATATGCCTATATTTCATCTGTTCAAATCTACTTAGTATCTATCCTATTATTATATGTTCTTAATTAAGGTATTGGCTTTATTGTTTATTGCATAATTAATTATATTTATAATTAATGTTCTATGATTACAAGCAGTAAAATAACTCTAAAAATGAAGTTGTTTAGTATCTAATAAAGAAAAACTAAATAATCTACAGGCATGTGATATCACTGCTATAAGTCAATGTGTGTGTGTGGCAGAGAAAGGGTGCATACACCCTCCATATTGCTTTTACCTAACATTCATTAATACATATATTTTGAAATGATTTTTATACAGTTTTTTAATATATATATATATATATATACATAATATAATTCTAGTGAACTCAATATAAAAGCTGTTAATCTATTTGCAGGGTTTGCTCTCTGTGCTGCCTCGGCCTCGTCCCATACTGCTTCGACACATTCAAGGATGCAGAGCACTACTGCCCTAACTGCAACACTTTTATTGGTAAAAGTAATAAATGTTAAATAATCGGGTAGCACCATTAATGTTCTTGAAAACTTGAAGCCTAAAAATGAAAAAAAAATATGAACTTTATGAATGTATGAAACAATTTTGGTGCCATCAAATTTTGTTAGGGATTCCACAATTACTAATGGTCCATTATAATTTAAATTATTAGAATTTGTAAGTATAGTGTTATATTTTTTGTCCTAAAATGTCCTGTTTTATGCCAATCTCTTGTAATTTAGACAAACACTTCACTTCACACACAATAAAAGTTTTTATTTCTTTGAATTCATTACAATACAGTGGTCTTATTTTTTTTGTGTGAAGCTTTGCATACTTTGAGAAATAATTTTGTGTTTACAACATGTGTCTAGGTTTTCAAGTAGGTGTTAGCTTTCATTTTTTGAATATTACAGATATCAATGGCAAAACATTATTTATGTGGCTACTGCTCGAGATGGAGTACTATGTATTTATTTGATTTATACAGTCCTTTATACATTTGAGTTTTATTCCCTAATGTAACTGAAGGTCTGTAATGTGTTATATCTTATTGTTAGTTCATTTAGTATGCTAGGAATAGGGCAACTATTTTGAAACCTCATTTTAATCCATTTAGTATTATGTTATTACTATTTATTACAAGATCACATGGTACCTATTTCTTCTATATGTTTTTTTGTACAATATTTAATATTATATTGCACAAAAAAACGTACATATTTTTTATAAACATGTATGAGTTAGTAGCAGTTTTATCTATACATATAAATAAAATTGGAGTGTCTGTTTGTAATATTAAAATAACCGGTTTTTACTAAGTGCATTTGGATGTATACACGTTACCTATACCGAAACAACATTTTTTACAATTTTTGTCTGTCTGTCTGTCTGTCTGTCTGTCTGTCCATCTGTCTGTCTGTCTGTCTGTCTGTCTGTCTGTCTGTCTGTCTGTTTGTTCCGGGTAATCTCTGGAATGGCTGGACCGATTTTGACGGGAATTTCACTGGCAGATAGCTGATGTTACAAGGAGTAACTTTGGCTACTTTTATTTTAGAAAAAAACATAGGATCTCACGAAAAAAAAATTAAAACCAATGTTGCAGCGCAGCGCCTGATTAAGTTTGATAGCAACCTGCAATGCGTCCCGCGGGCTCAGAATGGGCGAGCAGGCTGTTGTCAACGGTTGTCTTTGTTAAATACCACGCGGACGAAGTCGCGGGCAACAGCTAGTTTTAAATTATAAATATTTAATTTGACATTGATAATTAACAAAATTATTACATGGCATTCAAAAGTCCTCTATCATCACCTATTAGTGTCTAAAGTTGAAAATAAATGATTTTTTCCATGATATTTTATTTGTGATGGCAGGTAAATAAATAAACTGCGCACGTAGAAGTCGTACAGACATCGCAAACTTGTAATTCGTCGTAAACGAGACGTCTGATCGTTTCTATCCGACTTATTTGCCCCAACCAAGTTTGTGTCGTCTGGACTAGCTATTAATTGGCCTCATTTTGTTAATTGTGGCTCAGTTTAGGGATATACTGGTATTCTTTTTAATGTTTTCTACTCCTATACAACGTGTAGAAAGTAGGCTGTGAAAAACTAAGGCTATGGTTCCATTCTTGATTTCTCTTTGGCAGCTGGAAAATAAAATTGCTTACCTACGTAAAACAGTTAACTTGATGACTGAATTTAGACTGAATAATAATCTTAATTATGAAACGGCTAAAAAAATCTTGTGTGTAGATTCGCATGTGACAATCTGATATTGGCATACCTAGTGAATAAATTGCTTTGTCATTGAACATGACTGACATGTAACACTGACGACGTAAAGGCAGCATAACATCTTAGGTTAATGGTTGGTCACCACTGCCACAGGAAACCAATCATTAATCCTTGCCTCGAACGGGTATACTAACCGTACAACCTGCACATGCTTAGCTCATTAAAGTTGTAATAATTATGTGAAGTCAGAATTTTGAAAATGACAATTGTGATTTTTTGTAAGCAAATATATTTTTTTTATTTGTCATATAGAAATTATGACTTCATATAATCATTACTAATGTGCTAAAAAGCGCAGGTTCAAAGGTTAGGATACACTTTCTGAATCAGCCTGTAGACAAGCTGCAATATCAAAATAATAAGCATTATTGTAATCAATTCGTAAATATTTTAATTCTGTGTAATTTAATATTTTTTCGTATTGTAATGTAAATGTATTTTAGTATAATGATCTATTTTATTTCCAGAAAAGGGTTTAGTCTAGTTCTTTGAAGTACCTATTGTATGATGTTCTTCATTCACTATTTACCAACAATAGAATAAAATTGATAATACCATAATTAATTTACTTTATATTTAATTACCTTATATTCCTTTACCCCACTTAAAAAATAATTGATACACGGCCTGCGGCCCTAAGAAACCGTTACAATAGAGCTTAGTTTTGCTATGCGATAATGACCTTAAAGTAGGCAGTTAACAAACATTCATGCTCATCACATAAAGTTGTCCCTACCAGGACTCAAACCCAGAACCCTCGGTATAGAAACAGGGTCGCCAACTGCTAATCTGTTCGTCAATGTCCCTATAATACGTTATTGATTAGCTATACTGTATAGCGAGGTGCCTCCAAAGCTCCTTAGGTGCTTAGTCTATTATGAGATGCTCGTTCACGCATTATGGAATAAGTCCTATAACATTAGGTACCTAATTAAATATTGTCCCATGCAATATGCATCCTACGATCAGCCAAGATGGTTGGCCATGTGTATAATCTATGATACCTACCTAACTTACATGCATTCAATGATTACTTAGGTTAAAGTTAGATAAGAATTAGGTAACTACCTATACAACAGAAATGTTAAGGGTAGGATACTACTTTACTACGCACATTTACAATCGACTGAGGTATTTTAGCCATTCAATGGAAATTAGCAACCTCAACCTATCTGTTATTGAAATACGTGAGATGATAAGATAACGGCAATCGCTGACGATAACGGCATATATTCTGTGTATAATGGAATATGTCTGAGTAGTAATGTTTTATTTTGTTTCATTTTACCATGGATATGAGTACTAGTGTGAATCCTGCAAGTGATGTAGAAAGAGTGGAGTTCCACAGAGAGCCTCCGCCCCCGTACTCCTCTCACGCTAACACTGTTACTAACCAACCAGTATTCCATCAAACAGTTATAATACAACCGGCCCTTAAGAATGTCCCTGTGGTTTATAATTGCACTAACTGTGGAGAGAGAATTGTGACTAAAGTTCATTATGAAAGTACAAAGAAAACACACATGCTAGCTGGTTTTGTTTTTGGTTTTACATTGTAAGTACAGTCTTTGTTTAGTGGAGTGTATGTGGTATCTGCAATCTTTAATTTTTTTTTTATATGTATCTTACCTTCAAATTAGCTTTAATTATTTTTTCATATAGCTACTGGTCATATGGACCAGTGGTGTCCCATCCCTGTTTATAGGTACTGATGTCTTAATACCTCTTTTCAGATGGTGTACATTATGTTGTTTGGCTGCAATACCATACTTAACAAAAACATTCAAACAGGCTCACCATTATTGTCCAAACTGCGATACACTTTTAGGAAAATATTCCAAACTCTGAGTTACTGGCAAAATTATACATTGGTCTCAAAATTGTATTAATATGCATAAACTCAAAATTATAGGATTGTGGGAGGTGGCTCTTATCACTCAGGAGTCAGGAATATGTTTTTACTACTTAATTGTTTGGTTTAACATGCAGGGTTAAATTAAACAGGATTTTATGATCTTTTGTAATAAAATTATAAAGATACCCATTTGATTTATGTTTGATTTTATTTTCTCAAAGTGACAGACTTCCAGTGGTGATCATATTGATAAATTAATTTAGTCTATTGGCCTATTATATGACTGATACAATATGTTTACAGTCTATGTGTAATCTAATTGGTAGAATACAGTGAGGTTGTAATACACTTATAACTATGTTATTCTAACCTGATTAAGGCCCAAATTTTGTCACTGGTGCTGACGAAATTAAAAAGGAATACTTATTTAAACAATTAAAGCTACAGAAAATTATCAGATGTATTTCAACATGTACATTTTCATCATAATGATTACTCAATGCTTTCATTTCCACAGCCAAGATTATACAGTATTATTAAAAGTTATGCATTGTAAGGAACTTGCAGTCTGAAGCAATCTGATGCAATCTTCCACTTTCCGTCGACAGCAACAATAAGGAATGTTTGTTGAAACGGCTTCTTCGCATAATCATTGTGATATGTAACGTCTCCACAGGCTTGAATGAGATAGGTTAATTTGTTGGCTACTAGGTTCTCCGATATCGGTTGGGCGTCCAAAGTCTTCAAAACATGGTTGCTAGCAGGTAAATCCATCAAAAACTTTTGTATTTTGTCACTGCCATTGATTCCATTACCATTCCAGACTAATAGTCCAGTATCGAGATACAATTTCGAGGTTAGATGTCGACTGTTGTCTACTTGTTTGTAAAATACTTTCGTAAATTCTTCAGCGGTTTCACAGGCATTATCTATATTTTTAACAACTACTTCCGACATCGTGTCAGGAATTTAAAATGTGTACGTACAGCTATATAAGCTTCTTAAAAAGTACAGTGAATAACAAACAAACAGAGCAAATTATAATTTGTTTGTAATATTTTTGTTGGATGTTGAATGAAGTTTAATGTCATGTGTGTGAGTCATGTCACACAGGGTTCGTCATGTCAAATCCATCTAGATCTGTGATTTTAGGTTGACGATCGGCTATAAAAAAAGAGTCATTTTGCCAGTATTGAGTATTTCTTGTCGATTATTATAAAATTATAAATTTCTTTGATGATGTCTTGACGATGATGGAATTAATCCCTTACCCCTATTAGAAAAGCTGTGAATACTTCACTGAAAATTTACGGGATATCTTGGGAGAACTTGAAAGTCAAGTTGCATTATTCTGTATTTGGCATCATCGAGGCTCAAAACCAAGGGGTGATTGGCGCACATCAAACATTTCCTCATAGCCGTCTGCTGGGCAGTTGATCCGATTGATGCTATATTATAGTTTATGTGGGCCATCAGCCTAAAATATTGATTATCCTACTTTATAAACCTAGAACATTTTTCGACTGGCTTAGGTATAATCTACGAATCGGAAATTACAGATTACAGGTTGATGATTGGTCTATTCCTCTTCGCTCCGCTCATCAACATATTCAATTCAGTGGAAACGTACCCTTACTGGAGCATGCATGACCACACCAAATAAAAGAACAGCAGGCCGTAGGTTGAGTATGGCCAGTATTACATACGGATTGTTATAGCTGGTATAGCTGCGCTACGTACTACAACAAAACGTAATACTTTATCGCAGTAGCAAGAAGGAGTCACTGACGCCTGCTATAAATCAATGACCAATATTCCATATTTTTTGTACTGCATGACCAATATTCCATATTTTTAGTACTGCATGACCAATATTCCATATTTTTAGTACCTTATTGACAATGGTTCGGTGATTGGGTTGCTTGGTCTTCGAAATTATGATAGATATTGTGTTGGTAAGTTTAAATGTGTCAAGAACAAAATTAAGAAATATGTAGTTTATTTGATAATGTCTTTCTATTATCATACAAAGTGGCTTACGTATTATACAATTACATTAATTATAATATTATTACTGCTTCTATAATGTATCATATTATTAATATTCAAATTTGACACTGATTCCGTCGTACTACTGAATCGATAAAACAATGAAAATAACTTCAATTACACAGCTCATACATTATAACAAGCAATTGATTTTATTGTTACTAAGAAGAAATAAAATAGTCTGCTTTTAAATTCAAAACTTACCCTAAGGCACTGACAAAAATGATTATGCACTAACAGTAAAAAAATGTATAAATAATAATTAAGTATAAAGAGTAAATAACATTCCTTAAAATTATTAATAGAAAATCGATACATATCGTTCAATTCGGTAATTAAAAATAGGTTGTGTATACCAATTATAATAGGAATACGGGCATTTTTACCAAATCAGCAAACGTGAGTCACAATTTAACGCCACTAATCACAAGGGCGTTATAAATAATTTTCGTTTAGATAAATTTCGCTTAATTTATTCACATTCCAAAATATCATGTATTCACTGACATCATATTTCAATAATATCTTCTGAACAGTTTAAATAAGCTGATTGCATTTATGAGTGAATTTGATACAAATCAAAGTACTAAAAGCAGTTACACTAATTAATTATACTAAGTATTATCCTATCGGCTATACAGTCCCAGAGAATCACTAATACAAGGTTTGCAGGAATCTAGGTCTCGCAAATCAATGTCGTTTGGGTTGCTTTGCGCGCAATTCTTATGAACATTTATAAACAGTTTATATTTATAATAACATTTATGTCGATGTAGTTTCATAACTTCCTAGTTCAATAGTTTAGCAGCAAACTAAATTGCGAAAGAAAAACAGTATTCAGTCTGCACCTGATATGTTATGTTGAGTACACGCAGGAATATAACACTCAAATATCACCAGACATTAATTTTATAAAAAAAAATCAACCACAACGGTACGGTTGTACATAGTTTAGGAAAAGGTAGAATATTAATCATTAGTCGATTATACCAACTGAGATTTTTTTAAGTTGAGTATCCGGAGAGAAATAGTCTTCGCAAAACCGATCGTCGAAAGAATATACTTTGATGATCAAAACTACTCCGAGAGGTTAGCAATCAGTCTATCTACATTAGCTACCGAACAGTAGCTGCTAGAAGCTAAAGAAAATACTGATAGGTACAAATAAAATAAATTTATCTACTAAGAATTTCTAATCGCCAACGAACAAAAAATACTAGAACATAAATGCACAAAAGTTAACCGTCTTTATGAATTACTAAAATTAACGACCCAACCTAAATTACCATTATGGTCAATCAATAGATATCAATTTAACACTATAAAATCAAAAATCGAATACTTAATTGAGCATTTCTTTAACTCAGGAAGTGTATGAAAAGACATCGCTACTTACGATCTTAACTAAAAAATGTCAAGCTTAGTAGTAATGTAGTATTAAAACAAAACATACGGAACATAATAATTGGACAGTCGATGGATTGTACATTAGTCATCGAATGTTTTCAGCAGTTTGAACATTTCTTTGCGAGCCCTTCTATTATAGTTATCATTTATGAATAATTGTAACATACATCCCAGCGGCGGCGCGACGGCGGCGTCTGCGCATCTGTTACCTGTGCGCGGCCGCACTCAATGGGCAGGAATGACACCTCGATACTGCATCGCATAACCTTGCCTGATTTAATTGTTATTTTTCTTCGAGTCCCACCTGTTTCACAAAGCGTAACGATTTAAATAGATATACTTTTTATAAACAAATTAAAAAAAAACAGAAATACTAATTTACCTGTAATGGCCCATTGCACACATCTATATTGTGTTTGTCGGACAATCCCGCCATTAGTCTTTCCTGTAAACGCAAAATTAATAGATTAATAACACCTCTCTACACCCCTGAGCCGCTCTCCCCAATGTTGCCCTTATCGTCTAATATGACGGCCTTTTATGTGGTCCATCTTATGAGTGGCTAGTACCACCACTTGCCAATAGTAATTAGATAAAAGGTGAATATGCCAGGTCTCCGCAACCCTTCCAATAGTCCCATATCCGTCCAAACTTCAATTAGTCCCAATTATCTTTTCATATTCCTGCAATAGTTCCTCTGCCTGCCGAGGTCAATTCGCTGTTTATGCTATAATTTTAAGCAATAGCCCCAGCAGGTGGCCAGCATAATATTCAAATTCTCAAATAGGGCCTCTACGTGATGGACCCTTGTCCCCGCGCAAGCTCTAAAGATCCGGGTATAACATAAAATCCATACCTCAGCACTTCGCTCCGCGTCAGCAAAAGTGTGATTGTGATTTTCAGTTTTGATTTGTTGCAGTTCAGCTTGTAATGTGTCTATTTTTTTCTGCATCTGTATTTGATTAAATTATTTAATATTTCGATGTGTTTAATTACAGAAACCATCACCAACAGACGTAAAAACATTGTTGGACGATAATGACAGGGGAAAAAGGAAATCATAAGCCATAGAAATTATCGCTAAGTCCAATGACCAATAGATAAGGCGAATATTAACGATGAAACTAATCAGCTAACATATTTTTTGGGTGGGTAGTCAGTGACATATCAAAATAAAATTTTATAACAGATTCTTTAAAGTTCGAATTCCGTATTAACAAACATATTACGAATGTGGCTGTGACATACACCTCTAATAATATGCACAAGTGAATCCCTACCCATATTTTTTGTGTTTGTGATAATAAAAAAAACCCATAGCATTGATATATCAACGCCGATAAATAGTAAATATTTTTAAATGTCTCAACATGGCAACACAAAAGCACACAGAGTGCAAACACAATGACCACCCGTGTCTGTACCTCCTCTACGATGGTAGGCAATGATTTTTCAATGCAGGAGTAGGCGAACGCCAGAGGTTCCTATGTAAAAATAGGAAAATACAGTCAAGCCAAAACTTTTGCAGCAGAAAATTATCACTAGTTCACAGACAATATGTAACTACAGCGATTGTTGCAAAAAAATATCAAATATCATAAGTGTACCAATAGTAACGATTAGCTTATAGACGAGCGTGGGGTAGGTACCTAAATGTTATCAGTGTCCAGGACTAGGCCAGGGCCCCAAGTCTTCTAACACAATCGATTCATAATTGAACAGCAACCGCATAGTAACTGTCACTCTTCACAGATATTGTATGGGATATCTGTCAAAAGTGACAACAACCGCATAGTAACTGTCACTCTTCACAGATATTGTATGGGATATCTGTCAAAAGTGACAGTTACTATGCGGTTGTTGTTCGATTATGGATCGATTGTGTTAGTAAACTTGGGGCCCAGCTGTGGGGCGTGTTACATGGCGCACGTGTAGTGTGTGATACCGACCTGCAAGACTGTACGCTGCCGGACATCGTCCAGCTCGCGCTGTTTGTCGGCGAGCTGTTGCGCCCACCGCTGCTCCTCTAACGACACGTCGTGTTGTAGGCGGCTTAGAACTCCCTCCTATGTAACAATAACAACACTTGCCTATATTGTAATAAAAAAAAAACAAAAAAGAAGCCCTTTCTTTAATGTCATACTGTTGGGCACGGACTTCTCTTCGATGCGAGGAAGAATAGGCCATATACCACCGTGCTAGCCCAATGCGGATTGATTGACTTCACACGTCTTTCGAGGCGTTGTCTCAGACATACAGGTTTCCTCAAGACGTTTTTATTCACAGTTTAGCAAGTGATAATTATAGTCGAAAATGAGATTCGCACATGAAATTCAGAAATAGCTATATATAAATAAATAAAAAAACAAATCGAATCAAATTGGCGGCAATCGAGGGCGAACTATTTTATATTTAACTTATAGACAAATGGGCAATGTTATTGACAGAAAGGTACGCCTTATGATGCCGTTCAGGCTTATTGGTCGTTCGGTCGAGTGTATTATAGAGATTGAAATATCCAATTGTAAAGCGGTTCAGTATACTGACAGGAATTAGATATTCATAAACCCCCTGGCCAGGCGAACATCCCGCATGGAAACAATAATATAATCGCGAACACTTACCGTATCATTTATAATTCTCTTGTACTTCTCAACAAGACCCTGTGAGTTTTCGTTCTGTGATATTAAGTCTTTGATTCTTTCATCATTGTTAGCTGCTGTCACTTGGGGCACTGGGGTTTTCTTTTCGGCACGTGTCTGCTCTAATTCCTTCTTCAGGTTTTCGGCGAAGGTCTGCAGCCAGTCGCGACCGACGTCGGAGCTCGGTGCGGCGGCCGGACACACCGCACGGAGGACGATAGCCACTTCGTTATATTGAGCTTCCTGGGCCTTCGCTATTGCTTCCTGAATTGAAAATATTGGGGTCAAAGAAAATATTTCCTACTAGGAGATAATAGGTTATAGCATAGCATATGATCATTTATATATGGACATTTATTATCCATATGAATAATTAATGAGCTATAAACATATAAATATTTATATGTTTATAGCACATTAATTACGACTTCATTCATTCTATTTAGTTTGTTTTTAGGACGAGGCTTTATATTATAATTGAAGCTCAGATCAAAGCTATCGATTGTTTATAACTAAAGTCTACTAGATCTAGGAAAATCCTTTTGACAGCTTGTAGTTCTGCATTACTCAAATTGGTATTAGTGATTATGAATGAAAGTTACACATTCTAATTATATACCAATAACTTCAGACCACCTAGACGACCTGATTGGCGCAGTTGGTGGTGACCCTGCTTACTGTGCCGAGGGTCCCGGGGTCAAATCGTCGTAAGGAAAATATCTTTGTGTGATGAGCACGAGTTTGTATCCGAGACATTGATGTTTCACATCTATATACGTATTATATACTGAGTTTAGTGCATTGTACGGTACAAATATACAAGCATTGCTTAGCGTGGGTCCGTATCTTTTGTGTGTTCGTCTGGCGATATTTATTAATTTATTCTTAATTCTTTAGCTTTACGGCATCGGTTGCTTGAAACCGCGTGTATAAATCGAGTGTACAAAGTTAATGCTGTATGAAAAATTTAAATGTCAAAAGGTATTTCTTAGTCTTCAAAGAGTGTAGTGTGGATTTTTTACAAAAGTGTAGATATTAACAGGTCAGACATTTTGCATGCAGTGCTCTTTAGTCAACCGGTAGGTATTTTTTGGATGACAATAAATATAAATATCGCCGGGCACTGCTGGCAAATTATGATAACATTCCAAACAATACACATTTTATTGTTTGATTTCCATGTTTTTGGTAAATGCGTCATAACAGCAGTGTTCTGTGCAAGAAGCGAAGCCGGCCAAAGATTGACTACATATACAGGCTGATTCAGCAAGAGTATACTAACTTTTGAACCTGCGCTTTTATAACCATTATGTGCATTCATAATTACGATATGACGATTTAAAAAAAAACTGTTATTCTCAACAAAATGACAGTTGTTATTTGTGAGCAATTTTTTTTTTATTATCATATCGAAATTGTGGCTTCACATAATGAACGCAAATGCGCTAAATAAGCGCAGGTACAATGGTCTGCTAACACAATCGATTCATAATCGAACAGCATCCGCATAGTAACTGTCACTTTTGACAGATATTGTATGGGACATCTGTCAAAAGCGACAGTTACTATGCGGATGCCGTTAGCAGACTTGGGGCCCTGTATATTTGTTTGCACATAGAATGCGGTGTGTGTACAGTGGGATACAGCGGGGCACTTACGCTCAGCGAGTCTTGGGCCGGCAACGCGGTAGCCGCTCTCATCTGGAGAGCCTTTTCGGCAGACTGTAACGCCTCCATTACTTTCCAGTTTTTAGTTCGCAACTCCTGAGCGGGAGTAGGTACACTCGTTAGAAAATAAAGAATGTTATGTTTTGATAATTAGACAGATAGTTAGTTGGTCATTTAATTGTGACTTGTGGTTAGTAAAAATATGGATACAGTTTTAAACTGGATATACTTAATAGGAAGATATGTGACCTCTCATTTTAATCATTTAACTTTTTATATTATTTGATATTTTTCAATGTCTATTAATTTGTCTGTATTATCTACCTTATATCATGGCTCCCGAATGTTAATTTTTGAAAGTCAACAAGACATGCATTCAGCAGGAAATGGAGATTATGTTTGTAAAACGAAGCAGGTAATGGATTATTACGACATCGCGACGTGACGTTATTGACGCAAATTTCGGAAGGGTCATATTGCACGGTTACGTGGTGGTTACGTAATACTTGAGCGCTGCCTAATGTGTGCATGTGTGCGGGTGTGTGCGTCGCTCACGTTGTTCTTGTCCTGGTGGTGCTGCAGCTGCGCGGCGAGGCGCGCCACGGCGTCGCGCTGGTCGCGCGCGCCGCGCTGCGCCGCGCACAGCTCCTCGCGCAGCGCCGCCACCACGCCCTCCACCGCGCCCAGCTGCGACAAGCGCATACTATACACACCACTCCCACATTTGGAGTGCTCACACAGAGACCACACCTTCATCGTAATAGGATTTAGGACGCACGATTGCCCTACACATTATCCGAGTTCATCTGATAATTAGTATAAGATCGAAAGGCCTGGAGCGTGCTTTAATCGTCCGCTTGCGCTTTCAGCGAGTATTTTGTTCTGCACAAAATCATCTACATATTTATTATTTATTTACCCTCACAAGGTAAAATGTATCGCTCGTATTGAAACAAAACGTTTTGTGTAGGTATGTTTTTCTAATTAATGTTTTGAAACTTAATACAGGAGACGCAACTTAGGCACATTAGCACACAATTTAAATTCTCAGTTCGTTCCCTGTTACTTTTTTTTACTTTGATTTACTTATGTTACACCAAACGCTTACACAAATTCAGTCATAATTTCAGCCGCCAATGCTTGGTGAAATTTTCTCAAATACTGGCCAGGGCAGCATCATCATGTCAACTAATTACAGTTCATTTATAATTCATAAAAATACTGCAACATAAGTGTAACAATAGTTTTATAGACTAAAAAAAAATACAACCGAATTGAGAACTTCCTCCTTTTTGAAGTCTGTAAAAAAGGGCAGCTGTCGTACTAAAAGGCGAGTCTTAACTGATAATGTCAAAGGTACCAACCTTTAGGTCGTTGTCATTTGCCGCGGGTATTCCATTTTGCGCAGGTACAACTTTCATTTGTTTCACTTCCGCCAACTCCGTCTCGCGCTCGACTAACTGCTCGCGCAACGATGCCAGCTCGCTGGATAGCTGGACAAATTCATTATAATATTACACTCACAGTCAGACCATAGAAGCTCAATATGACTAAATGGTGAAACAAATACATTAACAAGGCGAAATAGACATTTTTGTATATTAAATGCAGTTTAGTCAAAACTTAACGCTTAGTTCACTTAGCTGTGAACAAAATGTCTCAACATTGGTTGAAATGTATAGATTGTTGATTGTCTTCTGTTAGCTCTTAATCATAAATAACAAAGAACATAAAACACTTTCTTGTGTCATTGACATTTTAGCACTCGGAATTGTATACTTTTAACATCAAATATCATACTAAATACATTAAAAAGAATGTCAACTACTTTACTACTAACAAAGGAAATGTGCAAATTTTATTTAATGTATATAACTACGTATGAAACGCGCGAGCATCGGTCATAACACTCTCAGCACTGGCTGCAAACACCGTCGAGTGTAATGATCGACTTAGTTCACTTGTAACATGCAATTAGGTCAAGTAAATTGTAACTCACTTGTTGCTTTTGTTTCTCAAACTCATCCTTCAGTTTGTCGGCGTTGCTCTCGGCGGTCTGCGCGTGGCTCGCCAATCGCTGCACTTCGTTCTGGAGTTCGGTCATAGCTGCGAATACATGTACTATGAGAGATGGGCCGAACGCATTATTTTTCGGGATATACAGAACGAATATGTTTTTTCTATGTACATGTCTTTTCTGCTCTGTTTGAGCAATGATATCGAAGTTGGTAGAACGCTTGCCTCGGTTACGAGGATCGCAGGTTCAAACCCCGCTTTGCACCTCTGGGATTTCTGGATTTCATGTGCGAATCTCATTTTCAACTACGATTATCACTTGTTAAACGGTGAAGGAAAACATCGTGAGGAAACCTGCATGTCTCAGAAAACCCCTCAAAAGACGTGTGAAGTCCGCCAACCCGCACTAGGCCAACGTGGTGGACTATGGCCTAATCCCCCTTGCATAGCAACAACTGGGGTGCTCCCAGCAGGGAGGCCCGTGCCCAGCTCTGGGACTATAAAAAGGGCTGGTATTATTATATGTTTTTTCTGAGTGAGTGTAACACTTTTAACCGACTGATATAAATTTGTGATACACCTATTATCTAAAGACTACTTCAACGACAGCAAATAATTATGTTAGCACCAATTTTTTTTGTGTGTATAAAATTTTCTTTGTGTTTAAGTACTTATATCTATTGAACAACTCCACCCTTTGTTTTAATCTTCATATTAAACCCATTTGCGAAGATTTGTAATTAGTTTTGGCTTATGTCCTGTACACAATATACTTAATGTAATGTGTCTGTAAATCTTCCTAAAAGTAAGTAAATAAATAAATAAACAGTTTATGATATTAAGAGGCACAATGGTTATTGCAATGTATAATAGTTACCGAGCACACGTTCCTGCTGCGCGCGCTGCTCGGCCAGCAGCCCGCACTGCCGCTGCTGCTCGACCTCGTTGTACGCGCGGTTCGCCTCCTGCACAAGGAACGAACATTCATTCTTATTTGCTTGTGGGTGCTTTTTCGCAGTTTGGCCTGCAAACTTATATACGTTTTAATCAATTTACAATGGCATAGCAAAGCATTATACAGATGAATAGCGTTTTATAAAACGACGACAACCTTCAATAAATATGGTGCTATAATGCATTTAAGCTAGCGCCAAATATACGAGTCGCGTCTGCGCGCTGGACGCGGGTCGCTCAGCTCGCTCGTCGCGGCGCGCTCAGCTCGCTCGTGTACCTAGTGTAGCTACCTGCAGCTGCTGCGCGAGGTCGGCGGCGTGCTGCTGCGCGAGCATGGCGGCGTCGCGCGCGGCGGCGGCCTCCATGGCGGTGCGGCCCGCCTCCAGCGCGGCGCGCTCAGCTCGCTCGTGTACCTAGTGTAGCTACCTGCAGCTGCTGCGCGAGGTCGGCGGCGTGCTGCTGCGCGAGCATGGCGGCGTCGCGCGCGGCGGCGGCCTCCATGGCGGTGCGGCCCGCCTCCAGCGCGGCGCGCTCAGCTCGCTCGTGTACCTAGTGTAGCTACCTGCAGCTGCTGCGCGAGGTCGGCGGCGTGCTGCTGCGCGAGCATGGCGGCGTCGCGCGCGGCGGCGGCCTCCATGGCGGTGCGGCCCGCCTCCAGCGCGGCGCGCTCAGCTCGCTCGTGTACCTAGTGTAGCTACCTGCAGCTGCTGCGCGAGGTCGGCGGCGTGCTGCTGCGCGAGCATGGCGGCGTCGCGCGCGGCGGCGGCCTCCATGGCGGTGCGGCCCGCCTCCAGCGCGGCGCGCTCAGCTCGCTCGTGTACCTAGTGTAGCTACCTGCAGCTGCTGCGCGAGGTCGGCGGCGTGCTGCTGCGCGAGCATGGCGGCGTCGCGCGCGGCGGCGGCCTCCATGGCGGTGCGGCCCGCCTCCAGCGCGGCGCGCTCAGCTCGCTCGTGTACCTAGTGTAGCTACCTGCAGCTGCTGCGCGAGGTCGGCGGCGTGCTGCTGCGCGAGCATGGCGGCGTCGCGCGCGGCGGCGGCCTCCATGGCGGTGCGGCCCGCCTCCAGCGCGTGCGCGCTCAGCTCGGCCTGCAGCGCCGACAGCTGCTGCAAGAGCGCCGCCTCCGACTGCACGACAACAATTTAATATAAACTACAATACGTCTCAAGTACCAGAAAGGGTAGATTTAGGGGCAATACGCTGCAATATATTTTCGCAGATGGTGTTTAGTCCCAAAGTTAAAGACAGCAACTCAATTGTTACAATATCGGACATAATCTCAGCGCGAGGAAAATCCGGGCCATCCACCACACTAGACGTGAGCGGTTTGCGAAAATCAAACAGCTTTTGAAAAAAATATTTTGTCTACCGATTACATATCAGTTTGAGCTAGAATTCCATATGACGATCTCGCCCCTAGAGCTATCTATTACTACTACACACGCGCCGTGATGTATGTACCTGATAGTTTGTTCTGAAAGTAAATGTAGCGATAATTGCCGTTTCTAATTTAACTAGTGTACGGGATACAAATGTAGAGTATTTCTGTAAACCCTTACCTCAGAGAGTCTTTGTATGTGCATTTCCATCTGGACTCGCTGCGCTTGCGCCTCGCCCTCCGCGCTCAATTTTGATTGAAGCTAAAGAAATGCAATATTATATTATTTTATAACTCTGTTCAGACACACAGGAGAGCGATTTGAGTTACACATTTGCGCAGACAATGAATGAACCATTAATCCCAATCATTAAAAAAAAAGTAATAGGGTGCACGAAAGGAGCCACCCCAAGCGTTGTAGTGTCGCAATAAATAAACGTTCCATTTTTACAATTTTGGTATAGACCACAAAAAATAGCAACAAAACGATATAAAGTAGATTACAAACAAACCAGAACACTCGTCTGGTGTTGGCCTTATATACGTCCGCTTTGAGGAATACATGAGATAAAACTATTTTTAAGGATTTTATCGCGTTAATTTTTTTGTTTTTACGTTCCCGACGATTCAAATCCGACGCATCAATATGAATTCAGGAGAGCTAGTAATCGGTGGTGAATTGATTATTATTGAAATATGTCGAATGATGTTGAGTAGTGTTACTCACGAGCAGCTTGTCCTGCGCGAGCTGGTGGTTGTCGTCGAGCAGGCGCTGCGCGCGCGCCTGCAGCGCCAGCAGGTCGGCGCGCGCCGCCGCCGCGCCCGCCGCGCCCGCCGCCGCGCGCGACCGCTCCGCGTTCAGGCTCGCCCTGCCCACCCGCACCACACATCCATTAAACACCTTACCGACACATATTCTTCTTCTTTTTTAGGTTGGCAATCGGCTACAAAATAGTGCCATTTGTGCCAGTGATGAGTCAATAAATGGTTCCTAAATATAAGTACCCCTGATGATAATTAGGATGTAAATGACGATGATGGTGATGAAATGTATCCCCTAACCCTATCAGTAAAGCTGTGGATACTAGACTGAAAATTAAATGGACATGTTGAAAGCATTTGAAAAGTCAAGTTATATCTGTTTCAATGATTTCGAATATTTTTATAAGCAAATTACATAATAGCCCTGCTGGAATATTCTGTATACACCCATATTTTCTGAACACTATTTCAAAGTAGATTATCAGTGCATTCGGGTCCTATATATTTTTTTTTTACAAAACACTTCATCTGTTAAATTTATTAATAGAAGTTTTAATTTTGAAGTCTGTCCGATGATTGATTCATACCTTAGCTCCTTCAGTTTAGCGTGCAATGCTTGAGAAGCCTCCACCTCGTCGGCGAGTGCCTTCTCCTTATCGGCGAGTTGTTTCTTCAACTTTTGCATCGGATCATTGGGGCCCTAAAATAAACACATTACTTCCTTTTTTGTTCCTATCGTACATCATACAATATAAATTATGGAATAAAATTAACAAATAATAAATCAGTATTTCCTGATAACTAGATTCAAAAGTAATTATGTAGTTTATGGTACCTACCATAACTTTGACTATAGAACCTAGTGATGAAAAATTTTGTACAAAAATTGGTCGTCAATACACTATAATAATTTTCCAAATCGGTTCATAAGTGACGGAGATCTGTTGTAACAAACATATAAAAAAAAATACAACCGAATTGAGAACCTCCTCCTTTTTGAAGTCGGTTAAAAATGTGAGTCCTTATACTCTACTGACTAGTTATTATATATTAGTGTGGCACACAGGAGAGCGTTCAGCGAGCATGTTTGCTTGAATAATATAGGTAGCTGGTATGCGCAGTCGCAGAACGCTCTTCTGTCGGCTGTGGGTGTATATTCGACCTCGGTCCACTCGGAGTGCTCGGGCAGCGGGTCGTGGTGCTTGTTGAGCAGCGCGTCGGTGAGGATCTGGATCTCGGTGCGCGACAGCGCGGCCTCGCGCACCACGCGCACCAGCTCGCCCACGTTCACGCCGCCGCCGTCGCCGGCTGCTGACGATACACTCAAACTCAAACATTTATTGCAAACTATGTGTTCATTGGTCTTACATTAGTTTTAGTACATATGACATAGCGGCCTTCTTCAAGCTTTGCAATGTTGAGGGGCTAGTTCTACCTACTAAACACGATTCTTAAATACTAGGTACAGGAACATGTCAATAGAGTTGTTTTTCAATGCTTACACCACACACGTTATGGGCTGTCCATTTATAATGTAACACGTTTTTGGGGAGGATACGGTCTGAACAAATCTTACAGTTCAACATTCTTGATACAAATCCCTTAATTTCACTTACATAAGGGGGTGGGGGGGTCAAAAAGTAGGCAATGAATGTCTTACGGAAGGCGTCGTCCTGACTAGCATACGATCGCACAAGCAAACAAAGCGATTTCGTCGCACGATGAAAATTAGTACTGTGCTCGCGCGATGACTTGCGAACTTCAATTAGGACACTAATGAGATTTGTATGTTTAATCAAGTCTTGGGACGAAGTCGCATCGCGATCGCCAGCCAATTAGGACGAGACATTACACCTTCTGCCTTTTATTTTTTCTGTTGGAAATCAGCTCCAATATTTTGCCACTTTGGCCCCTACTTTCTTACTTGTTGATTAAACGATTTCAGAAACCCTAATTGATGATGATGACATGGACTAGCTTACCTCAATCACTAAAATGTAAGTCAGTAGTTTACTGAAAATTTTACTGGACATCTTGCTTTTCATTTTAAATTTATGAAATCATTACGTAAGTACTTTTATACATACGAAACAAAGTTCATATTTGTATCAGCGACGTCTGACATCTGACCTCAGAGTAAACTATATAATAACTACATAGTAACATACAATGTACAGACTTTTATCATATCTCGATAAACATAGCTGGGTATATACAATTGATCATGTCAATTTATTCCGACAGTAATTAAAATTGATGTAATAATCTATAACGAGTGGCCTTATCATTAGTACTTACAATATAATGTATGTACCAGATAGGCATTTCTAGTGACTTAAGGAACTACATAGGACTATTACACCAGCCAATATCGATATAACTTCGTACAATATTTAGTAGAAAATTATATTATAATGATGTAATTGATGCTATATTTATACAACTTTTTTCCTGTTTTAAGTTTATAATGGACCATAAATACTCACCCATAAGTGACAGCACATTAGGTTCAGCCTTCTTCTTCTTGTTCTTCCCGCCGGGCGGTGAGGCGGCCGGCGGCTGCGCGGGCGCAACCACGAGCGCCGCTTGCTTCAACAACTTGTCAGTGGTCAGCTCGCTAGGCTGGGGAACGTTCAGAGGGGGGACCACTTCCTCGCGAACCACCTCCACAATTTCTTCGGTAGGAGGTTTCTTTTCCGCTTTTTTGCCTATTTATTTGCAGATAAATACGGATGTTTTTAATTTATTACAATATACGGGGCCATGCATGTGTTAATTAAAATGTGGTAGGTACTTAAATCCTTTATTAGTCGAGTCCTAAAGTATATAAAAACATACTGATAAGCTAGGAAGTGTGAGTAGGTATAATATATATTCCCATAATCTAGAACATCTTTTTTAACTTGTAACTATGTCACGAACCACACTCATAAATAATATTTTTTAAATCGTGTGGAAGATATTAAAAACCAATTACCTTTGCGCTGTTCCTTGGCGCCTTCGCCGCTGTTGTGGCGCTCGCGAGCCACATCTTCCTTGGCGGGTTCGGCGGGCGCCGCGGGCTTGGCCGCCGCCCTGCCGCCCTTCGCCTGCTTCACCGGTTTAGCATCCTTCTTTTCAACGACCTCTTCCACTCTTTCTTGTGCCTTATAACAATTAATGAAACAAATACGTTAAGTTCTATTCAATTCGCAATGCTACGTGTAAATTAAATTTTCAAAACTTTACAGTCCCTAATTGAAAATGTTACGTAAGAACCAGAAAATTAAGCCCCCAATACGCATACCAATAAAAAGCATGCGTATGAAAATGTCCCATTCAAATTCCTATAAATAGTATATGTAGTTCGCGTATTAACTGCTATTTCATGTCAATGATCAACACATGCTAGCTGCTTGCAGCACAGTTTTGAAAGCCACTGGCATGCTTGTGCCACAAATCCCCCAGCCGCCCCGTGCGGTTACTTGCATGCTTAGAATCATACGGCCTGCGCTTTTATATCAGAGTGAAATACACCTGCAAATAGCATGCATGTTCAAGTTACTGCAACACAAGTCAAGACTTTTATTACAGTTATTATATCTCATTGTGTCCGTCCTCTTACTTATTTCGTAAAAGAGAATAAGACAAAATGGATATATGTCACATTATTTGACATAAAGGTCGACCGTCCTACGCCTGCTGGTTTATCGTTATGTGAGTAACATGCATGTGTATTGCGGGCTTAATGAGTAGCACCAGATAAATTGCTACTTGATAATAAAATAAGCGAATTCGAACATACATGCAACAACAAGGATCTTTATGTAGAAGTATAGGTACAGATGATTCGAATATGATTATAACTAATTAAGAACATACAAATAAAATTACGACTATACTGAGTTACATAATGTACCTGATCAATTATTATTGACTTACATAATTACTTTTTGTTAATTAAGAACAAAGAAGCCCGCCAAGTTCGTGGTGAATCACGCACACACAGGTAAGGTTCCGTAACTATATCAATAACGGACACTTATCGTAGATGACTATGTAAACCAAAGACATGAAACAAATCTTTATTTGAAGTTAAATCTCTAGGCGTTAGATGATGAATAACTCAACATTACCTATAGAGGAGACCCCACGGAGTATACACAGAGATGTTCTAACAAACTATGCCCTGTGAGTCTTAGTTAAGCCCTAACGTCATCACGGTGGGCGTTAGTCGGGCTGTTAGTCGTTCTTTGAACAGCACGCTCGTGCTTAAAGATGACGCCACATGGAGGGGACGTTTAGCTTCACAATCGCGTGCCACGCATCGTTTTATCGGAAAATCGTATTCATATAACAACTTCATCTCTATATAAACTTCGTGGGAGGCACTCTAGCATCATTTTTAATACACATATTACAGACAATTCTACTAAGCTTTTATAGCAAAAATTATAAGGGTGCCTAAATCGACTAGGGACTCATAATTATGTAAGCCGATTTGTTTTAAAATTACACCTAAACATGTAATGATACTAAAAGTTCATGCATTGTTATAACGATACAATTGTACATTTATAGAGCATACAAAATAGATTTATTACTCACACACTTTCCGAAGATAAAAGTAACAAAAATTTTAGGCAAAATATCTACACTATTCACTGCAAATACACTAATCACTAAAAACAATACACAAAAACAAAACAACGGACATCAATTTGCGAGGACGCAGGAACTCACTTTTTCCATGACAAGCGTTGAATGCAACAACTCGAATTCGTCCTTAGGGTGCATTTCCTCAAAGTGGTTGACAATGACGTCCGACGTCTCGGGCACTGAGCTGGGATCGCTAACGCAACTCGGATCCTCTTTGTTAACAAGTATCGGCTTTACTTTGGGATCCTTGCCGCGTTTGCGGATCTGCAGACAGTAGTTGCGTGTACAGTACACAGCTCAACCGAGACGCGCCGCAGCTCATGCGGATTGTATGTACATTAACCATGCACCATCCCATTAACCTCCCTCACCTTCCTTGGTATCAGTGCAGTAGGACTAAGAATTAACGCCATAACCATAATCCCTTTATTTTGACCCATTTAAACCAGATCCATGCAAGATACTAAAGTTGATAAAAAATTAATATAGTGAATCAATTTTTTCCATATGTTAAGATGACTTTAAGATATTTTAAGTGAGAGAACTCAACATGCTTCATGGTATAACATTTCCATTGTGGAGCAACCAGCCAATAAATATGGAACATATTCTCAACTTTGTTAATGTATTGCAAGAAAATTATGAATTATGATAACAACCATTTGTGATGTTATTAAATTATAATAGCATTTACACAACTGTATAATTATGCAAATAACCATACTACCCATGTATGAAAAATTCATAATTATTAATCGAGTAAATATATAATTCAAGAACTTTTAATTGTGGCATGAAAGCACTATATGTACACAGATTGACTTAAAATAAAATGGGACATCTAACCATTTCAATTGTACAAATTTATTATGATCTTAATACCAAAATAGTAATTTTCATGTATCAATAAACAGGTGTTTATTGATACATGAAAACTACATGTGTTTTACTAATTAAAGGCCATTGTTATGGTACACATTTAGAAACTTATTAATTAAAAGATAATAATGTCAAATCACATTTTCTACAACTGTATAAAAGATACGAGAGTAGGTTGAACATCAGTGTAAACATTTTAAAATCAACGATTCAATAAACTAAGTCCAACAGTCAACATGATGAACTAGTTTTGTACTAAGTAAATAATGTATGTACAGGTAGATTCAAATACTTCAAATACTTCTCCTAACTCGTGAGTTTTTTATTAGCAAAGCATGCTGTTTTGGGCTAAAGTATATCTTAATGTGTCACATGTGTCTATTGCAAAAATGAATACATCCATCACCATCTACAATCTAAATCATAGTAATAATGTCAATTCTAAACTTCAAACATGACCTGATTTGGCATCTCCTAAATTATTAATCCATATAATTTCAATGTTTCAATATATATCTACTATATAAAAATAAGTCGGGTTTTCCTTCCTGACGCTATAACTCCAGAACGCACGAACCGATTTCCACGGTTTTGCATTCGTTGGAAAGGTCTCGGGCTCCGTGAGGTTTATAGCAAAGAAAATTCAGGAAAAAATTCAACAGAAAAGCGGGAAAATCTTTTTTCACATAGCCATCTCTGATACATAGCATGTACTACAAACCAATATTTTAAGTAGATGGCGCCGGTGCGTGATACATTGTTTGACAGCTACTCATTGTTCTCTGCTCAGTTAATTTCATGTGACAAACCGGTATTGTGTTCACTGTAAAATTGTGAAAAAAGAGTAAAAAAAAATAGTTTCCTAACATTTACCATCACATCAATCACGTGTATTGTGCAAATTGTTATTCAATTTCAACAGCAGGCATTTGTCTTTAAGGTGGTAAGTTGAACTGTGTAAATTATGTGGATCGTGCATTTGAGGTTAAATTCACCACTCTGTTCATAGTCCAAAATGCCTAGAGGGCGACGTGCGAACATCGGCCGCCGCACAAGACATGCAAGCCAGCAACAAGTGTATTCACAGAACTTAAGCGAAGAAAGACAAAATATAATAAGAGAAAATGCCCGATTGAGACAACGCGTGAGCACACGAAGATCATTGGCATCATACAATCGCTTGGCATTCCAACATGATCCCTCTGCGAACTACAGTGATGATGAAAATTTAGATATTGGACCAATGACGACTATATGCCGATATTGCAATGCGTTAAAGTTCAAAAGAGAAACGGCTGGATTGTGCTGCGCAAGTGGAAAAGTCAAACTGGATCCATTACTTACACCACCACAGCCACTGAAACCATTGTTCGATGGAAGTGATCCCGATTCCAGCCACTTTCTTCAACACATCCTTGAATACAATAACTGCTTTCGCATGACTTCCTTTGGAGCTAATATCATTCGAGAAGGCGGCTTCATGCCGACTTGCAAGGTAAAAGATATAACACACATAACCAATCACTCACTCCAACACAATGAATTGCAACACATAACAACTACATATACACCACACACTACACCATCACACGATCAGAAGTTACACCGTATTCTTCAACAAATGATTGTTTGCAATTACAGATACAAGGACAAATATATCATTTGCATGGTTCAATGGTGCCAACACCAGATGAACCGCATCAATTTCTGCAAATATATTTCATTTCGTCGATGGTGGATCAGCTGAATGTGCGGTGCAATATACAGGGAACACAACAGTTAAAGAGACGAATTATTGAACAGTTGCAAGCATTTTTTCACGCTAATAATGCTGTGGTTAATATGTTCAAAACAGCTTTGGAACGAATGCCATCGGATACGCACAAATTTGTCATAAGAGCTGATTGTACCCCAACCGGTCAACATGTGCGAAGATTCAATGCACCCACCGTTAATGATGTTGCTGCAATTATTGTTGGCGATCCAACTAAATCGCGAGACATTGTCGTTCAGCGAAGAAGCAATATCATGCATCGTGTAAACGAGACACATCGTTTGTACGATGCGTTACAATATCCAATCATTTATTGGCAAGGGCAAGACGGATACGACATCACGTTGAAGATGGTCGATCCAATTACAGGTACAATATTCACACACTAATTATTGCTATTATTGCTATTATTGGTTTCCATTAACAATTCATTTAATTTTGCATTTTCAGGCATATCAACGAATAAAAATCTAAGCGCAATGAATTACTATGCGTATCGTATGATGATTCGTACACATGAGAAGAATGTCATTCTGAAGTGCCGTCGGCTATTCCAGCAATTCGCTGTCGACATGTATGTCAAAGTCGAGACCGAACGTTTAGCGTTCATCCGATTCAATCAGGCAAAGCTACGATCTGAGGACTATATACACTTGCGTGATGCTATATTCATTCAGATGGTGATGTTCAGAATATTGGACGTCTGACGATTCTCCCATCATCTTATATCGGAAGCCCACGCCACATGCACGAATACGCTCAACCATCCGCTTTGTTTGTGTTAACGTCAGACCAAAAAATAAAAAATGTGGTTTACCAAAGAGCACTTCAATGAAACGGATAATTTGCGGACACATATAACGGTTCGATTCAGTATTTACTTTGGATTCACTTTCATTTACTTAGAGAAGTTCAACTAAATAACACTTCATTTTTGTAATCGAAATGAATTCATTACTGTTGTGAAATGAAATAAAAATTTTCCTTTTCAAATATAAAACAAAAATAAAATTTTTCTTCATCTTTTAATCACCAAACGAAATGTTGCATAAAACGAAGCCATCTGGTGGCGAAACGGAGTTCGCCGGGTTTGCTAGTTCCATTATAAACTTAGCTTACCTTGACATTAGGTGGAGTATCTCTTGACACATCAACCACTATCGGTGGGCTGAATTCAACGTGGCCTTTGGCTGGTGGTACAGAATCATCTTCAACTCCGCTCTCAGCCGGTGCTTCACTCTCCAGCTCGCTACCAGTCATTGCAGCAGTGTTCTCCTTATTCTTCTCTTTCTTCGCTAACTATGTTGTAAGTAATATATTCAATTAAATATTAGCACATAGATATGCTTTTTAAATGATCCCCTTTTTATTTTTTTATAATTATTACACAAAAAGGAATTTAGTGAAAATGTTAGTAGAGGTGGGTCTACTCACAAAATATGTTTGCACCTATAGTGTTAAACACAAAATCATCCTCCAACAACAATACAACTAAAATGATGCAAACCTATATTTGCATCATTTCATTCAATGCAGGCATTACATATAGCTTTAGGCTTGTATTATAGACAAAGTATATGAAACATACATAGATATTAAACATCCATGACTCAGGTACAAACACTTGTGCTCATCACACAAAGATTTTCAAGAGGGTCACTAACAACTCTAATTGTTGAAAAACATATATAATGTTTGATGTACTTGAGTCTTATTTAGTATATAATTATTGAATAAAAAACCTTATTACCTTCTTATGGGCCTTCTTTTCTTTCTTTTTCGGCTTGTTTTTGCTTTCAGCAAGAGCCAGTAGTTCAGTGGTGGCTCTGCGTTGTTGGGCAATGGCTTCTTCATAGCTAGTGCCCGAGGTTGAGAACAACCCCATGAGCAGTAACATCGCCAGACCGGCTACCCCTACCCCACACAGTACTAGCAGTGCCTGCAGCTCCATTGGATCTGCTGCACGCTCCTACCTTCGGATACAAACAGAAATCAAATATTCGCAAGTTGATAGAATGACTTCGATTTAAATAACGTAGGTAAAATAACAAAATAACTTAATTGTGTAGGTAAGCAGGTTTCATTCAACTCTCAGAGTTCAAGAGGCACCTTACTGCCTACTATATAAATATCTACATTTGCAGGTAATTTTTACTTATAGCTTATGGAATATACCCACCTCACTACCGACAAGATCTGAGGAGAAGGTCCGGCCTTTTAATATCCGTAGTTTTCCAGAAAACACTTGGAAACTGTTTTACAAAATGAAGGTCCAGTATAACAAGCTGACACGTAAGCAATGACACATGTCAAAGGTTATTGACTGACAGACCTTTCGCTCGAAAGATAATTATTACTCTGATAAAAATTCTACATTACTACATAACGAAATGAAGATATTTATTAGTTCTTTTGTTTATTAAGCAGATCTGGCGTTAATAATGTAGTCATAAATTAAATACAATCATGTTCCAACAAGAAAAACCTGATTGCTATATACCAACATCCACCATTTATCAAGCTAGTTCGATAACCTTATTTTATTAGAAGTACCTGTATAAATAAAGTCCGGTGACGACAGCTACTTCAAACTATATTATACCCAAAAATTAGACTAGATTACAAGGCGTCACAAAATAAAATGATAAAGTAAAATGAAATGAAATCGCCTCCGGTTGATTCCGACTCTTCTTTTACACACAACCACAGACTAATAAGAGAACTAGTCACACAACCAGAGCACAGATATCGCACAGAGAACTTATATATATAGAAAAAAAACCGGAACTGTGTAAGCCTATGCACGGGTTTTGATTGGGTTTTCGAACGACTTAACTACTGTCAGATTCGTCTTCCGCTTACCCATTCGCTAAGCTTACATTAGGTAAGATTCGGCTAAGCTTTTAAATTAAAAGGAAAATCCTTTCGAAAGGGTTTCCCGTATGTCTACGTATTTCATGGACAGAATACGTGTTTTTTATTTACTTTCGATTCAAGAGGGGTGTCCTGGCACCCTGGCTAACTCTTTCCCGGGTTTCCATAAAATGTTACTTATCCTCAATGGGTAAGTATTATTTTATGGAATCTTATTAAATATCATGTTAATCAGCAGCTTGGGCTCGAAACGTATAAAGTGAGTTAGGAAAAGGAAATTTCCAGTTTGGGAATAGAAAAAACTTCCAGAAAAAAGAATAAGTACAACTCTTCTCGTAAAACAACTGTAGCACAGTTTGGTAAACTTCTCTCATTAGTCTGTGGTTTAGTAAGAGTTGCAACACTGGCTGTCTGTTGTCTGATTTATGTCTGATCGTTTCTTTAGCTGTAGAAATTTTTGTCAATTAATAAACAGCTGTCTTAATTTAGTATTCACAATAGTCTTCAATGCCTCTTTTGTGCCTAGTAATAAAGTGGGGAACTTGTGAAATTTTAAAACACTGATGTGTTAGTAGTAAAAATACTAGAAGAAATCATCTTGATCCATCTAATCCGAGAATGTCGATTCCTCCACTCGTTTGCAGCACTCCTCCGCCACCCGATCAGTGTGATGACGATAAGGACCACGAAGACTTTGATTTGGCATATAGATGTAAGTGCTTTTCGAATTAACTTACCAATGAATATGCTTATATTCAAGGATACAATCATGGTGGTTTAAGACCACTAAAAATAAACACAATGCGAAAAGAGTGTAGGTAGTGGGTACTAGGGACAATACAATCTTAACTAGTTACATTTAAAAGTGAAATATATTGCTTTTCCAACGTTTCATACTCTCTCTATTATCCATAGGCCAGTATTCAATCAATTGTATGAGATGTAAGAGATATAGTGTGTCAAGCAGGGCTAGGTCATAATAACTTTCTTTTCATAGTGTAATAAGCATAATAACAATTCGGAATTAGTACTGTTATAATTTTAAATGCTACTGTTATAATTATTGAGCTTTACTTGGTTTAAGTATTTCAAATCTAATGACAGATTTTCAACTAATCCCTTCATACATCAACTCAGACTCCATGACAAAACAAAGTTGCTTAGTGGTTAATCATTTTATATATTTATTTAAATATAAAGCCTTCAACATTTCACATCATTAGATAGTAACATCCTTAGACTATGGCTAACACCTATTTTCAATTGCATGATCTATGTGACAATCACTCCCTCGTAATGACCCTCATATATTGTGTAACTTCACCAACCATTGGAGTTCAACAACAATCTTGAATTTTGCTACAATAAACTTGACATTGATTGAATACCTACCATTTGGTGGGTGAGGTCATTTGAAGAAAGAAATATGTTCTTTCTTTCTTTGCAAAAAAGGAAGAACAACCATTTGTTGTATGTATGTATTAATTTGAACTTAGCCTTAGTGAAATTTTGATTAATAAGGATTTGTCAAAACTGATAATCCTCATTCCTGGTTGACTATACTTTTGGCAAATACTCATATCATGTCAAAAGCACTAAGTACCATGCTAATGGTGGTTATATTAGTCCAATATTATGTAGTTAGTTAAACATTTATAATTAATTACATTAGCTTAGCTCTACATAATTAATCAAAAAATATTTAATTAAATTCTATATTCATAATCATTACTTATGACTTACTAGCATGGACTGTAGCAATATTTTAAGATTTTTTTTCTCAACAGCATATTGACAATATTTTGATACTATAACATTCCTATTATATTTGTGTTAGTTTACTTTAGATAACATCATTGTGTGGTTGCATATTCAACGGATTTTTTTAACCATCATAAAGTCATATCTCTTAATGCTACTTTGCAACAAAAGAATGTTCCTTTCCTGAAAATGTATCTGTTGGTGTAAATATTTTTGTAAACTCTCTGCGTAGTAGTTGTATTTCAATAATTATATTATGACTAGATGTAGTGCACCAATACATCAACTGTATAGTCCCAAATTAAGCAATGGACTGGAGGTGAGCCCGGTATGAAAATCCATGCCATTGCTATACACATCAGTGCTCATCACAAAACTTGCCCCTATTGAGATTTAGTTCTAAGACCCTAGTATAGAAAGCAGAAACATTTTTTTATATAAATTTCCATTGCAATATTCTATTAATGACCCTGTATTGTTCTCCATTTTCAGTATCACAAGATGGAGATGAAGATGATGCATATGATTATGGTAGTTTCTCTTCCTACAGCAATTACCAAACAGAAAACAGACCATGTGACAAGAAAGAAGAAAATATTCCCAAACCTATTGAAAGTGAAATTCAAAAAGAAACAGAATATGAAAATAGTCAAAATACTGAACAATTTCTTGTAAATAATAACACTCTTGAAACTAATGACTTAGGGAACAGGAAAGTAAAATGTGAAGAAGACATTAATATTGAGGATTTAAATTTAGAAGTAAATGAAGAATTAGTTACCAACATTGATAATGAAGAAATTGAAATACAAACGCATAATGTTCATGATTTTAAAGAAACACAAGTTCCATGTGATGAAATTTCTGCTCAACATGTTAACTCTGATTCTTTATGTGGTAATGAAAATGTAATTGACTCTTTAGATATTAATAAAGACAATGCCCCAGATTTGGAAAAAGGATTAGATAAACAATTTATTGACACTAATGTAGCTAATGTAGATTCTGAAAACATAGTTACCTTGAGGAACACATATGTAGAATCTCCCATCGAAGTTGAAGAAACTATTGAGCCTTTGAACTCAGAAGAATTTTCAAAAGCATTAGAAGAGCCCCCAAAAATATATGAAACACCTCTAGAAGAAAACACCATGGATTATGATTTTGGAGACTTCGATAACTTTCAAATTGCAAGTCCTGAAAACGAAAACAAAAATGTTCTGACTGAATGTGATAATCCTTGGGAAAGTAATGAAAGCAATCAAGCAGATTTTGGCAGTTTCACAGCAAACTTTGGAGATAGCCAATCTCAGGTAGAGCCTACATCAGAAACAGAGCAAGTGCCTAGTATCAAGTCAGGTGATAATCAAACCCAAAAATCAGACAAGGATTTAGAAGATGATGATTTTGGAGACTTTGATGATTTCAAATCCTCTATAACAGCTGAAACAACTGAAACATCTATAGAAAATTACACATCTTATCAGGATGTACCTGTACTTAATTTGCAATCTACTGAAAATGAACAGCAAATAATGGAAAGTATTAGCAAAGTGTTAACTTCAATATTTGTAGAAGAAATTACAGAACCTGATAGTCAGTTTGAAGGGAAGCTGGAAGCATTATTGAGTGAAACATGGGGTCATTTAATGGAGACTGATGAGAGGCAACCATATATTGTCAATTGGAACAATTCCTTGGGACAAAAGACGCTTCTAAAAGCTTTATGCATAGACTCCAGAAATATTGTAAGTTCCTAGGCATGCATCATAAAAAATGTGTGATCAAAAAACTCCTTGCCTCATAGTTAAGATTATGAACTAATTAACAGGTGTAATCATTTTGGTCGATGTTTAAGACAAAGTATCAGTTTTTTCCTGTACCTACTTTTCTATTTAAGTATAATTCTTACTACTTTCAGTTATTTGGGCCTAAATGGAGTGCCAGCATGCCTAAATACGCGGCTAATTTAAGTGTAGCACCTCTCCAACCACAGAAGCCATCAAGCCCTTCAAATGCATCTCACAGTGATATCAACCCTGAACAGAGTTTAAGCAAGCCCACAACTTGGAGTGACCCCTTCACATCTGATGGACAAGAGTGTGAGTATCACTGTTGTCTTTTCACTATTTACTAAAAATAAGCATAATCCAAATTACATAATAATAATAATTGGCACATTATGCAATTCAATCAAGAAAACACGCAATAATGCACAATCCATTTTGTCAGAAAAGAAACAATAATATTATAATGAAATAACATTACAAAAATGTGTTTTTAATCAACGAAATTGAGCTTGTTCATACTATGTCACCATTGTAAAATGTCTTTTGCATGTCTTGCACTTGGATATTAACAACCACCCATGTGTGAACCTGCTTGTCCTAATCCTATAGTCACCTATGCTGAAGCCCTCCTCCTTGACCTAGAACACCTTATGGCCACCCTAGACCAGATGGCTCATAACCATTCCACACTCAAGATATCTGAACTTCTTTCACATGGTAAGTTATTGCTCCAACATGGTGCTATGGTGAGTTTAATTGGCAATGCCTCATGGTACTAATTTTGCTATTTTTACTAGGCTGTGTTTGTAAGTAATTAGCTAGTATTTGTGAAGAATTAAGGAACATTTTCTAATCATACTTGGATTTATTTGAACTAAATAATAGTCTCCAATAATATGTATTTTGTTTAGTGATGTAGTCCCCAAGTACTAATTGATATCTGTTGTCCATATTACAGCGTGCAATACAGAAAGTGATAGTCCTGGTATAACAACAAGGCCAACTGACCTGGATGTTTTTGAAGGTGCAATGTCAACAAAATCTGAGAAGATATACTCGAGCACAATAAGTGTACAGCCAATAAGGCAGATCAACTTGCCTGACACACATATCTTTACACCAACTGACTCTGAAACACCTCGGTCTAAAACCATACATTATGATTCAAATCCTACTGTTCTCTTACCACAGTGTGTCATGTCGGACACTAAAGAACAAGCTGAAAGTATGAGTAACCACATCGGCGAAATTGTTGGCAGTAGTAAGGAAGATGATAATGAATACTGGGAATTCCAAGATTTTAAAAGCACCTCGGAATCACGTGTCGTGAAAGAACACCATGTCCCGTCATTGGAAGACAATTCTGTCGCCACTACTTCTGACATTGCGTTCACCAAACCGAGCGTAGTTTTCCACACACAACCGTTACAACCAATCAAAGTGGAACCCACAATGCCGACACTGAATTGGCCTGAACCTGGCGAAGTCAAAGGTGCGTTCGATGATTTTTCAGATTTTGTGTCAGTTTCATCACAGCATAATGAAAAACTAGACAGTCCTGCGTCGGATAAACTATCTCAGATGGAGACCAGTAAAATTTATAAGCCTGAAAATTTGAATGATCTCAATGAGAAAAGTGAAAACGGCAATAAACCGGTTAACGACGATTTTGATGACGACTTTAATACCTTCCAGTCGGCGTTACCGTCTAAACCTACTATTAGTGAGTTTAATAAAAACAGTCTGGGTAACTCGAGTCAAATGTCATCAAGTCATATTCCAGACTTCGAGTATACATTTCCAAAAACGAATAGTCTTAAGATGGATACCATATCATTCCCAAGCATTACAAGACCAAATGAAGCTTTAACTCAAATTTTAGGTCATAATTCTAATACATTTGAAAATAAAAATATACTACCTTCTACCACACAAGTAGACACTAACGTCTTACAGCCCACACCTACCACATGTGCACTGAATACCCAAAATCAGCAGAAAACTGCTCAAATACTGCAACCATTGTCATTAGAAAGTTATTCACAGATTAACTGGCCAAGCCCAGGTATAGATTTACAAGATTTATCAAGATTCAATCCAGTCGAAACTCTTCAATCTTTAAAAAGCGATTTAAGCGTGAGTGGTCTCAGTACGGGCTCCTCGCCCGTCCACCACCAGAAAAGCAACGCTGTTAACAAAGTGTCAGACGACGATGTTTGGGGCGAATTCGTATCTAACAACCCCATGCAACCGCCGCAGCCGAAGAAGCCGCAGGTCTTTGCCGACGACGATGAATGGACCGATTTTATATCGAGTCCCAGCGCGAAACCGCAAAATGGCTTAAACACAATCAGCTTAAATGTTCACACGAACTCTAACATCCAGAAGCACGGAATGCAGAATAAATTTTCTATGAAAAGCAATAAAGGCCCTCTCGATATACCGACACTTAACTACATCACTCCCAAATCTAGCAATGTTAAGTCGTACAATGATAGGCACTTCCAAAATTTATAACAACACAGCAATTTATCGTTCTCGTAATTTATTTTAACTGTACTTAAATATGATAAGTATTATATAAACATATACTATGTAAATACGGTGGTGGTCTAAGTGTAATTTTTAATATTTTAAAAATATTTATATTAGACTAAAGTATTCTACTTAATCGTAGTCTTCACAATGCAGTTCTGCCAACAGTATACAACGTATTGTATCGACTATTAGAATATCGTTATTACACTTGCATATAGAAAAGTTGTAGATAGAAATTGGTGATTAGAAACAGACAAAGAAATAATAGAGACGGAGTACCGAAAACAACATATTGAAGGCAGTTAGCACGTAGGCGTTAGTTAGTAACACGTAAATTCGCGTGTACGTAAGGTCGTAATTCGCGTGTATTATACAAATCGGCTTGTTGTTTTGAGCTTCTATAAGTGGTTCCTGTCACTCTATCTGTATTATTTCTTTGCCTTAAGTGAGAAATTAGAATATCATGTCTTAGTGTGCAAGTATGAGTATCAAGTCCCGTCCTTAGTTGTTTTATTCTTGAAGTTTCGTCTATAGGTGTAGAACTGATATTGTTATATAAGGTTTATTCGGTAAAAGCAATACACGTTATTATAATTTTTTTAATCAGGTACTTTGTTTTATCTGTATATAATGTGAATTGTGTATAAATTGTTAATGTATATAGAATTATTGTGTATGTATCACAGTATACATTTTTAAAATTATTTTTTCTTATTTATTCGCTGGTGAAATGGAGCTCGTTTTTTAGGTAGTATTTTATGAGGCACTAATTAAAAAATATATAAGTGATGCACTGGCACAGATACCATCTAGTGGTACTTGGCTGCGCCCACATGGACCGCGAGGATAAGTAGCCTATATTTTATTTCAGAATATAATCTATGTAACAAATGAAATTCAAATCATTCCAGTTGTTGCTTGATCCTCAATCCAACTAACACACGACTACTATTCGTATTAATAGGATACAATAATTGGAGCTTATAAGATTTTTATTTTATTTCCTTTATAATGATGAAATCAACGCAAAGATAGTCCATGTTATTATATTTTTATCAGTAGCATCCACATATCTTACAAAGTGGATAATCTGCCACGTCCTCTTTCATATGTAAATAATGAAAATAATACTTATATATCCTTATAAAATGTTGTTTTATTATTTAACAAAAGTTAGGTTGTCATGTTCCGCGTCCGAGTGCTCTATGTCATCTTCCATGTGCGTACCAATAGTCTCCTTATCGTCATCAAGCTGTGTCACAAATTTGGGTAAATTATTTTCCATTGTTATCCTAAATTGACATTGCTCAAACTCCGGCCAGGATATGAATCTGAAAGTATGTAAAAGATTATTGTAATTTTAGATGTGAGCTATACAAATAAATGAAATTGGAGTGTCTGTTTGTAATATTAAAATAACCGCTTTTTACTGAATACATTTGGATATATACATGGTACATATACCAAAACAAAAATTTTAACAATTTTTGTGTGTCTGTCTGTTTGTTCCGGCTAATCTCCGAAATGGCTGGACCGATTTTGACGGGACTTTCACTGGCAGATAGCTGATGTAACAAGGAGTAACTTAGGCTACTTTTATTTTAGACCAGTTGTAACCCGCGACTTCGTCCGGTTTTTGTTAAATACCACGCGGACGAAGTCGCGGGTAACAGCTAGTGTAACAATACATTGTGTAGGTACACACTTTTTGAATACCGTTATCTTCTGCCTTAAGTTCAGGTCTCCGAATTCCGTAAATATTGTCATGTGAGGTAGTTCTGCATCATTTTCGCCTGGTGCTAGTTGTTTATTTGTGTCTGGGGGGTCCTGGCCAGTGATCAACCATACGCCACAGCCTGGTATCCATTGTCTGAAGCAAATAGGCTTATGTTTAATTGACCACCAGAATATTAAAACATAATATCCAACTTCTGAACCCCATTTTAATTTAACATAATAAGGCGTCGTACATCTTCAATAAAGATTCCGAATCCGATTTTTTTAGAATTTTCGTTAGTGCACATCACTGGAAAACAATTGGAGTGATTTTGATGAAACCTTGCCTTGTGGTCAAGTCAACATTTAGGATTATTTACAGCCTGAGGTATGAATTTCTTCCTCTAGCTAGAACAACAAGCTGTTGGTTTCTTCGCTGAAGGTTCAGAGTTTGAATCCTGGAAAGGGAAAACTTAGTTTGATGAGCATTAGTCCGCAAGACATATGTGGTTAATACCTATTTGAGTATTATATACTGGGATTGCCTGCAGTGCTCCCCGTCTGGTGATATTAAAGAGTAGTCAAAAAAATAGGTGAGCCCAACCAATTGTAAAAAAATAAAACTTACTCCAACATTGGTATTACCCTTGTCGATTTTGAAAACATGTGTGGCTTAAAGAAATACCATAACAATGGTAAATATTCAGATGGGCATGGCAGTATTTCTTTTTGAATGATATTTACAAGATATAACCTGTGCTGATCCATCTGAAAAAATAGAAATATACTTCAACCTTGACACCAGTTTTCTTTAGTTAGTTTTCATAGAGGGTAAGCTGCATAGCATACCAGTGTAACATTTTTGCTGGCTGAATCATATGTCCATGGAAGAAAATGAACTTTCGGCACACTTGTTAATACTTTGTAATCAAAAAGCATTTGAAATAAAGCTGGTATTGACTTCTGTTTGTTCATCTGTATTGCATTATCTGTAAGAAACTGAATCATTGAATATAGCAGAAATCAATAAAATTAATAAAAAAAAGTACAATAATAATATACTTCATAATGTTGTCCTGGCATGGTGATGAAGAGCTCCGGTCTTCCTAATTGATTTGTTGTCTTGTGGAATATGATATTATTAATTAAATGCTTTACAAATGATAATCCGGGCATAGATCCTACAATTGTTACTATTCTATCTGAAAAAGAAAGCTGAACATAAAGTTTTGTATTATCAAATTGTTTTGTTTTTCGATTTTAATTATATATATATATAATTACCAGTATTCTGCGTACACAGTTCACCAAGTAGTTCTTGGATTCTATTCCCTTGGTCCATTTTGTCTTGAAAAGCTAATTTCCACATACCAAAGAAGTCTGCTTCTTTATATGATATTCGACCAGGATATTGTTCTTGTAAAGCCTATAATGAAAATATATAATGTTAAACCAACATCTCAAGCATAATGCATTTGCTACAGGCACTGCTCTGAGATAATCTGGCACTGAATGTATTGGTTTTTTTTTATATAAGATTGTGTAATATCATTGAATGTAGAATACTTACACTTAAATGACTCGCAAATTGACCTGATGTTTCATACAAATATAGATGTTTATTAAACTCAAGCAATTCTTTACTCAAAAAACCGAAGCCTGGGTTTACTTCTACAATTGGGGACATTGGATTTATATGATTTTTAATCGTATTTCCAATTTCTTTGGCCGTTTTCTTGTTTATCAAGTACATACTCTCTGGTGCCTTATATTTTCTAAGGAGTGATTTGGGTACAACATTTTGAATTTCTTTATATTCTATAGAGCTATTTATGTAATTTACAACATCTACAGCGACTTTAGGAGGTGTTTTTTCTTTGATTTGCCGATTCTGTTTAGAACATAACCTCAAAGACATCTTTAAATGGTTACTTTTGGCTATAACATTAGAATAAATAATTGTTTTATGCATTGTTTTTAATAAAACTTCTGTTCTAGGTATGACTATTCTGCAGAGCTTGATTTTGTATACTTAACAAAAATAATCTTGAAATAGAATCTTGTCTACCAATAGTAAACAATGCAACTAACATTTTTTTTTTTTAAATTTGGCATCACCATAGGTATTTTGCCAGTGTCAAGTAATATATTTTTTTTCTGTTTTTGAGCATATGCACAGGCCCAAAGCCTAGGCTCAAGTAAAATACCCCCCATCCCTCAATCAGTAAAGTGATGGATACTTTACCGAAAGATTTTTCATGGATTTTTTGTGAGAAACTGAAAAGCCACGTTTCGTCACTCTGTTTCAATTACCTACACTTGTGCACTTTACCGAACCTATAATGGTTAATATTCCACATATATCACTCACTATAACTCGCAGGAACACTAGTTTTAGAAATTAAAACACAACTGACGCCATGACTTTTCAGTTTCCCGCCAAAAAAGCCAAACTAACATTTTTTATAACGGAGGACGGTACATCATAGACATACGTCAATCAAACAAGACAGACAAGTGTCAAACATTTTTTTATTCTGCTGCTGCTGCAAAATAGGACATCTTTTGCCAGTGTCGATAATTTTTTTTAATCGGTTTTAAGAATAAGTACCCCCTGATGATAATAATGATGTCCATGACGATTCGGGGTTGGGATTTATTTTCATCACCATCAATTAAAATACTGGCTTTCCTTGAAATTGAAGTTATAAATAAATACACCATCACGTCTATAGTCCCCGCAGCGGTGATCTGCAGTGCATTCATCGCCGATGGTATTTTTTCTATTGCCATTTTACCGGGCACATTCCTCCTAAACATGAGGGTATTTTCGGCAATAATCCACTGCACTGGCTAAACGGGGTTTGGTGAACTTCACACGACTTTCGACAGACATGCAGGTTGCCTCAGGATGCTTGCCTTCACCGTACAGCAAGTAATAATAATTATTCAAAATCAGATTCGCGCATGAAAATCCCAGAGGTGGGGATTTAATTCCTGGCACAATCTAACTAAGGGGTGTGTAAGTAATTAATTTGGGTGTAAGTGTAAAGTTTTAGTAGCCAAGCAGTGTTACAAAAACTTGGTAGCAGGTAAAGGTAACAATAAGAAGATGAATTACATAATATCCGTGTAGTTCCTAAAATAACATATTAGCAATACTTTCGGTACATACATACATCACACTTCACACTAATATTATAAACTAGCTGTTGCCCGCGACTTCGTCCGCGTGGTATTTAACAAAGACAACCGTTGACAACAGCCTGCTCGCCCATTCTGAGCCCGCGGGACGCATTGCAGGTTGCTATCAAACTTAATCAGGCGCTGCGCTGCAACATTGGTATTAATTTTTTTTCGTGAGATCCTATTTTTTTTTCTAAAATAAAAGTAGCCTAAGTTACTCCTTGTTACATCAGCTATCTGCCAGTGAAAGTCCCGTCAAAATCGGTCCAGCCATTTCAGAGATTAGCCGGAACAAACAGACAGACAGACAGACAGACGGACAGACAGACAGACAGACAGACAGACAGACAGACGGACAGACAGACAGACAGACAAAAATTTAAAAAAATGTTGTTTCGGTATAGGTAACGTGTATACATCCAAATGCACTTAGTAAAAAGCTGTTATTTTAATATTACAAACAGACACTCCAATTTTATTTATATGTATAGATGTGAAAGTTTGGATGGATGGATGTTTGTTACTCAATCACGCCAGAACGGCTGAACGGATGTGGATGAAATTTGGCACAGAGATATATTATAGTCTGGAATAACACATAGTCTACTTTTTTTTGTCCGGTAAAATGGACATACTTTTTAATTGCGGGTAACACCGCGGGGCGCAGCTAGTATTTAATATTTGTGTTTCACTTCACATCACACTGACCAGGTAGGTATGTACCTAGACCTACCTCCTTAATTTTTCCGTCCCGCCTAGGATGCGCTGGTTTCCTAGGATGGTAAATTGGTATCCAAACTTAACAATATCTACGCGTATAGTTAATATGAAGTGTGTAACTAGGTACTAATCATGTTAAGTCACTTCACTTTATAAAAGTAATTTGGTACGTACTTATTAGGTAATATATAAAAAAATCAGAACAACAAGCCATATTGTTATCAAATAAGAATAAATAAATAATTTAAAAAACATTCTTATTTTTATGCGGAATTGTTATAGGTAGGTTAGTAAGAAGTTAAGTATAGTATTATAATGTATGTATTCACTAGGAAGAATATAAAACATTGCAACCACTATTCAAATAGAATATATAGGTCAATACTTACTACTCAGTACCGTCTGAATTTGAAGCTATAGTGCTATTCTGTAACGACAATCTCATATCTCACGCGTGAATTTAAGGGTAAAATGTTAAATTTTTATGATTTTTACAATTCACTTTCGGACTCACGCGTGAGTTTTGAGATCGTCGTTACAGAATAGTACTACAGGGTGTCATATAAACTTTAAGGGCAGGCATATATAACGAGATGACACTATATAGTCAGCCGATTAGGACGAGGGTCGACGTGAATATACACTGACTGATGAAGATTTTCGGGACATTAGTCTCTAGACTGGTGTCTCCAGTGTCACGTGTTTCCGAGCATGCTTGGCCCTAGTATATACTTAAGGACCGACACCGGCGGCGGCGGTAGTTGAAGTATCATGTTCTGAATATGTACGTAGCTTAAGTACCTCCCTTTCGACAGCTTAAGCTTACAATCCTTTACTGATAGTGGATTTACGACACTCACGCAGGTACACTCGTAATCACAATGACGAATAACAACGGTGTTTAATGCACACTATATACCGAAATAAGAAGATATAGCTACAACATTTAATTAATTAATTATCATAATAATATCAGCTATGCTTGAATGCAACTGAAATGCTGACTTCGGGCAGGTGCCGTGTTATCAGAGGTGATTATCGCATTGCCCACTCATTGTTGATATATAAAGTATACTTTAGTAGCAGGACTTTCATTCATTGCGTACAATATAATTTATTTATGGAGATGAAGGCTGAATATCTAATACTATTTTTGTGTACGTTGCTGCAGCTCGCCTCCGTGGCCGTGCCCGCCTCTGTTATATTCGAGGATTGCGGTAAGTGAGTTTTACTATCTTTTATTCATCCAATCGGACTTCGAAACTATAAAAACGGATGGGTTACAAATGGCATTTTCTTTTGCCTAAGAAATATTTTTCTCTTGGCTATCAATGTGATTCTCAGGCATATTAAGTTCAAATAACAATAGACATATAAGCTGATAAGAATTAGGAATAAACCAACTTAGTAGGTAATTATTTATTTTGCAACCATCGACACAGGTATAGTGTCAAAGGTTTCCATTGTTCACGTTCTTGACGACAATTATTTGCCTAGGTTTGAGCAATCTAAGCCATGTTATTGTTAACATAGCCAGCCATACCTCAGAACAACTATTATCTGAGATATCTCTAGTACTTACTCTATTCCCTATCGCAGAACGCTAGGTGGTAACAACTTATTAGATAACGACAGCGTTCGTTAATCAGTTGTCCGTTAACTGAGGAAGGATTGAGTAATAAAATAAAAAGGATTATTATACGGATTAAATCAGGGACATTTACTATCTATGTAATAAAAACTCAAGTGTGCCTCAAATGAAACTAGTCTCTAAATACCTTAATAATTTTACGATTGACGGACTTTTTATCAGCAACATGAGTAGGTAGCTAGGGTATGATAACGACGAGATTCCTTTATGGTTAGTTTGTAATTTAATTACCTATTATATTTTAGGGCATTATTAAAAAAAATGTAGTCGATTCGAAATTTGCTACTTTTATGGTCGATTAGTACGGGTTTAAACTGCATATATACAGCATCGTTCCTGGTGGAATCGTCCAACTTTAATAATTAGGGTGCTTTCCACTAAAGCAGAGACGCACCCGTAATGTACAGAAATACTCAATAACGGCAACTAAATACGTTCATAACTCGTACTAACGGCGAGTTGCAATAATTCAACCTGCCTGCAACTATCGCGTGCGTCATCTAGTATGCGTTTTATGTCTATCCTCCTTGACTGAGTTCAACAAACACGTAACTCGTAACCCTCGCTTTACTTAACACAAAGGAATTTGAAAGATTCGGAATAGTCATCAATTATGTTTGCAACATAACAGATCTCATTATAAACGTACTTGATAACACGGATCGGAATTATCTGATAATAAATACAAATAAATAAGTACATGGGTACGTGCGCGCTAAGTTAATAAGTACGTAGGTGATTAAGTACCTAGTTTCATAAATAAATATCGCAGAACAAACACCGACGTCATGGTCCCATATACACTAGCACCCAGGTACAGGCTCAATTGATCAATACCTAAATCCTTAATTACATTAAAACTTAAACGAAGAAATACCTACGTCTAAGCATAATAATCACGATATTGTACAGAAATGTACGAATATACATTAAAATGTTGCACTATGTCTCCGAGACAGACTTGCATTTCATGTTCTTCAGCAGAAAATGTCGATCGCTTGGATAATTTTTAGCGTTCCTATTGTTGTAAAATTTAAGTAGATATTCAGCCAAGTATTTAGGCACCCACCTACCTATCTACATAAACGTGTATTTTTTTGTTATTTCCGCAGTGTTAGAAGGACAAAGATTAAGTACCTACTTATATGAGTTTCACCATTACTCATTCATTTATCAAATTACGTAGATATAGGTAGGTGAGTATAATGATATGCTTATTTAGCTTACCAATCGTTATAAATTTTTCGGTAAGTAGAGCAATAATAGTTTATCTAAGTATTCTATAATAAGAACTATATCTATCGCATCAATTATCTTTGCGAAATATAATGATAACTATCTAAAACTGATTTGTCGCTGACTAATCAAATAGCAAATATACTATATTAGATAGGAATAGTAAAGTAATAGGTATTTAGATATTGATTTGATTATCCAGTACTGCAGTTCTAAAAAAATAATAAAATGAAACTTTATTCTATACTAGCTGTTGCCCGCGACTTCGTCCGCGTGGTATTTAACAGAGACTCAGCCGTTGGCAACAGCCTGCTCGCGTTCTGATCCCGCGGGACGCATTGCAGATTGTTGCTATCAAACTTTAATCAGGCGCAGCGCTGCAACATTGGTTTTAATTTTTTTTCGAGAGATCCAATTTTTTTTTCTAAAATAAAAGTAGCCTATGTTACTCCTTGTTACATCAGCTATCTGCCAGTGAAATTCCCGTCAAAATCGGTCCAGCCATTTCAGAGATTACCCGGAACAAACAGACAGACAGACAGACAGACAGACAGACGGACGGACAGACAAAAATTGTAAAAAATGTTGTTTCGGTATAGGTAACCTGTATACATCCAAATGCACTTAGTAAAAAGCGGTTATTTTAATATTACAAACAGACACTCCAATTTTATTTATATGTATAGACGACACAATACCTAACACTCGAAGCACCACAGTTTTATGTTCCTACTATGTATTTGTATTTTGTTGTTATAAAAAAATATTGTGTAAAATCGTCTTGTTTTTTTTTTCCTTAGTTGTATGACAGATTATTTGAATTTGTACATGTGACACGTAAAAAAGTACGAAAACGAGCCGATTCTGACTGGCCAGATAAGTAGGTAGGTACATAGATAAAAAAAAAACTAAATATGTTTTAATGAGTATAACCTACCTACTACCTACTGATAATGTTGACCTCGGTGTGACCTAATGCCTACATTTATCGTGTAATCTTAGCTACGTATTTCAGCGTATGTAAAAATTATTCGCTCGTGAACCTGCAGGGTCTGCTTACGAGCTGAGGTCAGTGAACATTGAGGGGTGCGGCATGAAACTGCCGTGTTACGTTACCCTGGGGGACGACGTGCCCGTCGGCTTGGAGTTCTATGCCAGTGAGTATATGACCAGATCCCAACCGACTTCGCAGCCTCGTGAGGCACACTTGGCAATCGCCTCGCGAGGTTGCGCGATCAGTCTGTACACGCCCAATGATGAACTAAGTAAGTATAATTTGATAACTCCCGATCTCTGCAAATGCATAGTACTTAGTAATAATATTCGTATATGTAAGTACTTAGGTATTATAAAACATTCGTGCATTCATTCACAGTCAATACGGGCTGTCGGTAACAAGAATAATACTGACAATCAAGTTCTTAAGCTACCGGTAGTCCTACTAGTTTGGTCTGGGGGGGGCAGATATAAATCTCACCGTGTTGATAAATTTCGGTAATTGCGTAAACTGAAAGCGGACAAATAAGAAATGAACAACAGACTAACAAAAAAATCGTCTTTAAAATAACAAAAAAAAGCAAAAAATAATCTAATCTTGAAAACTATTTACCTTGTCTAACTAAATCAAATATGTCACGAATGTGAAGTTGGTGCCTAACAACCTCCTCGTGTTTAAAGTCGGTTAAAACGCAGGTATGAATAAACCTAGGATTTTTTTTCAAATACACATACCAGTAAGTATTTATATCGTAACTAGCCATGTGTCCGATCGGAACATAAAATATCTCCATACAAACTGACTCCCTAAGGGGTGGAATTTTCATTTTTTTTTGTCCGTCCTTAGTACACTTCTAGAGTACTCAAAGATCATAAACCTCAAATTTCAAATGTCTTGGTACGCCGTCTTAGGCCTATGCGTTGTCTGTCAGTCTGCCAGTGTTAGGAAAGATAATTTAAGAATAGATATAGAAATGTATATATATTTAAAAGGATAGTTGTGTCTAGCTAGCTAGACAGCACGGACCGAGGCAGTGCGATCAGTCTGTACATGGCCCTGCCTGCTTATAACCTTGGATGACCGTAACATGTCCAGGTAATAATATGTAATGTAATACTTTTATTTCACAGACTTCCTGTCACGTAATTTAGACCAAGATGTAGTGATAAATATAAATCACATTAATCTGAGGACGCAAGTTATCCCAGGTGAGTCCCATTTTTATCTAGAGTATATTATATACTTACTTCATAGGAAGCATAATATTTTTTGGATGAAAAGGTGTTACTTACAGATCCTGCAATATAATGACAGTACAACTCATAGACTCAATTAAGTAAAAAAAAGAGTAGTTAATGTCTATACGGTTGATGCCGAATAGCGATTAGCTCAAAAACTGAATAAGCTTATTCTCAAAAAGTCAGAACTGATTTAGCTCCAGTTGATTTCTAAGGCGTCCATTAGATGCTAATATCGGCGACCTTCAATTCCATCAGTCATGAATGATAGTGACTGCTGGAATTATATCGACGTTAGACTCTCACTATGACTGATCAGTCAGTATGATAGTCAGTCGTACCTAATACATTTCACATTATATTCATAAAATAAAATGTTGTAATGGGATTTTTATTGGATTGTTGAGCGAAAACGGCTAAAATAAGCGTTGGGTGAAAGACTGGTTACCAATAAGGGATTTACATAGCCATGTATGAACTTATTTGCTGAAAATACGGAACTCGCAAGACAATAATGTCTATACGAATATATCTCGCTTGGTAAGTATCCGTCAGTCACAGCAGTGTCTGCAGTAAAACTGACAGCAAAACCTCGCGTCTAACGGATCCCTTAGGATTATTTCGTGTGTATAGACCGGTCTTTAGTATTCGGGAATTATGGTAGCATCATGACAGTTCGTCGAATAACGAGACAATATCCATTTAGCTATCACAAAAAATAATTTTCTGCTGCTAATAACGAAGCTGCATGCGACACTTTATTATCGTTTATAAGTCACCAAAAGGGTTTGCAATAATCATTTAAATTCTAATAACACGACATCTTATACAAACTTGTTACAAACTAAGTCAGTTGGTGTTTCGCGTCTACACAATACTTCCTCGGGAACGACAACGCACCGTACATTCCGCTCTTATGTTAAGTTACGCTTAGAATTACATAATAGCACATATTACCTGAATACATATGCATCTAAATACTAAGCTCTAAATTTATAGAAGTTTAAATCCATTTAGAATAGAAGTATTTTTAATGCCATCGTAAATGGATTAAACTTCCTATGAATTTATTTTACCCATTACCCACACGACAATTTGACTGCATTTGATAGTAACTGGATTGAAATGTCCTTCATTAGGGATTTCAGTAAGGTACCTATACATTTTATATTTGAGGCTCATTTCCCATACGAGTAAGTACATAACTTAGATTAAAACATTATATTAATTTCATACAATATTGATGAAATCACAAGTAGGTATGTTATTTTAATAATTGTATATGTCTATATAATTATCGACTATAGCCGATTGGACATGCTACATGCGCACATTTTTTCACGCACAAATAGAACATTTAAATGTTTCTTCTACTCACGTAGGTACTCAACGTAGATGGGTAGGTAGGTCAATTATTTTGACTTTTTAACAGTTTATTCAGATGATAACGTTAATGTAGGCATCCAATAGCGTGATCTCTAACGAACGACATAACAAATCCAAAATTTGTTTTTCCACGCATTAATTCGAGGTTACATCAGTCGTCCAGATTCAAAAGTAGAATAAGAATCTTGTAAACTACTTTTAAAAAGGGATCGGGTGGGCCGATTTTTATAATCTTTGATTCTCATACATTCTGAAGCGATACGAAGCTCACTGGGACAGCTAGTAATATAATAAAGAGGTAATGTTTGTGAGTTTGGATGTATGGGGTAATCCTCGACACCTCAGATTCTATGATATATTTCATTAATAAAAAGCTTCATTTTCGGTGAGTTCTATAGCCTCTGCTTCTTAGGAAGAAGCTAATTTCCTATAGTTAGTCAGTTAGCTCGATTTTGAGTTATGTCACTAACACATTTTGAATAATTGGATTAGGAATTAAACCATTTTCATTGTTCGCAGCTCGCTGTGAGATCGAAGACTGTCCAGTGCGGACAGACATGGTCACATCGTTTAATAGCACCATGTCGGTACCTACGAGCATGGCATTGGTAAGTACCTATTTGAAAGTTCCAAGCCAATTTTCTAATTGCAGCCCGCGCCGCGGGACGCATTGCAGGTTGTTGCTATCAAACTTAATCAGGCGCTGCGCTGCAACATTGGTTTTAATTTTTTTTCGTGAGATCCAATTTTTTTTTCTAAAATGAAATTAGCCTAAGTTACTCCTTGTTAAATCAGCTATCTGCCAGTGAAAGTACATTTTCTTTGAAGTACTACTACTGGTTTTCTGTAGCTTATTAAAAAAATACTATAATCATTCGAAAAATAAATGTTAGCAATCCTAGCACTGACTGTCGTATGATTGAAAAAATGCCATTACACGTTCCTTGTCATGACTGATGTTTACATGACAAATATCCAGATACGTCAATCACCGTCAATCATCCCATCACGGTAGGTTATACATCACTCACAGCAGTCGCTGTGGTAAACCTGACAGCAAAGCCTATCGTGTATTGGCCTAATTATGTTAATTAATGCAAGAGGTTAGCTGATCAGTTTGCATTGCACAACATCAGTTTGAAGGGTAAACATGTTTTGGCATCATCAGAAATGTTTACACGTAAAACATAGATTACCTATTTACTACATTAGCATCATATTGCGATGGGCGTATCGGCGGCGTTATCAATGACAGTAAAACCATTGCAAATTAAATCTTGATTGTAGGTAACCTGTACAAAGTATTATTGAATATTTTGTCTAGTCTAATTAGAATCTGAAAAACATGACTGCGTCGCAATTCCGCATGCCGTTTTGTTGATTAACCTTCGGCTGGAGCGATCTTTGCGATTGCCAAAAATCCATGACATGCCAAAACGAGTAAGTACAACCAAAATGGCCTCTGTTTTTTGCGAATGATTTAATGTTTAAAAACTATTTAACATAAAAAAAAACTACAAAAAAACTGATAAGCAAAAAAATATCTCATCGAATAAACTACCTAGTATTACTTGGTCTAATATTTTTTTATTTTTAATGAATGCATACTATTTCTGACACTTAAAAGTTTTATACCAAAACAATTATCACAATTTCTATATCGATACTTTTACTGGGTGATTTAAAAATAATAATATACTCTCGAAATAAACACTACAAGAGCAGTAGCTCTAGCCGAAAACGGCTTTAATGTAAGTACCATCACGACAATGATCACATTCTCAAAGATATAAAAATAATTCAGTTAACGACACCCCGAACTAAGTGTTAGGTGTCGGGTGAAACAATACTGGATAGCTTTCTCTCAAACAAAAACACTTCTGTATACATAAACATGGTCGGTATGATATTGAATTAATTAAGCGGGTGCTACTACAACCTATCCGTTGTATTTAATCAACTGCTATATTCGCAATAGCACGTGATTAACAATTACTTCATACACGTGGAAAAGTTTACCCACTCCTTAGGTTTTTTACCTAATTGTTTTTTCAGTGCCTGCTTTGTTTGCTAAAACTGTAACTCACAATGACCGCATCTTTTTTTTGTGAGTGTTTTTGCTTATTTTTTATTTATTTTGCGGCCATAGTTCGAAGTGTGTATGAAACTGCGTTTTATTTCGCTATATACCACCGTTAACGTGTTGATATCCTTCATGATGGTGAAAACTTCAGCATTGAACAGTCGGACAGTAGGACTAACAGTTTATAAATAAATATACAGATAAAGAAAAGAAAAAAAAGATAATTTTAATAAAACCGAGTCAAACTCAACACAGTATATACTTACTGTTAATGGGTATGCACCTACCGCTATCATCAAGGTGATAACTGCTACGTTTAATCGTCATTATTATTCTTCACAGGATCCACTACAACTCATATGCGAAACGTATTATAACTCGGAGATAGGTACCCTGTTCGTATTGATTTCGTTCGTGTCTTTGTTACCCCATCCTGCGCATCGAAGTTGACAGAACAATGAATCCAAATACGTTATATAGAGCAATGGGTAATAGCATAAACCGACTTTATACATGTTATATTTAGCTAATATCCAGTGTTACGTTGACCGGAAAATCGATTTTTCAACGTTCCTATGTACCATAGAATACTAAATAGTTATGTACGCAGGTGGGGACCAACAATACCGGTACCTACCTACCTACCTACCTACTTTTTTGTTTCCCACTAGATAGATACATAACTCTTTATTGTTCCACCACATAGAGAACAAACAGAAAAGAACACACAATGAAAGTGTCACAACGGGCGGCCTTATCACCAATAGTGATACCTATCTACGAGGTAACCTTTATCACATTTTACTTCTTTTCTTGATCGGGCGAAGCTGTATGTAGATAGGCATTTCAAAATTACAAGCTTAAACTTGGTTGTAGGAGACACTATCGCTACCAACATTATTCTCCCCCAACCAAGTTTATCGCACAATTAGTAATTAGACTCGCTCTCGAAAAACATTGTCCCTTTTAAATTCTCTAAGTAGCTTACCTAATTAAATAATAATATATAGCTATTATTGTTCAGAGGCACAGATCTGAGATATAAGTACTTACAAACCGTTTGCATCACCTACCTACGACGTTCAGGATGTGCAAAATTCCCAGCATCCATTCCGCATGCAAAGCACGTCTGATCGCCTCAGAAACTACGACTTCTTATGACCCGAGTGTGATCTTGTTTGTAATTAGAATTTAAGCCCCTACATGAATTCGTGAAAATTCATGAAAATCGTGTAAGTATAGGTATATAATATAATAAGAATAGCAGCCATTTTATTGGGCACTCAATGCGAGGAGGGATTAGGACATAGTCCACCACGCTGGTCCAGTGCGGGTTAGCGGACTTCACACGTCTTTCGAGGGGTTATCACAGACATGCAGGTTTCCTCGCGATGTTTTTCATCACCGTTTCCAGCCAGTGATAATCATGGTTGAAAATGAGATTCGCCCATGAAATCCAGAAATCCCAGAGGCGCGAGCCGGAGTTTCAAACTGCGATCCTCGTTACCGAGGCAAGCGTTGTACCAACTTGACTATCACTGCTGATGAAGTATAGATACTACTACTTAAGATTTTATTTCAAAAGAAAGATTTTGAGAAGACGCCTGCAAATAGATTGTCTTATAATACATATACCTCAATAGGTAGATAATATACCTACTTATTAGTTGAGTTAGTACACCACCAGGACCGAATATGTAGGTATGTACGTACATACCTACCCTCAATTCCAGGTGACAGGAATTGAAGTGCCACGGGTCCAACTAAATATCAAATCAAACTATTAGCTTACATAGATACCAGCCACTTACACTCTTAAATAATCTTACACATACCTACTTTTATAGTCTTATTACAAAAACTCAAAATCCATTAGTTTTTATATCTGTTATAAATTTCAAGATGAGCTGAGATTAATTGATGTTGGCTAATTTATAGGTACTAAACAAAATAGGAAATCGTTGGTCATAAATCCATTGTGTCCGATATGTTATCGGAATTATGCATATTAAATCCTCAGGTAAGTTATGATTTATATTGGATGTATGAATGTATTTATTAGTGATGCGCTGAACATAACTTTTTAAACCGAGCCGAATACCAAACATTATTCGGTTTAGCACTTACCAAACCGAACATTCGGTTTGATGTACGCCCGGTGTGTAGAAAAGCCAGAAACTCGTTTACTTTATTTTAATTGCAGTTTGCTATCTTTTTACCCGACTGCGACAGAACAAAAACAATACCCTCATGGTATTGTTTTTGTTCTATTACTCTAATTTTGAAATGACTAAAAGCCGCGTGTACCTACCGCCCGGCCTAAGTACAACCAAGAATATTGATACATGGAAGTTGCTCAAGACCATTGTTATTAGGACTTAATTTTAATACCTATTTATTATTTATACTTACCTACTACGCATGGGCTTAAGCAGAATATTAAGAAAGTGTTTGGAAATATACTTAATAAGTGTTAATTTAACAAATTTTTTTTATAAAAATCGGTTTATATTCGGCACATTAACTGAATATTCGGCGGAATACCGAACATACAAAATGATGACAATATGCCGAATACAGACTCTTCGGCGCACCCCTAGTATTTATGTAGATATGCACCGATGATGCATTGATAAGTGTAAGCGGACCATAATTAAGTAGGTACCTTGCAAAAGGGATCAAAAAATTGTGAATAATTGATTACTTCGTCGAAAGTTGATTAAGTAATCATCACGCATTTATTATAATTAATTATAGATTTACCGCGGTTGCATCTGCTTGTACTTATGTACGCTACTTATGTAGCTATTAGTATATCGGATAGGTAGCACGCGCCTTGAACCTTTTATGCTCAGATTTGTTTTCATGCTCTGTCGCTTCTTTTTTATACAATCGGATCTCGATAGTGTCACTAATATACATCATATACAAACAAGGCCACGCAGTCCAGTAACTCAGTCATTTGGATTAATTAGTTACCTACTATGTATTATTTCTTTCCATATTTGGTATTTGTGGTGGTAGCTTGGCAAACATTTAGAAAAGGTATCACGCCTGTAATCCTCGCGAGATTTATTTAAAACTGTTTAGCCGTTTCTGCATGATCTTCATTGGAAACTTCCACCACATTCCCCTATTCTAAATATAACTATGAATTAGCAAAGATAATGAAATGTGCATTATTATAATTACAATGTCATTGTTACAGAACCAACGCGGATATTTGCGGTGGCGTATTGAGAACGAGATGGGCCAGCAGGTGCTGTGCTACTCCGTGTTGGTGCAAACGCAGAGCAAAGCGCAGAAGCTTCTTCGGCTACGTTTGAAAACAAAGAACTCGGCGGCAAGGATTGATCACCCGTGAACTGTTCTTTACGAAATTAATGCTTATTATATTATGGTAATCGGAACTTCAAAGGGGCTTTGTCTTTTCAACCATGACATATAGTTACTCCATGTTACTGAACGAAATGACTATGAACACAAGATTTAATAACGGAATACGACTTGCATACTTAGGTACATGGGCATACGTCTACAATGGTTAAATCTATGATGATAGGTGCTACGGGTAGGTAGGTATGTTATCATCATGCTGGTCATCTAGCAAAAGATAATTAATAGCGATAGTCATTCCAAAGTCTGAATCGAGAATTGAGAATACTTGTAGGTATTTTCGTAAAGATCAATACTGTCTTATACTATTTGCACATTATATCCGACGAGTATTGTTAATGTGTTTTAATTAGCACTAACCAAATATATTGACTGCAATGACCTTGCTGACGAACACTCATGCAGCCTTATGGCACATCGGACTCCTGTGATGACAATGATATGTCTGCAATATGGCTGGCTCTGGCTCGGTTATTGTATCGATCGAATTGATTTAGGTGGGTACTTATTCAATTTGGTCGTTCCACATTCGTCTGCCTATTTTCCGTGGCGTGATAAAAATAACATTTTAGTGGCTCTATTATCACCACAATTCTCTCACATCATTTCGAATCATAATTTCATTCATATCATCGATCAAGTGTAAAATGAATTGGTTTCGTGTCGAGTTTGTTATCTGCCAGATAATAATTATGTGATGTCTCTAGTCCCAATCTAGTGCTTAAATTATTAGTTTTGTTTTTTAAATATACTTAGATAATAATAGTTGAATGCCAAGATATGTTACAGGGTACCTACCTACCCACTTTGTTATGTTATACGTAGTACTATATAAAATTAGACAGTTAAAAGTCTGATAAGGAATTCGTAAAATTATTTTGGATTTCTAGCTGGATGTTTCGTAGAACATAATATTAAATAATTAAGCTTCTAGATCAGCTATGTAATAAAAAATATATCATTACACATTTTATGATTTGCCCTCTTGTTATTTTGTATATAAATTCGTAATAAAGAGACGGACTGACTTGTAATACCTACGCTTATTCAAGGCTTTTTATTTTTGAAGGTTACCATCGTATTCTTAAAATTGCAAATTGGCTAGCAAAAAATTGTATCTTCCGCATTATATAACTACTAGAATACCTAGGTTACATTTAACGATTTCAAAATAGCTCAGCTAGTAAACTGAAACTTCATTAATCAATATCGGCAGACGAACACACCAACTATACGGTCCCACACTAAGCAACGCTTGTATAATGGTTAACGTACAATGGACTGGGGGCGAACCCAGTATATATTACTTATGTAGATTGAACATCCATGACTTGGGTACAAACATTCGTGCTCATCACACAAAGTATGTCCCTAACAGGATTGGAACCCAGGAACCTCAGCACAGAAAGTAGGGTCACTACCAACTGCTCTAATCAGGCCGTCTATCTTATCTTCAGTAACAATACCTCTACTTTATCTTCCGGATCTGAAGATATAGTTTTAGTATTGATAGATTATCAGAAAAATCTGTTGACTGATTTACAAACAAATTAGAATAAATTAAACAACATTTCCTTATACATAGTCATGTGCAGGAAAAACCTGTATAACCAGGTATATACCTAATGTAAGCTAGTTGTAAGGTTCATAGTCTATTGTTGTCTATCATCTGAGTGCCTATACTTCTAGATCTTTAAGCCCATTATTCCTGATAATATCGGGGCAGTGTCAAACAAAAACCACCGAATGTTGAATAGGTACGTAAAGATATCTACCCACTATAGGTGGTTAAGTCGAATGTTACAAAAATGAAGGAAATACAAATCACTGGTATGGAATCAATATTTCAAATGAATTCGTTGCTGAATAAATACCTAGTAGGTAGCGGACTTCCGCGACCGAATACAATTAATTTTAGGTAAACATATTTATTTATACAAAAGTGGAATCTCCCAAATGTTCGATACTGTTCAATTGCAAATAGGAAATCTGACATCGCGACAGAGCGGCGGCGTAAATTCAAATAAAAAAAAGGAAGCGTAACAGTACCCTTTTTTTAAAGCGATTGGGCTATTTTTTGAACCTTTAGGTATAACTTCGGCCTGGGTAAGACTACAGACGCCAATTTTAAAGTAGCAAGTCGCCGACGTCATCTTTATAATCATAAATAAATTGTATGATTGACATGAAGCAAATATGGTATGCCAGGATCGTAGCATATGGCAATCAGGGATCTCTGCCTACCCCAATGAGATACTGGCGTGAGTATATGTATATGATTGACATGTCTTCCTCATTATGCTGGTAAGCGTAATTTTCCTCAGACAGCGCCATAAAAGCGGATTATCCGGTACCACATCTAGCGTATTGTAATAGCAGGAGCACACATAGCCTTAACACATAGCCTTGGACTTGGTACTAACAGATCTCATAACTATTAGTACTATGCTAACCTAAGACTTAGTTTTTTTTACATGAATTGTTTTTGGTGGGATACGTAGGTACGTATAATATTTGGGTATTTCTAATGAGTAATCAAGAAGCTTATGTTATGTTTAATTGCGATCGATAAGATCACCACCGTTATTCATAGTAATAAGTACCTATTCAAGATATATACCTACGTTAAAAACCGGCACGTGCCACCGACTCGTCCTATATATGTGGTGTCGGGAGCCGCAGCGGACTTATTTGAGTGACCAGTCTCCAGACGGACCGAGCAATCACGGTGCGCATCGTCGTGCGTCGCGCAGGGCTCGTACTCACGCTATTCGTTACGTATACTAGTTGGAAAAGAGACAGGCGACCAAGTGCATCGCCGTCAGACGCAACCATGGTCCCGCTCAGTGTAGTCGTGTGCCTTTCCCTCCTCGCTCTGGCCGGAGCTACCGACGTGCGGCAATGTAGAGGTGAGACCCGCATTTTACATAAGCCGTTAGAAACGCGACCCGCTTTCGTCTCGTTTTCCATCGTTGACGACGGAAAATAAGACGAAAGGTGGTGAACAGAATGCCTTGTTTGTGTTTAGTAATATGTAGTGTTGCGATGCATTCTGGGTCGTGGAGGTCAGGTGCCCCTGTAAATGCAGCTTACAACATTGAAAGTGAGTAATAAACTGTTTTATACATAGTTAGTTGGTTCTGATTTCCTACTAAGCTATGACTAAGACTTGGGACCAGGCCTCCGTGACTGGTAACTACTGGATTCTTTACGGTTGATATTTCTAAATGACATTGGTCGTTAGAGCACGAAAGGCTTTTGCAACACCGAAAATAAATTAACCCGCTTTGCACATAGCTTAGTTTACCTTGACAGCAGCTCGGACGTATATGACGAAGGAGACAATACAAGTTTTGCGGTTCGGGGAAAACATGAAATGTTTCCTTCTTTCTACTTTGCTTTGCTACTTAATTGAGATTCGCTAACATGCGCCGGCAGGCGTCAATTAGGGTCAGAATTGTTGAACGAGGGGTAATTATGTTAACCTTTGCTACAACACCCGTTGATTAAATACAATGAATATTTATTCCGAATTAAGTGCACTATTACCATCGCGCTAACTAATGTGTTAAATCATGCCCCGGTGAGGTAAACTGCATTTATCTAGGTCGACACGCAAACGAGAAACCTAAACACCTATTCTACATACCTGACGTAATTAGCTCATAGTTGATTTCTTATATTTACACGAATTCTACACATTGAAATAAAACTGATTTTTAAGGATTTTATCTCGTTTATTTTTTGTTTTTACGGCAAATAACAACTAAATATAAGGGTATCCCCGTCAAACTATGACACTAGGATGTCAACCACCTCAGTCCTCCCGTGACCATGGTTGCTGTAAAGCAACCGAAACGTCGGGAACGTAAAAACCAAAAATAAACGCGATAAAATCCTTAAAAAAATGTTTTATTTCAATATCCCATAGTTATTAATATATAAACATAGTTAAAGGCACTTGCCTACCTACAATGGACAATAAGATGGTGTAGTTTATCGTGGAGTTCTGGAAGCAAATATTGGTTTGCACTGTGACCTCATGTGTCACTGCTCTGAACTTATCTCTGTACGATTTAATTACACGACAGAATGTTGTGTGATTTTGCTTTGTTTGTATATTGTTAGGTATGATGAGATGTGTGTTCATATGGTCTATTAAAAAAACAAATTTGATTTAATACCATGTGTTACGGGGGTCCATAGTCCCTTGTATATTGTGATTTGCAAAAATGTTGGAGCCTTTAATTTTTTCCCGCAAATATATTAAGCTTTCGTTTACCTAGATTATAAACTACATTTCTTCAAAAAATAAGTGAAAATTAAAATTGATTAAAACATCCATAAAATTGGGGGTGGACTTTGTTTTCTATCTACCTACCTAGTCACATCTTCTCTAGAGGAGCAATCAGATTTTTGATATACTGATGATATGAAACTTTAGCGAATATTATTATTCGCTATTATTTATCTACGATTAAACGCAGATTATAATGTATAGTGGGTGACCAGAGCGATAATTGTCGATGCCATGGCCAACAACATCGCGGAAATATAGCGCGACATAATGTTTAACTACTGAGAAGGGCTGTGCCTGCGCATGCTAGGATAACGTAGAGGTTTACGATTTTTCCGCTACCGTCGCAGTAACATAGGTACCTAATTATTTTATTAACAAATTGATAATAAGTAGGTATGTTACCTTTTAAGATACTATTACTATACTGGTGGACTGATTCTAAATAGGTATAAACATCACGCCTGTATTCCTTAAAGGGGTAGATGGAGCTAGGTATTCACATTTCGCAGATCGTGACCGTGACGTGACCGATTTTATTAGGGGAAACCTTATTTATTATTCGTTCTTACCCACGCTACGTCTTAAGCACGGCCTATCTTTTCACCTAGTAAGTGCAAGTTCACCCCTTACGCGCGTCTCCCTCACCCCAAGAACTAAATTCCCCAAGCGTGTGGGCAGGAACATTTTAAACTTTAATCACCTGCAGTTTGTCACAACTTACTTCTTACCGTAATAAGCGCCCATTTTGAAAGTAAACTCGCTTATTAACTAATCAAAATGGTAACCAGCCTTCAATCCAAGTACGTTGTCACTAAAGAAGTCAGTTTGTTCACTACATTGATACAGCTTGCATATGTGCGGGTCGGGTGAATTTGCACCTAAGACTCCTATTCTAAGTATTGCCATTGTACCGCCAACCATGCACACTCCCTTTTAGTGCGGAATGCGTTCGAACTATGCATCGTCCACCACACTGGCTCCGTGAAACTATAATGTGTTTACATTGCGATAAGATGTTTCTTTGGAAAACGAAGACATTACGTATAGGTAGGTACTTGGAACAATTTAGGGGAGAGACCCACTATGGTCTAACTAAACCTACTTAGTTATGTTTCGTCTGATTTCATGTTTCATATACAAATATATATTATATAGGTAGGTACTACAAGTAGCTTTAGTATGTTAGGTAGTCGCTCGTTTATGAAATTGTGGGCAGTGTTTTGTTTTCATTATATTCACGCCAATTAGGTATTATTGTAGTAGTTTGATAGGGAACGTTTCAACTGTTTTAAGATGACTGAATAAATTTATGTTTACCAGAAGTTGTTAAGGAACCTCACATACCTTTAGGTACCTACATAATGTTACCATAAAAATATTTAAATTTGTACAACGATCATTTAAATCCACCAGTATTCCGAGCACGACATCCGCGGCTCGAAGTTGTGCATATTTACATCCCATTTGCGTGATAACATGAATGTAGGTACTGTACCTACCGCTTTATTTCGGGCTTTGTCCCTCAGTTAGTTATCAATAATAAACAGTTAGGTACTCTTCCTTCGAGTCATTGACTTTGCGAATTCGACTATAAGAGTTTTGGAAACACCGAGATGGGATGATGTAACTAAATGGGTAGGTACCTACCTACACTTATCACTTGTTATTCTAATATTTTTGTAAATGAACTTCGCACACAAAAAACAGGTCGTGTTCGCATATCTAAAATATTTACTTAAAATGAAATCATCGTTGCGAGCAATAATACATAAATATAACAACAATAATGTAAAATATTTTAAGTGGTCCATGGGTAGGCTTATTAAGGCCAAATTTTCGAGAAAAAAACAAATTATTTGAATTTTTCTAATAATAACACTACGTACTAAGAGCGCGGTGAAACTGTGCTGGCTTGCTTTCCCATAGAAAAATCAAACACTTGTATAAATATATTTTATACATAAACGTAATATTTATCACATACGTCTTAAAAAAAAACACTATTTTTATTCAACCATATTCAACCAATATATATGTCGTTATATGATCTCCAACTGAAAGCCGTCATTGATCACAATTCGCATGTGTTAGTATCGGTCGTTAAGTAGATCTACATATTTTTTTTTACACACCTAAGTAATACTAATTATGTAACTGACTAACTAAGAGCTATAATAGCGATTTGTTGGCACAGATGATAGTGTGCTTATAAGTACCCAATGTAGGCAATGATACAAATATATTTGGAAGCCAGTAGGTAGGTATGTTATTTTAGGAACTACAAAATTATACAAGTATCTAACCTCTAGACACATTTCTAATCTGACAAAAAATCTAGTTTATCAAACTACTTATGAATGTTTTTAGGTAGGTACCATGGACCGAAGAGGTTTTTATTCGTAGTCATAGACGATGAAAAAATACAGACGTAGCATCGCGAACAACGTATTAGTAATCACAAATTCGCGTGTAGGTACTACACAAATCTGAATGTTGTTCACCACCCTCAATCTATATTATTTCTTCGCCTAAGGTAGTAAAAAGGAATTGCTTGCCTAATATACAAATATATTTATGTAGGTAGAATTATTATTTCGCAATTTTTGTTTATATCTATAAGCTTTTACAATCCATCCGGAAACGGGGGCGGATCCAGGATTTCGTTAAACCTCCCCCAATTTCTATTACCAATTTCGAGCAAGTGTATTAAAAATATATTTTGTTTCGGTTGTGTGGCTACGATTTGGAATACGTAGACGCTGTGTTTTTAATAATTCACAGGTGGTCAGAGTGGTTTACGTGCAATATCCCAAAATAAAATATTTTGCAAACATTATTTTCTAACGTAACAATAATTATTTTGCATCGCAGGGAAATCGATTTCGAATCTGAAGGAAAACGTGCAGCTATCGCCGTGCAAGAAGCCACCCTGCAAGCTAAGGAAGGGCACCGATCAAGAAATCACAATATCCTTCCAACCAGGTATGCAACACACAACAACTATAGAAAAATTTACTTAACTTACTTAACCATGACATAGTTAAGTTTATAATAATTTTGCTAAGTAATGTAAATGTTACAATGGCAATGAAGGTAGACTTCAATGCAAGTTATTTGTATGTATAAAGAAACCACACATCTATACAAATAAATAAAAAATGGAGTGACTGTTTGTAATATTAAAATAACCGCTTTTTGATAAGTGCATTTGGATGTATACACGGTACATATACCAAAACATTTTTTTTCAATTTTTGTCCGTCTTTTTGTTTCGGCTAATCTCTGAAATGGCTAGAAATATTTTGACGGGACTTTCACTGGCAGATAGCTGATGTAACAAGGAGTAACTTGGGCTACTTTTAATTTAGACAAACTTTTCTGTTAAATACCATGCGGACGAAGTCGAGGGTAACAGCTATTCAACACTAAAAACGTTTAAAAAAACAAGTACTTACCTGGAAATTATTGTCTGTGGGATATTATTATAACCACGCAACTTTATTTTTACAGAGAAGGATGTGGATAACATCAGAAATCACGTGACGGCTGAAGTGCTCGGCTTGCCGGTGCCCTTCTTCGGCGTCGATGGCAACTCGGTGTGCGACAAGTTGTACACTATGGAAGGAGAAAAGGCCTCCTGTCCACTTATAGCGGGCACTAAGTACCATTACAAAGACAAGTTCCCTGTGCTTAACGAATACCCCTCATTGGACACCAAAGTTCATTGGGCATTAACTGACGGTATAGAAGACGTCGTCTGCTTCGAAGTTGCCGCTAAAATTATAAAATAAGTAACTCAAGTATACTTATATACAGGTACTGCAAGAGAATTAGCCAAGTCACAGCTGAGGTTGTAACTTTAACAAATATCTGTATAATTATAGTACATAAATCTGATTAGTTTTAAATACCTTCCTACTTTAGTTATTGTAACTGGATGCTAAGTCGTATGCTGAGTCCATTTATGTACCTACCTGCTTCCTATCGACCATTATCAATTACATAAATTTGTGTAGCTACACTCCATTGATAATTACAGTTTACATTTTGATTTACTGATGTAGATGTTTAAATAATTTATGGAACTAAATTATACCTAAGATCACGTAGGGTTTACAATCTTTAATTGATAAGGTATAGTATTTCTACAGATAGCGACAGATGCGTGGTTTAATTAGAACCGATGGTATATCGACAATTATTGCCATTAAGAACGTGATACAATTAAATTACATTTTATTTATTTGTTTGTTGTTATTTTACAATCACATATGACACTCCTACGTTTCCCTTAGTGTTAAATTCAAAGAAATAAATTGTGTAACTGTTGTCTCAATTTATTTATGAAAATTAAAAAATAAAATAAAAAAGGAGTGTGAAATAAGCACAAACTATCCATGCATGTCACTCGTCTCCACAAAATAAATAATTATTTTATAGGGCAATGTATACACTTATACAATAATCTTCCCAAAGGAATCCGAGATTTGCCTAATTGTTAGTTTAAAACGATCGGCAAAACTAAACTATTTCATAAACGTTATTACAGAATCTTGGATTATTTGGATGATAAAGCAGCAAAGGACTGATCGCTCACATATCTGATTTTAAGATGTTAAAGTGTAGCGTGTGTGCGCCTCGCATGGCAACACGATTAACCTTTTTTTGTAATAAACATGGCTATTAAAAAAAAATATTAAAGAAAGATGTCCGCTGAGTTTCTTGCCGGATCTTCTCAGTTGAGGTCGCGTTCCGATCCAGTTGTAGAGTTAAGAAAAATTGTAAATGACAATTTGTAAGTGCCCCCATAGGCCTATACGAAAAAATGTTTTGGCTTCGACTTGACTCGCACGTATTACGAAGGCGCGTAGGCAGGCAATGGACGCAAAAAAAATATCAATTTTATTTAACACCATTACGCATGTAACCCCGTCGTAAGCAAAGATGCGTTGCAGTGCACCCACATTTCACCGGTAATATTTATTTAGTGACAATGTAATAGTTAAGCGAGCCTTTACCATACCGGTCACAATTCCCCTCAATATGAGGGGATTTAGGCCATAGTCCACTGCGCTGATATAACCGAAGGTAAGTTAATGAAACAGTGGTCTCCCAGTGATGTGTTCAAACGACGCAAACATTAAATTTGCTGTCTCGACACTTTGTAACGATGATTTATTGCTATGACGGCCCGCCCCCTCGTAAATGAGCGGCGCGTGCAAACAATGCCGCAGGTGTTCAATTAGCCGACTCGATGTATCGATGAATGGGGCCTCCTATGTTCACGCGCAAGATTACACGGGGCCGCCTAGTAGCACAAACAAATAGTTAATACCATCGATACAAAACAAGTCCGTGAGTCCGGATAAAAATAATCGTATACGTAGTAACTTGGCATTGCAATAACGAGATCATCATAAAAAAAACTCGGAAGTGGAAAGGCTATTTCCCGAGACGTTTTTCAATCTATCCTACGGCATAGCCATAAAACTTAATTCATGCTATGCGTACGAAGCCACTATCTATTCATATCCATACATCGTTACAAAGTCTGTGGATTCCAACAATATAGAGTACGCTTGTGCGAATGAGCTCTTTAATCCTAAACCTACCTATCCCACTACTATAATAAATGTCAAAGTTTGGATGGATGGATGTTTGTTCTTCAATCACGCCAGAACGGCGGAACAGATCTGGATGAAATTTGGCACAGAGATAGATTATAGTCTGGAATAGCACATATGCTACTTTTTATCCCGGTAAAAAGGACATACTTTTTTAATTGCGGGTTACACCGCGAGGCGCAGCTAATATTTCATATTAGTATTATAGTATGTGGACTTATTGTATCTTTGAAGACCGGTGGATGGCTTTCCTGGTAAACATTATTATTTCCATAAACCGTATTTCAAAACAGTTCCTCGAAATGATAAAAATAAAAAGATTTTAACATAAGAACTTGACCCGTAGCGTTCCTTCGTCGAAATGGAATTGTTAGTCTGCCATATTATTCTTTTTCTAATTCGCATCGTTCTCAGAATATGATTGTAGGACCGATAACTCATATTGTTGGTAGTCCTAGATGTCTGGGTACCCTGCACCTAATACCTTAATGACGGTAGCGAGGGTTATTGTACCAATTTTATTTCCGCGTGTGGAAGAGTGGATGCCCTAATAGCTATATTCACTTATACCACTCACTAGGTACCTATACCTAAAAGTGCTCTTCTGTAGTTTGCAACTTGTCTTGTAGCATGGTCTATCGTTTGCAGCCTCTCGCACAAATTTTCTACAATTTCACCAGTAACACACATCCAACAAAAGCGGAAATATGCAAGCTGGTACTTGTATATGTATAGAAACCATCGACCGTTACGTATATTAAGAGTCTAGGTCGGAATCAACTACCGACGACCTACCGGCGGGATAGCTGGGTCGCTGCACGGATGACCATTCAGATCAGTGTAAGTTTTCTAAGGACCACGGCACATAATGACATCAGTCGGTAGGCTCCCCTCTAAGATCCCAGAGCCCCCTGGCAATTACTATGAGGTAGAATTGGATACAAGTTTGTTTCCCCGAATCCTGACTTTTAAGTACGTTTTTCACCCTGCAAAAAATGATGGACAGTCAAACTGATAACGCCCCACAGTATGAAAAATGACCTAAAAAGCGGTCATCCAATTTTTATTCCTATATTCGATAGATTAAATGATTTCAAATGCATGAGTAGAACTCTCGCAGATCAAATGTACGTAGATCCAGAGATATGATTTTTTTTTCATAAAATCTATGGAAATCAGAAAAAACATAGAAATAGCTGTAGTTTAAAAGGCGTTTAATATTAATTATTGATTTAAATGCCACATTTTAAAAGAATAAATTCCCTTTATTATCTAGTGAATATTATAATTTTAGCTCTATAAATAACATAGAAATGCGAATTTAAGCTTATTTTCGTAAATATTTTTTTTTTCTTAACTCTTCACGTATTAGGATTCAATTCTTAGATTAAATTATTCTTCAGGTCCCACTTGACATGTTTTAAAAATCTGAAATCTTAATCTCGTAGGATCTGCAGTTTATTGGGATTTAAAGAAACTGGCTTAGGGTTGCTACCTACCGGACTATTGTGATTATCAAGTAAATATAGGTTAAAACAAATGGGTTGATCTGTTAATAATATTAACGGTATTATCAGTAATTTTACATATTATATTAATATCTATCTAAGTATTATATACTGTACGGTACCCATAATACAAGCGTTGCTTAGTGTGGGACCGTATAGTTGGTGTGTTCGTCTGGCGATATTATTATTATGTGTGTCTCCACACGGACTATAACCCGGATCTTTAGAAGGCTTGCGCGGGGACAAGGGTTCAACGCGTAGAGGCCCTTTTTGAGAATTTTAATGTTACGTTTTATTATTATTATATATATAAAAATATTGTATCTTTGTAATTCAAACTTAGAAAATTCCGATGAAAGGTAAATGTGGTATGGGGAAGGTGTTCGCCCTCGTAAAGCTTAAGCTAAAACCCTATACCTTTTTATTTTCTCCGGAGGAACGGGGTGAGGCAACATGGAGCCGTCAAAGACCCATGTTGCCACTATTTTCAAACGCCTATTTTACTCCATTAATTTATGTTGCAATTTAAATTAACAGTGTCTATTTATTTGGGACTATTTACTTTAATATCGTGCCCCTAACTTAAATAATATAGGACTTTCGTAGATATTTTCAACCCTTTTTCACCCCCTTAATCCAGACCTTTCGTAAAATCCTTACAAGGACCATACTTGCTAAATTACAGCCTTGTGTCGAATGTCTTCTACTTTTCGGAAATTTGTGTTTAGTCAGTTTGGTAATGGCATTTTAATTTGATTAACAACAAACTTCAAACAACATAATATAATGAGTTTGATCATTATATTCGATGTCTAATAGGTTAGAAAACATTCACAAATTATATCTTGAATACAATGTGAAAACACTTAATTCTGTGTGAAAACCCTAAAACCATAGAAATTATGGAAAATCTTTAGACGCTCATAACTCCAAGATCCTACCAGATTAGGATTTGATTTTTTTTTATATCACTAGCACAATGTCAGACATTATATTAATTATGATTTTGAATCCAAATATGGCAAAATATAGCAATAAAAAAATAAAACCTTTTTTTTCATTTTTTTCAAATATCTTTTACGCGATTGGAGTTACAATCTGCTAGTTCAAAACATTATTTGCCTACGTAGAACCGTCATATGAGGACACCAAAAGATTTACGAAAATATTTTTTTAACTATAAATTTTTAATATTCAGTAATTTCGCAAAAAAAAATTAAAAAATTAATATCTTTGGATCTAATTACTTTTGACTTTCGGGAGTTCTACTCATGCATTTGAAACTATCTACTGCTTCGAAAAGAGGAATAAAAATGGGATGACCGTTTTTTTGGTCTTTTTTCATACTGTGCGCCCGCCGCATATGGGTTCGCGTACCTATGGCACTGATAAAGATCGCCGCATGTCCACAATGATCCACATGAGACGTCGTAAATCGGTGGTATTCTTCGATGCGAAGTGAACCAAGCCAAATAAACGCAATAGACTTAAGTACAACTCGAAAAACGTATATCAGCTACATACAGGCACTCGACGATACGCGTGTTCATGCGCTTGTGTGTATGTGACTGTGTCGATACACTAGAGCAAATACGAAATTCATATTACGTCACAGTTTTGAATGCTGCCACTCGCACGCGTCAAGGCTCGGGACTACCAATGCTACTCACAAATATATTATGACACCTGTAATTTGCCAACCAGATTTCTCTCGGACCCCGGGCGCTATGAAAAAATTCTGGACTTTCTACACTGCGCGCAGGCATCCGTGGAAATAGCTAATAGTGTATACTTTTTTTACTATACGTGAAGAATTATTTCAAAAAGCTTTGTACGTAAATAAGATAATTTTCCATCTCATTTCCAAAGTAGGTTTGTCGTAAGAGTTTGGGTTTGAATTTTTAGCATGTTAAAATGAAACGGTTACCTTACTTTATAAAAAAAATCATTTTTATATTCAAGTAATAAAAATATAAAAGTACAATATTCTATGGCATTCATACAATTATTAATAACTAAATGAGGCAGATTTAACTATATTATCTTATGGCATGTAGTTATAAATAACGATTATAATTGTATTATCGTATTATTAACAAACATTAATTTGCAGTTGGTTGCGTTAAATTTGTTTGCCCGACTACACCAAGCGATGAGGGTAGTGTGTTTGTTCATTAACTTGGTACACGTAATCCGCAGATTTTTTTATTGTTTCTACCTAAAATAAATAGTGGCTAAATTATAATCTTGATTTTATTAATCAATACGTATGTTTTGCAGAATATATCGAAGAAAAGAATGACGGTAACTTTTTTATATTTGCAAACACCAATAACACCATTGTATAGGTAATTTACACAGCACATAGAATACCTTTAATTGAGTCCAAATTCATATCAATCGATTGCCTAAGAGATTCTTAATAATATCATGATGAAGAGGTTAAAGTAAATACTTGTTTAATTAAGAGATTAAATACACATAGAATGTTAGGCGTTTTGGTTTACGTTCTGCGTTCTTCGAAGTGTATGAGATGCTACGAAACCCATAACGTTATGCGTTATTACAAATGTATGGGATGCTATGAAACCCATAACGTTATGCGCTATTTGAACTGTATTCAAAGTTATGAAACCCATAACGTTATCCGTTATTACAAATGTGTGGGATGCTATGAAACCTATAACGTTATGCGTTATTACAAATGTATGGGATGCTATGAAACCCATAAAGTTATGCGTTATTACAAATGTATGGGATGCTATGAAAACTATATTATTATGCGTTATTTGAAATGTTTAATATGCTGTGAAACGCATAAGTTTATGCGTTAATTGTAATAAAATACCTCGTATAGATTGACGCAGACCGCATAACGCCGAACGCTCTTCTGTCTACTTGGGGTCTTAAGTAATTCAGGTTTTCAAGTCTACTAAATTGTAAATCACTATAAAAATAATACAATAATTTCTTTTGCTATATTTAGAGCATTGAGATCAACCATTTGTTTATTAATATCAGTGGGCAAAAAGCAGGATATACAGGCGAATATTGTATCTTCGATAAATTATAATACCATATGTTGCCTGTACCCTGTAGTCATAAATATATTTACGATTTTCATCCTTACAGTGGTGGGATTTTCTATATAAATACTAAATATGTATCATACTTGAAGTACTGCTATCTGTCGGGTACTGTATACTGGTCGCTTACCGTCTTCATGGCTACACGTAGGAAAATCTCTTTCATGTTGCCGCAGTTTGAGGGCGGCGCCTCCGTTAGGTATTTATTCATTCTCTGGAGTAATGACTTGGTCGGATCACTGCCCATAACGTGCTCATCGATCGCGCGGTATATCGCCTGCAATTAATTATGTAATGAACTATAAAAACATAATACACTGGCGTGCCAAAATAATGGGTCACTTGGAAAAGCCATCATATCTCGTAAATTATAGAGAGGTTCCAGCTATACCTAACACGACTTAAGAAGCGCTCAACATTCAGCACAAACGTTTTTGAAATTTGGTTAATAGCATTTCTCAGCTCTATTCAAAACATTTGTTTTATTTTATTGTGTTGATTTTAAAATAACGTACCAGAGGTATACATGTATTTTTCTATGTATTTCACATGAGTAATTCATCTACATCCTACTACAATTTTACAAATCTTAAGGATCCACTTATCACTTTTTTTTTATGTGACCTGTTATTTTTGCATCACAGTATATATTTGTAAGATGTCGTATTGGATGAAACATCTATATATATATACATGCGGTGTGAGGATCTGTGACGTGTGTACCTGGAACGCTGGCTGCTTGTCGTTGTGGAAGGCGGCGCGGCTGCCGTGCAGCAGGTGCACGCCGCGCGCGGCCGCGTCGGAGCACGCGTCCCCGTACATGCACTGGTCCGGCCGGTAGTTGTGGCGGCACGACAACACGAACGCGCGTTGCGCATGATAGTGGAATATTATGTTTATTATATCCTGTCCGAACATACAACACACAAATTAAAACCCTCAAATCCATAAAGCGCTCACATTATATATCAATGAAAAAAAGGAGGAGGTTCTTAATGCAGCACATGTTTTTTTATACACATAACCTTTGCTCAATGCTTTGTAATTCTATTGTGATCTATGTTTGTATGTATGCTTGACTTGATAACTACTAAAAGTATTCTGGCATGGTGATAGTGTCGACATCTAGGATAGCTTTTATACCCAGAATTGAAGCTCACTGAGAGTTATAATAAAATCAAATGCATGAAAATTATAAACAAGAGTTTATACAATGGAAGATTAAAGTGGAGTGATCAACGTCCATCTTATTAGGAGGTTCAGTAATAGTGTTCCCAAGCATTATACATTATAAAACAACATGTACCTGATCGCCCCATGGTATGTACAGTTTCCATTTCAGCATGATAGGTGTGACATAGTCAACCCAACCAAAGGTCCTCATTCTTGTCAAGTTCATCAGCATCACACCAGAGTTGAGGCCTGCAATGTAGTGATAAATGGCAAGTAGAAATAATTTTCACTCTTAGCTAACACGCTGTGTAGATTTTAGTAACATATAAATAGTTATAGTATTAAAACAGTAGCAGATGAAGTGCATGTGCTACTGTTTTAATACTAGAACTATTTATAAGGAGGAAAAGATAATTATTATCTCAAATACTGACATTTTTTTCTACCAACATTGTCAGAAATATATTGGTATTTAAAAAAAATTGTTTTAGAATAAAATTCTTTCTCCATACCTACCATATTTTCCATAAAAAGGATGTTTAGCGAATCTCGGGTACCAAGATATGTTAGGGTTATCATTCTCCAATGACATGGCTGATATTTGTGATGAATTAAACTGTGAGAAGAAATGCCATAGCTCTTCTACCGAGCCCAAGAATAATGTGTCAGTGTCCACATATATCATGGCATCAATATGTGGAATTAACTTCTGAAATGTATAGAAAAAGTTGTGATAGTAAGTATAATTATTATTATAATGTTTAAGTCCATTGTACTTAACAAAAAGCTAAAAATAAAGACACTTACAGGAATAAACAATCGTTGTGCTGCACATTTACTGAACAAGTTCATCCAGTCCACCTCATGTTTCTTAGGAAAACTTACTTTATGGAGTTCAAACTCCAACTGATAGTCAGTTATGGTTCTCCATTTGCTCAACGTCTCGTTGAATTTCGACCTCAAACCGTCGTCGGCAAATATCACAAAATGCACCGGCGCTTTAGTAAACAAGAGCACAGATTTCACCACATTTAACGACTCACTGAACCTCGAATCGCAAACCACAAAAGATAAAACTATTCTTTCATGTACCTTTTGATTCTTATCGTTCATCATTCTGTAAAGAATTTACAATGGAATGTAAAATATAAAATCCTCAGCGGAAGTAAGTGGACAAAAATAAACTTACTTCACTGGTTGCGAATGTTTCTTATTGTTACTATGTTTCGTAATCCAGCCAATCTTAGAATATAAATATAAAACTGTACAACTACTAAAAAATAATAATAGCAAAACTTTTAGCGAAAATCTTCTCATTTTTAGTTCAACATATAATAATAATAAACAATTACAAATAAAACAAACAGAGAGTCAAAAAGGTTATATTATTTTATTCTGTGGTCGGTCGAACGAATCAATTTTTGGTTGGATTATGATATTGCCAATCATCGGCGATTTTGCCAGTAAGACTACTGCAAACAGCCACATATATAATGGTATCTGTTACCAAAAATATAATATAGGGACGGGGAGGTATTAAGGCCTAGCCAAAAGCTAGAATTAGGCAAATGGTTGAAGAATTATTATCAAATTAAGTAGGTGGCTCTTTGGGACTCTGTAATAACTGTACATTATACTTGACACTGGAAAAATACCTAAGATGATGAGGCCATTATTTTTGCAATCTAGCTGTCAACGAAATAACATAGATAAAAATTACTAGAAAGAAAAAAAAAGCATTCCCATCCCATCCCATAAATTCATGTTGATTGTGTTTGTGTTTATTCATACAATTTAGATCAAGTATTATTTAGTTAACATGAGTAGCAGTAAAATAGATGAACACTTAAAAGAGAAAATCTTAAATGTCGCCAAGAAAAATCCTAAAGGAATATCAAATAAAGATATAACTGCAGCTATACCTGAACTATCATCAGCTGAGCTAGTCACAGCCATCAATGAATTATTACAACAAGAGTGTTTCGATTTATTCAACCAAAATGGGGTTTTGCTATACAGGCAAGAATTACAATCTTAGAATAGAATATCCATTCTTTCAGTAGTTTTTTGTTTATGTTATGTATATAATAAAATGTTATTTCATTTAAGATTTAGTGTTTACTATTTGTTGGTATTAACTGCTTTCTTTGATATTAGACATTTCTATGGAACTGATATTAATTTAAATAATACAAAAAAAATGTTAAATCATTTTGGATGTACATTGTGTTTAGGTTAAAAACTCAAAACAGTAAACAAGCAGTAAAGGGTGCGGACAATGAGGAGAAAGTAGTTTTCAATCTTATCGAGGAGGCCAGCAACAAAGGAATATGGATTCGAGACATAAGGATCAAATCCAACTTAGCAAACACACAGCTGACAAAAGTCTTGAAGAGTCTTGAAAGTAAGAAATTGATAAAAGCTGTTAAATGTGTTAATGTAAGTATATAAATAATAATATTACCTACACATATTTGTGTCCTTATGAAATGGTTTATATAATAGATGTAAACAATAGACACATTTAATCAGTATTTGCCTCAATTACTAACTAATATTTGCAATATGTAATAAATATTCCTAGACCAAAACACCAATCTAACCTATACATTCCCAAAATAACCAGCTGGGATTGGAACCCTTAGCACAGAAAGCAGCATCACAGCCAAATGTGCCCACTGGGCCTAATCTGAGACACATACTAACATACATATTAATTGATAACTTACATTCAATATTGAAAATAAATTTCAGGCATCTAAGAAAAAAGTCTACATGCTGTATAACTTAGAGCCAGACAGGTCAATATCTGGCGGAGCCTGGTACCAGGACCAGGACTTTGAATCGGAGTTTGTTGACATACTAAATGTTCAGTGTCTCAGATTTCTTAATCAGAGAGCAGATAAAATGAAAAACAACCCAAGGGGTCCGATTATAGGGAGGACGCAATCCTATGCCACTGCTGCTGAAGTACAGAAATACATAACAGACTTAGGTATTAGTAAAGTAAGTAAAACCAAAATAATGGTTAATATTTTATTTTGTAACATAGTGTTGTCATGTAGCAGTACATAAAAATATAGGACACATATGAAAAATATTATGAATTCTCAAATCTAACATATTTGATTGTACAATATTTACATACCATACATACTCAAGACCAATAGTGAATACGAAATCAATAATATCATTTTTAAATTTCAGGTTGAGTTAGATGTAGAAGATGTTATAACTATCTTGAATACACTTGTTTATGATGGCAAGGCCGAGAGCAGCGTGTATCCGGATGGGAGTAAAGTGTACCGGTCCATAGAGCCCCTAATACCAGCGCCAGGGTTGGTCCAAGTGCCGTGTGGAGTCTGTCCACTCATCCACAAGTGTTCGTCTACTGGGCTTGTTACACCTCAAGTGTGTAATTACATGACTGAGTGGTTAGAGTAATAAATAATAAATATAAAACAAAATTTGAAGATGTTTTACTTTAAGAGAAAGGCCTATTTAAAAAAAAATGTCCTGCAAAAGGTAGTTATAAACACAATACTAGCACTCCCATTGGTCCTTTAAGCAAAAATCATAAGTTGATGCCTCAGTGGATACCAAACCGGGAATCTTTGTTATCAAAATACCCCACTAACAACTCTGCTATGGATGATTCTATTGAAGACCATGGAGTGAAGAAGTCAATCAATTTAATTTTTGTCATTAGTATGAGTACAAATACTAATATTAGTAGGAGTACTATATAGAAAATATAAATACTTATTTGATTGAAATACTTATATTATTTAAAAATTAAAACAACTACCAATATATAAATAACAATAACTTATTTATTCTTTACACAAACATATACTGTATGATTCAGTAAATACTATGAGTTATCAAAAAAAAAACTACTAAAAAATTCACTTTTCCTAGTATTGCAAAGTAAAAACATTATGTACAGATTTATCACAGCGTTCAAAATAAACTTCTAAAATTGTCCTGTAAGTTGGCCAATGTTATAGAGAGGATCGCGGGATCCCGTCTATGATTAACCATTTTCTCTTCTGGTTCTCTCTTGTCCTTAACTACACTAACACTATTTTTGGAAAAAAAGGAACTAAAAGCATCCATTTGTATGTAATTTAGAGACTGCAAGATGACACCGTTGTTGGGGTAAGGTGTGGTAGCAGATACATTGCTGTAATGCTCATAAGACATATTCTGTGGTTTTGGTGTAACAACTAGTGACGGTGGAGCTGGTCCAGTTGGTTCCTTTGTTGTTCCTGGTGGCTTTGAGGATGGTGGTGTTGAAGGCTTTCCATCTGTAAAGTAATATCAATAATAAAGTTTCTTTATACATCTATTAGTGTAGCATACTAGTATTATATTCATTATATATTTTCACATACCTAATGAGTAGATAATTCTCTCCATCTCTCGGAGCTGTGTTTGTTGCTTCTGTACAGTGAAGTAGAGGTCTATGATTGTCTGATTAATGTGTTTCATTTCTTCCTCTTTCTTCAATTCTTTTGCAGCTTCCTTTTTACTCTGTCTGGAATGAAATTATTATTAGACTGTCAATGACTAGAATACAATCCTTGTAAACATATATATAATATGGGGTCGTTTTTAGGGGGTGCATTAAAGATAGGTGAGTCACCACCTGCTAATATTAGCTAATTATGGTAGGCGTCCAAGACCCTTGTAATAGCCATATCCCATGTCCATCTAAACTTCAATCCATAGTTCCAATAAATCAAATCATTCCATACCCTTGCAATGGTTTCTCCCCTGCTGGGTTCTATCTGCCTTTTATGTCCATCATTGTCGGTAGTTGACCCCAGCAGGTGGCAAACATAACATTATTATTCCCAAAAAAAGGCTTCAACATATTGGATCTATGTCCCAAGCCTTGCAGAATTCTCACAGACATGCAAGTTTTCTCACAATGATTTCTATTACCATTCTAATTTGTAAACATTGCTTGTAAGTAATATTTTAATGTTCAATGAACCAACCTGTTATACTCAATAATTAATAACCCTGCACCAATGACGAAAATAACTGATTCACCGAGAAGATTCGCTCCAAGTTCAATGGCCATTTCTTGACTGAGGACTGGGATATTCACTGGTTTACCCAAGTTTAAAATCCACATTTTGGCCTTCACTTCACACCAGTTGTAGACTGCAATTGGGGCATTTAAGTAATTAATTTAACTAATGAGAGTACACTTATTATCAACACATTATACAAAAAATATAATGTACTTACACTGGGCAGGAGGCATACAAACATAGGTCCTAAAAAATGGACTAGCTTTGGCTCGTTCCTTGCACACATTAGCAATCGGTTTACTTATCTGCTTAATAAGTAAAACTGAAAGCTTTGCTATTGGAAACGCTCCTACAACCATTGCAGCAGTGTGTTACTCCTTTTTTTGTAAATCGATCACAATATTAGATCAGCAAAAGGGTTACACCACCACAGTATTTATAATATGTATCACAGACTAGTAGATGTGTATGCGCGTTTTTCTTTTTTTCATAATGGCATTAAACACTTGTGTATTTTGCCAGAATCAAGCATTAAGTTAAGGAATCTCAGTAACAGTGGGATCAGGGCCAGAACCGGGAAGCCTATTAGGGGATTCATTTCACCATCACCATTGGATCAACATCATTATTATCATCAACGACTTAAGCTCATTGAACGAATTGTTTTGGCGCTAATTGAGATTAAATACGAAGAAATGTTTTGTGTATCTATGAGTTTTTGTTGAAAGTTTTTCGCGGGATTTCATGTGATATTTCCGCATTTTGGAAAATGTCAAACCTATTTTGATATTAAAAATATTATATAAGTTTAGGCCATAGGATGGACAAGGCCCAATCCCTCTCGCAATTCTCGCATTGATGGGAGGACAGTCACCAACAGTGGTACATTAAAAGGGCTAGTATTATTATGTAAAAGTATATTCACCCACATATTTATCGGAACAGCATAGGTAACCACATCAGGTAATCACATACACAATAAAATTAATATTTAATTATTATTATGATTTTGAAAAGTAATTACAACAAAATCTAACTTAATTATATGTCCATTTTATACTGAGTTATACTTGACTTATCAGGAAAACTGGTTCGTAAAATAAACATACTGTTCACTTCAGGAGTAGACTCCAAGGTTTCTAAATAGCCAAACCAATAGATTACCAAACCAGGACCAAATCGATTCCAGTAACAAAGAAGTTGTTCCTTTAAATATCCAGAATGGTTTTCTTGATCTCCAAAAAGAGCTTTGCTCTCCACCCAATTGATAATAAATCCATCAACTGCTATTGGCACGTCAAGTTTGAAATCTGGTGTTTTATCATATCCTCTTGAGCGAAGAACATTTTCATCAGAAAATGTGATGTTCATCATTCTTAATTCTCTTTCCAATCTTAATTCATATTCCAAGCCAATGGATCTAAAACAATAACAAATGCATGATATTTACCCTCCAATTTTAATGAATAAAAACTAAAATGGTTATGTGACTTACTGTTTTATTACATCTGCATAAGGACCATACTGATTGTCTGTCATCATACCCTGATAAAAGAAATATTTTATATTGAATTAGAGCATGTATTTTATAAACAAAACTAATCATTTCAATTTGGACCTCTGGCAAAGGTAATTGTGTGGGAGATGCAAGCCCACCCTACGGTCGCCATTATGTCAACCAGCTCTTTTGGTGAATATCCCAAAATAATATTATAGATAACTACATACCAAAAATACTTGATATGCCAAATCTTTTTCTTCAATAAATGTGGTGTCTTTTATGCACTTCTTAGCCATTGTTGAGTCAGAGTAGACACTTTGTAGTAGTGATCTTGCAAACAAAGCAGGGCTTATTCCCTGACTGTCGGAGAGCCTGCGGATAGGTCATGTAATCAGGACTTGGCACTAAGTGACAGTCTATTTGAATTTCTAGAAGAAAATTTTGCAATTGTTTTCTTTAAACTGTATGGGATGTACAAATTAAATAAATTAATAAAAGAAAGAACTTACTGCAAAATGACATTTTCCTTGTTGTTATCCTTCATAAGCCCTTCATAATACTCATGATATTTATTTGATATTACTGGGGATTTCCTATAACTGTGTTTCATAGATCGTTGGACGAGTAAGGAAATGATACTTCCCAAAGTTGATGGTGGGATGCTGTAAATAAATTAACATTACTGATGCAACTGCGACAAATTAAAGGTCACAACAGTAAAAACAACACACATACTGTTTGTATTTGCTTTTCAAGTCGTTTTCGGTTTTACGGCTAAAAGATGTTATCTTGCTAAAGTCTTGTAGAATCGCATTGTACTGCACTAACTTCATAGGTTTTATTTCTGCCATAATGACTGACGAAAAATATTACAATTTCTAAAAGCTTAACATTTTGTAATAATAAGATTTGATTATTTTTGTTTCATATACATTGCGAGAATTAAAAATTAAACGCAAAGTGATAGATAATATACGAGCACTGAGTTGAACGGTCATGTCAGACGTACCGCGTACGTCAAGCCGAATGACAGGCCTATCATAAATAAATTTCAACAGTAGAAGATCGTGGCTATTCTTTAAAAAATAAAAATACTTATCGTGATTCTCTTACATAAAACTTCTGGAAATTAATATATATTTTCCAACTAACCTTTAAAACTAAAACGTAAATATATACTTACTATCTAAGGCCCATGATCATAGATATATACCTTTGCTCAAATGTTTATTTTTCTAATATTATTAGCTCCGTAATAAGATTTCATAGTAAATTAGCATGGTGTCCAAACGGAAGACTAGGCTGTATGGTCATTAGACTATAGCCTGCCTTAAAGGGCGAAAAAAAAAAAAAAAAAAAAGTAAATTTGCATGATTCACGAGTTAAACTGAACTGAAGAGTGATTGACTATGTTTGAACTTAGAAAAGGAATGCAGGTCTTTATATCCAACGAATTGGGAGTTCTTTGACTTTTTCGTTCATGAGCAACATGGCTAGTAGACCCACTAGAAGTGTCTGCAACCACGAGGAACGAGGCAGTTGACTATTCCCCGTGGCCAGAGAACCAACCACAACCAGTCGTCATAAGTTAGATAAAGTTTTACTTTAACCTTGGATTGTAAAGGTTCCTAAACAAAGCAACGTTTCTATTAAGTGTGCCGTACAAATCGTACAATGAAACTGAAGCGATCCCAGAACATTATACAATTATTAAATATCCATGACTCTGGTACAAACATTCGTGTTTACCACACAAAGTATGCTCCTACCACGATTTGAACCCTGACTGAACTGAGGGTTAGTAAGAGTATCAGAGAAAGTTAACCAAAACACCCACACTCTAAACTTTTTAGTATCCAATTTTAGCATAAGGACGATTGGATTCATCCCGCCTTCCGAATTTTTAAACAGTAATAATTATATTAGGACGACTACACTACATATTACCCAATTCCATCATATATTTACGATCGAGTCGGATATGATCGTAAGGTGTGGAGCTTGCTTTATTAGATGGAGTGTAATAGGTTGTCACATATTTTTCTAATCCACATCCTGCTGTATATCTTCATTTTACCTAATATTATATTTTATTGCTTCACACTCCTAGTTTCAATTCTAGAGTACCCATAACACATAAAACTGATAAAAGCATGTACTGGTTGGAAAGGGTATAGAGGACGATCCCGAAAAATTGAATAAGGTCGCAAGGTGTGGATCGCAATCATAAAGTAACTCACTTAAAAGTGAACAGCACTACCCGTATTGTGGCAACATCTCTTTGTGCATATTCAGCTGTCAAACTAGCTCGCCTTCGCCAAATTATGAACTTTAGCAGGTCTTTAGTCATTAGTGAATAATCACTAGTTTCAATGTGAGAAAGATTGGATATTGGATGGAGAAAGAATATTACATTCTCTCTCTTTGGAGAAAGAGTTTAATGAAGTCGTTCTTAGTGATTGTATTTTTATTTATGTATGAATTATAATTTTCCATTACGAAAAACTGTGTGATTTACTTAGCCGCAAAAGTCTCGAGTCCCTCTTTGATTATGGATAACGAGCATATAGAATGATAACCTACCTAGGCACTTGAGGTACTGCTAGTGGAGCATAGATCCCAATATATATATTATGTTATTGTATGTATATTATAATGAACGGATCTAGTAGTGTTGTTGTACACAATTCAGAGATCAAATCCTCCGAGAATGGTATCACGCAAAGTGCTTCATCAACGATAAAAATCGACAGCAATAAAGCAGCGGGGTCAAATGCTGGCGCAGACGAATTAATTGATCTTAAAGGGAAGGTGGAGTCACGTCTTTTATCGATGTGGAACAATGTCAAATTTGGATGGACAGTAAAGTTAAAGACGACATTTTCTAAAGAATCGCCAGTATGGCTCCTGGGTCGATGTTACCATCGAAAATTGAGTCCAACAGGCTCTCTGGAGTCTTCAACAGAAGTTGGTACAGAAGCTACAGCACACCAGCCAATGGAACAAATAAATGGAGAAGGTATTGAAGGCTTCAAGTCTGACTACATTAGCAGGATTTGGATGACATACAGAAGGGAATTCCCTACTATGTCTGGTTCTTCATTTACAACAGATTGTGGTTGGGGTTGTATGCTTAGAAGTGGGCAAATGTTGCTTGCACAAGCATTAATGTGTCATTTTCTTGGACGTTCATGGAGATGGGTACCAGAGAAACCAATACTAAATGCCAGGGAATTTCAAGAAGACTGTCTTCACCGCATGATAATTAAATGGTTTGGTGATAAGTGTTCAGCAAATAGCCCTCTGTCTATACACCAAATGGTGAGTCTAGGAGAGGCTCTAGGCAAGAAGCCAGGAGACTGGTATGGGCCTGCCTCTGTCGCTCATTGCTTGAAAGCTGTTATGATTGCTGCTTCAAAAGAAAATTATGAATTTGATAATTTAGAAATTTATGTTGCTCAAGATTCAACAATTTACATCCAAGATGTGTATTCTCTCTGCCGGTTACCTAATAGTGGTTGGAAATCATTAATTATTTTAGTACCTGTGAAATTGGGCTCTGATAAATTTAATCCAATTTATGGACCCTGTCTGACATCACTACTTACACTAGACTTTTGTATTGGCATTATAGGGGGTAGGCCCAAGCATTCATTGTATTTTGTTGGTTACCAAGATGACAGATTAATACACTTGGATCCACATTATTGCCAGGAAATGGTTGATGTATGGCAACCAAGTTTTTCTTTGCAGACTTTTCATTGTCGGTCACCAAGGAAGATGCCCCTTAGCAAATTAGACCCTTCATGCTGTATTGGTTTCTATCTTGCAACACAGCATGACTTTGAAACTTACATTAATATAATACAAACATTCCTTACACCACAAGGTGTCTCAACAAACCTTGAGTACCCTATATTCACTCTTAATAATGGATCATGTAGTAATGTGATGAACTTGCCTAACATTAGGTATTCAATATATGAAACTGAGCAGAACTGGGTGACCCCAAACTTACAAGATAGTGATACAGACATCGAGTCTGAGGAATTTGTGTTGGTGTAAATTAATACAACATTGCTTGGATTATTATCACACTATATATTATGGTGTATTTATGTTGCAGATAAAAAATTATCTCTACCACTGAGAACTGTTAAAATTATAATTATTTGTACACTGAGATATCTATTGCAATAGATGTCATATTATTTACAACAGGTACAAGCAATATTAATGTAAATATAATTTAATATTGAATATCCTTTATTGTGTAAAAATGACGAAATAAATTAATAAGTGTATTTTGCCTTTTTTATTTATTCTTAAACATGGTAAGTGAGAGGAGAATGTGTGAATATTGTTTCTAATAAAATATTTTTTTTATGTTTAATTATATTTTATATTTGTGAGGCACAAAACCATATGCAAACATTCCAATAAGACTTGGAGTGGATTTATAAGTTAGGGTTTCGGTCCATGTCTATCTTCTAAATTTCCATGATGAAAATGTCTAAATGGCATTGACATGAGTTCAAAAAATTATATCTATTATATTTACCTAGATAAGCAGGAAGGAGGTGGACACTTTACATGTCTTTATTTTAGATGATTTGATCAACTCCTAACAGTGAGGAATGGAGGTGGGACAAAAGGAATACATAGTTTTCTGAACAGGCACAATAAAAGCAATATACTCCATTAAAAGTGGAATTTCAGTTGACATAATAAGCTAATTTTTACATGAGTAAACCAATGCGACCTCCATCTAATTGAAATTGTCTGATTGATACATAATATATTATATTAGTTTTTGTCTTTTACTGGCGGAGGATGCCTTATGAAATAATGCACAGCATTATATGCTAGATGAGGTGCAACATTGTAAAGGGGGTGTATTCTGTTAAGTTCATTTCCGGGACGGCCCACAATAAACGCATCCCCCGCCCCAGTGCCGTGTTGTGAGACTGACAATCCACTGAGAGCGTAACAAGTGTGATAAATATCTGTATGCCTGCAACAAAAATCAATATAAACAACAACAGGAAATGAAACCTCGATGACTCATTATGCAAGATAGAATCACCTAAGTTAATACAATGGGCCATTAAGCAAGGGTATTCCCATGAAGCAAGTGGTATGTGTCTGACTCATTAATTAACTTGTATTTACTTAACAATAAAAAAAAATACAAATATACTTACTTGCCAGGTTTATCTATAAATCCACCACCTGGTAAGGACTGGCAACAAATAAGTATGTACTCTTGTAAGGCACCCTGGTTGAATAGTACTGATTCTATTAATTCTTTATTATCTGAAATTAAAATAGATACTTCAAATGTAGATATAATTTGCACTATCCAATAATGTTTCTAATAAGGATCAAGTTCAGGGAAGAATTGGCAATACGGCAATCTAAAGAAAATGAAGGATTTTTGAAATAAATTATTGGCTGGGGAATTGTTTTTTTTTTCTTAATCTGATGATGCAGTTTTACCTTTCATCAAAATCAATCTCAAGAGTCCTATACACATTTTTAAATATTCCCTATAGATTCAGAATAGGCCATCAACACCCACTTGAAAAATTCACATGGTATGATAATATTGACACCACTAACCCTGTGATAGTATAGCACTGATTATTGGGAATGCAGCTCCTTGCCAAAAGGAATAACAGCCATCTACCAATTTGTTTGTTCTGCCTTGAAATCCACCTTCAACCCGCATCTGGCGGTTCACACACCATCTGAGCAGTGCATCCACATCACACAACTGAGTCTTATTTAACAATGCCAATGAAGCTATGCCACAGAATGCATAACCACCATGAGCTTCCATTCCTGGACAACCAGAAAACCCACCCTCATAGGTCTGACAAGCCACTATCCATTCTGCTGTCTTATCAAACAAGGCGTCAGTGTATGTATTTGATATCTTAGCCACACTGATAGCACAGTAGGCTCCTCTGATGTCTTGTTCTCCACCTCTGTGTAAAGCGAATGAACCATCAACATCCCTGACGGTCCATAAAAACTTCTGCAGACTACTTCTGTCCAAGGAGTTATAAGCCTCCTCGGTCCCAATGATACTTAGGGCATTGACTGCAGCATATGTTGTACCAAGGTGAGGAAATTGCCCTGGTCCACCCCCATAGCCACCCTCCTCATGTTGGCAAAGAGACAAGAAGTGGACCACATCTGATAATGTGTCTGCATCTGGCATATCATTTAATAGCCACAGAGAATGCAAAATCCAATACACTAGCCATGTTCTGCTTGCATCTAAGCATTCATAACTCTTAGGTAGACTTCTCAGACAATCCTTTAGCAGCTGACTGTGAACTTTTTTCCTCAATACTGGGAATTCTGGTTCGATTGATGCAGATTTTTCAAATTGTTTATATATTTTCAGTATCATTGTCTCTACATCAACCTAAAACATAATAAACATTGTCATATTATTTTATATATTCCCCATGACTGCATATGTGCAGAGTACATTCCTTTCTTGAGGGGCACTAGAGTTTGAGTGGAATGCATCTGCAAAATTTCAAGTTCAGGTCTCATGATTATGGATATTTTGACAAGGGAGTCAGTGGATTTTGCTAATAATAAAAAAAACAAAGGGAAAATCGATATTGAGAATATGGAGGGAATATTATGGAATAGGCAAAGTATTGATTGCATAGTATCGGCACGGTTTACCTGCTCAGAAGAAGAATCAGTCATCACATTCTCTTCGTCAAACATTTCAGCTGCCATTTCATCGTAACATCTAATTCGATTTTCCATATCTCAGTTCTTTGATAGCTTGTGTCGTATGTATGCTTTAGTAAGTCAGAAGTTTTCTTGAGTGCCAAATCTATTCTGAGCTCGATAAAAATACCTGTAACCTGTGATTTATCTATAAAGATAACTTCAGCCACATATAGATACAGGTGAAATCAATGTGAAATAGGTAGATAAAGAAATGTTCTTTAAAAGTTTAGTATGTGATCAATATTAATCTTAAATATAGGTAAAAACATTTTTATCATTATTTGACATTATGTATGTAAAAGTAAATTTTAATTATAACTCGTTTTATTTACTAACCTAGCACAACAAAATAAACAACAATGGCTGCTAATCAACGACCCGAAGATTACAAAAAAGTATTTTTTAATTGTCTATGCTATAAACTCATTAACTCATAAAAAAATAGCATGAAACTATTAGGTTGTCTACGGAATATCCTAGAACTACGGTGTAGTCAGAGCAAGAAAATAAAACAATAGACTGGGACACAGATAGGCAGGATTCGAAGCTAGACAGAGAACAGACAACGACTGGGAGCGTATGCGATTGTGACAGTGATAGTCTATGACATTGTTTTTAAATTGTACTACTACACGAACCAAAACTAATAACACTAGTTTCTAGGTTGTTCCTAGGTATGGAACACCCTAGGAGCCCATGGAAGAACTTCGTGCATGGGAGCAGAGTAAGGTAAAACCACAGACATAAAACAAAGGATTATATGTATACTCTTTAGAGTAAGGCGCCTTATACGATCGGAAAATAAAACAATAATAATAATAATTATATTTATTTCAAAGACTAAATTCTATGTCTCTATGACTCAGTCTGTGTCTGTCCTCTATGCAAGAGGATAGCTCTCAGTTTTAGTTTTATTTTGTAAAACAATGGTGGCACATAAAAATAGATTTTTTATATATGACTAGGAAGAGAAAAATATCACTACATTTATGTTCTCAAACGGTAATATGGTGTAATTTTATTTATGTAGGTACCACTTTCCAAGTATATATTATTGCTTACTCTCGCTGAAATACGCTTTTTATTTGAACTCTGCTGTATTTGTAATTTATCACACTGAGTGCTTGCAACTAAAGGGTCACTTACATCAATAGGTTATTAGCGCCGGCACCGACTATCAGCATAAAATGACATAAAATGGAAATGCGAATATCGAAAATCCGAATGCGAGCGGTGGTAACATAAGTTTTTTGCCGTCTATAGAGAAAATAGATGGTAATACAGATTACATGATGATTGAATTTGAAGATGGAACTACATATATATGATAAGCAGTTATGGGAGTACACAATGACAACACTTAATGTAAGCGATGTGTCACGCAAAATGGATCAGAAAGCAACTTCTCATTCTGAAGACTAATATGTAAGTAGAGACACTCCGAAAAGTATTACGGTTTATAAATACACGTGACGTTAGGATTTAGTTATATCGCTTATATGATGGTGATTTAAACAAAAGAAAGGTTTAGATTACGATCTAACGTTTATGCCTGTTACAAGGCTAGCAACGATTAGAGCTCTTTTAAGTGTAAGTGCTCAAAAGAGGCTTCATTTAGTACAATTTGATGTCTCAACTGCCTTTCGGAATGGTAAACTTTTTGAAGAAATATATATGAAGCCACCAGACAGATGCGGATCTAGCCAACAGTTTTCAAGATGATCTCAGGAAGAGACTGAAGATCACCGTGAAATCTGTGTCATACTACTTAGGCTTTGGCATTGAAAAGGCAAAAGACAGATTCATAACGATTAAGCAAGAATCCTACACGAAAAAGATTTTGCAACGTTTTGGAATGGTCGATTGCAACTCAATCTCAACTCCAACTGAGAAAGAATGTGTTCAAGCAAGGAATGTTGACACCGCTAAAAAGAAAAACAAGTTCCGTATAGAGAAGCAGTAGGTGCTCTCGCCTATTTAATGGTAGGCCCCCGTCCAGACATTGCATATGCAGTGGGCGTAGTCTCTCGCAAGTTGAAAAACCCTACTGTGAATGAACAGACGAATGGAACTATTGGAATGGAATGGAAAAGTGAAGAGAATATTCTAGTACCTCATAGAAACAATTTCACTTGGAATCACATATGGTAGTGGACCTCAACAACTATTAGGGTATAGTGATGCTGACCAAGGAGGAGACTAGACGTTCTACTACTGGCGTAGTGTGTTTATATGCTGGAGCTGCTGTGTCTTGGCTGAGTCAACGGCAAACCAAACTTGCTATTTCAACTAAGGAAGCTGAGATTGTTGCCGCCAGCGAGGCTGCTTGAGAACTAATGTGGCTCCAAAGAATATTTGATAAATTAACTAACATGGAAAACAAACCATTTTTTAAAGTAGACAATGAAGCTGCCAAGAGACTCGCACACAATCTGGAATTCTATAAAAGAACAGAACTGTTGAAGCAAAGAGGTTTTGCTGTTGGTTTTATTATAATTTGTAAACTTATGACTGGCACAGTATAATAAGCTTTTCATATTTTGTTTTTTTATGACAGAGAATGTCTGAAAATAAATTGTACTATGGTTTGTGTTGTCATACCATATGATGTTATAATTTCAAATGTATATATTAGATGTAACCCTATACAAGTATCTTTTTATTACTTACTCTCGCAGTGGAGCTGTGTATTTAGATGGACTCTGCTATATGTAATGTTCATAAAAAATAAGTAACTGCACCTAAGGGTCGGTTACATCATTAAAACTCATTCGAGTTAGACATTTCTTTGTGAGAGACAAAGAAATGGTACAAGAAGCCTCATAGTCAGAAGGACTAGTTCAGCGGCGCAGTTGACTAATATTCTTAATGAAGCTGTTCCAAGATCTCGGTTGCTTGATTTGTGGAGTAGGATTGGACTACGTCTAGCAATCTTTTCTTTAAATTAATGAGGGAAAATGTTAAAGGAGGTGCTGTACATTAATGTAAAGTGTACAAACTCTATGATCTAACGTTTACTAGCAACTGAAAAAGAATCGTGTCAAAGTTGCGAACATTATGTTGTAAACTTATAAATAGTGATTTCATTATAAAATGACTTTCTCAAGTGTATGAACTGTCACAAAGCTTTATGTAGGCTTATTCAACATCTCACATGCGTAAACAACATTAAAATAAACCTAGTTATTTATTGTGATCATCAAATTTAATTTTTTGAACATGGAAAACGTTAGTGACTCAAATACGAACACCAACTGTAAATGGTTCACATATAATGATTGAGAAACTACACGGAGTATCCAATTATCAAAATTGGAAATTTCTAATGAAACTTATTGATTGATCATGGTTTATGGGATACACTCATGGATTCTGCACAAGCAATCAAAGACTCTATCAGAGATCTCTGAGCTTATGCTTATATGCGTTTAAATATACAGCATATTTGTTATCCACGTGTCAAGAGTTCTAAGACCGCAGCAGAGGCATGGAGCAATTTAAAAGCAGCTTATAAAAACACTGGTATAAATCGCCGATAAACTTTAAAGAGAAAATTATCTCAGATTACGTATGTTGATCATGATCCTTTAGATCACTACTTTTCCACTACTTGGGAAATATAATTTCTGTTACACACGAATTGGCTGATATAGGATGTGTAGCAGAGTTAATGCTCATCAGTTTGCCAATTGAATTGAATTCACTAATAATGGCAATGGAAGCCACAAATACCAATGAAAATTCTAATAATTTGATAAATACTGTTGAAGTTACGGTATATCATCCCAATACTTCTGATGGACATACTCATGAATCTGAGAGTGATGAGTTTGCGTCACCAGATATATCATCTAAAGTTCAAGATCTTATTGAAGATGAATGTCATGTTCAAGAAACAGTTTCATCTGATGAACCAAATGAAGCTTTGTTGAATGATATTCACCCACAATGATATGACTCACAAACTGTGGAGCAGAATGGGGAATGGGGGAAGAACCCACGTTCCTCTTCCCCCATTTGTTTACTTATGACTGATGAAATCGAAGAAAATTTTAATTATTTCCAGCTTCCTAGGGTCCATCGTTCTAGGCAGCAGGCTAAGTGCAAAACAGCAAATTACTTTATAAGTTGCTTAGTTCCAACTTTAATATTAAATTGCTTGGACCTGTTACACAAGCATTAGGAATGAAAGTAGAAAGGAACAAAAAGCAAGGAGCATTGAAGCTTACTCAGTCTGAATATGTGAAAAAACTATTAATAAAGTTTGGTATGGATGATTGTCATAAAATAGCAACTCCCATGGAAGTCAACTTTAATCCGTGAAAAGCTGAGAAGAATCTAAGGTTTCCTTATCAGGAACTTATCGGTAGCTTAATGTATCTCGATGTATGCACTCGGCCGGATATTGCATTTGTATGCAGCAAGCTCAATCAATATAACACTTGTTATAATGAAACACATTGGATTGCTGCTAAACGCGTATTAAGGTATTTGTCGGGTACAACTGACTACGGACTCAATTTAAGGCGCGGTAGCAACAAAATTGAAATTTCATCCGACGCAGATTGGGCGGGGGATACAAACGATCGGAAATCTTATTCGGGTTTCGTAAGTAGGTTTGGACTTAATCTAATAAATTGACATAGTCACAAACAAATTAATGAAGCTTGTTCCAGTACAGAGGCTGAATATTATTATGCTCTTGGAACATCAGTGAAGCAGGCGAAATTTTTACATAATTTTATGATTGAATTAAAATATTTTGATCTGCCACATAAGCCTATTGTTATTAATAATGACAATTAAAGTCCTATTAAAATGGTAGAAAACCAATGTTATCGTAGAACCAAGCAATTGATGTTCAACACCATTTTATAAAGGAATGTGTTGACCGTAAGCTAGTTACGATTATTTATAAGCCTTCAGCTGATTTGGAAGCTGACCTTTTTACTAAATCTTTACCAAAGGTCAAGCATAATTTGTTTGTTAAGAGTTTAGGTTTAGTTTGAAGTTCTTATTTTATTACTTTATTAATTAAGTTTTTTTGTTGTAATCTTGCAATTAAGTTTGCAGTAATTTAGTAAAGTTGCTTAAATTACAGTAATTTTTAGATTAAGGGGCAGTGTTATGAAACCTGTTTTGTAACAAACCTTTTTCATATTTTTTTTTTTATTTAATTCAAATAATATGATTGATGTTCTAAAATATGTTCTCTCTATTGTTTTTTGGGTTTTCCTTGTAATTGTAACGACCCCCCCTACCTACCTTCCTATCTCATCTTAGACATCCTTAATATCCTACGACTTATTTTATACCTTTACCTACTTAATTATGTAACCTTAGACTTAGTTGTGATCTGGGTTTTAATATTGGCCAAGTGATTCGTCTAGTGATAATGAAACCCGTACGTTGTGATACCGTTGATTAGTAACCTAAATTCTTTTAGTGAAAGATTGGTATTCCTACATAGCCTAAATTATATAATACTATACCTGCTCTACCTAGACCCGTTATATTATTTATATTTCTACTAAAATATGCAGCTGAGATAATTTCATCTAAATAAAGGTGGTCACCTACGTGTATATGGCTTAAGGTAAACGTTATTGAAGCTAAAGTAATTGGAAGAAGATACACTTTGATAAACTCATAATAAATAAATCAGTTTCTCTATATTTATTGATTCTACTGTTATTGAGTGATCATAATATATTAAAATACTATTTATTCTGATAATAGGTACTGAATAGATAACGATAAGATGAGTAATTCTAGATTACTACAAATATAATGACATAGACAAAATACTTTTATTATTATTATTAAACTGTATAGATCTAAAGTAGATCCATATTTTTATAGTGGCTAAGGGTAGAGCTCACGACTCCACCGCTCAAGACCAGTAGAGACCGTCACCAGACATTTGTCCCTCCCTCCACTTAGTCAATATAGTATTGAATTGAGTGGAAATATTGACTGAATCAATTGAAATTAATTCATAGTTTACTACATTTCAAATTAAATCAAAGAAGTAAATGTCAACCTTTCAGACAAGTTACTATGTTAAAGCATTACCAATTACTCAAATAAGTATACAAATACCATTATGTATTTTAAACCAAGCTTATCTGTTACCAACCATTTGGACAGAGCTAAACCATCAAGATATCACCGAATCCGCAATCACATTCAAAACCATGATGAGTATACCAAATCGAGACTCCTGCTCAGTATGGTACAAATACAAAACCGATAAATGCGACCATTGACTATAATGTCGGCTCCCTTTACATCGATCGTGCAAGAGATAACCAACCGAGATCGTTCGCCTCTAGTGTAGCCGTACCTGTCAATCTTGTTATGATATAAATTTACAGATTATAAGTAATTCAACTTTCAGAGACCATCCTTCCGTATTCAACTTACTGTACCAAATGATCAGACTCCGACGCTTAGAATTAAAATAAATAATTCAACCATTAAAAGTTATTTTTCAAGTATTCAAATAGGTAGGTTCCAACCTACTAAATATTGGAAACATTTATGTCAAACAATGAATTTACCACTAGTTCGTAAAACCTAATCCTATGGAGAAGAACTAGTAAGAAACTCCATGGATAAATAAAATGACGATACCTACCTAAGTATCCCTATGACCGTACCTACATAGTTCACGCTTTTGTCAAATACTATCATCACGCCGTAAGTAGGTATACGATACCGATTCACGGGTTACGCAGTTCCTACCTATTTAACCATATTTAAATACGTTCCTACGTGGTACACGTATTTGTTAAACACAACCACACTTTTGAACATTTACCATATAATAAATTAGACTAGAAACGTCATGGAAATAATATAGAAAACTCATATCTTAAGTGTTAATTAGATAAGCGTCACATACCTGACGAGACACCAAACTTTTCTCGCGGCGACGCTTTTGGCGCGAAACTACCGTGTTTCGGCGTCTCTTCTCCGACATGGCGTGCCATATTTCTAAGGCGCCAATCTTTCTAAATCTCTATTATATTCCTAATCATTTATCTACATAACCTACTAAATTATTATCTCAGGATTTTGCTGTGTCATCCATCCATTGATCATTAGTAATTATTAAATCAATCCATCATTCAAAAGTAGGCACGTAGATATTTCCCATCGCGCCACAAAGTGGAACTTGTGTAGATACCTATTTCTAGTATTGAAACTAGTTAGAAACATAGGCAAGTACTTCACATATACATGAACACAAGTGTTATTGTGATCGAATGCAAATAATATTAAATACCAATTCTAGGTAATCATAAGCTTATAAAACCAGAACCCTGTCATATAAAATCTAGTGCTGAGCGTCTACTTTATTCCATCTCTTCTTCATCTGGAAATATTCCCGCCCTACGCCGAACGCGTCCTTTACGTAAATACCTATCTTATTTAATTATATTTATATTTTGATTATAAAGTGCACTTCCCTTTAGATGCAGCAACTCGCCTACTACACCATCCCGTCGAACACACACTCACTCAGATATAGGATTAATTATTGTAAAATATTAACACGAAAACTCATTAATTACTCATTATGCAAAATTCTACAAAACACTCCCGCGAAAATCTACCAAACACTCAGCCCCGCGTGCGTCCTTTTCCGCAACTCCCGCGCGAATCCCCAAAAACACTAAGTGACGCGTTATCCCCGCCATCTTCTAGAAAATCCTTTAGTGATGTCACATTTGTTTTCCCTATTATTTAAATCCCGGGTCCTTAATATTAAAAATAGAAGAATACATTAATAATGTATTTTAAACCATTGCAATATCAATTTATATTATCTAAACGAATGCTAGATGATATTTATTATACTTTCATACTAATTGATATTTCCCTCATCAGTATAATTCAGTTCCGATAACTCTGTTGAACGAATAGATATTTTACAAGCCCTACTAAGTAAATTCTACACTATCAGAAATCAAACTTTATAATTTGTTGAACTATAAATATTATCACGTAAGTAATTTGCCGGATCAAATCTTGTTTCTAATCCGTGTGAAATCAGACATCTGAATATTGTCACATCCCTATTTCCCTATTCTAATCCTATTTCAATCTTTCATTCGCAAATTAGATCTTTATAGTTCAATTTGTCAGCCAATCACATCCCGAATCTGGGTTACCAGTATTCAAACTTAAAATGTCCTAACTAAAATAATCTGATTTGTTTAAATAATAACCTAATATTATTCCTGCGGTCTCATATAATATTAACTAACTTTACAACTAAATTAAACCTTTTAATTTCACTTCTGAAGTTTTATCCTAGCAATGATAATATCGTGCAATTTGATATTATAATTCACTCCAAAAGGAGAACAAAGTATAAACTAGTAATATATTTGGCTAAACCTATTAAAGTATTCAATATTTCTTTTAATATAACAACAATCCTGACATTTCTAACATCCGATCGAATTACTAATCGATTCCCTAATTCCCTAGATCATAGGACTTTTTCTTACGCCTGGCATCCCTGATTCGCAGAGAAAGTATTGATCGAATAAAACAATCCACTTGATATTTGTCTATGGTCATTAGTGAATGAAATATAGTCAGTTCAATCAATATTCCAAAGTAAATCAAGATTTCATAATAATATAATCTATAATATGTAATCTATAAATGTATTGACATTTTAAAGTTAATAATTTATAATGTTCGTAGAACTATTTTGTTTCTTAACGAAATTATTTTATCTATTTGTTTAAAGAATACAATAACGAAACGCATTCCGTCTGACAATGTCCATCTAACGTCAAATCTATTAAATGTCAACAAGTTCGGTTTGTAAACAATGTTTTGAAAACTTTTAGTTAGAACATGAACGATTCTCGTTTATTATTGTGTTTTTTCCTCAGATTAACGTAATTTATAATGTTAAATTACACCTATCAAGTGTCCTCATTAACTGTTGCCAAGAACATTGACTATAATGAACATTACATGAAGGAAATTATATATTTTAGAGAGTAACTAAGTGAAAGAAGTTCAAGCATAATTGAATGTTTAATCATATATTTGTGAATGGTGACGGGAAGGTACTCTGGACCGTTACAGCTCAACCCCCAAAATTTATGCAGGTGGCTAAATAATTAACCGTAGTAAATTTTTCACAAAATAAAAATATATTCACAAATATATCTACAATTTTAATATTCCCTCACTAATTTAACAAACAGATTCTAATTTGTCAACATTTGAATACAAGAACTAACCTAAGGCTATGAATGTAATATGTGTGTGTGCTTACTCATGAAAAGTGTTTTTCAACCGAATTGTAAATAATTATTATATGAACCAAAATCCAAGCGTTTTAATGCAACAAAGCATGAAAAAGTATGACCCCTCGCGCAGACAATCTAAACTATGGAAGGAAACCTGGTTGTGAGGCAGGTCAATCCTAGTGATATGGTGTAAGCCTTTCCGAGCAAAACAGTTTCCTTATCGTTCGCCAAGAACCCGAATACACCATCCTATCATAATCTAGAAGTCCTCATAGGCTAAAAGTAATAAATCTCCATGACTGCCTCATCTCCACTCAGTCCCGGCAACATAATAATAACTAATTTACAATTCGGAGTATGTAGAGTGTAATTAGATCGGATATCGGCTGCGAGTAGAGTAGAACTTAATATGAAATCAGTAAATACTGATGCTTGTCTACTGACCTACCTAACACCATCTCCTTCATATTAAGTCCTTGATTGTGTGAATGTAATTTCATGTATCTCATACATTGACAAACCGTTGCATACCAAGATGTTGTTGAAACATTTAGGCCTCAAAGAAAATATAATACTGAACATACATCATCACTTAATTAATCACTCGTCATCAACAAATCAACATTACACATACAAGCTGACACTGCTCTTTTCATTGCGAACCACTCCACCTAAACACCTCCGCAACAATCGTTTTGGTATGAAACACGAATTACTGTTTAATCTAAATTAATTCCCAACCCCCAGACTGAACAGCAACCCCCCGTCTCAACTTGACCAAACAGGCTCCTTAAGTAAACCTCATGCGTACACCTTCACAAATTAATATTATTATTATAGTTTAATAACAGCAATTATTATTAAGTTTTTTTTTTTTAAATTATTAGAATGATTATTATTAGTATCTACACTAAAATCATGAACTTGTTATTAAAACGACATTTTATTTTTATATAATTAAATACTACCAAAGTTGAAAATCAAAGTCTATTAAGTTACCCTATCTTGCAGAGTTCAACTATTTATTTCACGTAGGTACTTGCGAGTTTAGTTTATTTCGTAAATAAAACTAAAAGTTTCTATAATAAAATAATACCAAGGTCAAAGTCAATATCCTACGAAGTTTCCCCATCCTATAAAGTACAACTATTTATTTGAAGTAGATACCTGTGTACTATATGCTCACGAAGTGATCTAAATATTCCTCAATTGAAAATACAAAAACACAAAAAGTTAACTACCCGGGATTCGAACCCGAGCCCAACCTGTCCTGACACTTACTCACTATAACCTAGCTTCATTTTATATGCAAGTCCATAACGTATCTTGTAAAGAAATAATAAATAAACTTTACAAGTTGAATATTCTCTACCTCAAATTTACCGTAACATTGTGTCCGTTCTACCTATGTAAATATATAATACCTATCTGAGTTTATATATTTGTTGTTCCAATATACAAGTACAAATCGATCTAAATTGACCGCAACATTAAAATATAAAATAATGATATACCTGGGAATCGAACCCACATCGTATAAATCGACCTATAGTAGTATTGTACTAATTCAAAACGATATACCATATATAACAATACCTATGAGAATCTTTATGTTTGCCTCTATATGTAGGTACAAATCGTTCTACATTGAAAACAAAATTAAAATATAAAATAATGATAGACCTGGGAATCGAACCCACATCGCATATAACTCTACCTATCGTAATCTTGCACTAATTCAAAAAGATTTACCATAATTATTTATACTACTCATTAAGGACTTCGATAACCCAATCTAGTCGTTTAATATTGATATACCTACCTAGCTTCGAATGAAACTATTATAATATTAATTTACCTAGAAATATTTTAACGTTTAAACTGCTAATATGAGAAATTATATAAATATTTTAAACATAATTAACATATGGATGTATGTCTATTTCCTATATCACCCTAAACATATTTCAACTAGATGTCATCGAACGAATCGTAGGTACTGGGAACCTAATAGTTATCGCAAACCCAAGTTTCAGTATTTCTATCCTACAACTTTCCTTATAACACAGGTAAAATAAAGACTGACAAAACCGTTATCAGTATAAGTAGAAGTCTAGTCCCTTTCCTCTAAAATAATAAACTCTAATCACGATTATATTACAACTTCATAGAATGAAACAGATATGAATCGATACTAATCTGTTCCTCTTTCCCAATAGATGGCGCTACTAGTAATGAAATTGAATTTAATGTACTAACATAATTATGTTTTTAATTTTATCTTTGTAAAATGCAAAAACAAATGGAACCCTTTTTATAAATATAAAACCGACTATAAATATTTATTGACGTTGATAATCAAACAGACAAAAGTCAAAACTATAATGCGAGCGGAACAAAGTTCTAGAGTTTCGCTACTCAAGCGCCACACAAATTCTTTATACCTAAATGTAACAACCTAGGTTACTCGATGCGTAACCATACTATTCCAGTATAAAGCTACTTTTTCTCTACCTATCTATAACTATTCTATAACAGCACCTATGTTCATAAACATTATACAAAATGTTTGATTTTCAAAATTATACCCTAACCTGCCCTACATAAGACTGAATATCGGAATTAGTCTATTCTGCTTTTAAAACATTTTGTGTAAAATAAAAACTTTATAATTCAACCCCCCGATTGTTGGACGTTAGCATACTCTTAGCTAATACAACCCCCCGATTTGTAGACGTGAGAGTCCGTGTGAACTAACGCGACCCCCAATTTGTTAGACGTTAGTATCACATAATATTAATTTATGTAATATAAATACTACGATATATTATGTCAAAACCATAATATATTTTTCCTATAATACTTAGATGGCGTTCGAAAATTTAATTAATATTTTTCTATGCCCGGTAAGTCATATCAGTAATCAATAAAATCTGATAAGAATCTGACTAATTATAAAATTTTCCTAAAATCATTTATAAAACACCTATTTTGTATACCTTTATATAGAATATGTTTAATGCTATACATAATTTAATAAGTTTATAATTATAATAGACTGTGATGAAACTCATGATTATGTCCCTAAAATTAATTGAATCATTAAAACATATAAAATGGGTAAATGGGTAAAACATATAATATGTATATATAGATATTGTGAGAACATTGTTAAAGCCTATTTGTCCTAAATCTATTTATCCTACTTGATTAAATACCAATCTTCACTTATCCATTTCACAAGCAACAAATTGTGACTTTAGAAAAGTCACTTTCCAGATCAAACCAGTCTTTAAATATTATGTTAAACAAATATTATACACGGATGTAAATATTATAATGATAACTAATTTATTTAAACCAAAACACTACACTATCCTAGTCCACAGAAATCTATATTGTAACTCAAGATCGAGGCTCAAATCCTGGTCCACGGCACACTAAATTGTAACGCCTACTCCCCCTACCTACCTTCCTATCTCATCTTAGACATCCTTAATATCCTACGACTTATTTTATACCTTTACCTACTTAATTATGTAACCTTAGACTTAGTTGTGATCTGGGTTTTAATATTGGCCAAGTGATTCGTCTAGTGATAATGAAACCCGTACGTTGTGATACCGTTGATTAGTAACCTAAATTCTTTTAGTGAAAGATTGGTATTCCTACATAGCCTAAATTATATAATACTATACCTGCTCTACCTAGACCCGTTATATTATTTATATTTCTACTAAAATATGCAGCTGAGATAATTTCATCTAAATAAAGGTGGTCACCTACGTGTATATGGCTTAAGGTAAACGTTATTGAAGCTAAAGTAATTGGAAGAAGATACACTTTGATAAACTCATAATAAATAAATCAGTTTCTCTATATTTATTGATTCTACTGTTATTGAGTGATCATAATATATTAAAATACTATTTATTCTGATAATAGGTACTGAATAGATAACGATAAGATGAGTAATTCTAGATTACTACAAATATAATGACATAGACAAAATACTTTTATTATTATTATTAAACTGTATAGATCTAAAGTAGATCCATATTTTTATAGTGGCTAAGGGTAGAGCTCACGACTCCACCGCTCAAGACCAGTAGAGACCGTCACCAGACATTTGTCCCTCCCTCCACTTAGTCAATATAGTATTGAATTGAGTGGAAATATTGACTGAATCAATTGAAATTAATTCATAGTTTACTACATTTCAAATTAAATCAAAGAAGTAAATGTCAACCTTTCAGACAAGTTACTATGTTAAAGCATTACCAATTACTCAAATAAGTATACAAATACCATTATGTATTTTAAACCAAGCTTATCTGTTACCAACCATTTGGACAGAGCTAAACCATCAAGATATCACCGAATCCGCAATCACATTCAAAACCATGATGAGTATACCAAATCGAGACTCCTGCTCAGTATGGTACAAATACAAAACCGATAAATGCGACCATTGACTATAATGTCGGCTCCCTTTACATCGATCGTGCAAGAGATAACCAACCGAGATCGTTCGCCTCTAGTGTAGCCGTACCTGTCAATCTTGTTATGATATAAATTTACAGATTATAAGTAATTCAACTTTCAGAGACCATCCTTCCGTATTCAACTTACTGTACCAAATGATCAGACTCCGACGCTTAGAATTAAAATAAATAATTCAACCATTAAAAGTTATTTTTCAAGTATTCAAATAGGTAGGTTCCAACCTACTAAATATTGGAAACATTTATGTCAAACAATGAATTTACCACTAGTTCGTAAAACCTAATCCTATGGAGAAGAACTAGTAAGAAACTCCATGGATAAATAAAATGACGATACCTACCTAAGTATCCCTATGACCGTACCTACATAGTTCACGCTTTTGTCAAATACTATCATCACGCCGTAAGTAGGTATACGATACCGATTCACGGGTTACGCAGTTCCTACCTATTTAACCATATTTAAATACGTTCCTACGTGGTACACGTATTTGTTAAACACAACCACACTTTTGAACATTTACCATATAATAAATTAGACTAGAAACGTCATGGAAATAATATAGAAAACTCATATCTTAAGTGTTAATTAGATAAGCGTCACATACCTGACGAGACACCAAACTTTTCTCGCGGCGACGCTTTTGGCGCGAAACTACCGTGTTTCGGCGTCTCTTCTCCGACATGGCGTGCCATATTTCTAAGGCGCCAATCTTTCTAAATCTCTATTATATTCCTAATCATTTATCTACATAACCTACTAAATTATTATCTCAGGATTTTGCTGTGTCATCCATCCATTGATCATTAGTAATTATTAAATCAATCCATCATTCAAAAGTAGGCACGTAGATATTTCCCATCGCGCCACAAAGTGGAACTTGTGTAGATACCTATTTCTAGTATTGAAACTAGTTAGAAACATAGGCAAGTACTTCACATATACATGAACACAAGTGTTATTGTGATCGAATGCAAATAATATTAAATACCAATTCTAGGTAATCATAAGCTTATAAAACCAGAACCCTGTCATATAAAATCTAGTGCTGAGCGTCTACTTTATTCCATCTCTTCTTCATCTGGAAATATTCCCGCCCTACGCCGAACGCGTCCTTTACGTAAATACCTATCTTATTTAATTATATTTATATTTTGATTATAAAGTGCACTTCCCTTTAGATGCAGCAACTCGCCTACTACACCATCCCGTCGAACACACACTCACTCAGATATAGGATTAATTATTGTAAAATATTAACACGAAAACTCATTAATTACTCATTATGCAAAATTCTACAAAACACTCCCGCGAAAATCTACCAAACACTCAGCCCCGCGTGCGTCCTTTTCCGCAACTCCCGCGCGAATCCCCAAAAACACTAAGTGACGCGTTATCCCCGCCATCTTCTAGAAAATCCTTTAGTGATGTCACATTTGTTTTCCCTATTATTTAAATCCCGGGTCCTTAATATTAAAAATAGAAGAATACATTAATAATGTATTTTAAACCATTGCAATATCAATTTATATTATCTAAACGAATGCTAGATGATATTTATTATACTTTCATACTAATTGATATTTCCCTCATCAGTATAATTCAGTTCCGATAACTCTGTTGAACGAATAGATATTTTACAAGCCCTACTAAGTAAATTCTACACTATCAGAAATCAAACTTTATAATTTGTTGAACTATAAATATTATCACGTAAGTAATTTGCCGGATCAAATCTTGTTTCTAATCCGTGTGAAATCAGACATCTGAATATTGTCACATCCCTATTTCCCTATTCTAATCCTATTTCAATCTTTCATTCGCAAATTAGATCTTTATAGTTCAATTTGTCAGCCAATCACATCCCGAATCTGGGTTACCAGTATTCAAACTTAAAATGTCCTAACTAAAATAATCTGATTTGTTTAAATAATAACCTAATATTATTCCTGCGGTCTCATATAATATTAACTAACTTTACAACTAAATTAAACCTTTTAATTTCACTTCTGAAGTTTTATCCTAGCAATGATAATATCGTGCAATTTGATATTATAATTCACTCCAAAAGGAGAACAAAGTATAAACTAGTAATATATTTGGCTAAACCTATTAAAGTATTCAATATTTCTTTTAATATAACAACAATCCTGACATTTCTAACATCCGATCGAATTACTAATCGATTCCCTAATTCCCTAGATCATAGGACTTTTTCTTACGCCTGGCATCCCTGATTCGCAGAGAAAGTATTGATCGAATAAAACAATCCACTTGATATTTGTCTATGGTCATTAGTGAATGAAATATAGTCAGTTCAATCAATATTCCAAAGTAAATCAAGATTTCATAATAATATAATCTATAATATGTAATCTATAAATGTATTGACATTTTAAAGTTAATAATTTATAATGTTCGTAGAACTATTTTGTTTCTTAACGAAATTATTTTATCTATTTGTTTAAAGAATACAATAACGAAACGCATTCCGTCTGACAATGTCCATCTAACGTCAAATCTATTAAATGTCAACAAGTTCGGTTTGTAAACAATGTTTTGAAAACTTTTAGTTAGAACATGAACGATTCTCGTTTATTATTGTGTTTTTTCCTCAGATTAACGTAATTTATAATGTTAAATTACACCTATCAAGTGTCCTCATTAACTGTTGCCAAGAACATTGACTATAATGAACATTACATGAAGGAAATTATATATTTTAGAGAGTAACTAAGTGAAAGAAGTTCAAGCATAATTGAATGTTTAATCATATATTTGTGAATGGTGACGGGAAGGTACTCTGGACCGTTACATAATGTATATATATTTCAATGAATAACATGATTATTAACTAAAACACATTTTAATATATTTATTAGTATTTATAAGAGTTGGTTTTTCTAACAATTCACCCCCTTACTAAAGAAAACTATGACACATGGGTCATACAAGCGGAGGCTGTGCTAGTTAAAAGAAACTCTGGCAATACATAGAGAAAGATGCTGTTGCGGAAGAAGAAGGAGACCGACAGGCAAGGTCTGAATTAATCCTTATAATTTCTCCTTCTGTGCTTAAACAAATCAAAAATTGCTCAACTGCTAAGGCATTATGGAACAAGTTAAAAGAAACATGCTAGTAGAGGACCTGCACGAAAAGCGTCCTTATTAAGGCAACTAATCATTACCAAACTTGATGGACACGATGTTCGTGGCCATATAAATAACTTCATGAACATAATAAAAGAGGTAACATTAAATACCTAGTAAGTCTATAGTAATAGATAGCTAATGTTGCCTATCAACTATTTTGTTGTTCTGTCACTCCTGTAAAAAACTCTGTAACTCATCTTATACCTAATAAAGTGTATATCGTATTCAAGACAGGAAAAGCTATTTATTCCTTATTCATTTCTACATTCCACTGCTACTCACAATCCATCAAACATAAGATTAACGACGCGATCTCATTGAGAGTTATTTTATGTTTTTTTTTTGTAAACTTTTGTTTTACGCCTTGTAAATTTTTCGCCTTTATGTCTTCCGTCGCACACTTGTTATTGCGGGTGGCAGCACTGTTGTTGGGCTCCGAGAGACGTCGCCGCCAGCACGTTCCTGTAAGGCATCGAAGATTAGAAGGTCCACCTCATTGTCTGTACTGGCTCGGAGAAAACGACTGGAATTGGATGATGCAATCGAAAAGGCTTGGATACAGAGGGAGCTTATTGATAAGAAGTAGGAAGCGGACTTGGCGGACGGTTGAGATATATAGTTCACACGATAATTAAGGCACTGACGTGAAGAAGTGGTTAGAGCGCAACCAACAGGAACTACAAAACGCACAGTCAGCCTCCGAATATGGTAAATAAACGGGTGAGCTGTGCACGCCAGTGGAGACTGGCTATGGCCAGTTCAGCTGTTAACGTGCGCAGCGAAGGACTTTACCGCCGCCTCTGCTGGTAACGCATTGAGTCCTAACTTGAGTAGGATACATACTATTTATGGAGACCTGTTTGAATTTACAAAAGAGTTTCACTTCAACTCTAAATAGTTAGCAGTCGAGTCCTTGGCTCTGACAAGTAAGCCACGCAGTAAAGAAGACTACGAACGTGCTGTGGCCATGCTGGAACAAACGACTATTATCATCGACAGTAGGTGGCATGTGGACATGTCATGGAAGGACCAGTGTAAAATGCCTGTCTGTCACGTGTGGCGGACTTGCGGCCACCGCTTACACTTACCTACTGACTGATGATAATGACTAATGACTACTAATGGCAATGAGATTTATGCTAAAGGTAAAGGTTCGGTAATTATCAGGGCAAATGATAAAGGAAGATTGAAGCCTCTACCTATTGACCATTTTAGCCCACCTTGTGTATAAACTGACCCAAGTTTGAAGATTGTTAGTCATTCCTTGAAACATACTAAGAAGCGATCAAAAGGGATTATAGTGTAAAATGGGTTGAAAGCCATGGCTAGCAATTAGAAATCCCTAAAAGAAAACGACGGTTGGCAGGTTTGTGAGCTACTCCCCAACCGAAAGGCCGCGCAATTGGGTCTTTGTGCCAAGAAGGTAGGTAGAAAAGATTATAATCCAAGAAAGTCTCATTGGTGTTTAAAAGACATCTTCTATGGAACAATTGGCTGATGCTATGACCAAAGCTCTTTCGAGACCCATGCCCGTAAAAATATGCATTGATTAAGGTCTGCATGCTGTTGGGTAAGGAAAAATGTTAAAGGAGCTTATCCAATCTCCAACCATAACCTAAAAATAAAAAAATAACAGTACTGAAAAGAATTATGGTCCAGGTACTTACGTGGCATAAAAGAAAAGTCGTTAAATTGTGTTTTAAACTTTGGTAAATAGTGTTTACTCGCGTGTTATTTGCCAAAGAACGTAGAGTTAAGTTTCATCAATATTTGTGTATTCTGTTCCCAAAAATATAGAATCTATTGAGATAACATTTGGAAAAATATGCTTGTTGTCATGTCTCTATACTTTAACATTACCTATTTTCTTCTTTATACTTTCGAAATGTTGGCGCGTTTATTACATTCAAAGTGAAAAGAGGCCCAGCTCAAGTCTGTGCCATACGTCGAACATTAAATTTGTTTTTTTTTTTATTTAAAAAATAGAAGTTTACAAGATAAACTATAAAGCATTTGCAACATATTATTGGTCACGTTTTATACGATTTGTTAACGCTGGTATATACAAGCATATATAAACTTTTATACAAGGTACTCAGTGGTAGTGATGCCCTCGAATAATTACTGTCACAGACAGGGTTACCAGATTGGGTATTTTTCCGCAACTCTGGGTAACGATTTGGCTCTTGGAGAAAGTTTGGAGAAATTTGAAAAATCATGGAGAATTTTGGGCATTTTTTTTGGTTTCGAATCTAAGCGTAGGCTTTAACTGACCAACTTTACATTTATGTATTTGATCGCATTTTATTTAAGTTTTAAACAGTTCACTTGGTCGTTTCATTCAACATATTCTATTATTCATTATTTTCATTCACTCACTTATTTTGTTTTTTTGTTAGGGTATTCTGCTGTTTCGGTTCGGAAATCGGAACATTATTTTGAAAAAAAAAAAAAAGGGAGCAAGAAGTTAATAATATCGAATTACCCATTAGATTAATCAATCGATATTATACACTTTTTGCCTTTAGGTAAAAATTAAGCTAATTGTAACATTTTTGAGAAAAATAATTTAAAATTTGGGTAGAAATATAAAATCACATCTGGCAACCCTGGTCACAGACTACCACACTCTTCTGTCAGTTGCACTGTAGCTCAGATTCTGAGACCGTAGCCCATTATATGTATTATCTGTGTCGTAGTATTAAATAGGTAACTCCCGAGCTACCCGAAAGTTAAATAAATCAAGTATCCAAGAGACAGAATGGGTGAAGAGTCCAATATTACCAGAAAAACATGGGCCCGCATCATGAAACCTGTCTCGAAGGTGAAGTTCAACGGACACCTACACAAAGGTTTCAAGTACAATGGCTAGAACTGTTTTGAACTTTTTTTAGATTGGTTATATGGACGGAGCCTCTGATGGTCAAAATGCAGTCTTTCAATCAAGTTTTGATCTTGGGTATGAACAAGGAATAAATTTTGGACTAGAAATAGGCTATAGGGAAGCTATGATAAGGTGAGAATCAAGGTGATAATCAAGCTGAGATTCAAACCATATTATGTCAAAATATAAATTTTGTTATTTCAAGTAACTGCTTATATTCCAGTATGCAAGAGAGAAGAGAGAGGTTTACAGAATCATTTCAAGGGATTAATTGCCAGATATGTTCCAACGGAGCATCTGCCCAAGAAAATATTGGCAACTTGTACAATATTCAAAAGGAGAAAAACTCTGAGTACTTATTAAATTTTGCTGCAACATGAGAAAAGTTATTTTAATTCAATTTAGGTACTGCTAAGAGTATGGATAAGCAAGTTGTTTATTATCCTGATCCTGAGCAGGCATGAAGATATTTGCAACACAATGGATAATATCTAATTAATCAATTCATTTTTGAAGTGATTAATGGTTTGCAATTACATTGTGATTGGATTAAGTATGTCCAATTAAACTTATTATTAATCTACAGGCTGCGATAAAATTTAAATCTATTTATTCTTAGTCTTATATTCTAGGTTTCTTTTCTGGTGGAGGTTTCATGTTCTCCTGTTTGATTTCAGTTTTGATCTCATGTCCTGCCATTGTTCCGTTGGCCATATCGCTACTGGAGTCCACTGGTTCTTGTTTGATAGTTATGTTATTTACATTGTTTCCCTCTGTTTTATCACCAACCTTCTCCCCTGAGTTTTCAGTCTTTACTGTTACACCATTTGTCTGTAGGAGTTAAAATTAGGTTGTACTATCATCACACACCTTATGTGATCTTCCACAATGAAATAGTGGGCCACTGTGCAGTCACTTCTCTTTGGAATTTGAATTTACCACATTAACAATCAACCATTCATTGTAAATGCATTGCATGGAATCTGTTACAAGTACACAATGTGTGACCAACATAACAGAACACTTACTTTTGGGTAAAATAGACCATTTCAAAAGTGAATAAAGTAATAGTCAACTGACTTTTATTTAATGCAAGTAGCAATGCTAACCTGACTGGGTGCCTGAGTGACGGGCAAGGGAAACTGCCTCACAAGCTCAGCTAATAACATGTCTACTCGCTGTCTTTGGAATAAGGTGGATGGCTCTTCCTTTGGGGTGGTCGAAACATCCTTGGTGGTGGACTGACCTGTGCTGTACGGGCTTAGACCTAGAAGAGAAAAATTATCAGTATGCAATCCATTATATTTTGAGACCACTCTCTTAATCTATATTTGTGCACTTTGATGGTAGGCTTAGGATAAGTTCCATACCTCTGCAAGTTTCTCCTAGGGGTACTGCTGTGAAAATGTAATATTTAAACATGTCAAATCTGAACATTAAATGAAGTGGTCACCTGACTTATTTGATTTAAAATCCCACCAGTATCCCTTGCTAGGATGATATCGGGAGTATGACATGGTTTCTTCAAATGAACATTGCAAGTGATGGACCGCTGATAACTGAAACAATTAACATTTCTTAAGCTTCTTTACTACCATGAAAACAACCATAAATAGAATACTTATTGTATAATATGTATGTGATTACAAGTACCATAATTATTATGGTGTATAATCAATCACTTGGTTTAACAGACAGCCAATGTGTTCATTCATCTGACTTTTAAACCTAAGTTGATATTATGAAAAACAATTCAAATTATTCATCATATGGATGGATAATAATAAGTATTGAACTTATCATACCAATCTAGAGTTCAGCACACTGGCCATGTCAGGTGCCTGGTAAACAATGCCAGCTATAACATAGTAGTCAGCTAGTGGTGTAGCTTGTGTTGGACTGTGTCTGTGCTGTTTGCGGATTACATACAGGATTGGGTCTTGGACATGCAGCAGAATATATTCCAATCCTGTCATATTTCTGAAAGAATAGAGACGAGTATGTTAACTTGAACTAAAACGTGTTTAGGGCTAAAAATTAGGGAATATCAATACTTACTGCAACTGATCCATACTTAGCCGCTGCATCTTAACAATTTCATTATTACAAGTGCGATCAAAGAATGGATTAGAACGTTCCGAAAAGTAGTCCATTATATTAGAAGGACTTAGCAAAGGTATCCAAGCGGAATCGTGCCACGAGAGGCCTAGTGGATTTTCCGCAGCAATCGGGAGATTACCAATTCTTCCAGGCATCATCTTGTCCCCCTGGATAATGTAAATAAAACATAAGAAATCTACCAAGAAGCACAGATCACAAACTAGTGAGAGATACTTCGTATCACAGACTAATAAGAAAAAAAGTTCCAAGAAGGAATGAAACGAATGAAGGAACAAGTTTTTATATTTATACTGTGATTCTTCCACTAGGGTGCATTTACGTAAGCTTACGTAATTTTACCGTAAAAAAGGTAAAAAAATACGCTTACCAGGATCACTTAACGGTGTCATAGCTTTATATCAATACTACCTGTTAAATTTGCCAAATACTTGGCTCCAGTTGCAATGACAGCGGAGTAAAATTTTACCACCTTTTCATGTCGCTAAAACTTACATTTGTCAGGGGAAAATTTTACCACCTTTTCATGTCGATAAAACTTACATTTGTCAGGGGAAAACTTATACCAGCGGACGTCCGTAAACGGCCCAGATGAAAAATTTATCCAGTGCAATTTTTTTCCTCGCGGAGACTCTGCCCGTGTATTTGGCGTTTACCCAGTGTAAATTTTACGCTGGGTGGGTAACGTAAACGCAGCCCAGGATTCTTCTTTACGACACAAAAGAATATAAGGGTTTCACATACATACAGGATCCACACCTTCCGATCTTATCCTATCCTAATTTTGATGGTCATTATCGGATAATGTGGAGGCCAATCGGTTAGGAAGGCGAATACATATTATGAATAAAAATGGATGATGTCATGAAAAGGCTTCACAGCAACACTTCATAGCTAATTCTACGACCATGCTACGATATAGGCTGACATGCCTACTGGTACTGACAGGTGAAATTGTGTCAATTATTTTATTTTTGACATTGACTCGAACATGTGAGATGCGCGTGGATGCGCGAATTGCTCGATGTAAACAAACTTCTTTCGAATGAATCAAAATAATCTTCTCCGTTTCAAAACTTAGGTTAGAATATAGAGACACATTGTATGAAAATGAAAAAGGGTAAGAAGTTTTTTGGTAAGAAGCAAAAGGGTGGATTGAAGCCTACAACTAAGAAGAAAAAAAAAGCTGTAGAAGAAAGGATTGTGAACAAGAAGGCTATATTTAATAGATACAAAAATGCGCAGAAGATTGAAGAGGAATTGGAGAAGAAGAGACGGATGGAACGGATGTTTCAACAAAAGACTTATTCTGAGAGTGAAGAAGAGGAGGATGCTTATGATCAACTAGTGTCATGTTTTAGTAACAAAAAGAAAAAGCCAGCTGTTGAAAGTGAAGATGAGAGCATGAGTGAGTGCGAGCCAGAAGTTGAGCCGATCGATGGGGAGGGCTCATCTTTGAGTAATGAGAATAACAAACAGAGTAGTGATGAGAGTGGAGATAGTAGTGATGAAGAACAAAGTTACAGAGATGAGGAATTTGAGGTAATGCATATTCAAATTATTAGACTGATAGTATTAGAAGCATGGTTTGATAAATTTATGTGAAGATTTTATGTGTAGAAGCCTATACCCAGCACTAAATATATTTTGGTTGATGGATGGATGGATGGACGGATAGATAGATGAAATTAAACAATTTAATTTGATAGCATCAACATTTTATTTTTTAATAATCATCATTTTACTGGATTATGTGTGTTTGATCCCAATTGACATAATATTGGGCACTATCAGAGTAGATTTTAGCTGTGTATTAAATGCTAATGTTAAATGTGTATCATCTTCTATATTTCAGATAGAAGACAAAAATATGGAAACACAGGAAGATGTCCCAGATGATCCCTTCTCAATGCATCTCCAGTTTGACTTGAGGGATGAGTTAGTTGTTTCCCTCACCAACTCCCCACCCACTATTGAAAGCACTACTAAAACATGGCCTGTCCTTGGAAACTTGTCCATAGTCACACCAAAGCCAGTCGAAACATTCTCCAAAAAAGTTAAACCCAAAGTTTCAATAATGGAAGAAAAAATATATGCAAACACAGGAACTGTCCCAGTATTGATTAATAAAGTTGAATTTGAGCAGTTACATATAAAATCTCAGATACAAGGCCATATTGTGTCAGCAAACAAAACAAATCTAATTAAAAGAGATTTGGATCTGTCAGAAGTGCTTACTCCATTACAAAGAGAATTGTTCTCAATAATAAATAATTATCAAGACTTATATTATCCTGGCAGGACATTTAGCAATGCAGATGAGATAAGATACACATATTGCCTGCATGTCATTAATCACATGCTGAAAACTAGGACGAAGATTTTACATCATAATGCAAAACTGTCAAAGAAAAATGACTTGTCTGATGATTACAGAGATCAAGGACTTGTGAGACCTAAGGTAGAAATTATTTAGAATTTAATAGAAGAGCTCCCACCATTAAATTTAATACATTTTAATGAAAAGTATGCTTATAGCTAATAATAATATCAATATCTTATTTTTTATTCTGGAAAATAAAGGGTTCTTGCATGAAAGAGCTCTGTCTATGGCATAGTGATAGCGACTTAACCGAGGCAGAGAAAAAAAATTATACCCAAATAATGTATTATTTTTTAGGTAGTCATAATAGTTCCTTTCAAAGATGCTGCTTATAGGGTTGTCAAAACTATAATAGACATCCTAGTACCTAAAGAGGCGGGAGAAGTTGTGAACAAGAAAAGGTTTGAGGCAGACTTCACGGGCGGCGAGCTGGTGATGCCGCGTAAGAACCCAAAGCCTGAGGACTACGAGCTAATGTTCAGTGGCAACACAGACGACACATTTCGCCTTGGCATGACAGTTACGAAGAAAACTCTTAAGGTAATGGTGATAGGAACTGACCGATTTTTACTTTATTCTATTTGCACAAGCATTTACCTTATTTTTCCAATGAGAACTCTTATTGTCAATGCATTGATTTTTGGCATTTTGGTCAAATAATGCTAATATTTGTTCAAATACGCCATATAAATACCTGTCATAACACTAGTCTGACCTATGAAAACGATATATCCGTTTATTAAGTTTTCACTAGGGGTGCCGCCAAGAATTTTCTATAGATTCCAGCAGTCAATCGGTATTTGATGTTATTCAAAAATCTCAATAAGCTCTCAGGTTACATGTTATTTACGTACCTGAACCAACCTATATGATTTTTTTTCCAAATGTTTCAAATAAAACCAATGTTATGGACTCTATCGCTTCTATATTATATTCTTTATGCTCCTGACGTTAATATAAAAACAATATAAACGCGATAAAATCCTTAAATTTAGTTTTATTTCCATGTGCAGTATTCGCGTAAATATAAGAAATCATTATAAACGTTTAATGTAGCTTGATAGATTTGGTTACTATGAACTCAAATGTGAAAGAAGAGTAAAATATACCGTTTAAGTACAGAAACTCCTTAACCATAACCAAATTATTACCATTCTTATTATGATGAAGCAGGGCAAACCATTGGGTATGCCATCCCTGCCCTATTTTATTAGATTACGACTTAATATCGGCGATTGTGGGTTTATAAATACACCTCTACCCACCTCCATGGGTAATAAGGACATGATATCATGCTTTATAATTTTCAAAATATCTTGCACCACAGCTCTACACTGACTTCTATTCATCGGACATCATAGTGGCGTCTCCGTTGGGGCTGCGAATGATTGTAGGCGCGGAGGGCGAGGAGGACCGCGACTACGACTTCCTGGCATCCGTAGAGGTGCTGGTCATGGATCAGGCCGACGTGTTCCTCATGCAGAACTGGGAACACCTGCTGCATGTCCTGGACCATTTCCATCTTCAACCGAAAAAGACTCACGGAACGGATTTCTCTAGAGTCCGATCATGGGCTGTTAACGGATGGGCCAAGTATTATAGGTCAGTATTATAGTGGTATGTTTGTTTGTGGGTATATATAATTTATGTTCTTAAACTGTTCTATGAATTGTAATGTATTTAAGTTTTAAAATTAAGGTTTATTTTTTCAGACAAACACTCATATTCTCATCCATACTGCTGCCGGAGATCAAATCCGTGATAAACAAAAAATGCCATAACTACGCTGGTAAAGTGTTGATTGAGAATCCGACCGAGATTGGTACCATACAGCAAGTGGTTGTGCAAGTACCACAGATATTTCACAGGTAAGATATATTATGGAAGAACCACAAATATATCTTTATTTTTAAATAAAACTGCGAAAGGTTCCGCTGCTGGGCAAATGCCTCAGTATGCAAACTACACGGGTTGGAAGAGCTATTGTGTTTTTTGTTACGCCATATTCGACTTTATGGCTTGCAGATTTACGGCCGCCAATCCTTTGGTGGCGGTGGAGGCGAGGTTCCAGTACTTCATCAAAGAAATACTGCCGAAACAGCGCGACACGCTCATGAGCCACACACTCATATACGTGCCGAGCTACTTCGATTATGTTCAGCTAAGAAACTATTTCAAGAAAGAAGATATTGGATTTGTGCAGATATGTGAATATTCCAAGGTGATTTATCTCCTCCTTTGTACTGCCCTACTTAGGGAATCTAAGTAGGGAACTAGACGCCCACCCATATTCTTGGCAGTACAGACGCTAGAGGTGTGCACATATATGTATATACAGGCTGATTTAGAACGGGAAAAGACTAGTTGCAGATGCGATCATAAAACCATTGTCGATAGTTCTCTCGCGCATATTCATATCGATTACGTGTATGTTTCAGAAAGGGTATACTCAGCTTTAAACCTGCGCTTCTTTGGCGAATTTGTGTTCATTATAGTCGGAATAACGATCGCGTCTAAAACAAGCCTCGGTGCCTACTTATTACTGCATAATTACTTTAATTTTTTCTTCGAGAATATGTATTTATTTGCCCACTCAAATTTTACCATACCATGACGTTAACCGTGCCCACTACATGCCAGAAAATCATGTTTGTATACATTAATAGACAGCAGCCACCAGACCACTCACTCACTCACTCACTCACTTACTCACTCACTCACTCACTAACTAACTCACTCACCCACTCACCAATAACTCACTAACCTACACCGGAACGTGTCATGAAGGGATCGACAGCAAATCCACTATCGGCATAATGTTCGGTATGGTGTGCTTGAGCAGCCAACTAAATGGTATAAGAGAGTGAGGAGGTAAAATCGAAAGCTCTTTTATATTATGAGCATAATTGTCCTCTTGACCAGGATGGGAAAATAGCGCGTGCGCGCGACATGTTCTTCCACACCGAAGCCCACTTCATGCTGTACTCGGAGAGAGTGCACTTCTTCAGAAGATTCAGGATCAAGGGAATACGACACATAATATTCTATCAGCCGCCGACGTATCCACATTTCTTCACGGAATTGTGCAATTTAATGCAGGTATGTTGTATATACTTAGGTACCAACTTTATTACTTGTATTTACTTTGGGTTTTCAGAAGATAAATGCTACTTACAGAAGAAATTACTATCCAATTACTGCTGCAGTATGAGAGCAATAATATAAAATACATCGATCTATAAACCCATAGCTGTGGGGAATATTTCTTTTTGGGTATGCTTTTATAAATGTATACTTCCCTAAATATTTATTCAGGTTTCGTCATTTACAAAGGCATTACAAAGCACTTTCCTTTTGAAATATCTTTGAAAAACCATTGTAATTAAATTGATTAATTACCTACTTGTGTATAAATATCGGGGGCTTGAATATAAGCGTGATTTTCTTTATGGGTACTATTTAATGTTATTTTTCCACTGTGATAGTTAAATAGTATCATAATTAAATAGGAATAGAGTTGCAGATATATTGTTTCGATTGATCTCAGCGCAGACCGAAGATGGTCAGTGGAAAAATTATCGATCAAGTCTCTCGACTAGTTTGCTAATTGTATTGTATTAGTGAAATGGTTTGAATTTGTAGGAGAGCAATCAAAACAAGTTCGGCGGCAGCGAGTGTAACATGACGGTAACGGTACTGTTCTGCCAGTACGACCTGCAGCGCGTGGCGGCCATCTTGGGCGGCGCCCGCGTCGCGCGCATCACGCGCTCCGACAAGACCGTGCACATGTACGTCACGGGGGAGCAGTGACGTCATCACCCATGATATTTACAATGTAATTAATATACTAATGTTATACATTCACGATTGAGTTTCTTTTGACAGCTCCAAATACTTGATCATTCGTTAGAGAGTATCAAATAATTACTCACACACGCACACACACGACATCCAGGACCCCAAGTCTACTAACACAATAGGTTCGTAATCGAACAGCAACCGCATAGTAACTCTCACCTTTGACAGATATTGTATGGGATATCTTTCAAAAGTGAGAGTTACTATCCGTTTGCTGTTCGATCACGAACCCATTGTGTTAGTAGACTTGGGGCCCATATTCCTTATGACTATAATTGTCTCAGATGGAGATTTCAGAAGCCATTTCATAACATGACATAACCTGATAGGTACTTGGAAGAGCGGTTACCGATTTGGAAATACAAAAGTGCAAATGCAAATACAAAAGTGCTCGTAAGTGTTAATTATTTAAAAATAGGAAAAATAAAAACACAATATATTATGAAAGACATATTTATGTGACAACAATATACTTACATTGTCAGCAGATACTACAAAGTATCAAACATTACGAATAGTCTAACGAAAATTGTATAAGTAGGTATCTAACCTAAGCATTACAATGCACTCCACATATTTATATTGAACTAAAATTAGGCGCGTTTCTATTTGACGGCTACCCACGCTACGCTACGTTCGGACATAAATCTAACTAAGCGTTTTAAACAATATTTGTTCAAATAAATACCTACCTAACCTAACTACATTCTCTACCTAGATGTTGCGGCCAGGTCACTCCACAAGCTTTGTAAATTCGTTACGACAGTAGGAGGTGTACTGTCCGACTAGAAATCATTGGATGTAGGACATAACCAAAATGTTTTTGTGTCACAAAGTAGGCCTCTATGTGATATCGTCTATTATATTTAATTATTTGTTCACACGGATAAGTCGGCAAATGCTATGCTGAAATATGCTAAATGCAAGGCTAAGTTTCTAACTTAGTCATTACATCCCAGCGTAGATCTGTTCCCAATTTCTCTTCTGATCGGGTTGGTGTCGGTTGACGTTGAAGAATGACGCTTATTAGTTATCTACCCTGCCAACCTATTTTGAACGTTATTCATCCTCAGTCAAAACTAAATATTTGTATAATATACCGAATAACACAAATGTGAAGACAAACCAGCCTTTCACAATAATTAACATTAATTTTTATCAAAAATCTTATAAATTGGTGTTCCAAATTTCAACTCAGCCTTCCGGTGTCATTGGCGCCTTTTATTTCTAGCATATCTATATAATCCTATTATAGTAGGTTATGGTGTTAGTCAGGGGTTCCGTTCAAATTGGTTATGACTGCCTACTACTTCGGTTACTTCGCGTCTGACTGTTATTGCATCACACATTAATATAATGCTTTATTTTCTCTTCGCGTTCATCAACGTACGATGGTTGAGTGTTCGTCATGTGACGCTGTCCGTCTCGTTGAAGGTGCCAATGTTATCTGAAGTGCTGCTATGGTTGAGGTCCCGCGGCGTGGTGAGCGGGGCCCCGGGGTCTGTAGTTGGGGTGGTGACCTCGCCTTTTACCGCGCTACTGTCTGTGGGTTCAGTGGAGATGTTGGCCGGTTCGGGGGTAGTGTTATTCACTGTGGTATCGCTTCCTCCTGCGAACAAGGACATTAAGCTTAGTAACTTTAGTAAGTATTATATGCAGTAGTTTGAATGTGGCGACGTTCTATTGATCTAATTTATCTTTCTCTATTTTTTCCGATGGACGAATAGTGCATACATACGTATAATCTATACATATAAATAAAATTGGAGTGTCTGTTTGTAATATTAAAATAACCGCTTTTTACTAAGTGCGTTTGGATGTATACACGTTACCTATACAGAAACAACATTTTTTCAAAATTTTGTCTGTCTGTCTGTCCGTCTGTCTGTCTGTCTGTCTGTCTGTCTGTCTGTCTGTCTGTTCCGGCTAATCTCTGAAATGGCTGGACCGATTTTGACGGGACTTTCACTGGCAGATAGCTGATGTAACAAGGAGTAACTTAGGCTACTTTTATTTTAGAAAAAAAAATAGGATCTTACGAAAAAAAATTAAAACCAATGTTGCAGCGCAGCGCCTGTTTAAGTTTGATAGCAACAACCTGCAATGCGTCCCGCGGGCTCAGAATGGGCGAGCAGGCTGTTGTCAACGGTTGTCTTTGTTAAATACCACGCGGACGAAGTCGCGGGCAACAGCTAGTATTTAAATACTTTTGCTTTTCCCAAAGTAATTGCGACAGGTTAAGATTACAGACAAAAAGTTTCATATTTGTATAGCTTGACATAACTACGGCTATAGCATTGTTAAAATGATTGGGTACATATACTTAATAATACCTACTGGTCAGTCGAATATTTTTAGCAAAATCTGTATCGCAAAATTCACTCGACGGCTGTTACTGAAACTTGGGCATGGTTATAGATTACCTATACAGAATGTATCAGGAAAGATATATAGGCCTGGAATCTGGGCTTCTCTAGCGCATATTTATCATTCACACATCATTATATTTTAATGAGGCTAATAGATTAAAAAATATAGCATTCCCAAAGATCAATCAAATTATTAGACATTAAAAAAAAAAAAAAAAAAAAAAAAAAAAAAAAAATACAACCGAATTGAGAACCTCCTCCTTTTTGAAGTCGGTTAAAAACAAATAGGTACATTCTGTACCGCATGGCCAAACGCTACTGGTTTGCCTTACTTTGCTGTTTGCTATTAAACATCAAATACAATTTTCATAATAAATTTATACACCAACGTGATTCATATAACCAACTCATTCATTGGTTAAATATTAGTGTAAAATATTTAACCAATGAATCAGTTTTTATTACACTTTATATATAGGTACCTACCAGTCAAATACCTACTTATAGATTTCATCCCACTTTCAGTATTCTCAACTAAAGTCCCCCGTGTGTTGTGGGCTAAGCTATACAATACAAAGCAACTAGATCATTTGGTTTGTCAGTATCTAAGGGTAGGTTTCAGATTCCATATGCTATGGTAGCTATACCTACTACATACCTAATAAATGCCTAGTATAAGTACCCTGCCTACCTAAATTTGATGTTGACAACTGTTAAAGAGTATAAAAAGAAGATTGATGTCCACGTATAGTCTATGATTGACTCTATCGCTCCAGTAAAACACATTAATTAAAGCCGACATTTTATAGCGTTGATTAACATAACGCAGACGTTTTTATTTACATTGGTACATACTAACACTGGATGAAATATGTACAAAGTCTTCTAAATATTTAGAAAAAGCCTAACCCTGGCTGCATTTTGTACTATTATTAGCGTGCCATGTTTATTCTATCAAAATTTAGATTGCAGCTCCTGAGCGAGATGTTGGACCGTGGACGTTGAAAACAGAGTAGGTAGATATCAACGAACGATGATTTCGACTTATCGTTGGTAGGTATATGAATTCTAAACGTCATCCCTTTGACCTTTTATATCCTATTTTTGGGTCGAAATAACAACCGTAAAAAAATTTTCGTTACCTACATGGATGACCTCAAGTACCTCTAGCTACTATAAGTAAGAATTAAGTAAGGAGATACACTGAAGCATATTAGATAATTAAAGTAAGTAGCCGATAATACTTAGATACTATTAAAACACCAATCACTTTCATAAAGACACGAACATGTAATATTACTCTAGGTTAGTACATGAAAGGTGCCATACATGTAAATCTTCGGGGGCTACAGACGTGATGGTTTTTTTATTATTTGGTTTATGAAGAAGAGTCATATCAACAACTTCTGTAGGTGACAGTCCGAATTATCATATCATCAAACATCAAGATCAGCTATAGACTTCAGTATTTAAAGGAACATGCGAATTTCAAATTCTTTATTTGTACGAAAAAAAAAATTGAGATCCGTATTTTGATGAATACGGGATGACGATACAATCAGAAATAGTAAGATAGGTATATGCTTTATGTGGGTAATATGGATTCAAAACAGTTGGGAGAGTTTCCATTACAAGATTTTCAATGACCGACCAAAATGCACAGGTAAGCTATAATGTTCACTATATAGGGCACCTTCTCCAGTGCAGGTTGCGAAGTAATCTATTCCGGGCGATTCGCCTGAAATCGTTGCTGATTTATATGTTATAAACATGATCAGTGAATATCGAGTGCGGGTTATTGTGACTACCAACCAACAACTGCTATTTTTAGAGTAACCGCGAGGCGATCGCTCGAACGCTCAAATATGAAGAGGAGGGAAATATAACGGATTGCGCTGAGTACCTACTACCTATAAGCAAGGAATTATGTACGGTGAAACAAAAGTAGTGTAAAATATTTTAAGGGTTGAATTAGTAGGTCATGCCGATCACGTTCCTGGATAAAATTAATGTGTAAATAAATGAATTTAAATTTTTGTTTAAGACAAAGTGGTAGTATTTTACTGTGTAACTAGGATATGCTATTCAAATATTTCAAACAATTTAATTTATTTCTTTGGAAATTTTATCTGTATAACCTACTGATGTACCTGTTAAGTATTTTACACTAATAAAGTTACACCTTGTATAACTTCATAAATTATCCATAAATTTAATGTTACCTTAGACGTACCTATAGAGCTAAGTATATGAAAAACCGAAAATGAAATGAAAAGCCTCCATCGTCGTCAATTTTGAAGATGCAATATGGCACCTATTATAGGTACTTGGGTAGAGTTCGAGAACGATCAATCTCCTCTTATTTAATTACAGCACTAACTTGAACAAGTCTGTGAATCTCAACACACATGTATAAGCTCCCAATTCGTAGGTAGATACGCCAAACTCATAAACATCAAAATTTACAGCCTATTTGTTATATAGTTGTTGTTAGTGCGCATATCGATTACTGTAAGTGACATTTGTTTAGTCTCCTGGACCTTTCCTCAATTTCTACATATTTTTTGCCAATGAAAACAAAATATGATCTTGGTAGGTACCTAGGTACGATACGGTTATAGCAAAAGCCAAATGCTCCAATAGGTTATTAATACATTCATCAATGAACACGCATGAATGGTTGGGAAGCCTATTAATGTGTTCATTAACAACATCTTTAAACCTCATAAATCTTACGTGTAACGCCATTAAAATTTGTTTAAAAGTACACTTTTAACATTAAAAGATGAGTTAACGCCGCTGACGAAAATAGCCCGCGCGCTGACTCCGGCTCGTGATCACATTGAGCCGGATTACCAGCGTTATACTTACGCTTCGCATAAAGTGATTTACCTGACGAGCTTTATTTATAGTCTGCTTTTCGCCATCTGGATTTATTCCATTCAACAAGCTCCAGTTTTTTGTATGACCGTTTTCTAGTAAGTTCTTATAGCAAAACACGGGTGATCCTTTTTAAGTATTTGTTACATAGATAAAAAATAAACACGAGATTAGTCTGATTTATTTCTTTTTCATTGAAATACCAGATTGTTGTCTATGCTTTTGCACACCGCATAAAGGTTGTTATAAGAAAACAACTAATGATGGCGAAAAGCTACCTTACGTGTTAGAAATCAAATAGATAACATTTATTTCGCAGTCCGAAGTTCTGGATGAACAGGTGTGTAAACAGACCATTAATATGTTTTTTTTTAAGAACGGCATCGTTAACGATTTTGTTCCTAATTCTGCATTGCTTATAATAAAATTAAAAGATTGATGTGCAAGATTTGCGTTCATTTGAGTAATTTCAAATGCTTTAATGTAGGTACCTAGCGCACGTGTTAACGTGGTTTAGTTTACTATTATACACATACACAGGATTTATCGAGACCATATTTTGCTAGTTTTTCGTTTGTTGAATTATTTAGCATCTACTTATATAGGTACATAGAAAGGCTTGGGTATGTGTAGACACACAGCTGTTTGAGTCTAAATTCAGAATTACAGGAGTAAGAGGGAAGCGTGTTGGTGGTGTGACCTACCGGTGAGGGGCATAAAGCATGTGGGCAGTGGTGTAGTGCTGGTTTGCTGGTCTACTTTGTGAAACACCTTGCGCTGCGCGTACTGCGCGTCCTTGGGCTCCCAGAAGAACACGTAGTAGAGGGACAGCATGATGGCCGCTAGCGAGACGCAAAACACGTAAATGATGACCGTGAGGACGCGCACGCTCTTGTTGTCGCGCTTCCGGTCGTAGAGCGCGTCCAGCACCACCTCGTGGCCGCCGCCGCCGGCCGGGCCCAGCCGCACGCTGCCGCCGCCGCCGCACGAGCGCACGCTGCCCGATGCACCAGACCGGCCCGACATCGTCCGCGACGCCCTTCGACACAATGCACCACCGCACCGGCCGACCCGAATCCAGGTAACTAGGGCGCACTTATTGAATGGCCCAGTTCTCCGGCGCCGCGCCGGTCACGCCGCCCGTGTCTGCCGCTTGACACCTCCTGATGCCGACTGTTGTTTCATTATAATGGCGCACGCTTCGGAATTCATTTGTTTATCCTTTAATTTCACGCCCGGCGTGTGTACGCGGATCTATTCCAGTTCCTCCGACGCGGCGTTACGATCGCGAATCGTCTGTCACGGAGCCGTCCCTGAACCCTCATTGTTTTCGGTTAACGAGCATAACTCTTTTACTGAAAGCTTCGCATGTTTATTACAATTTGTTTGAGTTGTTGAAAAGGTGGCTGTCACTAGGTAAGCAGATGGTACTAGGTATAGGTACCAACGTGCGAATTGAAACTGTCAGTCAGGGAGGGTTGAGAACTTTGTTGTTTGTTATCCAGTAGAGGGAAGGACTAACGATGAGCAAACGAAGTCAATTTGCGACCGGGGCGGCGCCCTGTTACGAGTGTAGTGTCAACGTGACGAGTGCGTTGCGGCGCCGGGCGGGCGCGCGGCGCGGCGGGCCCTGTCGTGCCGCCCGCCCGCAGCGGGCCGCCCCGCGCCGCCGCGCGCCTGATCAATAGCGGCAAATATACTTATTTTCGCGAAATCTTACTTCAATATATGAAACATAAACTCAGCGAGCGCCTTAATTTGTTTAATATAAAAACCCGGATGTGCCGTTCGCCTGCGAAAAAAAGGCTGCCCTGATTCAATTTTTTTCCAATATTTAGGTAGGTACCTCCTTTGGAGCGCCGACTGCAATAGCAATCCGGGCGGGATATAGTTTCACTATATTCCGCTCCGATAAGGGGCAGGAGTACGGGCAACCTAAATATTAGACAGTTTTTTTTTAATTATTGGATGTCTGTACGATGACAGCCAGCATGCCTCGAGACACCTCTGATTAACTAAATAAACTGAGGTACCCATTCACGTCTGGATCGGGTACTGTATGTACAGGTACTAAGTAGGGGAATCCCCTCGCTTATACGTAGTAAGGTAGGTATACTGTTTTACTCTCCTTCATTATCTATCACTTGTACATAGGTATGTACATACATAGGTATGTACTTAACATAACTAGGTATCATTCAAATGTTGTTGTGACAAGTACGACTATAAGTATTTCGTTTGAGAAATGATTAAGTTTAGTTCATCCAGTGGCTACCGTAGGGCTAACTTGGCGGGACACGTGCTCCCGGGCCCCTAAACTTAAGGGACTCCTCGGCCTCCATGAATGGCGTTCGAAATAGTTAGATATATATAATACCTAACTTAGTGTAACAAAGAATTTCAGACTTAATTTCCCAAAAATGTCAACCACCTCTTGAACATAAGCATTTATTAGGAAGAAAGGTTAAGTATTATCTGCGTTACATATAATACTTAGTAGCAATTAGTTTTACTTTGTCATGCCCAGCAGTGGGCGATTAGGAGCTGATGATGAAGTAGTTTAGCTTAAATATGTAAATTTTTGCTAATGTAATTTTTTCCCCGGGGCTCTTGGTGTCAGTTGCTACGCCACTGAGTTCATCTGTCGGATTCGGTCAGATTATTTTTCATTTATCTACCTACGAAGCTTAAGGAACGAAGAACTTTTTTGTAATAGACCTACCCACCTACTTAGTCCGCAAAACAATAATTAGAGGAGTGTTTGCCGCCGTATATTCCAAATTGTTTAGCTAAAGTAGGCACATAAATATTCACAAAGGCAACATAAAACTCAAGAATGATGTAATTGATGTTCAGTTTTGGACACAATTGGGTTAAGCTAATTGGATTACAGGAAACCCCTCGTGTAAACCCGACATATAGATGTTCGAAAACTATTTCGGTACTTGCGAAATTAAAGCAGAATAAGGTACCTATGTGGGGAGTGCTTAATCAGCTTAGGGTGCTATAGTGCACAATTACCTACTAAATAAAAGTAAGCTAATCCAGATAACATATACAGGTTGATTCAGAAAGTTGCTAAGGCAGGGCTCAATGTTGTCTTTAAACAATTGTTCGTAAAGATTCGCAATTGTTATTTTGTTAGGACCATAGAAAAAAGGTTCAAGATTAATAAGTACAAAAGTTTGTAATGTGTGGGTATAATAGCGCTCTTTGGAGTCAAAGAACGCTGAATGCTCTACCGAGTGCGTGGTGTCTATTCTACATTCAGTGGCGTATTAACCCTGGGGCTATGTGGGCTATGGTCCGCGGCGGCAAGCTGCCAGGTACGGCGCAAGCCACTCCACGCGCTAACCTTTTGGCACCTTTCATATTATTCATTACCTATATTTCGATAATTTAAGGGGCGGCAAACCTTATAGGTCCAGGGCTCCCAACCCCTCGGCGCCAAATCTTAGAATACGCCACTATCTACATCATCGGTATATCCTACCTCCTTCTTAATTTGACTCATATATTGTGAAAGGGGATCAACAACGGATGTTAACGGATAATATACTAAATCTTTGGTCCCGTTTTATACTTACCTACATTGTTTGAACTAAATTTAATATTGAGTCACGCAAGACCGACTCACTCACCTATTATAGTCAATACTAATTCTTTTCAAAAACGTTTGTAGGTAAGATTTTATATCGGTATTTGTCGCCTTTTCTGATTCTATTACTACACACTATATTATGCTTGAGCCTATTTTCCCAAGGTCCCACATTCTTTGACGGTTTTGATCCCAATCCGGACCATATTCCAACCAAGCTAGCCCGATTTATCTCATTTTATTTTTAATCTTATGTTAGTATACCAAATTATGAGCGGATACGCATCAGTAGTTATGGCTGCAGTAACTCCAATATTTAAATTGCTGCACCGTATATTTTCCAATTATAATTTGAATTTATAACACGGTTTTTCAATTAGCGTTTTGTTACTAACTACGGGTGGAGACATGAAGGGTTGTTTTATAACGTGCGGAACGCAGAACGGGACTTCATACATATTCCATACCTTACAATTAAGTAATTTGGTGAATTTATTCAGTTAAGTAATTACATAAACGAAAATGTTGTGCGATTCCATCCCCGAAACTTAAATTATTATACGCTACGTTCTTAACATGTCCCGGGTAAGTCAAAGTTAAATTAATTATCACTCACGTTTGTTTTATCAAAATAGGTTAGCTAGTCTAGCCTACAGATCTGAAGGCCACAGAAATGTAGTCTTGCTTAGGTACTGTGTAAAATTTTTATTTAACACAAAAGAATTTTATAGGAAAGTTGCTTTTACTAGTTCAGAAGAAAATAGGCAAAGATCGCTGAAAGAAAAGTTTTTTTATTGCATGCCTATTTTCGCAGTTCTGTTCGTACTAACTCAGTGCTTAAGAAGTTACGGTGTATGTTTTCAAGTATGCCAATGAAAACCAATGAGTTACAGAATACTATGTAAGTAGTTATATTTCGTCATTGGTTAGGGGGGGAAGTGGATTCGCAACATATGCATAATTATTTAAATGTTGAAATGGGATTTTTTTCACTTAGACACTGGCAAAATCAGCATTTCAGCCATATAACCGAAAAAAAAAATTAAGATCAAACTGACCAGTGATGACATGAGCATGGTTTTGGTCCCTGGTGAGCGCGCCCACCTGGCTGTCGTTCCGGGGCAGCTCCGGCGACGTCCACGCGCACACGTAGTACACGGAGAGCAGGATGGCCGCCAGCGACACGGACAGCAGGTACGCCAGCACCGTCAGCACGCGCACCACCTTGCTGGCCGGCTTCTGCTTGTGCAGCTCGCGCGCCGCCGCGCCCGCCTCCTCCGACGCGCTGTCCTCCTCCGTCTGACCGGACTGACCGCACACGGACATGCTCGCTACATATTTCCAGAGATACTACGATCGAGAAAATAAATATGTCCGCGGGTGGCGCGTGTGGTATCCGCGGTCGGCGGGAGCGAGTGCGGGCTGCGGCCGCGTCTCCGACCGCGGCTCTCGCGCTCTTCGCCGAACCGATCAACTTCATACATACGTCACAGGTTTACGAATGCTACCTATGAGTAACGAGCCTATTAAATGTTATACCTTTCGCGAGATGTTCGGTGCACTGCTTCCTGCTCTTTTATAGACTCACAACCGTTTACGATGTTGTTTTGCGTCGATCAACAAGTAACGCCATTTTTTATTACTTTCAGCCAAATAAGTACGTTACCTCTTACATATCATTATTACCTATCCTTCTGTCTGCTACATATAAATTTCATTTTTTAAATAGGTGAGCCAGAATTACAGGGATCGTTTGGTGATAGATTGGATCGAAGACAACTTAATCCACTCGATGACGCTGCTTTCGATGTATTTAGTTTGGGCGTTGCTGCGTCGGATGGTAGCGAGTTCGATTTCCTCTGGGTAAAAAACATAATTTAGTCATTATTGGTCTGCGCGGTACCTACTGGGATCGACCCCAGTCTATTAATAATATTAATTAATATTATTTCTTTACAGGTCGAAGATTTGTATGGCATACACATAATAAAATTAGTTATTATAGTATAATTTATTTATTCCGTAATCCAGTCGATTAATTTCCGATCATCAGCATCATAACCACATGGCCAATCGGCGTTCAATACAATGGCAAGAAGTGATCTTTACGGCGCTTGATATTATAAGATCATTCGAGTGGCTATAAAACATGCGCAGGCGTCTGCCAATGCACACGCACAAGCAAACAAAACGAAACATCAAACTATACAATCTTTCTTTGTCTTGCAAACACTGCACAATAAATTGATCACATCATAATTTATTACAGCAATTTAGCGCAATTATATTTCTTATCGCAATTCATTAAGTCAGGTAGGTACTTGATATACCGTGTTGGAAGCTCCAACAGAAGATTGTTTGTCGGTATTTGCGAGCGGGCGCAGGAGCGAAGCGAGCGACGAGTGGATCCATTAGGGATAATTGGATCGCTGCCTGCAATACGAGGAGCTGTGTAATGGCACCCGCCTCTGTTGTCCGATACACACCAATCAATCATGCCAGTACCTAATGGACAAGTAAGCGGCGTCATGGGAGTTCGAGCGGGCAGCTAATACAGATAATAGAATGCGATGAAATGAAGTCATTTAATAAATAGGCTAAAACTTTTTTTTTTAGAAAATAGTGTCATTGGAATAGGTCGCAAGTATATTGCCGATATCGCACACCTTGGCATAACTTTTGATTGTGGGAATTCTATGCTAGGTCTAATCTGTGAACACTATGAGTGAAGTGGATGACACTGCTGACAAATTACCGGACTTTTTCAGAGAACTTGAAGTTACCACTTTGTTTTAAATTGCTTGCCACGTGCTACGTTTGTAATATGTCGCCAAAATTAGGCATTATAGCAATATTATATTTTAACGCAGTAATCTCACTAAATATTTACAACAGAAAAATAAAAAAAAAACTTTAAATAATTATATGAAAACAAACTATGTATCAAAAAGTCCTTGTCCGCGTGGAATGGTGGCAAGAATGCTGGCTGCATTTCCTCGCTGTATAATCTAACTAATATTTTGAGTGAATAATAATATTTTACTTTATAGCATATATACATCTATACATATAAATAAAATTGGAGTGTCTGTTTGTAATATTAAAATAACCGCTTTTTACTAAGTGCATTTGGATGTATACACGTTACCTATACCAAAACAACATTTTTTACAATTTTTGTCTGTCTGTCTGTCTGTCTGTCCGTCCGTCCGTCCGTCCGTCCATCCGTCCGTCCGTCCGTCCGTCCGTCCGTCTGTCTGTCTGTCTGTTCCGGGTAATCTCTGAAATGGCTGGACCGATTTTGACGGGACTTTCACTGGCAGATAGCTGATGTAACAAGGAGTAACTTAGGCTACTTTTATTTCAGAAAAAAAAATAGGGTCTCTCGAAAAAAAATTAAAACCAATGTTGCAGCGCTGCGCCTGATTAAGTTTTGATAGCAACAATGCGTCCCGCGGGATGTTGCCAACGGTTGTGTCTTTGTTAAATACCACGCGGACGAAGTCGCGGGCAACAGCTAGTCATCTATATAAGGTTTAACAAAAGTTGTGTATTTTTTTAACAGACAAATCAGTTATATTGACTACGTTGATGTTTAAATTAATTGTGTGTATGAAGTTTGTTTTTTTTTATAAACAAGGGTAACCAGTAGCGTTGGGCTATGCGAATATGAAATATGTAATGAAAAATGCGAATTTGATTTATATCTTTTGAAATGTTATCATTATAACCTACCTGTCCTGTCCAATGTCCGGTCCTGTTAAAGTATTTTACACTATTATTGTTACACTTTATATGTGCCAAGTGCATCTTAGGTAGGTATACATAGAAATTAGTTTTACAAACAAGTAGTACTAACGTTTTCCCAAAAATTGTTTAATATCCATTAAATAACAAAATTCACTTAAAACCTATGAATTTTTTTAACACAATGTAAGGATAACGGTTCTACACGGTTTGGTACAAAACAAAGAGACGGTAGCTGTGCGTCTCATTTTTCTTATAGCTGTCTCTCTCGGTTGAATCAACCAGCCAATCATATAGACCCAACGATCATCCTACATTCAGGTACATTACATATATAATTACAATTTGCTCTTGTTCCTCTCAAGGAGTTGTTGTTTGAGAAAACGTCGCAGGATCTTGCCGGAGGGGTTCTTGGGTATTTCCTTCACGAATATGATGCCGCCGTGGAGTCGGGACACGCTCGATAGCTGCGGAATGTGGAACAACTCTTCAATACGAGCCAACATTATGATCTTTAATTTAGTGTCGGAAAAAATATGATCCGTCAAATAGGTATCCGAAGGCGACAACAACCTCGCGCCGCGATTCCTCAGGAAACCCAAGCGAAAGCTGAGCTCTACCCAAAACCGAAGCCAGAAATTCATTTCCATTGCGTCGAGCTTTGAACCATAGACATTATGCAACAACAACAATCCAAAGAGTTGGAAATATATCAGACATCAACAGGATATACTTTTAATTGATATATTACATGAAAATCTTTTACTTTTTTTCCTTTGGTTAAGTCATGCATAAGGCAGAGGGACAGAGAAAGGTAAGTTCGGAAAGTGTATCTACATGCTACATACATATGTCATCAATTCATTATATATGCTTATAAAATCGCGAAGCGAATCTCTTGTGACTGTAGAACTACTCTGCGCTACACTATCTGATCAGAGTCGATGTCAAGCCGTTTCTTAGTGTACTTGATCTCAATTTTGTGATGACAGAGGCTGCAGGAAATTTTCTGAGCTTATTAATGGGCTACTACGCTAAGTCGCTGGAACCCACACACCATTTTCCTTTATATAAGGGCGATATATTATATTACCATATGTATGTAGATCTAAGACACTAGACACTCAATTTATTAGGCTGAGTATCGAAGTGTTTACACCGCCCCGATATTGAGTTGCAGATGTCATTTCATCTCATCTATGAGTGAGTTATTGGCTGTCGACATTAGTGTCTAGTGTCAGTGTGTCCACTCGCCATTAGATCTACTTCTTTCTTTACGAAATGAAATGCGATGAAATAAAATGGATATGAATATGGCCTCACCCGCAACTTAGCGGGTATTTTGGCAGTGTCAAGTAATTAATAGCAATATTAAATTCAATAAATACACATTATAAATAAAATAATGGATGTGACATGAACAAATGAAAATGGCGTCTCCTCAAGCCTCGCCATTAGTTACCATTAGTGTCTGAAGACATGAGCACGTCAAATTATTTAAATTTAGAACACCGCGCCGTATAACATGCCGGGATTGCATTCCCAAGTGTCTAACTTTATAAATGAACTTTTTTTTATATTCCGGCCACTTTTGTTATATTTTCATAATCTCTTAATTTTTTTTTGCACGAAATACATAATAATTAAGTAAGTATACTGTTGCATGAAAGATGTATTTCCCATCGCAATCATCAACCTTACCCTTGCATTAGTGAAGTCAATCAGTTCCTTCTCGGTGAGTTGGACGCCGGGCTTGGTGATGACGAAGGCGGTGGCCAGCTCGCCGACCGCCTCGTCGGGCGCGCCCACCACCCCGCACTCCGCCACGCCGCTGTGCTGCAGGACCACGCTTTCCACCGCGGCCGGAGCCACCTGCCAACAACATTTACCTAGTCACCAGTATCGGCGAATTTATAGAAGTTACCATTTATTTACAATCGCTTTACAAAGCACTGATGAATAAAGTGTTATTAACAGACTTCAAAAAGGAGGAGGTTCTCAATTCAGTTGTACTTTTTTTATGTTTGTTACCTCATCTCCGTCATTTATGAATCGATTTGGAAAAATATTTTTTTGTATAAGTATAATTATAGCTCATAAGTTGTTCATCTCTCAATTGGTCATACTTGTTTTATGTACCTAAAGTAGTTGTGCCTTTGAAAATAATCGTTTTAGGAGACATTTTGCTAATAAGTATTTGATAAGAGACTACATCTACCGTATTTGGATTTTGCGTATCTGTCTGTTCATTCATCACGTGAACACTGCTGCGTAAATATTTGAAATACTTCTGTCCTTTTTATCCATGGAAATGCATGGATTCCCTAAAACTGTATAACTATGGTCCATCGAATTTTAATTAAATGTGGGATATGGTAATGCTTAATAACAAGCTCTACATCTAAATGTCTTCTTCCTAAAGTTGTGATGTGTTGTCAAATCATGATGGGCTAGCAGCATTACGGGGATATTAGATTAGTGGGTATCTTATCACCCAGGTATCTTTATACACACGATTAAGCACATTAAGTAGGTATAGTCTGATAAGATATATGTAACGTACATTGACCAGGGGCAAGGTTACGTGGGCGTAATCCGGGGATGAGTTGACGATAGCAAAATGATTAAAGATGATTCTATACTGGTTAAATATTTATCTTCAAATAACAATGTTATCTATTGCTGTAATACAATATAGTCTATTGTTTTAAGTACTTATTACAAGTTTATGTATTGTTTATCTTTGTGCAATGTTGTATTTAACTAGAAGATAACCGCGCGTGGGTAGGGAATTGAACTATATACACTTTTTTTTATAACTATGCTGTAGCACAATGACATATGTCAAACTTAATAAATGTGCTCGAAAGGACGTTTAATGAAGGAGAAATAATTTAGGTACCGACATTAAATTATTTATATAATAGAGGTGGCTACCATAAACCATGCGACCCAAATCAAGACCCCAGTTTTATTGATCTACATCGTAAATTTGTGCCAAATATGGACTTCATTAAGGTGACTAGGTTGACGGCCCGATTAGCGCAGTTGGTAATGTCTTGTAGGTAGGTAATGTTTTGCATTCTGTGCCGAGGGTCCCTGATTCGAATCCTGGTATAGAACAAACTTTGTGTGTAGAGCATGAATGTTTGTACCCAAGTCATGGCTGTTTAATGTTTATATTAGTAATATGTACTGGATTCGCCCCCAGTCCATTGTACGGTACCCATAATACAAGCGTTGCTTAGAGTGGGACTGTGTAGTTTGTGTGTTCGTCTGGCGATATATATATGTATGAACTAGCTGCGCCCCGCGGTGTTACCCGCGATTAAAAAGTATGTCTTTTTTACCGGGATAAAAAGTAGCCTATGCTATTCCAGTGCCAGACTATAATCTATCTCTGTGCCGAATTTTATCCAGATCCGTACAGCTGTTCTGGCGTGATTGAGTAACAAACATCCATCCATCCAAACTTCCACATTTATAATATTAGTGTGATAACAATTATGGAGGTCCTGATTAGAGTCCCAATATGGGAGTGCTGGTAGGTAGGATGACAATAATTGAGCTCACCTGGTGACCTTTATACTTGATCAACTCCTTGAGCCTGTCCACGATGAAGAAGCACCCATCCTGGTCGTAGTAGCCGATGTCTCCGGTCTTCAGGTAGCCCTCCTCATCGATAATGTCCCTCGAGGCGGCCTCGTTGCCGACGTAGCCCTTCATAATCACAGGACCCTTCAGGCAGATCTCTCCGTTTTGGTTAGGGCCCAGCTTCTTGCGAGTATCTATGTCTACCACCTGCCAAAAAGTACGCGTCACGTATGGCTTGCATAGCTTAGATAGAGCACACAATGATGCGGCTCCTTAGAGGATTCAAGACTGGCGCTGCCAACTATACAAAAATAATGGATTAAAAATAAAAAGACAAGCCCGCTGAGTTTCTCGCTGGTTCTTCTCAGTTCAGGTCGCGTTCCGATCCGGTTGCAGAGTTAAGAAAAAAAAATGTAATGACAATTTGTAAGTACTCCCTTAGGCCTATACACAATAAACGATTTGACTTTGACTTACACGTACTCTTATGTGCCGAAGTGAAACTGCCAACATATACAAATTCCGTTGCGGTAATTGAATCAGTATAGAAAATTTAACATCTCCCATTTAACATGCCATAGGCCCTTTAAAGAAATGAGTTTGGGGTGACCATTGTTACTCTCATTTACAGTGATTATTTTCAGTTGTCTCGAATATGAGGTGATTATTTAGACTTTATACAGGCACTTAGTTACCTTAGCTTTAACACCTCGCAGCGGGTACCCGCCGCTGCCCGCCTTCCTGATCGCCGTGTCGTCGTCGACATCCTTGGTAGCCGCTAGAGAGGTCTCAGTCATGCCGTATGCTTGGAATATACCCTTGCAGTTGGGCATCCTGGATCAAATTAAAAATACTTCTTTTGTGTTCTTTGTTCTTCTTAACTATAATGGTAGGACGTGGCCCGTGGCGTAACATCACGTAATTTATCTAATGTAAGTAAAGCTCTTAGAGCAAAGATTCCCAAAGTGGTCGATATCGACCCCAAAGTAACTTGGCTATAGGGCTATAGGTCTGAGGCATCAGGTCATTTTTGAAAGGGAGGTTTATGCTCAAAATAGTTTGGGAAACCCTGTCTTAGACTATTTTTTTGTGTGATCTAAAGTCAATATTTAACCGAAGAAACATAAAAATAATGTATAGGAATTATAGTACGACAAACGTTGTAGTTGTGGTTAGAAACTGTAAGATATCACTCTTCCTAATACTTCGACTGTCAACTGTTCGTTGACTATCATCAATGAAAATAATTTTGCCACTGAATTCAGGTATGTAACACCTACCGTTTCAGAGCCAGTTGGATGGTCTCAGCACTGAGCGGGGCCGCCCCGCACCAGACGTTGGTGATGGAAGACAGGTCGAACTTTTCCACCACCGGTGACTTCGCCAGGAACACCACGATGGGGGGCACCGCCGCCAACACCGTAACCTACATTTAAACTTATTTCATTAAAAGACGAAGACGACATGAACAATTTGATTTATTTTGTAGTTTTTCATCACTGAGGGAAGGAATCAAAGTCTCGTACCGTAAGGTACCAGGTGACGCAGACAATAGCTGCACAGAGATTTAAGGCTAGGCGGTGAGATGTACCGAACTAAGATAGAACGGACAAGAGAGAAGGTCTCGAGAACCGAGTGCGCATTATTTACAACCTTTAAGTTTCCCATCGCTGTTGCAAGCAAACCAAATTACCTATGTCTCAAGTTGGTCAAAAAAATTGCGTCATAACCGAGCGTTTTACTTAAAAGTTTTCTTACATTGACTAAACTACTAATACAGCCAGTACAAAAACATCCTTCACGTACTTTGTATTCCTGTATAGAGCCAAGGTACTTGACAGGGTTGAAGCCCGCCAGGTACACCAGCAGTTTCTTCACCAATATGTAGTTGATGGTCGACAATAGTCCGTACGCGTGGTACCATGGCACGATCGTCAGCATTGTCGACATTTCCGCCTTTTCGTCATGTCTGCGATAAAAAAATAAACGAATTCTGGAATCAGGGATAAATCTAACGAATAGTAGTTTTAATTGAAATAAAACTATTTTTAAGGATTCTATCGCGTTTATTTTTTGTTTTTACGTTCTCGAAGTTTCGGCTGCTTTACAGCAACCATGGTCACGGGAGGACTGAGGTGGTTGACGTCCTAGTGTCATAGTTTGAAAGGGCACCCTCATATTTAGTTGTTACTGTCGGGAACGTAAAAACAAAAAATAAACTCGATAGAATCCTTAAAAATAGTTTTATTTCAATGTGTAGTATTCGCGTAAATATAAGAAATCAATAGGAGTTTTAATTTTCATCAAAATTGGTCGCGAGAGTCCTTCAAGTATTTTTCGATATTGCAGCTTCGGGTTTAGCCATCCACGCCCACTTGAAAAATTCACCTTGTTTAATACTTATAGTAAACAACCATGAATCCGGTACAAAATTCGTGCCCATCACCCAAAGTTTGTATCTACCAGGATTCGAACCTGGAACCGTCAGCGCAGAGGACAGGGATACTACCAACCAACTGTGCTAATAAGGTCGACGTAATAACAGGTACTTATATTCTTATCTGTTATCGTATTTTTATTTATATTACACACACAGTTTAATACCGATTTACACGTGGTCGGGCAAAGGTTGGTACAATAGATCGACAAAAACGTCGGTAACTCCCATCTCTTACACTCTTATTGTGTATATTTTTTCTTACTAGCCAATTTTTTACACCTCTAACAGAAGTACCTATTACTTGCTTACTTATTAAACATAGCTACTAAGTTAAAGTAAAATGAGCCCACAATTACTTACGTGCGTAACTAACACAAAATAGATTATGTATACCTAATGACTTACTGAAAGTTAGCAGCCGAATATAAAGCGTTGAGATGCGAAAGCATGACTCCTTTAGGCAGGCCCGTGGTGCCCGAAGAGTACAGTATGAACACCGTGTCCGTCCACCCTTGGACTTCAGCTGGCTCATACTCAAGAGGATTAGTAGGGACCAGTATACTCTTGTACTCTATAACACCTCCTCCAACCAGCTTTCCATTTAATTGGATTATCTTCTGGACACTCGACGCGGTTTTGATGGTGCTAAGGTTCTTTTGCAAACCGATTTCGGACGCAAATAATATTTTCGGCTGCGATATGTTTAGCACGTGAGCCATTTCGTCTGCAAGGTTAAAATAAGGTAGGATAGGTAATTTCATTTAGACTATTTTGTTTCATGTTTACTTATTGGTGAATTATATGTATAAGCTGTAAGAAAAATAGTGTAAAATGTTTTTAACAGATGAATCAGTAAGTTATATGGATCACGTTGATGTACAAAATAATTATGTGAATGATATCTGTGTTTTGAAGTGAAACTTCTATATAGACGAGGAGTATTAGGATTTTCTGTAACGAAAAAGCGTTACGGCCGCATGGAGGCCGACATTTTTTTGTTTTGAGATATTCTTTTAATTTTTTTAAACAAAATTTTATTGATTTTTTTTTTGGAAAATTTAAGTAATTTGCAGTAAACCTGCGAAAACATCGAAAAGTGTGCTGGGACACATAATAAAAATGAAACTTCAACGGACAAGTCGAAAAACGAATCTCATGGGACAAGTGGCACAACGAAATAAAAAAAATATATATATTACACAATTATTGATACACCTTATATAGCTTCTTCCCGCGGTATTTCAAGAATTATCAGTATCATATTGGTTCGTCCGAAGAACTAACAAACACTACCTCTATGATATAGATAACTAGTTATAAGGTTAGGAGTAGGTATACATTGACTTTACACATATGTATTTAGCTAGCTACGCTTGAAATTGATAACTGTGAAACTTCACTTGTTTCATTGGAAAATTGCTAGATTGCAATTCTCTAGTAGCAAACATATTAGATAACGAATTAAAGTCTGGTTAACCAATCTTACTGGTTTCGGATTGATACGTGCCGTGCCCGGTGCTACGATATAGGGCGATGTGCGACGATACATTTCAAACTGTCCTGTCCTTCCTTCCTTGACTTTTTAGTACAAACCGGCTTCCAGTTTTCCATCAGCAATTCTTTACAAGACTATCATAGGTTACCATATAGGTCCCAGTAAAATAAAACATTTTTTTCGCGTTATATTTATGTTTTTACGTTCCCGACGCTTCGGCTGCTGTTTTTTTTTTATACATTATAGGCAAGTATTTGATCTCGATCTCACCTGATGGTAAGTGACGATGAGATCTACGATGGAGCATACTTGCCTAGGTTGGAAGGCGGCAGTAGATCGAGACGCTACATTCACTAGGCACATGCAGCGCAACTGATCTGACCCGTCATCCATGAATGGCAACACCGAAAATCATGCCGGAACACGGCTAGGCCGCTTGGCGGCATGGCTTTATTCAGTGGGTGGTGACTAACCACGGCCGAAGCCTACCACCAGTAGAGTTGTCACCTAGTTGGCACCACCCAGGGTCACGTGTAGGGTATCTCGAGGGTACTTAATTCTCCTACGGACGAAGGTGACTCGACCCCAAAAACTCCCGTGACTCCCGTGACCATGGTTGCTTTACAGCAACCATGGTCACGGGAGGACTGAGGTGGTAGACGTCTTAGTGTCATAGTTTGAACTGATGTAGGTACTCTAATATTTAGTTGTTGCTTGCAGTCCGATCTATAGGATTACGCGTAAATATAAGAAATCAGTATGAGATCCCGGAGCCCCTCCGACATGTGTCGAAGACGGCCACCGGGGGAGTTTTAGTGGGTAAGAATCCCACATACCCCGGCCCTCTCCAACACAGTGGCCGGGTATCTTTCGAAGATTTCCCCGTCAACAAAAAAAAAGGTCCCAATAAACTAACCTTTAGTATAAAGTACATTGAAGGTGGTGAGGGTGGCGCCGCAGCACACCGCGCCGAGCGCGGCAGCGATGTACTCGTCCCGGTTCTCGCTGCACAGCGCGACCACATCCCCGCGCTTGACCCCCATAGCCTCGAGCCCGGCGGCGACATTAACCGTGTCTTGCAGTATTTGCCTGTACGAGATCTTGTGACCCGTATCGCCATTAATCTGGTAGGTATTCAATGTTCAATAATGAATATAACGTTACTTCACAGAACTTGATGGTTATAAACGATATTAACAGATGGTGTAATAATGCCAGTTGTTATTTTTTCAAAATCAACAGAGTCAATTCCTGGGTAGGGTATTTTTTTTTTCAAAAATCTGTTGATGCCGTTTTAATTTTTATCGAAATCGGTATCGAAAGTTTTTTAATTATTTTTCGATATTCACTATAGTTTCGAATTTAGCCATCCACGCTCACTCGAAAAATTCTCCTGTATATGTTCCCAAAACCAAGCAATACAACAAAATTACGCAGGGATTACGACTAGGGAAATCCCAGTAGCACCTGGACCTAAGCAAATTACGAAAATGTAATTCCTGAAATTTGCTCCGACGGGAATCGACCCCGCAGATCAATAGCTCGATTAGTTTCACCCACAGTAGACAGGCAGTCGTATTTCATATATTGTCACAGAATTATTTGCACTTAGTAGGTACCTTCTTAGGTTTTAGTCAATCAAGTTTACAATGTTATTACAGAGCATTTTATACATGATAGGGTGTGTAATCTTGTTCCACATCTCCGATTGTAAGTCGGTGAATATGGGGGCTGAGTTTCTTCTTCTTTTTATATTTTGGCAATCGGCTCCAAAATAGTGCCAAATTTTGCCAGTGTCAGGTAAAATATTTCTTCGTTATTTTAAATATAAGTAAGTAGGTGCCCCTGATAATAATAAAAATGTTGATGGCGATGATGATGGTGATGAAATGAATCCCCTACCCTTTCAGTAATGCTGGGAATACGTTATTGAAAATTTACCAGACATCTTGGAAGGACTCAAAAAGTCAAGCTTTACAATTTTATTTTAAATTCCTTGACTGTTGCACGTTTTCGAACACACAATCGTTAATTATTACACTTTATACAGCAATGCATCACAATTTTAAGAAAAACAAAATTGGTAACTTTACTATTCAATTTCCCGCCAAAAAGTCTAGGGTGTGGTTTATGGTACGGACCTACTAGGCAATAGGTATTGTCATTAATTTCTCGAGATTCTCCGCCTACGTCCGTGAGTTATATTATAAGTCAATCAAGTTTAGTTTGTATACCAACAGAATTAGCTACATGACCTGCCAATGCCACGGACGTCATTCATAGAAGCTAGATCTGTGCACGCAATAGTATGACAACTGTCTATACAAGGTCAAGTGCAGTTAAACTTGTTCAATCTATTTAGTAAGTACACATCTACTTAGCAACTTACCAAAGCTGGACTATCCACTTTCTCACAATTTTGCCTCAACTGGTCCACCACATACTGGGCAAACGACAAGTGTCCGGGCACGGAGAGCGCCGGACCGGTGGTTACAACATTGTTTATTATCATTGTCACTCAAGAGACGCTAATTAGATATAATATTCGAGCCACCTTACTTCACTGGCTCTCAAACCATACTGTCGGTATAGCTGTATCAATGAGGCAGTAAATCCCTGCAATAAAATAAGTGTGCCATATTAGTGTCATGGGTAGGGTTACCATCGGTCTCAAATTATTGAACCGTATTTATCTATGTTTAAGCATACAATATATATATTTTTATTTTATTTTATATCTAACAATATATTACGAAATTAAAATAAGATATAATAGATAAAAAATTATAAGTATATTATATATACCTATATATCCAAATAATATTTGGTCGAGTGTAGTGTCTAGAAAAAAATAACAGTCCTAGAAGACAAATGAAAGGTCATTTGAGGACATTATTCTCGACACAGAAGCCATCCGCCATTTTTTTTTATACTGACCTCAAGTTTAACTCACAACGTCCGTAATAAAACGAATCTAGGTACGATATTCAACAAACCATAGGTTAGTTACTTACGTTATTTTTCATTGATCTTATCAAGAGGAGGTTCAGAGTTCAGAATCGTGACAATATATATATAACCTAGAAAATATCGATGCGAAATATAAATTCCAATGTATTGTCCATCAAATTACATGGCAGCACAACAGCCGTATTTAATATTATTATCTTTATATCGTGACGATGTGGTCTCGGAGGTAAAGACAGCGAAACAAGTAGATATGTAATATGTATTTCTTACTTATGTATATTTACTCAAATAAAAAAGTCAAACAACCCGCTACTTTCCGCCGGTCACATTACCTACCACCATACAATTTAAGTAGTATTAACTCAATTAGTACCTCTTATTGGTTTGTGTATAGTATCTGAATTAATGTGAATATAGAAGGTACTTAGTAAGGTTTGTTACTCTGAGACCCGGTTAGAATAAGCGTCTCTCTCGGAGGTTCAACGCTCGGAGGCCTAGGTGGTAGGTATATAATTTGTCTCTTTCTGTCTTGTTGTTTGGATTCATTGTTATGTAGAGTTAACTTGATTGTTGTTTTTGCACTGTCTGATTACTAGCTTAAATAAATAACTAGGTACCTACTCTAACCACTGGTGTAACTAAATGTGTAGATATAGTTAGTTGTTTTAGATATAGATCGAGAGCTTAGATAAATTTTATACTGTAGATATGGAGGTGCATGCAGGTATATCTACCATCTTATAGGTATCTACTCCTATTTTTACACGATTCTGTGCTACCGTTAAATGTCGCAGTCAGTATCTACTATCTAGTCTCATTCTAGTATAGACAAGGTACTATGTGCTCTCATTATCACAGCCGTCCTTGGGTAACACCCGGTTCCCTAGCTCCGTGCCTGGTGGCGTAGTATGTGTGGCGCTTCGAGCATGAGTAAGCAGCTTTCAGACGAACTAGAGATGTGAAGCAGCCATTGCTCTGCCTTTATTTACTTATACAGTATTTGATTTAACTTTTTAGCTGGACTGCTTGTTGTATGCAACCAGGGCCGGAACCCGGTAAGCTTATGAACGGGATTTGATACAATGTTTGAACTACTTAACTGCTGTCAGCTTTTACTTATGGTTACCCATTCAATTTGCTTAACTTTTGAAAGGACGTTGCATTCAAAGCAGCCATTGAAATGGTAAATCATATGAGAATACCATGTAATAAAAAAGAAAGTAAATAATATCATATTCATTGCAATATATACTAAAAATTTGACAAGCTGTCCCGGCACACTTTTTACCTCCTTCGTACCTAAGAATGAATTCTTAATGAAATCTTAATAATAATTTCATTTTATTTTCCCATGTTTTTAAAATATTCTGCTATTCGGGGCGGAAACAAATAAAAAAAAAACAAATATCTTAAAAATTGGCCCACCCATTTTTGAGTTATGGTGTACCTGATACGACTTATATATCGATAAAAACATATCACAAAAGAGTATTTTTTATGGATTTTTGAGGATGACAATATTTTAGCATGATTTATATTATGAGCTCGTTGGTTATCTAATGAATTTGGCAGATTTCCAACAGCGCCTGGCACACACAGGCGTATAAAATAAAAACCGTCGAAATTTTGAATTTCGCGCTCTGATCTAGCGTTTTCACCTCGATTCTCTGCATTATAACTTGTTCTGTTTCTGTTATTTATTGGTCTGTGTGCATTATCTCTTATTGGTCTGTGCACATTATCATTATGCTTAGTGATGTGAACCGATTACAATTTTCAGCACCGGTTTAAACCGATTACTTTCGAAAATAAACCGTTTTTTTAGGTTTTTGCTTACTTTTTTAATAGAAATAACAAAACTTCGAAACTTACTTTACTAATCGTACTATAATACTTTACTAATATCAAAATAACTTTAACCTAAAAATAACCAATCGCATAAGTCGTAATTTTGATTGAGAAAATAGATGTGATCAACCGCATCCGCTTGCAACCTGCTTTTTGAAGACAGCACAAATCCTTTAGGGCTCGCCACCCTACAGACGACTTTTTGAAAAACTTAACAAATAACTTTGCCAGTAGCGTTGTCTGTGACAATGGCTGTAATTTTACCACTTAGTTTCCATTTTGTTAGTAAGCTAGTAATAATTGAGGCAAGATTTTCAGCTGTGTGCACTGCAGTGAGAACATCAGAGGTAGTCAAAACACAGCTTTTTAAATCTCTTTTCAGTAAAAAATGAACTGTAACCATAATAAAGAAGTCCACATTTTGGTTAGACCACAAATCAGCGGTTAGTGCGACATGCTTAACATTCTCAAGTACAGTAGCAAGCTTTATCTTTGCATTTTGGTACAGTTGCGGCCAGTGTTGCCAGATGTGATTTTCTATTTATACCCAAATTTGAAAATATTTTTCTCCAAAATGATACAATTTGCTTGAGTTTTACCCAAAGGCAAAAAGTTAATAATATTGGCTAGCTTTTGCTTTTTTCTTATTTTTTCCTTGAAATACTGTTCTAATTTCCAAACTGAAGCAGCAGAATGACCTTTTTTTTTTACGTTACGTATCCCCACTGAATGGGTATGACGGGTATGACATAGCATAGGGAGAAAAAGCAGAGTGAAAAGAATGAATGAACGAGCGAGATGGTTTAACAGGTGCGTTCGTAAAATGCGTTGTGGTCATCCTACAGGTAATCCCACTGAAACTAAAAATTACCCAAAATTCTCCATGGTATTTTTTTTTCTCCAAATTTTTCTCCAAGTATTTCATATCTCCAAAATTTCTCCAGAGCCAAAATTTTTACCCAGAATTGCGAAAAAAATACCCAATCTGGCAACACTGGTTGCGGCATTAATTCATACCTGCGTCCAAATTCCGATAGTAATCGGTTTTAGTAAGGAAAAACCAATACTTATTGGTTTTTACAAAAACCAATACTTATTGGTTTTTACAAAAACCGGTTTTTTAAGGTTTTTTAAAACCGGTTCACATCACTATGCTATATATTTGTAGTTGCCAAAATACCCAAAATATTTTTGGTTGGTTTGGCTGGTTAGCAACTAGACGATTATACGGATTATAAAACCTAGATAAGTTAATGCGATTAAGTCTTAATTATTTTAGAATATTCAGACAAGCTTTGTTTGTCAGTCCGTACGGTCATATGATTATACCTAACCTATACTTAATTAATTATATAAAAAATGCCGGTTACTGTGCATAATAATGTGGTTTCGGGACCCGAAGAACGTAACATTCCAGCACATTTATCGTTTGGTCAGTTTATGTACGACCAGCTCAAAAATGGTGGTGATAAGACCGCTTTAGTGAGTATACTGCACCATAATTCCATTCCAATAACTTTGCTTCTGAGAACCATGCATTTATCAATACTAGTGTTCAGCTTTCCTTGCCAATGAGTCTAGAAATGGATGATATCCACTTTAAAATTTGTTATAGTAGGTACCCAGATTTAATTATTTAATTTTCACAAACAGGCACATTTAAAGCATATTTTATGTTATAGCCAGTGACGGTAAACTCAAAATAATTGATTGTTTCAGGTGAACGCAGAAACGGGGGAGTCTGTAACATACCGATACTTGCTCCAAAACAGTGTGAACCTAAGCGCAAGTCTTCAGAGATTGGGTGTCAGGAAGGGTGACTTAGTGGGCTTGAGTAGTGAAAACAGGTTTGAGTTTGCTGTTGCTGCCTTAGCTGTCATCTTCAGTGGAGCTGAACTGTCTACACTCAACATTACTTACTCACCAGGTAATCTATATTACATATCTACTAATTATTTCCAGAAATTGTCTATTGGTCAGCCAAATCTGATACTATAGGGAATATCAAAAATACTTATCCCGGGAAAAGAAGTCCATGCATATGAAATTGCAAGTGCAGCTAGTTCACAATATAAGGCCAATTTGCTATAGAAGTCTAAACCAGACAGCAGGTCTTATTCTACAGAGGATCTATTTTCTATAGTCTTAAGTTCTCATAAAATTAAGTTTCCTATTTGCTCCCATCTTAACAGACTGTTTAAAAATATGAAGTATTCAATAAATACTTTGGTTTCAGGTGAAATAAACCACATACTAAATATAACTAAACCAAAGTTCATATTTACCTCGCCCATAACAGCACAGAACATTCATGACTGCTGCAGTGAATTGCCATACAAATGTAAGCTAATAATGTTCGGGGAGTTTGATGTTGTACCTGATTGTTTAATGTATGATAACCTGGTCAAGGAGCAGGTCAATGTGGATGACTTTACATTGGTTGATGTTAATGGTGCTGACGATACCGTTGCTGTGATGTGTTCTTCGGGCACAACTGGGTTGCCCAAAGGTGTAATGTTGACTCACGTCAACTTCCTTACATTGTCAGCTCATATGAAGTGAGTATATTCACCACCTTTATAAGCTAATCTTGCATTAAAAAATAATAATAAATGTCACTTTGATTGGATGGACTTTGTTTCATTCTTATCTGGTGATATCTTGCATTTGGCTAGGTGTTACAATATATTTTTGTTTTATTATGGTAAATAAAACCAGCATGATGCAATGAAATATAAAATAGCATGATGACTTCTGATTTTATAACTAGGGTACCTATAGGTAGTGGGCTTTGTTTAGAATATACTAACTGGTGCTGGGTGGCATTCTATATAAACATGCAACCCTATTTTCACACCCTGAGAGATGTTTTTTTTCCTTAGCAAGCAGTGCAGCTGCATCTAAATGCCGGGAGAAACATGATGCTAAATTACAACTTCATATTCATAGACTAGATCTGGAGATTTATATATATGACACCTGAGTATGTCTAGGATATCTTTATGTTATTTACAAGTATTTATAATTCGTGCAATGAGCACAATTTATTATTAAATATGCTTTCTCTTTCCAGATACTATTTTGATAGTGTGCAAGCAAAAAAGAGCAATAGCATTGTAACAGGCTTGTCTCTAATACCATGGTTCCATGCTTACGGATTCATCACAACCTTTGCTGTGATTGCCATGAATGTTAAAATCGTATTTTTAATTCGTTTTGATCAGGAACAGTATTTGGAGACTATTCAGAAGTACAAGGTAAAATTGTATGTAAATAAGGATGTAGCCTGGTATACATTTTCTGAGCACCTATGTAATGTCCCAACTTTAGTGGTAGGGGTCCGGATATTTAATTAGCTTTAACAATGACAATTTGGTTGTCTTGAAATCATGTCTGACACAAACTAAAATTGTGAGTAAGCTCCAGAAATACATGTTAGGTAGGTTTACCTACCTTCTTATTATTACCTCACAGTTTTATAATTATTTATATGTTTTCAGATCAACATGACAACAATAGTGCCCCCATTAGCTGTCTTCTTGGCGAAGCATCCTCTAGTTCTTAAATATGATTTGTCGTCATTAGTCGAGGTATGGTGTGGAGCGGCTCCTCTCTCTAAGGAAGTACAACAAGCTGTTACAGAAAGGTTAATCATATAAAATAACTACAATCACCCCCGAATTTATTGACGTTTATAACTTTATCAAATGCCATATAGTACTGCACAAAGCAAAACTCATGTGCGCAGTACTATGTGCTGTTTGATAATAAATTTGGGGGGTTAGACTTTAATACCTGGGGATAAAAAGTAACATAATGATGGCATATACATAACCAGTACACCCCTCCCCCCCATATACAATTCATAAAATTAATGAAATTTTTATTCACCTTTAGGACTGGGATTGATTTCATTAAACAAGGCTATGGGTTGACTGAAGTCACGCAGGCTTGCTGCGTGGATCTCACGAGTGGTGAGAAAGTCGGTTCATGTGGAACACCTGCCCCTGGCATGAGAATAAAGGTATCAAACTAGTTAGGTTAACAAGAAAATAAGAATATGGTTTCTGCCAGGCGAGTTTAAACTCTCGCTCTAAATAAATAACGTTATGTTTAAAATGACCACGAAGCCCTGTACTAAGCAACATAAATAGTGGACTACAGTCAAAACAATATCGGCCTATTGAGCAGCAAATCTATTCAAACGCTGTTTTTTTAGGTGATAGACATAGAAAACGGTCAGAAGTTGGGTCCGGGGAAAGAAGGCGAGCTATGGATCAAGTCTCCCTTGCGTATGAAGGGCTACATGGGCGACCGCGCCGCCAGCGACGAGCTGTTGGACAAGGAGGGGTACGTGCGGACCGGCGACATCGGCTACTACGATACGGAGGGATACTTTTATATAGTCGACAGATTAAAAGAACTTATAAAATATAAAGGCTTTCAGGTATGATTATTTTTTCGACTTGTATCTCTACTAAAATGTAAACGATCTGAAAATATAAATTTTAATGTTATTATCTTAGGAACTACCTACCATCTTGAAACGCAATATTTTTTTATCATAATTACGTCAATGCGACTACAAATGATAATAACGATAATTATAACAAATTTACAATTTCCATTGTTCTTTTAAAATAATCTGAAATTTGTTTTTTTTGTCCTTCAAAATAATGTCTACAATGTGAAGTCCGTACCACCTTGTGTTCACCGACTCTTGCGCGATGAACGAAGTTTTACAACTTCGGGCGCGGTCAGTAGGTACTTTGATGGGTGACCGCTTGGCAACACGGCGGGATTTTTGCATTTTATTGTATATCAGCTGTTTACTGGCTGTAATGATAGGTTAAGTCCTGAATAGCCCAGCTGATAATGAGTGACCAATATCTGTACCGTTGGTCCTGGATTCGAAACCGGTTGCAAAATTTTGTGTGATGAGCATGAATGTTTTGTACCTGGGACAATGTTTAATTTCTAGGTGACCCAAAAAGGGTATAACTAGCTGATAATTGTATGTGAACATTTAAAAAAAATTACATGTCGAAATTTTGAATATTCATAATAGTTCGGCTTCGGCTACATCTGGATTAACGTTAGTGTTGTGTTAAGATTGTGAAATTCCGAATGCACTAGGCCGCCGTTAATGTAAATATTGTCGGTAATAGGTGGCGCCAGCGGAGCTAGAAGCGTTGTTACTACAGCACAAGGACGTGGCGGACGCGGGCGTGGTGGGGCTCCCAGACGAGGAAGCCGGCGAGCTGCCCGTAGCGTTCGTAGTCACGCAGCCGAACTCCAAGGTCACTGAGAAGGAGCTCGTCGAATTCGTAACAGCCAAGGTAACGGCAATTAACTGATAATTGACTATTTTATCTTCCGCATTTTATGTACACCTGAATCAAGGTCAGACGCTAGTGTTGTGAGGGTAGCGAACAATGGATGCAACTATAAAAACTGTATAGTGTTAAATTTGATTTTTTTGCCATCTAGCTAGACTATACAATAGACTGCCGTCTATTACAGCAAAACTGAACTCCAAAGGTGCTCGGCTATGAAACACTGTACATACAAATTATTGTCATATCATATAAATAACATTGACGTATCATAATCAAAAAAATATTTAGATAAGGTTTTCTGTTATCAGGTTTCGCCAGCGAAGAGGTTGCGAGGTGGCGTGATATTCCTCAAAGACATTCCCAAGAACGCGTCCGGTAAAATTCTAAGGAGGGAGTTGAAGCAAATGTTACAAAAACATAAAAGCAAGCTTTAACAACCAAATGTATTATACCACAATACCTGTTTTATTGATAAGATCTTAGTATAATTATTATTGCAATATACTTTTTGTTGAGTTTTTTTTTGTTGATAATAATATAAACATGTTGGGCACATTTATGATAATTTTATTTACACATGATTGAATATCTCTCACCGTAATATAACAATTAGCTCACCCCTTATTACATTGGGGTATAACACCAAAGGCGAAATGCAGGTGCATTGCAATAAACCTCTGCCTACTTCTGGTGCAATATTATTTATTTGCCAGTGAGTCTTTCAGCTCCTGTGGTATTTTAGTGACGGCGTAGTTATGTAGATCGTCATTGACGGCTGCGAGGACGCCTGTTTTGTTGGGCCGCGACTCGGACCCGCCATACTTGTAGAAGTTACCGAGGATATCAGTCAGTTTGCCGCCGGCGGCCGAAAGGACGGCCTCGGGAGCGCACGTGTCCCATTTCTTACATCCGGGACTGGCGAACACATAAATTGAAGCATTCCCTTCTAGTAATTGTAAAACCTGGGAAAAATAATTATTTTCTTGTACACATTTCAATGTCATAGAATATAGATCGTAGTGGCGCCATGTTTGTTGGCCCACAATTTTAATATAAAAATTCGAACCCTGTAATTTATGAGCAAGAGATATTGTTCTCTTTTTAGTTGTCTGATTTAAAATTGCACATAATTTACACCTGCAATACCCACATCAGAAATCTATACAAATATTTCCATACACACCTTGTACCCAGCACCACCAACTCTAAGAATTTGAGCAGCATTCATGACTTGCAAGGCTTTCTCAACAATTGGATTGGAATGGCTCCTAGTAGTGGTAATGACCAGGGAGTCCGGTGGCGGGGCCGGTGTGAACCCACCCACACCCACTTCTTGCAGGCCCCAAATAGTTCTTCCCATTTTCTTCTCACTTCCAATCATTGTCTTGTAGTAAGGCTGGTGAATAACACCAGCTACAGGTTTCTCATTGACAGATATGCCAATCAAGACAGTCACATGCTCAAGGAATCCTGCAACAATATGAATATGTTATAATTTCTTATTTAAATTAACCCAACACCCCATGCAACATGCATTATTGTAAATAAACATTCCTATAAAAATTATGGTGAGATAATAGAAAATATTACATGTTACAGATGTAGTTAGAAAAATAAAACTAAACACTACATTAGAATACAGTCTTAGTTTTAAGAATGTAACATTTTAGATTAGATCAGTTAGTTTTAAAACAGTTAGTGTGTATGAATCATGTACAGTTCATACATTAATTAAAGTAATATCTCCAACTGTCGGGGGAGCCTGTATCACTATAGTGCAGGAACAACAAAAGCTCTAATACACCTATGTGAATAATTTACCATAATTAGATTGGAGCAAACTTAAATACCACTTGATACTAATAAGTGGGTGCATTATGTACATTTTCCATCTTTCCCATGGATCTCTCTTCAACATTAGGGCACCTAGGATTGTTTTGGACATGTAACAAGAAAAATAAAATTACAATTCATTAAATATTATGAATGCATGTCAGCATTAAGGGTGTTGGTAGAATTCATTTGAAAATTGATATTTTTGTAACATTAGTTGATATACCTTGAGTGTACTCTGAAGTCCCATCCAATGGATCCACCCATACAACAATATCCTCCTCTTTAATACCCATCAGGTTGGCAGGACATTCTAATGATAACACATCATTGTCAACATCTGAAACTATCCAGTCGCTGGAGACATCACCCTGGAGAAAAAGTGGGTATGTTAGATAGTCCACAAAATCTGTATAAGATTAAACAATTAATAAGTAATCCTTTTATTAATAGAAGAATATTTAGACATCACACTGCATATGTGCAAGAGTAGGTTTGCATAGCATTATGAAAAAAATATTGAAGGTAGATTTTAACAATTTAAGTTCTTATTGAAACGGTGGATGGTTATTATTTAGTACTCACATCACTATCGGAGCCATCTTCTTCACCAATGATATTCACATTAGGATATAAAGCTGAGAGTGATGCAATGATGCAGCGCTGTGCAGACCTGTCCGCTTCTGTCTGGTAGTCATCTTTGCCCTATAATAGTAAAAAAAATATAGAATGCAATGCAACACCTGAAATTATTGAACTTTGACCTCATTACAATTTGTAGATACAACTTTTTCCTGCATTGATTAAAATATCTATAGCTCCAATGATAAGATGTACATGTATTACGCATTATAGAATCACAATAGGTGTACAACAAAAAGAAAGCTAAATTAGCAATTTTTTATTGTACTTTTAATGCGGTTTAGTCAGTTTCGTTTGTGAACAGCTTTAAATTATAAGAACTAACGTTGAAGTATGTTGGTCTACCAAATTTCCTATTAGTAAACGTGGTATCCTCGTTTACCTGTAAGCAGTTATTAACCACAACAAACCTTTTCAATGATACCGAGATCTCCTTTACTCATAACATCTCGCACTATTTTTCCAGCCCTGTTAGCGACTGACACCGATGATGCCAGCAACCTCAAAATAAGAGGAGCAGTGGTCGACATTTTATAAAATAAAATCTATTCCTATACTAACCGTGAATAAAAAATAAAATAAAAGTAAAAACTTTCAAATTCGACCTACAGACTGACTACAACCAATGATCTACAACAACAATCATTCGATTCAACTCACTGCACAGTTTCAATTGGTTCTTGGTTTCAATGTCATTGTCAAAATAAATAAACGTCAGTCAGGCAGTGGTAGCAGTGTTGTAAGATGTGTTGTGATTTTCTGTTTCTACCCAAATTTGAAATTATTTTTCTCCAAAATGATACAATTTGCTTGAGTTTTACCCAAAGGCAAAAAGTTGATAATATCGGTTAATTTTTCTTATTTTTTCCTTGAAAGACTGTTCTAATTTACAAACTGAAACAGCAGAATGAGCGTTTTTTTTTTTTACGTTACGTATCCCCACTGCATGTGTTTGACGGGTATGATGGTATACCATAGAGAGAAAAAGCAGAGTGATAAGAATGAAAACTAAAAAGTACCCAAAATTCTCCATGGTATTTTTTTTTTCTCCAAGAATTTCATTTCTCCAGAGCCAAAATTTTTACCCAGATTTGCGAAAAAAATACCCAATCTGGCAACACTGAGTGGTAGTGCTGCCAGATCGTGGGTTAAGGTGGTTAAGCTCATTGAACGCCATCTCTGGGCCCTGATAAATATTTACATTTTGTGAATTGAAGATGCGATACGATAGTTTTTCAGTCAATGGATTTTATCTTTTTACGATAAAAAAAATAAAAACCATTGACATTTTGAATTTCGCGCCCTGACCCTGAGCTTCCTCCTTAAGAATTATCCCAGATTTACTGAAAAACTATCGTATCGCATCTTCAATTCACAAAATGTTAATATTTATCAGGGCCCAAAGATGGCGTTCAATGAGCTGCAGTCATTTAAAGGGGAAACGATTTATCGGGATTCCCCTTAAAATTGTATTAACCTATAGAAAAACTGGCCTTGACCTGGAGGGTTTTCCCCTTTCTTAGATTTTTAATAGAAATATAAAAGAAAAACCTATCTACTATCGTAAGCCAAATCTGACAGCAGTTAAGTCGTTCAATAACTGAATTATACCCCGTAATAAACATTTCCTGAAAATAACGGCACAGAACATTCCATGTGGCTGGCCAGCCCGTCTTTTTTGATAGTCAAGGCCGTAGATATACTTTCCAAAGCAACGTCATTAGGGAAGCTTGCGCGGCTGAAACGTCTATAAGAAGTTTAAACCTGTGGCTCGGCTCGGCTCGCCTTACATAAATAAAAAACTCGAAATCATAATATGATATTATGTAATATTGGTTTTATTATAATTATATAAGTATCCTACTAGTATAAAAGTATTTTACAACCCATTATTCTAAATCACCGTATTAGTCTATAAACTATAAAGGCACAAATACGGAAAACATGTAATTATTTTATTATAAAAAACGTAAAGCAACATTTTCCTCCCATAATTTAACAATAACTAACATATTCCAATGTCACCAAAAAATTTTATCAAATAAAAATGCTTATCACCACAATAACGAAGACAAACCTATTTTACTAAATATGAAATATGCGAATAGCATTGCCCCCGGCTCCACCTAAATAGCCATTGTTTTGTTTGCAGCTCGGCCTTCGGATGGTCGTAGCGCGATGATATTTATAGTGTTTCTTTATGTAGCTCGAAAAAGCACACTTTAAAAGATATCTGTTTTGGGATTTATAAACGACCAAAAGGCACCAATTTGTTCAACAATATTTTCTAAACACATGTAAGTAGTCACACAATTCCGTAACCGTTTATAATATTAAAAAGTCATTTATTCTATTGCTTTGTCCATTTCAAGATTGTTTTCTTAAATTGTAAACATCTTAACAATACTACTTGATCGCTTGCCTTATTATAATTCACAAAGACAAATAAATTGCAATTAGTACATATTCAAGCAAATGTCCATTTACGAATCTTATATACATATTTACTATAGCAATAGTCCAGTCATTATAGTAAGTTCACCTCGGAATTAGAGATACCCAGGTGTAAGTCTGTAAATACTTGTATATTGAGACCCTAAAAGTTGTCTCAAAACCTACATATGGTAGGGTGTACGCAACTATTAAATTTCAAGGTCAAAGTTCACAAAAATCGTTTTTGCGCTTTTTTTGTAAATATCTAATTTCCTATGGGTTTTTTGCTATTTGTATTTATTATCAATATTGTAGGATACAAAATTCTCTACAAATTTTGTTTAAACATTTTTTTTATACGGTGAGCCGTTTTCGAGATAGAGCGCGCGGTCACAGGATCACTTCAGGTCAACCGGTGCCTCCGGTCGAAAACGCGGCATATACAGTTGATGAACTATCGATAAATCAATGATTATAAATATTTGTCAATTTTTACTAACTATTATATTATATTTTATCATTTTCTTCATGCATTATATCTATATCCATTAAATAATACTGATAACCGTTTCCTAAAATTAAAAAATAATTAAGGGACAAACTTAAATCATAATATAATTATATTCCCATTTACACTAATGACATTTTAAATAGAAAATAATTAAGTGCATCTTCATTAAAATGTGTAATTTCGACTACGTCAAAAATTATACCTGGTAATTATACGGGCCCTATTATACATTATGGACCTTTCTATTTATAGCCAGTAGGGACAGATGTTCAATTGTATTGTATAGTTACGACCGTCTTCTCTTTATTTCAGTTTTCTATAATGCTCCGAAATCTGTGAAAAGTCTAGATCATCTTCGTTATATGCATTATGTCAAGTCTACAAAACTTAATAAACCTGTGCAGCTTTATTAAGTTTTGTAGACTTGACGTAATGCGACATTTTTGTGGCCTTTGACCTTGAAATTTAATAGTTGCGTACAGCCTACCATATGTAGGTTTTGAGACAACTTTTAGGGTGTCAATATACAAGTATTTACAGACTTACAGCTGGGTATCTCGAATTCCGAGATTCTTACCTAATTTAAGCTTAAATGACTGGACTACAAGTAAAATATGTATTATTTGATATAAAATAATGTAGACCTGATTTCTATTTAAAAATCTGACATCACAACATTTTTATCATTAAAAACGCTGATGAATAAAATTTATGATTCAGGATTAAACAAATATAAAAACATAATTAAGTAAAAATAATATGCACAATTGCAGTAGCTTATTCTAGATGTCCCTTAAAAAATATTTATTGCATCTGATTAAATGCATATTTGAATATAAATAACCAATCGCAAAGCTTTGGGATATCGCTACTTATTATCATTATTTGTGTAGCTCTATGGCTAGCATGCAGGCCAAGACACGACTATCTAATACCTCTTTCTTAGTTGAGAAGAGAGAATGCGAAAGTGACCTGTATTTAGCCTGTGGCGTGCTCTTATACGCCGCGAAAGTCAACACCGCTCTTTAATACCATATACAGGTAGTTTGAAGAGAGTTTAAGACTCATTTAGTGTGTAGATAAGTCGTGAAATAAAACTTTCCAACATGGCCGAGCGATCGTTTGAACTTCGTTTAGGGAGCGTTCAAGTATTACGTAACGAATTTGGGGGGTGGGGAGGGGGGGGGGATTCTTCTGAAACGATACGATGCGTTACAGGGGCGGGAGGGGGCTTTTGAACTACGCGTTACGTAACATTGTTTTAACCCTTCAGAACGGTCGCGTAGAGATTTTTGGTTTTACTAAGGGGGAGGGGCGGGTAAAGAAAAAACGTTACCGCGCGTTACATGGGGGGAGGGGGGTCAAATATCTCCAAAAATTGCGTAACGTAATACTTGAACGCTCCCTTACATACTTATATCTGGTTCTACATCCTCATGTTGGGCCCGCCCGGCCGAGCAAAAGCAAGCGCCATCATGTAAATGTGACGTACGTCTAGTCAGACCAACTCACCGCATAGCATGTGAATGCAACTGAACCACAAAATTTATAGAAAGATTTCGTCCATACACAATGGCACTACAAAGCACTTCAATTCTAAAATGACTTGTATTGCGCTTGGAATATGATTTAAACTTCTGTAAATTTAGGCGTAAGGAGTTAGCTCGAACTGCTATCTCGCTGGCTAACTTTCCTTGGGCTCGTCTTCGGTGACCTGCTTTAGTATGTTTTTCACGATCTGATCGATGGTGTGAGTGTGCAGCATCCGCGCGATGGTCTTGTCCTCGATCACGTACAGGAACAGGTGTTTGGAGTTCTCGCGGAGGCGTTGAACGCGCGTCCATTTCTCACGGTCCGCAGCCCGAGCGCCACACTGCTCGATCACTTTCTCTAATACCTGCATTTATATAAAATAACATAATCTCACCAATATTAGAAATGTGAAAGTTTGGATGGATGTTTGTTACTCAATCACGCCGGAATCTGGAGGATCGGGATTAAATTTGGCACAGACATAGATTATAGTCTGGAATAGCACATAGGCTTCTTTTTATCCCGGTAAATTATACGGTTTCCGTGGGATAGATTTGTTTTTATTTTTCATACTTTTTAATCGCGGGTTACACCGCGGGGCGCATCTAGTATTAAATAAAGTTGGTGTAAGATAATAGCGATAGCCAAAATGTTGGAACACTCGCTTTGGAAACAAGTTGTGCATATTCAAACCCGCCTCACGCCTCTCGGACTTTCGGATTTCATGTGGTTGTCATATTTTCAATATGTGAATGGTACTCGCTGTACGGTGAAAGCAATCATCGTAAGGACACCTGCACGGCTTGCGAAAGACGTGTGAATTTCACCAGACCATACTCAGCCCGTGGTGGACTATGACAATATGAGTGCACTGAAGCACACTTATGCGAGCTTTTTCGAGGATGAGTCTTTTTTATATGTACGTTGTTGAATGATTAAGAAGTTTGAATTGTAATATATACCACATCAACACTCTCGTCGGGCCAACCGAACAAACTCAGCGTTTCCTGGTCAATCAGCTGTGCGAGCAGTTTCTTCAAGTTCTCCGCCAGCTCCTCTTCAGACATCAGTGGATAGTTTACCTTCTTTTGACTTTGATCGTTCTGCAATAATAGTTATAATTTGTATTATGTCCATTCACATTAATTAACGTTTATTTATACTTAAACTACCTGCGCCCTGCGGTGTTACCCGCGCAAAAAATCATGTCAATCATTTTGCGCTATGAAAAATTGCAACAAATCAATCCCACAGGAACCATACATTTTACCGGGATAAAAAGTAGCCTATGTTCTATTCCAGACTATAATCTATCTCTGTACCACATTTCATCCAGATCCGTTCAGCCGTTCTGGCGTGAAAGAGTAACAAACATCCATCCATCCATCCAAACTTTCACATTTATAATATTAGTATTAGTATATATAGTATATAGATAGATAGATAGATAAGCAAACACACCACGATAGGAACTTCGATGGTAATGGTGGCTTCCTCGGCGTCCTGCATGCCGCCGTACAGCACGTTGCCGCCGCTGTAGCCCTGCAGGATGCGGTCCGACTCCGCGTCCAGCAGGTTCAGGATCGACTCCATTTCAGACTTGGTTACTCGTTCCATTGAATTGTTTGCACCCTACAAAACATTATTGCAATCATTTCATCATCATTCCATTGAAACGGGAAACTTATTAAACAAAAATAAAATAAAATCGAAGTGCCTGTGTGTAATATTAAAATAACCGCTTTTTACTAAGTCCATTTGGACGTATACACGGTAAATATACCAAAACAACATTTTTTACCATTTTTGTCTGTTTGTTTGTTTCGGCTAATTTCTGAAATGGCTGGACCGATTATGGCGGGACTTTCACTGACAGAAAGCTGATGCAACAAGGAGTAACTTAGACTACTTTTGTTTTAGAAAACCTTTTTTTATTAAATACCACGCGGACCTGTTTTGAAGTTGAATTCGAAATATGGGTTATCGATCTTAGTAATACATTTTATAATTACACACAAATTATAACTTCAATTAGTTCCTACATTCTCTACTACGGATAATAGTTATCGCTGATACTGTACAAGAAATGCAGTGAGTTTTTAGTAATGAGCAAAATAAACCGACATCAAAATACATTAATTCTAAGTAAAGTGAAAAACCGGTCAGTTTATGTGACTCCACCTGGCATCAAGAATCAATTGTGCAGCCAATAGCCAAGAAAAAAAAAACACTTTTTCATATTTAAATTTGGAATTCGTTAAATAATTTAAATGAGGAATGCACGCACCAGCACTTGCCGCACGTGGCTCAGATGCGCCTTGAAGACGGCGGGGTGGCTCTTGCGCACGTGTCGCGCCAGCTGCTCGCCGCGCACGTAGGCGCGCGCCGACACGCAGTACATGCAGCGCCGCGGCCGGTCCAGCGTGTGCGTCTCCAGGTGCCGCCGCAGGTTGATGTCCGAGTGGAAGCGCTTGCCGCACACCTCGCACGCGTGCGCTGCCCACACACACACCATTATACCCTCTAAGGCTACGACAATACTGGCGACAATTGCCTGCCAATACTTCGTTATAAAGGCACGATTTCGTTTAAATATTTTTTTTGTTCTTCTGCAGTTTTTTTTTATTCACGTAGGTAGACCATTATGTACAGTACTTATGAAACGTCAAGTCAAAAGTTACAAAAATATTATGCTACTGCTTTACCATCCGTTCGGAATGCCGTTCCTAGTCAGTTTCGACTCCCAAGTTTCTTCTATATTGAAAACGCCCTAAGTCCAGCTCTTAGGGGGATTTTTACATAACCATAGTATAATAGTAGTTCTCCTGACCGAATGTACTAGCCAACTAGGCTTTCACTGCTCAACTATACAGGGTGTAAGTAGTTTGTAACGAAAACTGATACATTGGATTCAACTTATGATTTTGGAGTGGGAATTTTCAGTTTTTTTAAATTGATTTTGGCATGCAATCATAATAGAAGTCTATCCCAATTTTTATACATAAAAAAACATACATAATTACTAATTAAGACCTAAAACTGCAATGTAAATTAAAAACGCTTGGGCGCGCTTGTCGCTCGCACACGTCGGGTATCGCGCGGAGCGTTGTATCGCGATCGCGTTGTCTACGATACATTGCGTGCTCATAAATTACAACATTTGTAACCCATGACTTTCGACATAAATTATTTCTGTAATTTTATGATAAGCTTTAATTGTAACCATTGCTGAAAGTTTTCTCTACCATGCCCCCTACACACTGTATTAGATAGATAATTAGAGGTATTACGGACCTAACAGTATGTGACGACTCAAGGAAAACAGTTGTGGAGTAAATTAAGAGGCAATAAATTAAGCTAAACAACAATAAGTTAATGCTTTCATTAGATTATATTTAAAGTACAGGTACTTACTTTTCTCATCTAAATGAATTTTCATGTGGTTAGTCAAACTGATCTCATTGCTAAACTCCTTGTTCGAGAACACGCACTCTTTGATGGGACATAATAGTTTCTGCAATCCCATGTGTTCCCGCATGTGAGCCAGGTATCTGATAACAATCATTATGAAATTTTTTATATGTGATATTCAGAGAGAAACACTTTTTTTTTATTACATACACACACACACAAAATTTCATATTTTGGTTTGTGCAACAGAATCAGAGCCATGGGGCGTATTTTTTGTTATCTATGCATCTCTGCCTGATGTCAAACGTTGAAGCTACAGATTAGATACTTTAAAATATATTATAGGATGGACTAGCTCAGCCCTAGAGCAGAATGTCGCCGCACTCGGTCTATTATATGTATATACATAGGGCGATATTACAATATCATATCTTTGACAAATATCCAGGATCATACATATGTGATCGTAGGAAGAATTATTCGACTATCGAAAATATCGGAACTAAATTGTAATTTACAAGTCGTCTAGATCAATGTCATAGATAATATGAATAATGTAATAACTCCCTTACGTAAACAAATGAGTCCGGGAAGGACTTGGCTTTCCGAGGCGTACCCCCCTACCAAAGCCTTATAGGCAGTTGGCCTTAAGCGTAATATGAAACGAGCAATGGATTATGAACAGGTTTTTACCTAGTATGTGTGTATAAACATACGTAGTGGTTTGCCGGCCGTAGTTACTGTTATAACTCCATCGAGGAGTGGCAGAAAAATATCAGTACCGACAATAGCTCTTACTAGTATTAATATACCATCGAACTTGGTACAGGCGACACCACGGATTTGGTCCGCTCCGTACCGTATTGCCAGCAGACTATACTCTCTAGACCAGGGTTTCCCAACCTTTTTTGCATGGTAGGCACCATGCAAAAAAGGTTTATAAAAAAAAAATTCATACCCCCCTATATTTTTCTTCATTGCTTCAAACAGAAATTATAAAAATAATTTGTGTTTTTGATTAAATACGATACGATATTTATTTCACTCGATTTATTAATAGGATAGTTGCGCCTGCATTTTTTGAATCAGTTGGTAGATATCCGGTTCCGTTTTTGACAGAGCTATCATCAAATCATAAACTTCATGCCCCCCCTAAGATCTCTCTACGCCCCCCTGGGGGGGCACGCCTCACCAGTTGGGAAGTAGTACTGCCCGTACCATGTCTGTGTTCCCGCCCGTACCTAGTCTGATCGTCTATTAATACTATAAACAACTCCATAGTTGGATACTAAAGTTCGCATAGGATGAGCTTACTTGGCCCTGGAGGAGAAGGTGTCGCCGCAATCGGAGCACAAGTTGCCGACGTGCTTCTCCATGTGGCGCTGCAGCTGCACGCGCTGGATGTACGACTTGCTGCACAGGGAACACTTGTACGGCTTGTCCGGCACGTGGGTGAGCACGTGCCGCCGCATCACCTCGATCGTGTACGTGCTGTAGCCACACTGTATTTAAAAAAAAACCACAATGAACGGAAAAAAGGGACTTTTGGCGGGAAGTTGAAACGTCAATTTTATATTATTTTTCCAAAAATAGTGTTTCTTTGATGTATACTGTGTTCAATTAGTGGGATGTTAACCGTTGTGTGTTCATAGAAGTGCACGACTGAAGGGAATTGAAATAGATGGCTGGTTAATTTTCAGTAAATTATCCACAGCTTTACTGATAGGGGTAGGGTGTCCGATTCATATCATCAGGGGTACTTATAACAATTATTAAGAAATACTGGACACTGGCAAAAATTCCTCAATTTTGTAGCCGATTGCCAACCTAACAAAAGAAGAAAAAGGAAAGAAAATTTATTCAGCACAAACACAAGGAAATAACACGTTTAGTTATATTGAGGCGACATGATGCAGTTAGTATTATTGATGAAATGCTTAATCAAAATCAATCCCGAGCAATTACAGAGCCTACCGCCATCTGTATTTTTTTTTAATTTTTCTCCGACTGCCTGTTTTTCATCACGAAAAACTACCGGACACATTCTGATGAAACTTGGCACGGTGAAAGCTTAAAACCCGGATCGTGACATAAGGCATTGTTTATTCTCGGAAATGGATAGGGGGTGGAGGCGGGGTTTTCAAAATCAAATCGTTTATTTCGTAGAGCTACTGTGGCACTTTCAAATTATCATTTTATTTATTTCCTTTATATTTATCACCTTTTATACTTTGTTAGAAACTTACCTTAATCTTCAATCAAAAGCTGCATGAGTGATAAGTAAAATATTCAGTTATCAGAAGAAAGAGATATGAACATAACATTTGCATAGACACATGTATAGTACTTAATAAATATATAAGGTGTAAGAATAATAGTGTAAAATATTTTTAATTGTCACACCAATCAGGTTTCAATATACAAACTATCAATCAACCTCTTGAAATGTTCAACAATATTTTTGTTAAACCACTTTGAACCTTATAGGCTAATATTTACCGCATCGCACGCATATTTCTTCTCGCCGTGTATCTCCAGATGCTTGGTCATCGCCGCGCGGGAGCTGGTCCACTTGCCGCAGTGGTGGCACTGGTACTGGCCCGGTGTGTCTGCACCACAGAATAAACAATCACTAGACAGGTCATGTTGGCAGGTCACGGTTCAGACGAGTAGACTCACAGCCACATATCTACCAATAAACACGCATCGACGATTCTTGTTCGCTATCATAATAAACCGCCACGTAAAAAATAAACCGTGTTACTATTATGTGTAGATGAAATTTATTCTTATATTCATCATATCTAGAAAAATACCAATTAATTCTCATATTATGTAGTAATGTCAAAAACAGTTAATAATAAAGCCCATTCCATTCTATTCTGTGTCAGTCTTAATTAAGCATCACCCAAAACCAGTGGGAGAGACCAAATCATAGTCAACCGATGCTAATCAATCCCTTCACTGCATGTGAGGCTCCCACGAAATAATAGCTTAATAAGAATTACCTGAATGGTGTTTGTGCCAGTGATTTGCAAGCTTAGAGAAATTCTTGGTGTTGTATTCACAGCTCTTGCAAAAGAAATTATTCGTCAGAATATGCTGCAACCTTATATGTACCATCAGGTTATCTTTCCTTGTGAATTTTGCATCACATATCTGTTGAGTAGGAAAAAGAACCAAGATATTAAATGTTGGATGCAACCAAGGAGATTGAAACACTTTTGGTGGTAGGCGATGGCCCAAGAAAGAGAGGTATAGAGTAGTCAAGGGGAGGCCTTTACCCAAGAGTGTTGTTGAGTCATTAAACATGAGGCCACTCCACTAATACTATATCACATTAAGATATCTTTTAGCTTTAGTAGCAGCTTAGTTAATTTAAAGCATACTGGTGAGTGTCACATATAATACATTGTTTAATCTAAGGTAAATGCTTACCTCACAAGAATGAGTAGGAACCCCTTTGCCATCACATCCGCTCTGCACCATGTGCCGAAACACATGTGACCGCCGAACAAACTGTTTCTCACATTGGGGGCATGTGAATATATCTCTCTCGTGTATTTTTTTTATATGTTCAATCAAGGTTTTCTTGTTTGGACAACGTACAATGCATTGCACACAAGCAACAGAGTTTGGTAGCTTTGAATGTTCATTTGTACAGTGTTCCACAAATGACTTCCTGAATGTGAATTTCTTGGAACATTCTGAGCATGAGTATCTTGCCTGAAATGCAACAGTTTGCTGGTATTAAATTTTTTTGGTTGTAGCTGCAGTTAGGCTGCACCCCATTGACTCAAAAAAAGTATGAGCTATGATACACATTCCAGCAAAAAGTAGCTTACATGTAGTTTACTGCCATTTCACAATGATACAATACATCCGTAGCTCATTGACTGCTGTCATGTACCAGCTGCACCCAGATAGTTTGATTGTATTTAACACTGGCATTCTTTCCATCACACCATGCTCAATATACAGCTACAGGCATACTTAAAATCAAACCTCTTTTGATCTGCTCAACCAATAAATACACATGCAAGTTAAACTACCCAATTGGTTTGCTTTTGTACAAGTGTATCACAGGCTTAACTATGTGAAAAACATTTAATGGTGCATTTATTTTTGTAATTACAAACCCATTCTAGGTAATGATCATAGATTGTTTAATTTTGAATTAACCTGTTGTAAGTAATTCTGATAAAATAATGTAGTATATAAATTTATGTGTGAACCACAGACGTAAATTACCTAAACAAATTTTAAATGTTACACAAATATTTACTAACTGAACTATAACACAGCCTTCACTGTATAGAGTAGCGCCTTACATTATTTATTTGAACACTTATCTACATGCAAATCATTAGTATGACAATTTTAAGTCTCCTACCTTCACCAAAATCGGTGCATTCCGACATTTCTTAGTGTGATACAAGAAATCTTCTTCCTTGAGATATATCTTGGAGCAGGTTGTACAAATGTAATCATTTTTACCGTCCGCAATTCCAGTTGTATCTGATTTTTCTTGTTTTTCCACACTCGTTTTCTTGTTTTTGGATCCAGGCCTTCGGCCCATTCTTTTGCGTTTAGGTGGCATTTTAGGGAATTCTATCGTTGTTTACTAAAGCCCATAATCATTCACAACAAGTGCAATGAGTCCACAATTACAAAGTTTGATATTCCTTTCACTCAGGCGCTGGATTTCTAGGACTTATTTCTGTAATGTCGCCACGTCGTAGTACTAGGTTGGTAGTGTTGTACAGATGCGATTACAATAGTCGATCATTATTAAAATGTAATTGAAATCGATTACTTTGAATAAATACGTACGAAATTAATTATATTTTATTAGTATATAAATATATAATCCTGTGGTAGTTCGTTGGGGTATTTAGATTAGAAGATCGGTAGAATAGGCATGATGACTGATTTTGAAAAACTGTTCTATAATATTCTAAGGTGTCTACTATTTCCAAAAAAATATATTATTTCGGCAGGAAACTAATTTTTATTAGAAAAAAACGCTATTTAAATTGCAATTTTAAAATTCGCTCCAAAACGATCGCCGGTGTCATGGCGTCTGCTAGTGACGTCACTATTATGCAAACTGACCGTAAACACAACAAATCAGTAATTTACGTATATAAATATTGTAAAGAGTATGGAGTTTATCTTATTACTCTTTGCAGATAATGTTGCGGTTGCTTAGCAACAGGTTTTATATGTTTGTGTCAAAAATGGTAAATCCTTGTTACATGTTTTGAGAACACAAAACTATGTAATTGATCGATAGAAATCACGAAATACTTTATAAACGCAGGTAAAAACAATTACTAGGTGCAGAGATCGTCGAAGTTCGTACGAAACTTAGCGATGTTTACAATGTGTACATGCTCGTGACGTAGTTCACTCTGATTGGTGTTCAACTTATCATGGCGGACTGCTGAATTTTGTAGTTTTATTTTATTAAATAAATTATCAATCTCGCCCTAAATCTGTAAATAAATACATTTTTCAGAACCTATTAATCCTATCTCATTAGATAAACACATTATTTTAGTGATTCTTAGTTACTGTCATCATGCCTATTGATGCGTATATTATTTGTGAGATTGCATTATTTTTCAAGAAAGCATCATTTAGTTAATTTTGTGTTTCGTTATAATATAAATAAAATAAAAGACAATTATTTGATTTTTCTCATTAATAATCACATTTGGAAACATTGTCTTTTATTTTATTTATATTATATAGGACCATAAAATTAATTTAATGATACTTTCTTTAAAAATAACGCAATGTTACAAAAATTATACACCGCGATCTTCTGATCCCAAGTACTAGAAGAAATCCCACAGGGTAATGTACTTTTATCTTAATAAAGTATAATTCATTTCGTACGTTTTTATTTCAAAGTAATCGATTTCGATTAAATTTAATAATGATCGACTACACCATTCGATATTCATAGGTAGATAATCACCTATAGATTGTGCTGTATTTTAAATTTATTATACAATTTTAGCTGTGTCCACAGTTGTTTACATACAGCTTTTATATTTTAGAAATCAAGTATTATTCACCAAGACGCGAGTGGCCAGTTTGGATTAAATCTCTCTAGCCTGGCAACACTGCTTTGTTTACATTTCGAAAACAGACAACTATTGTATGACAAAAAATAAAATTAGGGATGCGATATACTTGCAAAAATAAATAAGTGAGAATGTGTACAAATACCAGGGTCGATAACCAGGTTTAAAATACTTAAAACGATTTGGCAGGTACGGGCGGGAAATACTTGCAGAAGTACTTGCTACTCGCGCGCGAGCCCCAGGGCCGAAAATACTTCCGAGGAAATCGATCCTTATCTTCAGAGTTATAATGAACACAATCGTAATTACTATAAATATAAGTGGAACTTGAATCTTCACCTACTTTCAGCAAGTACCCTTATTCTAGTCTTGACTAGCAAGTACTTTCACACCTGCAAGTATTTCCCCACCCGTACCCAGGACGCCTTACTACTACTAATCGAAGCCTTAGTTTTAAAACCTGGTACCCTAGAATCTCATCCCTGCAAGACATCAAAATAAAATTAGTCTTAGGCCGTCATCATCTGGGTTTCATAAACGGACGCTAGCCTGATACCTACAAGTCTAAAAAAACTGATCTAGCATGTAAACACACGCAGTCCCTCACACACATAAAAAAATATGTCGAACTTCTAAGTCTATTATCTTCTAAGACTGGGCCATTTACTAGACAAAAAATTATGTATGTATAAGATTTATCACTACAAATACATTTAAAATAGTGGCTTCTCTTTGCTAGTGGCAATGTTTGGTCTGAACTTCTAAACAAGCTTGTGGTGATGTAGAACAGAATTGTTTGCAATTCTGACCGTTTAGGATTAAATAATATGAAATTCCGGATGTATGTGTCCGCCATTAGACATCAAAGAGCTCGGACTAGGATTCTTGATCTAATGAGGTTGTTCTATCTTTGCCTTGATCCTAAACACAACATGCCTATTGAAATGAGGGTTGCACTTGGTGAGCTGTATATTTTTATTCGCAGGTTACCTTAGAATAGCAAATCACCAAACATCATGTTCCGCTTGCAGTGCACAGTTGCAGTGTGCGCGACGCACAACACCGCGCCGTAAGAACGAACGAGATAAATAGTGCGGGAATCCTAGAATTGCTGGGCCAGTGTGTACCCACCCACCCAGACTTAATTTGGCAGCTGGCCTTATTTAGTGCTCTATACTCAATGGGTCGAAACGGAACATATCCCTATGTAGTGGTAATACCATTTTTTTTTACTTTAGCAGTGCTGAGTAGTGTAGCCGTAGGCCGCTCAGCTTTTTGAATGATTGCGGGTTCGATTACAGTGCGGGCTAATATTGCCTTGGTAAGTGTTACTAGAAACTCACTAGGGTCCGTATGTAACTCCTCATATAAGCGTTGCATAGTTTGATACCATACCAAAGTTACCCTCAAACTGAGTTTTCGTCCATTTATTATCCATTCGACTTATTAGTCTAGTACATAAAAAGTTTGACTTTAATTCCAAACGTCTCGTATCAAATGGTAAAGATGTTGGCACTACGCTAATATGCTAATGGATGCAGTTTCATAGTAAATATAGATAAGCTGGTTTTAGTAACTCGATTCGACTCGATAAACCTTTGGACGCCATTCTTTACGTTGCTATAGAAACCACTGTGTGTATACAAATCAATCAAAATCATTATCATGGCACTCAATGTGTTTGATTGATATGAGAATCATTTCTTTCTTTAAACGCAATAACTTATTTAGAAGGCTACTAAAGTATGAAATATGGAAAAAGATTTAGACCCCGAAATTGTAAAGACGACACAAATTTCGCTAGGCAAATATGTGAAACGGCCCCCGTTGAGTGAAAAGTTGTTGAGGAAACCACCTTTTAGGTTTCTGCACGACATTGTTACTTCGGTAAGTAGTCTTAAGTAAGTACCAACGGTATCAATAACCATACCTACTTTTCCTTCTATAACTAAATGTACGAAGTAATGATGCTGTTGCTAATTTCGCAGGTATTAAAAGCAACTGGATTTTTTGAATACTTGTTTGACGAAGAGGAATTAGTATCCGATAATGTCAAAGACAGGGATAGTAAAATATTATTTCTTAACAAGGTCATATTTGTTGTAGGTGAGTATGCGTAGAATTTACCGTGTTTGAGATGAACTAACTACGTTATTGTCAGGACGAAACAGTTTATAGCATCTATAAATACACAATGCTTCATTTTGCAGCATCAACAACAGGCAAATCGATAACAGCTAAACCATCCAAAATAGTAGCAGGCCAGGAACCAGATAAAACCAACGAGCTCCTACAATCTTTAGCCCTAGCTTTAGATAAAAAATTGTCTTCTGAAGAAGCTGTTAAAAGGTACAAAGAAAGCTTAAAGGCTCCTCAAGCAGCTGAAATAAAGATCAAAGATGCCAGCAAGTCAATAAAAAAAGGCAACGAACCTAAAAAGTTGACATCAAGGAGCAGTGAAAAGCTAACTAGCCAGAAAACTGATACTCATATTCGATCTACAAGCAAAAGCGATAAAGAAAAAGGAAATGATGGTAAACCTAAAAGGAAAGAAATAAGTAACAAAGCTGAATCTCAAGCCAAGAAATCAAATCAATTGAAGGCAAGTAGTAAGAAAAGTATAGATATTAAAGGACAGAATAATGAAGACACTGAAACAAAAACCCTTAAGAAAAGTAGCGCAGTTACCAAAGAAAGAGGGGAGCAACGGGAGCAATCACTACCAAAACTTAAAAGCCAAGATTCAAACATATCTATAGATAAATCTGACCGCACTGACGTTAAATTAGATGAGCAAAGAGCATCTCCAAGAAATGAAATAGATGAAATAAGAAATCTTAATGACTCTTATACCATTGGGGAGCATGATTTGAATTCGACATCATCCTCTCACGACTTAGTCGAAACTACAAATATTGTAGCTAAAGAACTTGAAATAAATGACAATAAAGAAGCTAATGTAGCTACTGATTCAACAAGTAACGAATATAATAAGAGTGATAATGTCAAGAACTTAGATTTGAATGAAGATTATAACGATACGTCTAAGCACAGTTTGGATGTCGATAGCCAAAAGATTGAAACGGTGATTAAAGAAACAGTTCCGCAAAAGCAGGAATTTAACAAGACAAAATCTCCTCCTACGAGTGCAGACCTTAGGCCAGTAAGTAGGCCGCAGAGTGTGAGACCGTCATCTTCCCGGCCGGGTGCTCCACGTATGAGAGAGAAACTCGATAATGTTGTACGAGACTCTGATAATATTCTTTTAGGTAAAGTTAATATTATAGTGGAAAACACGCAGAATGACGAGGTTTGTACTGAAATATATTTTGCCCGCGACTTCTATAACGAAGAGTATTAAAACATAATATTATCAGTTAATAAATGTCCGATTGCATGGATGGACTTTTTGAATGGCCCGATTTAATTCGAAAAGCCACCAACCTGCTTCATCATCCGGCTCCCACCATTACCAAAAGTATTTATCAAAATGTGATGAGGTACCTACTAACAATTTACTTATTTTTTTAATTTTAGGACGAAGACACAAGCTTGGTAGTAATAGAGCCACAAATGGATCTATCATCGACATCAAACGGCCAACCAGAATTGAATGCTTCATCAAATGAACACGGTCACTTAGTTCAACTAATTTTAGACTCACAAAAAGAGCTATCTCAAACTTCAGGCAGAACCGAAATAGTAAGTAAACTCAAGGAAAAAAATGTGTTAGAATGTAGTACTAACTTACTAATTATGCATTACTTGTAACCAGAACCAACAATAAACAATACAAATTAGGTAAATTCCGTATCAACTGATTTGAGTTTTTTGCAGGAATGGCAATTCGGCGCGCAAAAAGCAAGGGAAGCGATGAACCAAGAAATCGAGCAGCTAAGGTTCAATATCCAAGCTGTGTCACGTGTAGCGAATCCTCTTGGAAAATTGTTAGATCACATACAAGAAGACGTGGAGGTGATGCGCCAAGAACTGCAGCAGTGGTCCAACATTTATGAAGAAGTTACTAAGGAAATGATAAAACAAAAAACGTTAGTTAATGGGAACTTCTCCACTTTTGGAATAGTTTAGTGAACAGCAGAAGATTTTGGAAATGGATCATAGGTGTTCACTATGCTGTGCCGTGCAATCCTTTTAGAATTACACTTATTTTCCTTATCTCTAGTGCTTGGAGTCCAGCTGTGATTCAAGGTTCACAAGTTTCAATCGCTGGTGCCTCATCTGTCATTAGGAATTAGAGTTATTTTGTGTAGCTTGCCTTTTCTCTTTTACAGGCTTAACGAAGATTCTTTGTTACCCCTTCACACTAAGCTCAAGCAATTGGAAAGGGATACAGAAGAGAAACATGACAAAATCAACGATCTCAAGATATTGGTACATCAGAATGCATCTAGAATTGAGAAACTACTAGCAAGTGGGAATGTGCAATAATTATATTATAACGTACTTAGTTTTTTTAGTCATATTGGTATTTACATGTATAAGTAACGACTACATTTTGCGTTAACCGAAATCATAGATTTGGGTTCTATGCGCTGTGTATTTTTTTGTGATTTGGGGGGGGGGGGGGGGGGTGGGGGGTAGCTGGAGGTATATTTCACACGGTTTCTGTTTCTGCGAAAAAAAAAGCAAAAACATGCTCGGAAAGCGAATATGTGGCGGGGCTTAATTATTAGCTACGAGGTGCCCCGTAGTGGCCTGGTTCTGTGTACGTCTTCATAACAGCACTACGCACTTACATCTGTATGTACATTTTCTTAACAGTTTACACATTGCAAAGTGCAAGATGACTAGTTAACGATCTGCAAACAGATGCGAGAACTGATAAGTTGGAGGTGCGTTAATTAAAAACTTCATACTTACTAATTCGCTAACTCGCTATGTATAAGCGAACAAGGTTCAAAATGAAATTCTAATAGGTAGGTAATACTAAAGATACTTTATATCACAACAAATATCATAATATCTATAATAGTTCTAAAAGCAAATATTTTTAATTCATAGTAGTTATAGGCGCAGTCTTATAATATACAAGGCTGAAAATAAAAATAAAAACCTAATAATTATTTTGTTGACAGAATGTTCGTATTTTTTTACTGCTTCTAATATTCGATTTTTTTTAAGATCTTGTTATATTCATTTTCCAGGTAGACACTAAGGGCCAATAATTTATTCGTTTCTGTGAAAGCCCAAAGTTGAGTTCAAGTTGACCCTTCAGCACATCCTGCAAAATGAACAATGCAAGATGACGCGGAGGTAAAAAGTAATAAGTATCCTCGTGTAAACAGCTCAGTACATTCACAAGCAAACAAGAAGGCAAGTGATTTATATTCGACTCTACTCTGCTACTTGTTTTCTTGTTTACTCTTGTTACCACTAGAAATAGGCTGAGTGAGTCAAGTTTGTTAAATATGTTCCTGCTAATATAGTGTTGTCATCATAGTGAAAATAACACTAACAACAATGGTGCCGAGACACTCAGTATTCGATCTCATTTCTTTTTTTAATTATCAGCAATATTTTATAGGGCGATATGACGTTGCGTTTTGTCGTAAGCCCTCTTCTCATTTTCTATAGAAAGCGACACATTAGCGATGGTTCAGCGTGCGGGGCCAGTATGCAACCCTCTTTATTATTTAAAAAAAAAACTATGATTTGAATTTTTAGCTTAGCACTAAACCTATCCGCACTGTACTGAATCCGTCGGATAGGTTGCGACGTTTTATTTTCGACATGGCGTGCCATAGCAACCAAATAAGCCGAAGCGTAAATATGCAGACGAATTACGGCAGCTTAATTTCTGCAGATGTGACAAGGTGGTTCTGCCCTGGAGCATAAAATATATTGTTTTTATTCAGAACAGAGCCCTTAGTATAAGTTTCAGATAGGTATTATAATAGTCATTGGGAGCTTAAAGTTTCAATACATTTAAAGCTGCATGTTTCCACAAGAAGTGATTCAACAACTCAATTGGTGTTTGATGCTGTCAAAACTTGTTCTAAGTCACCCTTATTAACATACTTGGTTAGTATCTATCTTCGTTAAGTGAAAGGTCTCCATGACTCATGTCCAACACTTATAATAGTCTATGGGAGCACATCTCTTATATAAAGTATTATTTTAAAAACATCTTATTAACCTATAATAATCATAGTCCACACTATAATGAAAGAAAAATCATTATGCAATATGACAAAGGTCATTGAATTACTAGTTAAAAACTCTATATGACATTATAATACTTACATATATAAAAAAGTTTTTTTTTCAATACAGACCACAGACATACGGTTATTTTTAAATACAGAACCATACAATCGGTATGTACAATTGAATAGTAATAGTTTAGCTAAAATTTCTTTGTTAACCCAAATTGTTAAAGTAGCTTAGTATTGCTATGTGACACCTTATGGAGGACAGGCAGTAACACATACAGATAGTACAAACAGGCTGGTGACAAATCACATGTCAAATATAAATCAATGGGCTTATGACTAAAAGTTCAAACTCATAATTCAAAGATTTCAGATTTGATTCCCATTGTAGCCATTAAATCATTGACGTAAGCCTATTCCTGCTTACAGAAGCATTTTAGCTTATAATGGACTACTTCTTATATGATAACAAAATGCCTGTGTATTAATTATATTCATAAGAAATAAGAACTATAATTTAACAAAAATACATCAAAATAACATAAACGGTATCAAGCACCCATCACTCATCAAGAAGTAGCTACCACAACTGGAAGGCCTATGTATTGGTTAATAACGAGCTGTTGCTCCACTAGGCAACTTGAAGGTTTTAACCAAGAATGTGACTTCATTACATGGTACTATTACATCTGTAGTATATGGAATGTCTCCTAGTATTTATCTAGCGTACACTTTCCACTAACCTATGTAATGCATTACTTAACAGCTTGTATATTATGGTGTTGGTGACTCCGAGGGATCGTCTGAGCTACTAACAACTGTTTCACATCTGCGATTTGACGTCTGTAGCGTGCGTTGTCGTTTCAGTATACTCGCCGCCTGTTCCATAACCATAACTAGTTTGTGCTGGCTCTCCAATCTTTCTAAACAGTTTTTGCAAATAGTCTTTGGCAAAGGATCTGATAGGGAAACCTGAAAATTGCATTTACATAATCCACAATCTGTCATTCACACGAAGCGTAATAGGTATATGTTTATTTACAAACGAACACTGTAATAAGAACCGTACTTTAATATTTAATTCATTTCAAGTTCAAGTAGCCCCTATTAACTAATACTTTTAAAAGATACTTACATTAATTGATAGGTATCTACTGATTTTCTCTGATATACATAAGCGAATACCTTCTTCACCATAAATATGAAGCACTACACGATGCATTTCGGAACATAATCTACAGATAAACCCTGTCAGAACAGCTCTATCTAAACTACCCATAACGCGGGTGTAAAAGTGACTTTTAAATAAATGTATTTCAATAAGAAAATGATTATTTTCTTTGAGAAGTTTTCAAAACACTATAATATTTATTTATTTTGTCATTCAACCATAGACACGTCTTCATTTTATGTAATTTCGTTTTACCTACGGTTCTACGGCTTTGGGTATCCGCCACAACCGTGCTATTGTTGGATATGAATGGAAAAGAGGTTGCGATGTTTTTAGTTGACGTTTATGATAATATTAAGAATAAGAGGCTTGTCAGTTCTCTCGGTATCGTTTCTATTGGTTTATAAAATATGTGAAGAATAAAAGTATTATTATTATGAACATCAAGTTTTATTAACAATCAGTCTGGTAAGCATATTCCCCTATCCTACTCTTACTACCTTAAGAGCTATCAGCCTTAAAAAGCCCCTTACTAGCATTTCAAATGATTATGATGGCATGAAATTCCGTACTTTTATGGCCTATCGATAAATCAGTGGACGCTTTGCTGTTTTACATTCATGCACGTCTATAAATACAGTGATTAGTCTACTATTATTATATTACATAGAAACATATTTTGGAAAATAAATAGCCATATTACACACGGGGGTGCCATGGGCATGCCAGGTGGAAAGATCTGACGGGAATACTGCTTTGCGTGTAATTTTACGTATTATGGCGGCTTCGTTAATTACAACATGTAGGATACAATAAGATACCAACTAAATAGCTAACTAAATTTATTAAGTTCATCTAAAAAGGATTTACATTTATTTCGTAGTATTTTAACAGCTTCAATAAATATAGCATTTGGCGGCATCGCTCCAACGGACTCGACATTAACTGTGTAGAGAAATAATAGAATTAATTAACATTCGATATTATGCTCAGTGGACGTAAGGACACTACACAAATAAATAAGTAGCTTGTGTCCACGTGTTAAGACCTCGGCAAGTTCACAAGTTGGGTAGACATTTGAGTCTGCCTAAGCTCTGTCTGCGAAGCAAGTAACCATGTAGTCTAGCATGTTTACTTGCTTTCGCAATTCGGTAACCCTATGATCGGGTTTTGAACAAGTTAACTTCTGTCAGATTTTACTTATGGTTACCCATTCACATAGCCTCTTTGGATTCGGCTAAATTCAAAACCCGATAAAACACATTCGAAAGGGTTTCTCATATAACACACACCTTTCTTCCATACACAGAGGTTTTAAACCTGATACATAACCCAGGAAACCCCTTCTTAAGTTGCAAGTCTCATTAATTTTTCTATTTTGCTGGATCTAAAGCTTATGCAGTATTACTTCTCAAACTATGATATGCTATGACATTGATCTACTTACAACTATTTATTTTGGTTGTTCCAGATAAAATGGTACTTACAGATAAAATGGTCTCGTACTCTACTCAATATAACAGCATCTTTTATCTCATCATATCTGTACACGTTTCTACTGCAAGTGTCGTATCTGGCATCTCGAACATAAGCCTTTCCTTCTGAATCAATGCTGATTACACCCGGAGCGAAACAGCTTTGTAATAATGATGCTTCGCTGCCGCGGACATCGCGCGTGAGTGTTATTTCAGGCAGTAAACGATATGAAGCAGTTGCTATAAAATATAAAAAAATTACCACTTTCAATCAAAAAATGCATAAAGTATTTTTTTTTTATTATGAACCTCTGGACATTCCATTTCCAGGCAATGGCCTATACTTTCTCATAATGTACCAAGCCTTTTTATAGCTCACAAACTTTTGCACTAATTGAGTGAGTCTACCATTATTTTACGAGTTTTATCTTGGAATATCTAGATATTATAAGCTGTAGTGAACTATCATTGAAGAAATATTACTTAAACAATACTCACCAACAGGAGAAAACTTTGCGTGGTCCTTCCCTATACCTTTAACTGCAACCAGTTGCAGATCCAGCTCATGGCCAGGTCTCATTTTTGAAACCAGGATGTCGCCATGCACTGGACCAATGTCTGCTTCTTTGTAAACGGTTGCTTGATTGCCAATTGGATGCCATTTAATTTGAGATGAATATACTTGAAAAAGAAAACATACTAGCTGCAGTGTCTTAAGTAAATGTGGTTATGCTTGATATCATTAACATGGGTATATATACTCTTAAATAAGGTTTTATCACAATATAAAACCTTATTTAAGAGTATATATACCCATGTATGACTGACACAAAAATAAGATAGAAATAAGAACAATTTAAGTAATAATAAAAAAAATACAACCAAATTGAGAACCTCCTCCTTTTTCGAAGTTAGTTAAAAAAAAATACAGTTAAAACTAAATTTGATGAATGTGTACAGGTTTCATGAAAGTTATGTTAGATAGTCAACTAAAATATCAGCAATGAATACAAACCACTATGATTTTCATATAAATCTTCTGCTCTAAATGAGTCTTTAGGTTGTGATTTGTTCACTGTGCACTTCACTTTCATAGAAAACTCTAGAGTATCAAATTCTGTACCCTCGGTTGCATCTGTAAGGAATAAAGGAATAATAACTTGCTGAAAACTTTACTTTAATTATATACAGAAAAAATTGAATACTGTTTACCTTCTGAACTATATTCAAACAAGCGGGGATCAGCCTTCAATGGTATCAAGCCTAGTCTATGTGCAAGCACCTCATCTTGTATAATAGATGTGTTATTCCTAATCATCACCTTCTCAATGGCCATACTTGGCACTTCACTTAACATCAGCCGTCGAAAAGCATTGGCGAAAGCAGGCTGTATCCCAATCATATCGAATTCCATCTCGAAATTGTCCATTCGTACAATGACGATTTGGAACTTCTTGACAAACTTTTTAAAGTTCCACTTTTCATCGGCCATGCCATAGTCGTTGGGAGCATTCTAAAACAGTTATGAGGTTATTTGTGTTGGTCTAGGTAGATGGTGTAAATGGAATCATGGAATCTGTGCTGAAATGTGTGGCAAGGGAGTGCTCCCTTGTCAAGCCGCCTTAAAAAATATAGAGATGGGTTTATTTACACGATGCCTTGCATACCTTGAGGCGGAACTCTTCCAACAACACACGCGGCTTTTCATCTAATTTAGGCATTTTACTTGTTGGTGCTTTGAATATCAACTGGCACGAGTTCTCTTTAATTACAGGTAACCCATGTGCATTTGCAAGTTCAAATAGGTAATAATCATTATCACTTCACTTTTTAAAACTTATGATTTTATTATAATAGATTGGCTCTACAATCTACATCTCTAACTAACTCAGTGTCTCCAACTCTCTTTGTCAAAATTACGGTGTTACCTGGTCTCAAAATACGGTAGATGGTGGAAAATTACGGCAGACCAGTGTTTGCAGCAAAAATACCCACGCAGTGGGGATGCGTAACGTAAAAAAAAAATGGTCATTCTGCTGCTTCTTCCAAACAGAAGCAGCAGAATGACCGTTTTTTTTTTTTTTACGTTGCGCATCCCTGTTCTTCCAAACTGAAGCAGCAGAAAGACCATTTTTTTTTTACGTTACGCATCCCCACTGCGTGGGTATTTTTGCTGCAAACACTGGTCTGCCGTAATTTTCCACCATCTACCGTATTATGAGACCAGGTAACACCGTAATTTTGACAAAGAGAGTTGAGTAGAAATATGGACAAATATGGACACGGACGAAATTACGGTAGATTTTGACATGTCTACGGTAGGTGGTGGACCTAGAAAAATTACGGTAGATCTAGCGTAATTACGGCATGGTTGGAGACACTGAACTAACTAGTCTGTGGGCTCCACTATATAATCTTCGGTGATTTTTCCCAAAGAGAATCACAGAACACTTATACGTAGGCTTGTGGAAAAAGTATCGATATATCGATATTTATAGCCGATATATTTTGATCTGATATATCGATACAAAATATCCAATATCGAAAATTGTATCAAAAACTATATATTTTTTTATTTATCTAACTAAAGTCACTAGAATCCAAAACCGTAAAAGATGGGAACGAACAGATAAAAAGTAATTGGGAACTGACCAATTGGGTCATGACATCAGGTGGTTGAAATTTTAACTATTAATAGCTTACAAATCTATCGTCTTTGCATTAGTATTTGTGATTACTAATATTATCTCATATGTATATAAAGATATGTAAGCTATTTTCCGCCATTTTTTTTCAAAGCCACTCCTATGTGTTCAATCCCAATTGTCTATAGTCATAACTATTGACTAGTACAATAAAATATTAGTTAGAAGTTAGCTTTTTAGTTTTTGATATTTTTGTATTTTTTTTTATTGCATTATAGGCAAGTATTTGATCTCGATCTCACCTGATGGTAGTGATGATGAGATCTGCGATAGAGCATACTTGCCTAGGTGGGAAGGCGGCAGTAGATCGAGGCGCTACATTCACTAGGCACATGCAGCGCAACTGATCTGACCCGCCATCCATGAATGGCAACACCGAACATCATGCCGGAACACGGCTAGGCCGCTTGGCGACATGGCTTTGTTCAGTGGGTGGTGACTGACCACGGCCGAAGCCTACCACCAGTAGAGTTGTCACCTAGTTGGCACCACCCAGGGTCACGTGTAGGGTATCTCGAGGGTATTTAATTCTCCTACGGACGAAGGTGACTCGACCCCAACCTATTGCCTAATAAAAAGGAATACTGATAAAAATACCTCAATTTTTAATGACATTTTTGTACATGTTGTATAAAAATTTCTATTGGTATTGTAATTGAGCTTAATACACTATTATTTTAAAAACACAAAATCTCTTGATAATGACCGATATATCGATATTTTTTTCTTCGATATATCGACGTCGATATTGATATTTTAATAAATATCGTTACATCGATATATCGATATTTTGTTTCACTTCCGACATCCCTACTTATATGACGGGAAGAGAATATGGTTTTGCCAATGCCTTCGAAAAATCAAATATCCACAAATATCAAATATCTCTATGATTACATAATATAATATATGACATTGGCAGTCATTTTATGACTCTTTTCTCAATCTACGACGTAGCTTTTATTTCATGTCATTTAATTTCATAAAAAAAGAAGAAGAAGTATCTTTGACAACACTTAGTAATTATTAGTTTGTTTCATTCATCATTCCCAAAAATTGACTAAACGACGACGCAAACCATAATAAAACTCCTTCGATATGTATGTCTATTTTCTTTCATAGACAATGCTTTTTTTTATTTCGTATTAAAATCCAGGAAACCCATAACGGACATTCATCGTTTGATGGGTAAGTATTTTTAGGGAATTCGGATGAATAGGTAATTTTATTTGATCGCATCTCATTTCGTAAAGAAAGAAGATGAGATCATTCGCATTTCATTTCGTAAAGAAAGAAGAAGAAGAAGAATAGGTACCCGACCTCTTTCACCAGATTAATAAGGAAACAAGTTGAAAGACTGTTACTCTCGAAACGACTTGCTCGGGCTAAACTCTTTTGGTATATTTTAATATTGTAGTTAGGTACTATATTTATATATGACTTTGTAATTTTCTCCTCTTTCATTTGACATCCCACTTGATACGATAGTCAATAATCAGTCAAATACGGCTATAAGCTGTTAAGTTTGATTCGTACATTGGTACCTTATATCGCTTGGTGTTCCCCCACAGGTATTCGTCTAAAGCAGGCCTATTTTGCTATTCGTTATTTCTTGAGAGGACTTAGCAATTCTACAAGCGTCATTTATCCTTATTCCCGTAGTCTAAGGTGTAAGTTGGTTGACTACCAAATGGAAAGGGAAGACATATGTATTTGTGAACTAGTCTTTAACTAACTACCTACCTATTACCCACCTCCTTCCTAAATAACTCTCATAATTTTTTTTATTTTATTTTTTATGTTAAAACATAAAGAAATATAGGTACTTTCATACGATTCAATCAATCAAGCAATCTACCGTCACTGCTTTACGAAAGTCATCGTAGATAAGTATAGGAAACATGTGAAAGGTTAATATTTAGATGGGTATTAGAACGGATGTTCCTACACGTTTTTTTGTGTTAGGTAGGTACCCACTTACATACTTCATAATATGAGCGGGCGTTATTGAAGACGCTGACCTGGTTTTTTTTAATCGGTTCGCTTACATCACAGTGTGTTCAAGATTATTATGGCACTAATTATTAATGTGTGATACAACAGGTGATTTGTATAGACAACAGCAATGTTATCTATTACTACATTTTTTTTAGAAACGTACATACGTGCAGAATCTTGATTTATTCCGGCAAGTCTCTGACTGTATGTAATGTTCCCTGTTTAATTTAGAGACCAAGTCAGGACTTCATTCTCTGCTTACACTGATTGATCTGACAGGGGTCTTGTAAAAGCAGTCACCCTACACGTAGCCAATAATAATTTTATGAGATGAAATTGTGGGAGGTACCTACGCTGCACTGACTTCTGAAATTGGGCCCTCTAAACCTGAGCTTCAGAGAGTAATTCCTGGATGTAAATATACTTCTTGTGATTTTTATGGTAGTCTATCTAGCGTCTATCTGATGCTAGCCTACTTCTAGTGCCGAAATGTCATGTTATCATGTCGTTGTTTTTTTTTTGTTTTGTCATGCATTGGGGTGAAGGTATTAGGTAATTAGGACGTGTAATACCATTCCTACAATTACGCTTATTAACCATCAACCTAACACGTCTTACCCGCCTTGATTAAGTTTTGATTATAACTGACAAGGAGAACGACTCGGTCGAGCCACTGAAACAAAACAAAATGTAGGTAAATAGCGAAAGTAGGTACCGGTGTCCCCCAAATGATAATCTGTATCAATGTGGCTGTACTTATGCAACATGACGAGTACCGAGCGCCGTTCGCATTTGCCAGCATCAGTGGCCACCTCGCTGCCAACTACAACGGGCAGGCGAGCCTTATAAACTACAGGATCAAGTGCCATTCTCAATCTGTGACTTGATGGATACTCGCTAAATAAACATACTGCGTGTGCGTAAAAATATAATTTAAAAAAATGTTTCTTCATAAAGTTTTGTCGTTATTTGTAGTGATTGCCATCGGAAATTTCAATGCAGGTATGTTTTATTTGAATGCATACAGCGGTTGCTAGATTTATTATTTTGTTTTTTTTATCGTGTCTGTTTAATTTCATTGTCAACTGATAGTATATTTTATTTCATAATATTTCTGTTCTGCAATAGCGTCGTCCGGTAAATTAAACTGCTTTCTATTTCACTGCTAACACAAATTAATTTAAATTAATTTCTGAAATGTGTTTATAAAATTCCCTATTAACCATATTGTATTGTCATCATAACAGTTTGGTTCAAGGCTAATAGTTCATATTGTATTGATGTGAATAGGGCACTATAACCGTCCCGCGAAGACGGGTTGCGGCTCATTTTCCGGACGATGAAATTCCTCCATGAGATGTGACTGCAACCTACCGCAATAGGTCAACAACACTCGTGCAATCTTTATACCGTCGGTCGGGTACAATCATTAAAGAGAAATCATGTTATACGAAGACTCATAAGCCACCGCATAAAACTACTTCGTATCTAACTGTCTGATGTGCATAAGTATGCCTAATACCTTCGTTGATGATTATAGGTAGGCTAGACTAAGGGTGAATTCAGTATATAATACTTATATAGATAATAAATATCCATGACCTGGGTACAAACATTCGTGATCAATGTTAGTCCCTATCAGGATTCGAACCCGGCACCCTCGGCACGGTAAGCTGGATCACTGGCAACTGCCCTAATTAGGCCGTCTATACATTTATTTCATACTAGCTGTTGCCCGCGACTTCGTCCGCGTGGTATTTAACAAAGACAACTATTGACAACAGCCTGCTCGCCCATTCTGAGCCCGCGGGATGCATTGCAGGTTGTTGCTATCAAACTTAATCAGGCGCTGCGCTGCAACATTGGTTTTTTTTTTTTTTTGTGAGATCCTATTTCTTTTCTAAAATAAAAGTAGCCTAAGTTACTCCTTGTTACATCAGCTATCTGCCAGTGAAATTCCCGTCAAAATCGGTCCAGCCATTTCAGAGATTACCCGGAACAAACAGACAGACAGACAGACAGACAGACAGACAGACAGACGGACAGACAGACAGACAGACAGACAAAAATTGTAAAAAATGTTGTTTCGGTATAGGTAACGTGTATACATCCAAATGCACTTAGTAAAAAGCGGTTATTTTAATATTACAAACAGACACTCCAATTTTATTTATATGTATAGATAGGCCTACGGGCGCACTAACAAGTTGTCATTATTATTTTTTTAACTCTACAATCCGATCCCAATGCGAACTTAACTGAGAAGATCCGGCAAGAAACGCAGGGGGCTTTTTTTAAGCGTTTTTTTTTTTAAATATTCATGTATTATACAACAGTTTATAATTATTTGTTTTTTTAGCTCCCGTTGCAAGGCGTGCACACGCTACACTTTGACATTATTTGAGTGTTCAGTCCCTTACTTTTTTAGCATCCAAATAATCCAAGTCAGAGACATAAGTCTACTTTTCACAATAGTTTTAAAGTTAGTAATAGGCAAATCTCGGATTTCTCTGGGAAGTTTATTATAGACTAGCTGTTGCCCGCGACTTCGTCCGCGTGGTATTTAACAACGTCTCAACCGTTGGCAACAGCCTGCTCGCGTTCTGATCCCGCGGGACGCATTGCAGATTGTTGCTATCAAACTTTAAGCAGGCGCAGCGCTGCAACATTGGTTTTAATTTTTTTTCGAGAGATCCAATTTTTTTTTCTAAAATAAAAGTAGCCTAAGTTACTCCTTGTTACATCAGCTATCTGCCAGTGAAATTCCCGTCAAAATCGGTCCAGCCATTTCAGAGATTACCCGGAACAAACAGACAGACAGACAGACAGACAGACAGACAGACAGACGGACAGACAGACAGACAGACAGACGGACAGACAGACAGACAGACAGACAAAATTTTTAAAAAATGTTGTTTCGTTATAGGTAACGTGTATACATCCAAATGCACTTAGTAAAAAGCGGTTATTTTAATATTACAAACAGACACTCCAATTTTATTTATATGTATAGATGTATAGATGTATAGAAGAGTAGGTACATATAACTTTTGGATGAGCACGGACGCCCGTGATCGCGTGACAATGATAGCGAAATTCACTGACAGTAGGTACCGTGGGAAGTTTTCTCACATAGGGATTCGACAACTACGTCTACACTAGGTGGTACGAGGGTAACTTCGTTGTGTCCACTTAGGCTCTTTTTATGTTCCTAACTTTATTACGCATAAAAAATGTGTAAACGCGCCGAGTTTCTTATTCGTCATGCTTGTATCATAGTTGTCTAATCGATGCCGACTGTCATTATAAAACTCTATTCAAAATAGTAGGTAACTGCTAAATAAAAAAAATATTTCTTCTAGTACAAGCGACACATCTTGTTCCTTTCGTTGTTTAATATTTATGGCAGAGTAAAAGTATGAGTAAGTCCGCATTGTGGAATTACGCGTTGTACTTTTTACGCATTTATGATGATAGCAGTGTATGCCTTCTTGGTTGTCTAAATAAATAAATAAATTTAAGGACATAAATAGTTTTCTTTGTATTTATAAAGATTTAAATGTTAAATTTTACTAAGGTACAAAAAGTTCAAAACTGTTCCAAGATACTACTTATACATCCTTATTTGCTCATGTAGGTATGCATGTTTACAACATCTCAATGCAGTACATGAGCTTACATCTGTGTAACAGGCCTCCTTGCATGCAATCAACCGGTATATATTATATAACAATCTCCTACAGGTATAGGTACGTATCTCAATTTCAGCAAGCGAAGATGGCCGCGTCGTTTTCCTTCTGTTTTCACAACAATTTGATATTTAAGATCAATAAATAGCTTGAGTTACGCAATGGTTAACTAATGATGTATTACTGTTGTTACTCAAATGACAACTCAAACAAGACATATTATAAATGAACTGTAATTTTCTTGCTATATAATTCCTTTGAATGCAGAATTCATTGCCAATTGCGACACCGTTTCAAAAGGGCAAATACCTACTTATACTTCAATCAAAATCAAACAAGTTATCGTAACTTATATTGTGACATAATTATTTTATTACGACTGACAAGTTTTACGGTATTAAGTCAACGAGTGTTAAGTATACCTACGATACCAACACTACACTGAACCTACTTACTTTCCATGACTATCTCTGAACAGAGCAAAGCTCATTTTTGGTCTAGTAAGTCATTGGAGTTATCCAAATACGTCCTATGGAGAAACTATTTTTATTTACCTTTAAGGAATTAATCAACGCATTGGGTTAGGTATGGTCTACTAATCTATTCCATTGCGGAATATAAATTCCTAAGTGCGGATTCGGTGGTTTCTCTTTCCTGGCCTGATTGAAATTTAATAAGCCAATTAAGCAGGTAGCACCAAGTACCTACCTATACCTACTAAACCAGCACGAGGCCGTTCCGCGAAAAGACCGTATGAGCGTTTAGTAATTAACCCATGGTTAACAAATTTTAGGCTATAAGGATAAGTAGTATTTCGCAAAGCGAACCGAATATAATTTATGAAGAGCAGTTTTTTTATTTGGATTTAATCTAGGTTTGGTTCAAGGCTCGCGAATCATTGAAATTCAATAAATAAAATACTTATGTAGGTAAAGCAAAAGTGTCATAGCAGGGACGTAGGTTAGCGCTTGTTTTATTACGTGCTTGTGTGTGCACGTAGATATGCCATTTTATGATGCAAGGTTTATTCAACTTCCTTGAGTTATATTTAACAAAACGTAATTGTTTTGCTAAAATAAGTAGATAAATATTATAACTAAGTATTTATTTTTAAGCCGTAAATACAAAACCTACGGTATAGTATTCTAACTGATTTCCTCTGAGCGCAACTCTATCTATAAATCGCCAAATATGCAGCTATCAGAGATTGACAATAAAAAAATATGACAGTTTAACCCTTAATAGCCTAGAGTTTCAATTTTGATACCAATCTTTTAAACCGAATGTTCACATTAATTTTAGATTTTTTTTATAGGTTGCTGTACGTATTTTACTGTTGTATAATATTCTTTCCAACGAAATTAACAAAAAAAATCAAATGTCATTATTATTAAACACAGTAACATTAACACAGTAATATTAAAAATAAATCACTTTCGTAAATCAGGCGACTAAGGGTTAAAATTATTTTTAGTAACCAAAAAAAGAGACAGATATTATATTATTTACATATTGCAGTTACTAATTTTAATAATGCTAATGAGAATATTACGTCGTAATGAACCTGTTACCTGGTATTGAAAAAAACTTTCCGCAATAGGTCAGGCCCGTCTCGCGGGAGTTCAATAATATAATATGAATCGATTAATGGAGTAGGTACCTATACCTGCCTTCCAGATAAAGAATTGGATTCTGAATAGCGAATCATCGAGCCTGGGCCCCGAGTCTGCTCGATCGAACGGCAACCGCATAGTAACTGTCACTTTTGTCGGATATTGTATGGGATATCTGTCAAAAGTGACGGTTAATATGCGTTCGCTGTTCGATTATGAATCGATTGTGCTAGCAGACTTGGGGCCCTGTAATGCTGAAAGTAGAGGCTCGATGAGTCGCAATTTGTCATCCCATTCTTTATCCAGGCTGGTTAATTATCGATTAACTTGTAAAGTCACAATTTTAATCAGCTGTTCGCTGGGTTTTTCCACATATAACCCCAGGCTGGCACGTTACGCAACCGGCTCAATTAGGCAGAGGTGTTTGACCCACTTGTTGGTGCATTTTCGTCGACCTTCGCCACTGCAGGCGCAGCTGCCGGACCTATGAGCGCCGGCCGCGCCGCTCTCCGACACAAGTTACTTGCTTGGTACTTTAGGTACTTTGGTAGATAATATATCAATGGTAGTGCCTGTCTAGTACTCAGTTCAATGGAACTATACTTACTTAGTTAAAAGTCAATAAAACCAAATAAATAAAGGAGAACTCCGAATTTCCTAAGTAATTTGAACTGTTTATTATTTTTTTAAGTGTGCCATATCCGAAACTATAGGGAATAGCGAAAAATCCTTAAAGGACTCTTGAAACCGAGTTTGATTACAACTAAATCTGCATAAAAACAATATACTGTATTATTGCATTATCCGATAATGTCACTGATAAGGGTCAAGTTCTGGGAAGTAATGACTTACGGAAAACGTAAGAAAATGCATTCTTCAACAGTTTCAATTCCTGGCCAGGGACTTTGTTTTCGGAAATCGAATTATGTTGTTTGAGATTTAATCAAAATCGGTCTCGAAAGTCCTGCAAAATTCCTCATTATTACGGATTGGGCCATCCACCCCCACTTGAAAAATTCAGCCTATATACGATCTAAGATATGTGATCAAGATGGGTAGGTTAGGTAGGTACCCTATGCGTTATGCTTTTCTTTCTCTGGAGCCTCGGTCATTTAGGTAAGTAAGTATAACAGCTTAGGTACATTTGTATGTAGGTACTTAGGTACGTATTTCACGTGCAGGTGTAACCTACCTATAACATTATTTTTTTTGGTATGTACTTACTGTCATAAAACAAAATCGAATACTAAAATAAATAATTACCCACCCACCTGTTTGCGTTTCGGGGAGAAGTATATTGTAAAGTAGGAACCCGTCTGCCTATTATTAATATTCGAAGAATAATTAAAATTATATTATTTATAACTACCTTTTGTGCGGCTTATTACTTAAGTATACCTAAGTGACGTAGCATATATGAGATATTTCCATAATTTGCATTTTAGTAAGTAATAAATAGAGGTATTGTTATTTATTCAGATGATACGTTTTAATATTCCAATCACTTGTGTAAGTAATAAATTCTACATAGATAATGTTTACCAACCTACCATCGGAATTTAAATAATTTGGAAGTATACATTTTAGGCAGGACTGATAAATTATATTAAATCCTTATAAGTATACCTATTTAGGTAATCCAATAAGGTGAAGGCATTTCAATAACTTGCTCTCAGCTACTAGAATGCTTAATGCATGTGGCCTACTCAGTAACCCAGTAATTGCGACTGGTGAATCGAGCCTTAGGGCGCGGCGCGCAGTCAGGTAACGAAGGCGTCGGGTCGGGCACCTTCGGGTGGCAGGGGCACGGCGGCGCCGGCGGCGCTGGGTTCGGTGTCTTGTGGATGCGGCCTCGGCAGAAGTATCCGAAATCAGGCCGACAAGCGCTCACCTTGTCTTTCATGCAGTTGTCGAAAACGCCTTGTGTTGTTCTACAATGCCTGAAGCCGTAATCCCCGGAGCTTTTGTCGATGCAGTTAGCGTACTGGTTGAATTCATTGAGGCAATTCGACTTGATGTTCTTTAAGACCCGCCTGGCGCACCCGGTCACTCGCCTGCCCAGCTCGATGCAGGGCCGAGGGTCGCTCATCTCCTGGCGGCACAGCATGAACTCGTTGTTGACAGGCTCACAGAGCTTGCCGAGGTACGGGGCGGCCGCCATCAGTGTCACTATGGACAAATTCACCTCGGTCACGTTTAGCTCCTTAAATTGGGGAAGATTCACTTCGTTCGTTATAACCATTTTTTTATGTTATCTGTTGTAAAACTGTATAGTTTGCTATATACTTCTACTAAGGTACAGGTGTGGTTATTGTAATAAATATACAATTTTATGATTAGGTATGCAAAAGTTTAGAACAAGTTAAATAATAATTATTCTGTTTAGAAATCCATGCAGCAATAAAATCTGACTTTTTGAGTATTGTCATCCGATTTGTCATTTTGTCAGTAGCCAGTAGGCATGCAATATATACACGAAGGCTGCATGGCTACATAATCTGAAGTATATCTTGGCTCTACCTATATATAATGGAGAAACACGTTGGTATCGCGTTTTTCTTTTTCGCCTCTGAAGAGAAAGTATAAGCAATGTTGCCGATAGTTATAGAGATTAAAATAAAAGCAAGAATTAAACGCAATGCACCAAAGTCATGTACGAGTGCGGCAAATAAATAATAATGTCGGAGCAAATAATTTCGAGGCACTTCTTACTTTTATAACTTTGATATCTATATGTAAAAATTGCAAATGTATCTACATAATTCTTAGTTCGGTTAAGCAGATACTTTCGTTACGAATGTTTAATTCAAAACCTCTAGATCTAGTAGATCAATGTTAAAAACACTCACCTACATGTCTAGAATAAAATTATATATGTGGGTACCCGGTACCTACGCAGGTACCTATAACGATCATGTTAAATGTACTTAATTTGCTCCGATACTTGTATATCGGCTAAGGGGTCACTGGCTAAAAGTATAAAGTTTAATACCAAAGAACCTCCTCGCTTAGCGCAGTCGGGTAAAGTAGAAGCCTAATTTTTAAAGATCAAGATCTAAAATGTGATTCCTGGCGACTTACATGCTTTTTAACCGACTGCAGAGGGTATGTGTTTATCAGCCTACGTATGTATGTTTGTTCTTTTGTGGCGCTCTAGAGACTAAAAAGTTTCAAATACATAAATATAGAAAATTAAATAAAATACAAACCCGACTGTTGCTACTGGACTTCTATCTTTTTAAGTGTTGGTTGGATCTCGGGACATACCTATGTAGGCACAAACCCATTCCAAATGTTCACGTATTCTCTTAATTTGATGTTAACAGCACAGGGCCAGTCTCTGGTCTGTCCGGCGGTGCGCACCACTAGCGGCTGGCTGGACCTGTTCCCGTTGCCATGCAAGAAGAACGCCGAGTGTCGGCTCATGAGCAGGGACCACCTTTGCTGCAAGGGCTTTTGCACCAAAGGCATTAGAGCAGCTATCGCTCAAAAACGGTTAGTTTTATTTTATTCATATAATCGTCTTGCGATTGGGATGGAATAATAATTATAATAAGTATAGGTATCTAACTAAGTTTACCCTTCAGCAAAGTATATTATATATATGTGTTGTACCTAAGTACACTTCCATAGAATCATACCGAGTTTATTTTATATTGTACAAATTTCACTTTCATCTTCACGGACATTTCTGAATGTTTTATAAAGCTTCTTTCATTCTGAGCTTTACATGAACTGCTTGTATCAATAAGTAGTTAGATGACATTTATTGAGTTATTTAATATAATCCTCACTCCAGTTACTTTTTAGGGCATAGCTAAGCTGTTTTTTATGTACCAGATCAATGATGACATCAACTCGATTTCGTCGCCATTCGTTGACTGTGAATGTTCTTTGTTTTTCTGTAAACATGGATTTTCCGGCGTGGTGTAATAGAGAACAAATACCTTAGCCCAAATTAGGATGCATACTTACATTTAGGTGCCTAACTGGTACCTATAGCATATTCATTCTGTTTTCGGTAATTAGGTAAGATATAGCGAGAGATATAGACAATCTTACAAATCAAAGTTGCAAAATAATTACATTATATGAAAAATAAAGATTGAAAGATATTCTATTTTTTTATAAACACATATTTGCTTCAACGTTATTTCTAAATATATCTCATATATTAATCATAAATGCATATTACCACTAATAAGAATAATGAAGCACCGTCATCAATCAAAAGCCGTAAGTGTATTTAAGTAAGTAGTATTTCTCAATCAATCGGCCACATAATTGGATTCTTACATCCAGCAAAATAAATTATAAGATCTATGTACGGTTTCATAATTACCTACCTCAATAGGTATTGTATAGTATATTGTATTGTATGCCGTTTCCTTTCAAAGATTTTCTCACAATAACCACTTACTCAAAATTGTGTTCGCTTTTAACATAATAAGTCGCGACATTGATATCAACACAGTATTTTTTGTCCGTCTGAATTCTGTGAAGTGTCAAGGCGCTAAGATTATCAAAGGAGACAGTTTTTTACTAATTTTTTTTATAAAATTATGATAGCACCACAATAGCATTTTATATCGCAGCTATAGCCTATAATCGTGTCCCTGTGTTCAATTAATTTTCTGATACATGTATAAGAAATATCCTGAGGTTAGACTTCCAATAATACACCACAGAATAAAAGAATATAAAATGTAATTAGGTATGTAATTGAATTAGTTTTAGATTACAATCCACCAGTACAACCACTTTTCTCCTTTTTGTAATTCCCGCCTCTTTTCCTACCACAGACTCCGAACTCCCGATGCGCTGATGTGCTGTTTCTTTTTTTCTTTTTATTTTTGCAAGTGTCAGTTTTAATGTAAGATGCTTGTTGTTTTCATACCATTTTTTGTTTTCCTATTTACTTTAATGGTAAATATTTAAATTTAATTATAATGTAGATCATAAAAAAACAAGGATATCGTGGCCAGTCTGGTATAAGGCCCTGTGCAACTTACAAATCATTATCGATACATAATTAGGAGCTATAACAGATGCAGTTGAGGGCTAGTTAACTACTTAGGTTATATCTACCCCCCGGATGGGAATAACTATTTACAGCATATAATACAGGAAATTAATCGCATTGGAAATGCCAAGCCTGCGATAGGCGATATATGCCATGATTCGTATGACGAAACAGAGTCAGATCAACAGGCGGTCGAAAAGGAAATAGCAGAGGTGCGGCTGCAATAGGTCACAGGCAAGAGACAAGTAGGTGTTTCCCATTTTTGTTATAAGTCACTTCCTCGTTATGAGTAACTATATTACATAAAAACCAGTAAAGCTTTAAGCGAAAGTTAAGTTTTAAAATTAAACCTGTTATGACAACGTATTAATCAGCGATCGTTATACAAGGCTAGGTCCCTTTTATTTATTAAGACATGGAAATATAGGTATCAGTACATACCGACCTGCTTCTATATTTGTTTATGACACCTCTGTTGCAAACTGTAATCACGTTTAAATTAAACCGTGAATATTCGTTGTTCAATTCAAATATCTTTCTCGTACAAAATACTTACTTGGTTTTACTTTCAAAAGACCCTGCTGCCTACATTACCTCAAAATCAGGGTCAAAGAATTGATTTTTACCTACGTAACAACATATCTACTAATCACGTTTTAAAAAAAACTTTATGTTAATAAAATCCTAACCTACTCAAATTCAGTACCGATTATGCCTAGGAAATATTAACCTACTTGGGTGGGCACGCGTGTGGGCTTATACTCTACGTTGGATGAGAAGAAATTTATTGGGCTAGACTCACAGACGTAGGTTTTGTAAAACATATACCTACGTTAGCTAGATAACCAATAAGACATACCACACACAAAAACAAATCCGGAATGTTGTCCTAAAGAAGTTGTAAGCGTTCGGATATTTCTACATCCGAAATTAATATGCACGATTAGTATATCTATCTCTATCGACAAGACCTATTGCATAAACCACATAATAACGATAACGCGTCAAAGTAGATCGAACATTGCGTAATTCACACTTCTATATAATTTATTGGAAATTAACACATAAGTAAGTAGGATACACGGAGGCGTCACCCAATAAAACCATTAAAAATCCGCCATTCACTCATTTCATTTCTGTTTACGATGATGCAAAAAAGCAAGTCATTCTTCGTTATTAAGTCACTGTATTTCCATATACAAGCTTTCGACACAGTTCACCCGTTGTCGTCACCTTGCAACACTTTGTAAAATCTAGACTTACATGAATATTTAGTTATGCAGTAAATGACAACGTGTCGTTACAATTTGATTATCTAGGAGTCATATAGGGTTTATTACAACGATTACCAAATTTAAAAAATTGCTTGAAAACTTATTTTATGACACCAATAAGTACCCAATGTTTTTATTAGAACTTACACATTATACTTACTACCTACATACTTCGTAAGATTTGCATTGACATTTATTATTTATGTTATGTATGCCTTAGAAAGTACCTACCTAATATCATTATGTTGCTTAATTCAAATTATAAGTAGTTGAGTAGATACTTAGTTATTATTTATTTATTGATATGCTATCAAATATATAGAATCATTAAGCACTCTCACATCATGTAGAACTCATAAAGCTTTGTAGTATCATGAAGTGGGTGGTTTCCATTGTAGACCGAGCAAGAACAAGAGTAGTATATTCGAGGCGAGTAGCAGTAGTGCAAGCACGACCACACCTGCCGCCATAACCACGACCACACCCGCCGTCACAACCACGACCACACCCGCCGCCACAACAACAACCATCTCCACAACCAGTACCACAACAACCACTACGACAACCAGTACAACAACTCCGAGTACCACCAGCTCAACGACTACGACGACAACGACGCCGAAGTCGACCACGACGACCACTGAGCCGCCGCGCCCCTTCCTGCAACTACTGCCCTTAATACCAGAGATATCTACGCAGAATACGCCAGTGAAGACAAGTAAGATTTTTCTTCTTCTTTTTTAAAGATGGCAATCAGACAAGTAAGATTGTTTTCGCGGTAAATGTCTATTATTAATAGTATTTTTTTTCTTAAAAATAACAACTCAAGGTTTTTGTCCAAAAGACGGTTTCAAATTATATACCGAGTTATGAATTTTCATGCTGGCAATTTTCTTGTAATGTTGGTTATCGATATTTAGCTAGTAGGCACAGACTAGACTTCATAGTCAGTGCTAGCAAGAGTAAGTACGGTCCACTTGCAAACTAGTATAAATTACAGTAACCAGTCAATGGTCTAGCTGGGTACGGGATATTTAACGGCAGTAACTGGAAAATTTAAATAAAATCGCCTGCTGTTATCTTAGCGTGTTTCTGGTACTTAGAGTTAACCAGTAGATTACGCAGGCAAGCTTTTCCTAGTTGTCTTGAATAGGTGTTTACTTCCCGTGATGACGTAAGTTAATCCAACTGATTTGAACGTAACATCCCGTCTGAGTGATTGTCAGTAGGAACTTTACAATATTATGTACCTTTGACTTTGAAAGTAAAGGTCATTATAACAAACAAGTAGATCTTGACCTACAGGAAAAAGCTTGCACAACAAAACCACAGTGGTTATTAGTTGAGAGATTTATATAAATAAATGTTATAATATACATTTAATACAGTTAGATACCCTTGAATATCGTACCCCACCAGTTACTGAATTAGCCTTTAATTAAAAAAATACGCAGACTCAACTTCATATTAATTATATATATACGTAATTTGAATGTGTCAACTTCAGTACCATCGCTAAAAAAATAATTCAAATTAGGAAACGAATAAAGTGAGTTGGTAGGTATTAGAAAATATAGCCAGCATGGTAGGCACAGAACCGCCATCTTTGCTTTGCTTTCGATGCGACCTATGCCCAGTATAGCGACATATTCTATTCTATCCTAACTACCATGTGTATTGTTATAAATTACATACATAGGTACAACTGCCGTTTGCAATCAGAAAAAGCATTGTTTATGATTCCTACAACTCATCCCGAGGGTCACTGATACTGAACCAGCCTCGTATTGTTCCTAGGCAATGACATAACCGCCGACATAACTTATTCACGTACTCACAACTCTGGTACATTTTACGAGTATAACGTGGATTCGAGCGCAGGCAAGACGCAGAAGCTGGTGTGTCCGAAGGCGGGCCAGGCGCCGGTGATCCTGTTCCCGATCCCCTGCGAGAAGAACTCGCAGTGCCGCGTGTCCAGTGGGCCGGACCAGGTGTGCTGCGCCGGCCGCTGCGTGAAGGGGGTCCCGGCGCCGCGGCCCACCTCGCCGCCTCAGATGCACCAACGTATGAATTTTAATACACATAATAAGCTGAGGTGCAATGCAAACTCTTTTCGCAGATGGTATTTGATCCCAAATGTGTTAGGGCCAGGGTGCATGGGCATAGCCAGGGTTATCTTCATGGTGGGGCGAAGCTAGGGAACTAGAATTGAACTATCACTTTGCATTGTTAATAAAAACATCGGACGAAATGGAAGTTGTTCTTATGTCACTGCTCTCGTTTGTCAATTGACAGCAATAGCGGCCCAATCTTGATTTGAGTAAGTATATTAGTGCACATGTTTTACGGATATGACCCCGTTAGAAGTTACCTACCTACATAACTCAAAGCTAAATTTCCACGCTGGTTTTCACGGGAGGAACGTACCGCAACATTGGCAGTTCCGTAGCCTATCACGTTACATGCCACTCCTCTGCCACAGCACCTAGTTACCTAAATTAATGTATAAAAATAATAAACGCCACAGCATTGCTCGGCGTGATTCCACGCGAATGTCCATCGACGCCGCTCGGCGAGCTGTTGTTTGAAGTCCAGAGTTGCAAGACGGACTCGGACTGCTGGCCGCGGATCTGCTGCCCGGACGGCACGCGCTCGTACTGCCGCACGGCGCGGGCCCGCCTCGACATGGTGCCAGTCGCCAACCAACTTGATGGACGTTAGTTTACGATATCTGTATTAAATTCAGTACCTACTTAATTCATTTACATATCTAACTACTACGTATCGCTTAGCCTTTTTTTAACGTAATATAGAAATATTACCAAATAGATGTAATTATACCTATGTACCTATATAAATTCTAGCAGTCCTGGGTTCTCCGATCAGATTCTTTTATTGTTACACAATGTTATTTACGTTTTCTGTCAAGACATTGTTTTTGCAAACAAAAAATATCATGTCCAAAGTGTGCCTGCCCCCATTGATATTCTGTATTCCATGATTTATAATACAACGAGAAGGGTCAGTGTAAGAATTTACAAAATTATAACACTCATACACGACTCGGGAATCGAGCCCGCCAGCCACCCAGTAAAATCACTGGACTGATGTAAAAAAATATAGACTTTTTATTATTGAGTGTTGGTAAAAGAAATATATTAATACTTTTGCTAGGAAAAGTACTATTACTTTTGCTAAGAGAAGTATTACAAGATTTAGCTGAAAATCAGTATCGCAAACAACTGTAGCATTATGCTCAACTGAGTCCTAATATGATGTGGACATTACAGTCTATTTGATCTTTATATTAATCTTATTTCATAGTGTCTATTGTTATGTTACCTAATAAATGCGTTCTTTTTCTACTATCTCCGTCTGTTTGTTGTTTGCATTTACAGCGGTGCGGATGTTGGAGCAGTATCTTCAGTGCACGCCGCCACCGCAGTTCGACGCCTTCCCTCAAAAGTGCAGCTCCAGTGTAGACTGCTTCCCTAATCTGTGCTGCGCTGAAGGCGGCCAAAAGAACTGTCGACCTCCACAACGTAGCCTCCTAGCTTTGCTTGCAGGGGTCACGCAAGTAAGTTGTGGCTCCTCATGGCTTAAAGATGTTATAAAATTTAAGTTGATTGCAATTGGCTGATAGCCCAAGCTATTTTAAATTATATCTCCTGGTAAGATCCAGACAAAAAATTGGGAATAAACCAGATTCAACCAGCATGCTCTAATGTCGAAAATTTAAACAAAATAAAGAAATAGAAAGGAACTGAACAGCTACAGCACAGAATAGTACAGTAACAAGATTGACACATGGATATCAGAATAACTTGTTAGAACATTTTACTTGTGATAATATACCTATGCATTTTTTTTTCAGAGAGTTGGATCTACCCTGGTCAATCTAAGGCAGGCACAACAAGCAAACAATAAATCATAAGGAACCATTGTAAATTATGTTTTAAAATTAGCATTTTATATTTTTTATACTTTTGTACAGTTCTGTAAAATAAATATTTTAAAGATACCAAGTGTGTTTATTTATCAGCCAAACACTTAACCACTATTTAAATAATTGAGCTCTATGTAACTGGTACATATTTTAATTCTTAGGTAATCCTAAATATTTGAGCTGAATTTGAGTAGGTATTTGGCAGGGACCCTTCGAGTTTTCAGTTTACCTATGGTATGTCATTCATTACTTTAGTCCTAGAATATATTTTTTTTTGCTGTTAGGTAATGTATTTGAGTTTGTAAGTGTAGGTATTTTTTTTTAGAGGTTGGGCAAATTAAATCAATACTTAAACTTTTATTATATGGTATTATTATTGAATAAAATATTGACCTCCATGACCAGATCGAAACTGCAATAAAACCACCATATAACTTAGAATAAGTCTATTATGATCTAAGCATTTAGTCCAGCTGAAACAAAAAGAAATAAAAACAGGTGAGTAATACATTTTTATCGATCAAACTTGTTTGCTTTATAATTGGAAAAGTTGACAAGCCGACGGTCAGCGACGGGTTCCTCTTCCCCCATTAGTTTAATAATATTTATAGTTTGTGTCTTTAGCTTAGTCGTACATAATACAAAGGGAACAGAATTGATAGGCATGAATACCTAGTGTAACTATGGAATACTAAAAAATGGTTTTAGTCTCAGTAAAATTATGTAAATAAAAATCCCATAACGAAATGATGGTACCTTGGTTTTTAAATTATTATCAGGATAATGTAATATGAAGATACCTAAGTGTAAAAAGGAGCACAATTGACAAGATTTTGTTTGGAATATGAACAAGGTTGAAAGTTATGTTTACGTACCTTTTTGAAACCGATGTCGTGAGCGTACTCTCTGAAGCACTGTCTGCAGATATTGAGACCATATTTCCGAATAAGACCATGTTTGTTGGAGCAGGCCCGGCTGAAAACGGCAAGGAAGCACCATGTGAAACACGTGTTATAACCAAATATCACTAAATGCATAGGCAACTAAATATCACTTTTTTATGATATTTACCATGAACGGGATCCCTGCCCGTATCTACGGGGGTGAGAATACCAGATATTAGCGTGACCCATTGCGTAAAATTATTTTTGCGCTGCACAGCGACAAGGAACACGTCCAAAATGGCGGCACCACAGATAAGAAAGAAAGAAAGAATATATTAATACTCATTCATTCTTTTTATATTTTTTTTATTTCGATGGCAATAGGCTACAAAATAGAGCCACTCTCACCAGTGTAAAGTAAGTGGTTCATTCATTCATTGCGTTCGCAACATTCGTAATGGATGGATGTAATATATAGGATCCTCTTTTGTCCGAGGGATGCATAGATTCATTCATCATGGCAGGAATGAACTATACCGGACGGAATCAAATAAAGCTGGACATTCGCCTCCGACCCAAATGGTAGTAAAGTCTGACGATTCCACCCCATAGATGAGCTAATATAATATGGGTTATCTTTCAAGAAACTAGACTCAAGCACCACCTTAAAAGGAGAAAAGGGTTAATGTGGCAACACTGTAGTAGTATAGACTGTCATGTTGTCACTTTTGATTGTCACGCGTTATGTCATTAGAGTACTATGTCATCAGTTCAGCGGTCAGTCAGTGACCTTTCTCCATTTTCGTTCTAATCGGAGATATACGGATTTACAAGGTAATTGAGTTTATCTGAATACGACAGGTGTTTAGCCAAATATTTAGTAGATTAATGGTGCATCTAATTACTATATTGTAACTATTTTAATTAAACTTATCAATCCATTTGACTTGTCATCAGCAAAACTAATATATGATTTACTCATCCATAGGAGTATTCAGTGCGGCGTTAAGGTTTATTTACATTAGAACCCTAAACACGCGCCGGGTGTACCTAAGCAACGGCTAAAACGCATTGATTAACTGAATACACCTTGATAATTGACTTTTACTTTCGGCCACGTTGTCACGGCTAAGTCCGAGTGTTTCTTTATAACATGCACAGGGTTCTATAGTTTGCTTCTATTGTACATAATATGTATAAACATCGCAAGCAAATATTGTTATCTACCGCACGAATTAGTAGTAAACCTATGATATCTCTTGCACTTAGCTAACAGACACCTTGGCATTGTTATTACTTTGTTATTATCTCTACAATAATAGGTATAAGTGCTACAGATAGCACAATAATAACACTTATTTTATCAATATTATTTTCTTCGGCAGGTGACATTGTACCACAATGGGGTTCATATTTAATATAATAAGAACATTACTGAAACTTAGTATAAAGCTATCACTTTACTTGGTGGTGTTTGCAGCAGTGATTGTTCTTATTCCAAATCTACCGCCATATACTAAGTTCACAAGCATCCAGTGAGTTAAATTGAACACTTATTGTTGAAGTAAGAGAGATTTACTTACTCTCATATTGCTGGTCTCCAATATTTACTACCCACCATTGTACCAGTTTTCATTCATGGTCATATGGTTGATCGCTCTTGAGTGTAGGCATGATTGTGTATTTAAATTTTCAGGCTAGAACCAACACAGCCAAATGTTGGATCCTTAGCACATAATGAGCTTCTAAATAATGCTGAAAAGCTGTACAAGGGTAAGCTACTAGGACCAGAAGCATTCCAATTGTTCAATGGTGAACTGTACACTAGTCTTGCGACTGGAGAGATTGTGAAAATATCTCCCGGGGGCCATGTTACATTTGTCACTAAAATTGGAGGACCATGTGGTAAGTAATATGAAAAATATATGAGCCCTATCACACAGAGTCCTAGTCTTTATAATCTATGTTCACAACCTCTGAACAACCAGCAGGTGGCCAATATCCCATACATTTTAATAGAGCAGAACACTGCAAGTGCTGGTAATATAGTTAAAGTACCAATGTGTTTATAAATTTGGATGTTAATATAATCAAATGTTAAAATTACAAATTTAATTTCAGCTGGACTGGTAAAAGAACACATATGTGGAAGGCCTCTTGGTTTCCAAATTGATGAGAGAACCAATTCGATATACATAGCTGATTCATACCATGGCATTTGGAAGGTAGATCTGAAAACAGATAAAAAGCTACTCCTTGTGTCTCCCCGAGTGGAGATAGGAACTCGCCAACCCAAGCTGTTCAACTCCGTTGCCTTGGAAAAGAATGGCGATTTCTATTGGACGGACTCCAGCAGTGATTTCAATTTGAAAGACGGAGCATTAAGCACCCTAACAGACCCTACTGGAAGGTTTGTACTAAATACTAGGAATAAATAAAAAAATATTTGACTACTTCAGGAATTGCATTAATAAAAATTTTGATTGGTGATTTAAAAATAAACTTGATTTGAATCTAATAGGCAAGAGATAATCTACCGAAAAATTGTGTCAAAATGTATTGTCTCTAAACTTAAGGCAATATACAAGTACAATATTGATTGAAATTTTAGATTATTCCACTATAATGCAGCTAAAAATGAAAGCAAAGTGCTTCTCGACGACCTGTGGTTCGCCAACGGTCTGGTTATGTCACCAAACCACGAGTTTTTGGTTATTGTTGAGACCTGCCGCTACCGACTGTTGAAGTACTACATTGCAGGACCTAAGAAAGGAAAATCTGAAGTTTTCGTTGCTGGATTGCCTGGTAATTTTACTTTTTAATTCACATCAGCATTACATAAAAGATTATAAAATTTTCGTTTATAAAATTTTTTACACAGCACTTCATAACAACTCCAAATTGTTTCATCAGTTTACTTAATCTAATAAGTATTTTTATTTTCTCTGAATTCATACGGTTAATACATGCTTTTAAGTCCACTATGCGACTGATTAAACAACTGTTTAATCATATAAACTTGTAACATTCCAACCAAACACATGAAAAATATTTGTAAGCCAGACCACATGTCCACTATGAAGGTGTCTTCGAACGCCAAGTAGCTGTCTCGCGACTTGGAGGCGCCGTACTTGTCTAAGGAACGGCGTGCACTCACCACGTGCTGCAGCGTGCGCGACAGAGATTCCGCAATATTTCGCACTTCCATGAAGTACATTTGTCCGTCCTCGTCTGTCCCCGCCCACTCTAATACTTCTTCCTCTTTCTGTTCCTCACCGTTATCATCCACTGCGGCCACTTCCATCTCAGGATCGGCTTCCTTATCTTCGAAGAGAACACTCATAAATACGAGCTTAGAATTCATCACACTGTAAGAGTTGTCCATGCAAATAGCGTAATCTCCGTCGACCTCCAAATCGATTATGATCGAATTTTGCGATTTCTTGTAATCCGTAACGATTTTCACTTCGTTTGGGTCGATTACTTCGATCGAGATGTCAAGGTCCCCGTGCTGTCCGTCCAAAACTTGATAATATAGTTCCATCATCTGACCGGCCCGGCCTTTGTCGTAAAAACATGTCCGAGAGCCTGGTTCTATTCTATAGTTGATGTTGCTCTCATAAATCCTCTGTGCGGAGCTATACGAAATAATTACGGATGTTAACAAGAGAAATGTTGTTAAACGCATGGTTGCGTTTACTGCCTATGTTTCTACTGCTCAATGTGACGTCCTATCTAGTTTGTGTTTCAAGTAGAGCATTATTTGTACAGGTGTTAAATGGCTTTTATGGTTACTACCAACATCCACTGTTAAGTATTATACTATATTCATTATTACATCGTTAAAAATTATAGCCTTAGGTAGTGAGTATTATGTATATCTACTAATCTATCGACTAAAAATTTGCAATAATATAGTAGGTGAACATACTTCTTCTTTTTTTAAATTATAATGCCGCAATTGAAGGTTTAAAATATTTGAATGTCGATAATATTTGCAACCGGTTCACATACGTTTAAGAAATTCATCGCTCATGCTTGTGCGAACCAGTTTGACCACGGACGGTACCTTAACTTTATTATATCAGTGCTATACATGGATTATACGGAATTGATACTTGAACAGGTACTCCTGATAACGTGCGCGCGCTGCCCGACGGGTCCGGCGTGCTGGTGGGCCTGTACACGGCGTTCAACGAGCAGGACCCGCTGCTGTTGCGATCCCTGGCGCCCGCCCCGGCTGTGAGGAAGTTCCTGGTCCGCCTGCAACGACTGATCGAGATACCCTTCGAATACCTCAACAATTTATACCCGCACTATGTGTTCGAAGAGATCGTTTATTTCGTTAGTAGAACCCCGTTTATTATAATCTATACCTATAATAAAAAATGTAACTGATTGCTGTCCGTTCACGGAAGATATATGAGAAAACCCAAGAAAATGATTGTTAGAATTTATTGTCTGTGCGTTTGTGCGAGCTAATCTCAGAAACCGCTTAACCGATTTGGTAGCGGTTTTCACTAATGTATTGATAATGCCTCATATTGGTTCTCCATTGTCTAATAACCCCTATTATTATAAGAGGATTTATATAATAAAAAAAAGTTTTTTTTTTCATCAATAAAAATTATGCTGTTTTTGCAGATTGGACACTTCTCAAGCACGTCAACTTTCTTACCCGACATGTCGGGATTATTGCAAATAGACTGGAACGGAAATATAGTGGCGTCCTATTACAACACCGATAAATCCGTCGGCCACATCAGTGACGCTGTAGTGTTCAATGGAAAGCTTCAGATGGGCACTCCAAGCCAGCAAGATTTTATTGGGGCCGTTCCCGCGCCACCATTTTTGAAAAATGCCTTTACCGCAAAAGTAGTACAAACCCAGGCTAAAAAGGTTGAAACTAAACCTGTAGCACAAGCACCTAAACACACCACTGAACAGAAACCCAAAGTTGAGAAACCTGTAGTCTCCAATATTAAACCTAAAGTGGAAGAAAAGCCTAAAGTGGACCCTAAGCCCAAGCTTGAGGAGAAACCTAAAGTAGAAGTAAAACCAAAGGTTGAAGTAAAACCCAAAGTTGAACAACAACCTAAACCACAAGAACCACCTAAAGTTGCACCTAAGATTGAGGTGGCACCAAAAGTGGCAAAACCTGTAGTTTCAGAACCAAAACCGACTGCACAACCGAAGCCTGCAGAACCTGCCAAGCCAATACAAAAGCCAGTAGTGGAAACGAAACCTGCCGCTCCTAAGACTGCTCCTCCTCCTAAGACCACTCCTCCTCCTCCGCCGCCGCCACCGGCTCCTAAGGTAGCGCCGCCAGCACCTAGGGCGGCGCCACCGAAAGCTGAGCCCGTACAAAAGACGCAGCCGCGCCAGGCTGAAACTACGACTTCCACACCTAAAACAACACCTCCTCCAAAAGACACACAAAAGCCGACTGCCCCTCCACCAAAAACTACACCCACACCACCTACGCAAACTAAAACAGCAGATGCTAAACAACAGAAACCAGTAGCAGAAAACCCTCCTAAGCCAAGAGAAGGTAAACCCATTCCAATCAAGGAGGAAATAAAATCGGACACCACAAAACCTAGAGGGGAAACATTAAAGGTAATCAAAAAGGGTGGTCCTGCCGAGATCCCTGTCCCCAATTAGTAAGGTTCTGCGAGGGTCCGTGTGCGGGCGTGTCTGAAGCTTTGTTCGAGCGCCGTTGTTTAAAGCGGACGATCTATCAATAGAAAAATTATTAATTCAAATTTATATCTAATATCGTCCGCCTCAAACAGCGGTTGACCTTAAAGTTAAAGTTATTTAAGCACTCTCTAAAAGGAACAAAGTGTAAGAGGAAAAACTAAAACATTGGTTGTAGGGTTTTTTTTATAGTTATTTTTATCAGATCTGCGAGTTGCATTTAGTTGTTTGGGATTAGAGGTATGAATGAGTCTTAAGTCTGAAACCCATCCTTAATCATTCCTTAATTATATTTTCTTAGTGTAATTTGCACCCTTTAGTATGTGGATTTTGTAATGACACATTTAAAATATTCGGATATTCTCATCTGATGATTCATTACGAAGTCCACGTTGCCTTAGTATTTGCACTATTTATACCGAGACCTCCAACATTCCCATTGACTTTAGTGTTATGTACTTAGATTATAAATTTCATCTATTTATTTTATGAATGTGCTGTGGGTTTTTGTGTGAAAATTACGATGTTGGACCAATCTGTCTATTGAAAACTTATTTAAATTTTTATACGTTTTAAATTATCATATGCAATTTTGCAGGTTATTATTATAAAGTATTTTATTTATATGCCTTTAATTAACAAAAGTTTTGTTACTCATTATTTTCTTTTAAATCTTTATTTGTTCTTTGGCATCTTTTACTTTTTTCTATTGTGAAACAAATCGTTATGGTATTCAGTTTGTTAGTTACCAGTCACCAACCAGTGCAATATTATAACATAAATGTTAATTCTATGTATTTTTGGATTACAATCACATTGAAAAAGCCAGTGGCAGCTTTAAGATTATGGACCGAAGTGATGTATTTTACTTTATATTGATTTTGAGTATCTACGTATGGTCTAACTCTTAATATGTGTGTTCATGGTTACATGCCTCCATAAATCTTGTGGCTGCGAGTCAATATATGCAACTTAAGTTTTACGGACATGTAATGTTTGGATATTGTACGCGAGATTACGATAAAATCTCGCTTATTTGAATCATATGTGTGAAGAAAACTGTTAAGTATCATAATCAATCAATTACATGTCATAAACGAATTCGTTACTATCATAAGCGCAAATTACTTCCAGAGTATAGGTCTAAGTTCACTAATGTATGGTCGATCCAGCATGGCACTATTTACTATTTAGCAAGAACACTTGTTTTTATAGCAACCTGTCGAAAGTGTGCTCGGAATCGAACTAACATTTACCGTCCAATTCATATAGTTATAACCCATTTACATTCAGAGGGAAATGGACGAAAACTTCCTATAAATTTGTTGGTAATTTTCGTCTACAAAGTTTTGTAATCCTATTGCTAATGGATTTTAACTTATATGAATTTGGGGGATAATATTTAAACCATACCGTACGTTACGTGAGCTTAGAAGATACCGATATGATGTGCAGAAAACGTTTAACGAACAATAACGAAGTACATTTTACTGTTATCACTTTTATAAAAAATTAAACTGAGCAATATTTTGACGTGCAAGTAATAAATTATATTTTTATTACATATTATTTACATTTATATATACTTACTCTGTTTTAATTTTTACCCTCCATCAGAATGGCAGGCCCATACATTTTGTACGATACTTAGTTGCGATTACGATTTATACTTTCGGATACGAAATAGTACAAAATAATATCGTACATTATTTTTGATAGTGGTGTATCATTGGAAAGCAACTGGATGGATTTTGATGAAACATTTTATGGTGATAGCTTATTACCGGGAACATGTATAGTTAGATTTGATTCTGGGTAAAAGAAGGGGTCCTGCGAGAACAGTCAAAAGAACTACTGTACGCGTGCACTTAGTTATACAGGGTGTAATAGAGATGGGTCAGATAGAAAATATAATTGACAGAACTAGGCGATACTTGGCGGAAATCCATTGTTAACCTAATGGAGAAAGTGGACCCACCACTGACCCTCGTCGGCTTGTCAAATTTTTCGATTATAAACCAAACAAATTTGATCGATAATAAAAGAAGCCAGCAGCACCGAACTCTTCTAAGATGTTAATCGAGAAACTATCTAGAAAATAATGAAGAATGACCATCTCGATGTTACACCACTGTTGTGGCAAAACAAGTCTCAAAGCTCAAACAAACGCTCTATTCGTCCGTCGGATGACTTGATTGAGGTTAACTAATATCACAGTGAAATTGAAGTATTTCAGGTTACGCGTGTAACGGCCGGCCCCGACCGGGGACAGGGGCCACGATGATGTGATTCATGGTAGGCAGCGGCGCTCGCAAATATCACACTGTAATTTTCGACACATTCTCCTAGATTACTGTATTTATTAAAGTGGGTGATAGCAATATAAAACAAACACATGTTTAGCTCAAATTTACTTCTGTCAAGAAAAATATTATGAATATTATGTTTACAGTACAAAATCAAGTACAAATTGTTAATTAAGGTCACAAAAAAATACAAAATTATCATTCAACGAACATGACCGAATCGGATTCCAGAGAGCTTAATTATTAATAACATTATAAAGTAACATAATTAATGGAATGTTAAATATTTAGCAGTTACATCTACTGTTTGCAATTACTTAAAAATAATAATAATAACAAAAGGTCTTTAAGATTGAATTCTACTAAGAATGGGACATTTTATATCGCGCCAAAGAGTTCAGAAAGAGGACATTTACATATTCCTATTCATAATACTTTTTATTTTCAATAAATATTACTATGTACATTGAAAATATTAACACTATCGATGTCTAATCCAATTTATTGCATTACATATTCAATCAATTCACATTCTCGCTCTATCTCCTACTATCTATCTACACATATTTCGTCAATCGCCACGATATTAATAGCTTGCGCTCTCAATGCAGACAACCTATCCCACACTGCCGAGCTTGGATAATTCGTTTCGGCGTCGAAGCCCTACCGAGACATCGGAAAAACATGTACGTAACTACTTACCAATGTTTTTAATTGATATAAATTTTAACAGCTGGTTTTTTTATTACTATACATCATTGAGATTGTGGTAAAGTGTTCGTGTAGCTTGGTGGGCGGGTGCGGGCGGTGGCTAAATGAACACTTGTTCCGCGGCGAGCGCGTCCGCAAACGGCTTGACGACACACCGCGTGGCGAAGTAGAATATGAGGCCGAATGTTATTGAGATGGGGAGCGCCGGCAGCGCTTTCCTGAGTATCGCTAGCAGCAGTAGAGTTAGACACAGACCCTGCGGACAAAATTTTACCATATTATGGAGAATTTGGGGTCGAGTCACCTTCGTCCGTAGGAGAATTAAATACCCTCGAGATACCCTACACGTGACCCTGGGTGGTGCCAACCAGGTGACAACTCTACTGGTGTTAGGCTTCGGCCGTGGCTAGTCACCACCCACTGAACAAAGCCATGTCGCCAAGCGGCCTAGCCGTGTTCCGGCATGATGTTTGGTGTTGCCATTCATGGATGGCGGGTCAGATCAGTTGCGCTGCATGTGCGTATTGAATGTAGCGTCTCGATCTACTGCCGCCTTCCTACCTAGGCAAGTATGCTCCATCGTAGATCTCGTCATCACTTACCATCAGGTGAGATCGAGATCAAATACTTGCCTATAATGTAATAAAAAAAAAAAAATCCGACAAGGGTGCGTTCAAGTATTACGTAACGCAATTTTGGGAGATTTTTGACGCCCCCTTCCTTCCCCGCATGTAATGCGCCGTAACGTTATACTTGAACGCTCCCCAAGCTAACATACTGAGTCGCCTACCAAGATAAGTATGGAATAACTTAGTAACAGTACCTTGTTAAGAATCTCAGTAACTTGGTACGGAAATATAAAAAAAAACAAAAACATGCTGTTATTTGTAGAAACAAGTTTCTTCGAAATGGGTTGTATATATACAGTGTAGCCTTAACACATAGAATAAACTACAGATCCAATCTCCGGTGGAGAGCTTATATACCATCCTGTCTATCTCAAATACTACTTAACTGTTGCGGTTTTATTTCTATGCGTAAATTTATCCTCGGAATGCGAAACCAGTGCTAGTTTCATAAATACACACAAAAGGATCTAGTCAAGTACTCACGATCAATATAGCAACAAAACACGCGAGAGTCGTGTTCCAGTCGCCGTAGGAGCTGGCTTTGCCAACCAGCACGCTGTAGAATATGAAATCACCCAAGCCGAGTTTCACGCCCTCTGTGAAGCAAATACAATTGATATACACCATCGGTACGGTCCCAAACAAAGTAACGTATGTATTATGGGTACCGTACAATGAACTGGGGGCGGTCCCAGAATATAAAAATTAAATAGAAATTAAAGATCCATGACTCGGGAACAAAGTTATCACACATAATTTGCCTCTACCGGGATTCTTCCTTGGCACAGAAAGCAGGGTCCAACTACTGCCTATCAGGGCCCCAAGTCTGCTAACACAATCGATTCATAATCGAAAAGCAACCACATAATAACTTTCACCTTTGACAGATATCCCATACAATTATCTGTCAAAAGTGACAGTTACTATGCGGTTGCTGTTCGATTATGTTAGCAGACTTGGGGCCCAGGTAATGGTATATTATTTAGAAACGAAGAAGACTGACTCTCTTCGTCGAGGTCTGGTTGAGGCTGGGGTCGCTCGACACGCGTGGTGTATGTGGGCGGGGCCGTGCTGTCGACGCGCAGGCGTCGTGGGGGGGCACTTGGCCCGCCCGGCCCGGCTGGCCCGCCCGGCCCGGCTGGCCCGCCCGGCCCGTCCGGCCCACTCGGCCCATCCGGCAGCTGCTGGCGCGCGCGCCACGCCGCGTCGAAGCCGGCTGCGTCGCCCCCCGCCTCAGTGCTCTCCGACCCCCTCGATCTCTCCCGGGCTCCTGTTAAGTGCGGACACCACAACAGTTAAGGGCGGGATAATTGATACATCGCAAAAACTACCTTGGGTTTATTAGATTTTCAATGCTTAATCTGTTGGGTCATAAGATGTATGGAATCATTAACGCGCTACCATGTGTTTCAAAAAATATGATAACGTAACTATGCGCTTCTCTTTTTATTGCGTAACTCTATCTCATGCATGCGCGTTGCTACCGCGACCGCCGGGGTACAGCGTACGTTGTAGGATCAACGAGTGACAGATGCCTGCCTGAGGTTTTAAAAGTGTATTGTGTTGAATGTAGTGTGTGTAGGGAGTGAGTGGGGGCAGTGGGACGGACCGTGCGGGTTCAGAGGACGCAGCTCGCGCGGCGGCATCTCACCTTCCCCCGCGCCCGCGCCCCCCGCCCCCGCCGCGCCCCCCGCACCACCCGCCACGCCCCGCGCGCCCCCCGGCGCCGTCGCCGCCAGGCAGTACATCACCGTCGCTGCACACACACAACACAACATTATACATGAGAACTACATTTAACAAACGCACAATAGTGAGCCGTTACATCGAGGCCTAGTAGCGCTGCATCGCATCGCCTAGATTCACCTCTCAACTTTAAGAAAGTTATAAAATGGCATTAATAAATTACTTTATTCTGATAAATGCTTTGTGATACCATTGTTAGTTAGGGCTTCTATAATGGAACTAAAACCATTTTGACTAATGCATAAAAATCAAATTAATACTCATAAATGTGTGTCATGTTATTAATTTACCAACTTACTTTACTTACCAACCTGTATATTACAAAATCAATAATTAGTTATAAAATAATTAGTATGCATAATTTAATATTCATACAAATTGAATAACAATGTACTTACTTCCCAATTAAAACAATTCAACACAATGCTGACCCACTTGCCGAGAAAATAACACACAAACAAACGAAATAACATATGCGTATTGCAATTGATACTCACATGAATAAATAAGGGCGGGGAATATCGGCTCGTTTCGCTCCTGCGCTGTTTCAACCAATATTCTCAATGGGCCCTTTGGTGTCAACACTGCTACCAAGTCTGCAAACATATATTATTTCAACCAGAGTCCGAAACCAAGCAACACTTGCATTATAGATGCTATACAGTGGAATGGGAGCGATCTCAGAAAGTCCGAGTTCCGAGTCTTGTCCCGGTGGGAATCGAACCGCGAGTGTAGTTAGGCGACCTTTACTCAACCCGCTAAGACTAAGCTCATGTTATGGACCAAAGCTTCTTCTTCTTGGCCTTCTAAAAGTATTGAGAACGGGAGAGTTATAGTCGCTGTACTGCACACATGTATGCTTTTATAGATGCAAACTGAGGCAAGACGATCAAACGCTCGACCGAGGCAATCGCAAAACATGTACACAAATATCGCGGCAAACTACGTGAGCAATGTGCATTTAACAAAGATTAAAAGTCTCTTTTCCAAATACTTTACAATACCCGGCCGTTAATATCACATCCACATCGAGTTTTAAAAAGAAACAACTAGCCACCGGTAAAAGTGAGAAACACACTCCTCGTCTTTGCCACGGGGATTCAAATCTTAGTCCGCTACGCTGGCCCAGTGCACATTGGCGAACATCACACCCCTTTCGAGAGACGGGCAAGTTTCCCCACGTCGTTGACCATATAATAAATGCTAATCATTATGATTCACACATTAAATCCACAAATCCCAAGGTCGGGAGCCAGGGTATGATAAAGTTCACTTTATTTCATTGGACCGTCTTGGCTATGACAGCTCACTTACCCCATATTGATATGACAGCGAGCACCGCCCACGTGGTCCACTCGGGCAGGTACTTGATGAACACGAGTGCCATCAGCGCCGCTATGAAGATGAGGTACGCCTGCTGCAGCCGCAGCGGGCCCTTCCAGTGGATCACGATCATGCCCATCACGCCGAAGTTCCACATCACGAACACTAGGGTTATGTAGTCCATTGGTATGTTGTACGCTCTCAACGCTTCTCTGTTAGGATGAAAATTGATATTTGATTCTAGAATTAGAGGTATTGCTATAGATCAGAACTTCCCAACCGGTGGGGCGTGCCCCCCTGGGGGGGCGTAGCGAGATCTTAGGGGGGCATGAAGTGTATGATTTGATGATAGCTCTGTCAAAAACAGAACCTGATATCGGCCAACTGGTTCAAAAAATGCAGGCGCAAACATCCCATTAATAAATTGTGTGAAATAAATATCACCATGTAAAAAAGGTTGGGAAACCCTGCTATAGATAAATAAAAATATTTCTGTTTATCCTATAATTATCTGATTGTTATGAAAATTTGGTGAGCGGTTCTGCCCACATTGGTGAAGTTTTCTCTGGAACTCGTTAGGAGATAAAAATCTACTAAAAATATAATATCGCCAAATACGCTAATTACTGTACCCTTATATTGTGGATGCCCCAACAAGGGCAAACTATAAAAAAATCATTGTCGACAACGTAGTTGGAAATCGAACACGCAACCATCTGGAGCATGCAATTTTCGTTAAACGTCAAATTTATAAACACTTGGTACAATACTCACTCTATATACAAATAGGAGAACAGAAACAGCAGCATCAGCGAGGACATGATGAGCCAGCCGTGTATGATCTTGTAGCATCTCTTCTTGTAGAGTACAATAAGCAACACAGTCATGAGTGCTATTACGCACAGCAGGATCATGGAGTTGGCCAGCGCGTTCCATACTTTCGTTACCGCATACGGACTCTCTTCGTGGAATGGTGTGTATGCTCTGAAATAATTCCAAGCTTTCAATAGACAAATTTAAAAACATCCTTTCTGACGATACTATTCTGCTATTGATCTTCTATTATGAGTATGGTACAATCCACTGGGAGTGATGTCAGTGGAACCCTAACTAGTATAAATTATGGATGTTTTTTTTTTAATTACCCAGGCTATGCTACCATCCAATGCAGTAACTAGACAAAGCTGTCATGAAAATATATTATAATACTTACAAATAGACATCTTTCACAGAGTAGAAATTAATTGATGATATTGTGGCGACGACGACGAGCATACAAAGTGTGACAGGCACGAACAGCTTGATGACATGGCGAGCACCATACTTGAGCTCCAGCTCCTCCAGCTGGGGTTCCACTGGAGCGGGTGCTGGCGTGCCAGTGGGAGCGGCGCTGCTGGTAGCTTCGCCTGAGCCACCACTGCCGCTAGTCTGTTCGACACTCTGTATATTAATATTTATTATTATTAACTAATATTGTTATTACTTCCTTGAGCACTCCAATAATCCATCTATATTTACAGCTAAAAAGGTTTATAATGCCATTTTAAGAATATCTTCTATAACTTTGGTGGCATTTCTTTAAGAACATTATTTTAGAGGAAATCTTGTTGTTATTAGCTTAATTTGAATGTTATTCTGATTATTATAGAGTATAGACAGTATGAATTTTTAGTAGACCCCAGTATTTTAACTAGTATATGTAAATCACATTCAGTACTTTCTTGCATGATAACAAAATATCAATATGCAAACATTGTGTCCACAGACTAAAATTTAAAATTAACAGTCCTCATACCTACTTACCTTGTTTACATGTGTAAGTAAAATGGTGAGTCAGTGCTCTTGCCTAAATGCTTGATATGTATCAACTTTGGTTACTCATCTGAAATTACTGTCTCGCCATTTTACTTGATATGTGTAACCAAGACATTAACTCTGACAAGTGCCTTATGAACATAAACTATTAAAAATGAGCCTCATTGTGTATCCCTTAAAGACTTTTTCAGGTCCAGGTATGGCATGTGTAAGTAAAATATATTATTTTTTATTTATATAGTATAGAACATAGATAAAATTGTAATAGGGCTGTAAGATTTTTTTGTGTGCAGATTTAAAAAAAAAACAATTCTTTCAACACATTATGAATTCATAGTGTTTTTTTATTCTTGACTGTGCATGTTACTTCTAACATCTTGCATCATAGAAAATCTCCAGGAACAATTTCAATAAGAATTTCTTTCATTATAAGAAAGCCATTGCATTTGCACTAGGAGTCAAACTGCAAAGCAATACTGATGGTTGATTAGGTTGAGTAGGTAGGTAGAGCAGGCAAAACCTAGGATCAAATAATTGTATCACTCAGAGAAAGGAAATAACTAAAGGCTCTCTTGAATGTAATACAAAACACCTACCTTAAAACAATTATACAAATCCACTTGATATAAAATATCAATATAATACATGAATAAGTAACAATAAACAAATAGATTAGATAGTGGGTGTTGGAGGGTGGTTAGTCACAGTTTGATTACGTACCTATCCCACTAACCCCGTATGCATTACTTATGGGCAATACGCAATAAACTTTATATCGTTACCAAACGACTTACGCCGTATGTGCGCTGAGTTTCGGATTTAGTTTTTCGCTTCTTCGCTATCCGTTCAGCTATCTCCCTGTCGGGACGGGCTTCGGCTATGTGGCCGTCCATCAGTGCTGTTTGCTCAGTCGCCTCCGCTGTATCACTATCGGTGCCACTCATTCAATAATCCTTTGAGGCACAGGCATTTTGGTTATCACTATTTATTATAACAAAATGTAGGTCGGCCTTCCAAGAAATAAAATAAAACAAATCGTTTTCTGAAAGACGCGTCGAGCTCGTCGGTCCGATCGTCCACAGACATAAAAATAATCGCTACAGAGAAAATAAATCACTATGCTACTTTTTTGTTTTTTATGTCCGTCATCCGGCCAAGTTTTTTTTCTGTGGGCCGCGGCCGGTAAGCCTAGTATTGATGAATATACTTGAAGTGTAATACCAGGGCTTCCAAATACGAGTATGCAAAAATACCATAGTATTTAGCAGTTTTCGACCCGACCGACCGAGTTGTACACAAAGTACAAGACAGATTTCAGTACGTTCACTTGAGCAACTTTGGAATATTTCGGGCAGAGCTCTTTGGGGCAGAGCCACCGAACTCCGAACACACAACCTGCGCCACGGCGTTTTGGGCCACCCTAGTACGCGGCGCGGGCGTTTGGACACAGATTAGGTGAATGATCCTGGGTTCCGTGATTTAAATCATCTTCAACCTACGAATAAAGATCTTCAACTTTTTAATCATTATGAAGGGTAAAGTTATATGCTCATTATACTTTCTAATGCACATAAACGCCGATTTATGGCCGCGGAAGCAAACTCGAAAAAATAATAATTTTGGGTAGGTACAGTAGACAGTAATAAAACATTATATTACACATTATTTTTATTATCAGAAAAATTAGAGATGTGGATTAATAAGCAACTATAGAAATGATTTACAGATAAAGGCCCTCAGGAGTGCCTTCCTTCTTGCGGTACAAGACACTCTCCTTGGATTTCTTGAAGTCTTCATTGGTGACTTTCATACGACGTTCTCGCAGGGCCATCAAACCCGCTTCAGTGCAAATAGCCTGTAACACAGATTAATTTAAAATAGAATTTCACTTTCTGTAGACATCTACCCAGACCCTCGGTGCTGAGTCACTAGCAACTGTACCAATAGGGTCGTCAAAAAGATTTCTTGTTTTGTAAAATATCCAAAATAATCTTCTATCTATACAAATATAGGGTTTTCGTTTGGTTGTTGGACTGAGTATCACATAAAATAGAAAGGATTTTGTGGATCAGTCGAACAATTAAGTTAAAAACTAATTTATACCTTAATATCAGCACCAGAGAGATCATCTTTCGACATTATGAGTTCAGATAGGTTGACATCATCGGCTAACGTCATCCTAGATGTGTGAATTGTGAAGATTCTCCTCTTGGTTTTTTCATCGGGCAAAGGAAATTCAATCTTCCTGTCAATACGTCCTGGACGAATGAGAGCAGGATCCAGAGTTTCTATGCGATTTGTTGCCATTATTACCTGAAATTATTGTCATTATTCAACACTGTCCCAAATAATGTGGGTAATTTATGCAGATAGTTAATAGATAAACCATATCTAGCTGCAATTGTCTTGAACAAACTCACTTTGACATCACCTCGTGAATCAAAACCATCAAGTTGGTTCAATAGCTCCAACATGGTCCTTTGAATTTCCCTCTCTCCACCAGAATTGGAATCATAACTAGAAATAAAAAAATAAATAAAGTTGAAATTTACATAAGCAACAAACAAAATTTTCTACTCGAATGTGTTCAAACTCACCGTTTTGTGCCCACTGCATCAATTTCATCAATAAAAACAATCGATGGGGCATGCTCCTCAGCCACCCTGAACAACTCACGGACAAGCTTGGGGCCGTCTCCCTAAAAAAATACAATACATTAGAGGTGACCCAATTTTAGCACTTGATCAAGCACATTGTGATGTACCAATATAAAGGAAGGTAGTAATATAAAAAATATTTACTTTGTGATCACACATTTTTTTTCAGAAATACCCATCTGAGATGTATTCTCTCTAACCTAAACTTAATGTAATATGATAAGATATTGCAAATACAATACTGAGCAATAATAATTGCATCAGTATAGGGCACTTGTTAACAGCATGTAAGCACACACTGACACAACTATGCTGTGGTGCCCCGAAGCATGCAGTGGCATCCCTCCAATGAAATTGCAACATTATTGTTAAATTATAATTTGTTACCTTACAATGCTTAACTTTGCCATGCACTAGTGTCGGTGTTGAAATATAAGTTTCCCGAATAATTATTAACATAAATGTTCATAATTTCATAAATACTTACCAAGTACTTCTGAATAAGTTCAGATCCTACTACTCGCAGGAATGTAGCAGAAGTCTGGTTGGCCACTGCCTTGGCCAGCAAGGTTTTCCCAGTGCCAGGTGGGCCATACAGAATCACACCTTTAGGCGGCTTGATGCCCATCTCTTCATAATACTCAGGGTGTGTAAGTGGCAACTCAACAGATTCCTAAAAGATAAAAAGCTGAATCAAATAATGCCCAGCCTAAGCTAACAACAGGATCCCAGGCTCTCTTTTGAAAGAGAGGTGCAGCCTGTAGTATTCATAATACAAAACCACCAAATATGAACATGAACTTATTAGGAACTTCTATTTCCAGCTTTCAATATATTTATGTTTTCAATCACATATATACTGATGTTACTATAAAAATATATCCTTAGTTAGTGCTCAAAATTAGGTATGAACAAGGTTTATATGTAATTCTTGGAATCTTTTAAATTTCCAAAATAATTAGTCTAATATATACCTTAATTTCCTGGATTTGTATGTCAAGCCCACCAATATCAGCATATGTCTCCTGTGGTGCTTTCTCCAGCTTCATGACAGACACCATGGGGTCTGTGTCGTCCCCTAACACACCCACCACAGCATGGACCTGTTGAATATTCAAGAAACTAGCATTAATACTAATAGAAGGTTTGCTTAATTCAGAGATTCGAGTCATTGAAGGTAGTAAATAAGACTTATCATAAGTATATCTTTTTGGAGAAATTTATAATAAGTAAGTATAAAACTAAACAAGTACAAAGAAAAATGGCTTTCATAAATATTTTATCTCTGGGGGAGTTAAACTGTAAATAACAATTAGAAGCTTTACCTTATGATTCAATAGTACTGAACAACCAGGCTCCAACTGATCCTTGTCCACAAAGGACAAAATGCTGACATAATGTTCGCTGCCGACTGATGTTGAGACAATGGCATGGTTGTCATCTATAATCTCTTCCAGGTTGCCCACAGACATGGGAGTACCCCTCAGATCATCAACCTGGTAATACAGAAGTAAAACTTCAGACAACTGTGTGACTATGTTGACAACAAACATGACAATGTACAAAATATACTACTTACCTTTGACCTTTCTTCCTCAATCTTCTCCTCTTGTGGCTTAAGTCTCTCTTGATTACGAATAAACTCTTCCTCCATTAGCAAATAATCCTTTATTCTTTCAAGTTTCAATAACTTGAGCCTACACCTTGTGTGTGGTGTCACTTGAGGCAGCTTGAGCGCCGCGTCGGGTCCCTTCGTCTTTCGCTTTTTCTTCCCAACCCTGGTAGGGATTGGGGGCTCGTATTTCTTCTTTTTGTCTTTATCATCTTTCTTGTCTCCACCGCTTCCACCACCAGATTGATTCTGACCCTATTATAAAATATTGTTTTAGAATTAAAAATTGCCATAAACTACTAAGTAAGATTATTCCGACAGTTCAATAATTACCATTCTGGGTTATTTCTAAGCTATATTGAAACAATTTACTCCTATAATCTGAATATAAGTGCTCAGCGAGCAACTCGACGATTACAAAGCGGAATTTGTGCTATAGATAAAGAAAAAGCTACTACACTTGTTTGTGGCCACAGATATTTTCAATCAATCATACTAATATAGAGATGTAAGACTTGGCAGAATCAAACTAAATGTCGGGATTCTCGATAGGATCTACTAATATCGCGTTTGATTTTTCTTCGGACATTTCATTTTGACTTATTTTTAATTAAATGATAATAATAATATCAAATATATAGCCATTATATAATAATAAACATTAATGAATACTAATTATACTTAAATTGGCTAATTATATTCCTAATTTTCTGATATAACAAAATGTTTTAGGACCATTTACAAACTAAACGCATACTTGACGTGTCTTCTCGTCGTGTACGCCTCATGTCATTTTGGTCTTGCGAGTGTTGTTTGTGAAATTAAAGAATTCCTACATAAAGTGAAGTGTATTCAATATTAAGCACAAAGATAATAGTGAAATAATAAAATGTCTCAATACTACATAATTCCCTGTACGCGATCTTACTAAAGGACACAAATTTATTCAAACAGCTGATGCTAAACGCATTGGCATAATCTTTACACAAAACCATATATTTAGTTATTCAAGATGGTATTAGCAGATTTAGGTCGAAAAATTACTACTGCCCTGCAATCATTGAGCAGGGCCACCATCATCAATGAAGAGGTGGAGTATTTTACGTTAATAATAATGATTTTTACCTGACACGTCTTATTATGAGTCTATTTTAGTACATCGTTGTTTTACTGATGAATGTATTATTTAGGTTTTGAATTCCATGTTGAAACAAATATGCGCTGCACTGCTAGAAGCTGACGTCAACATTCGCCTGGTAAAGAATCTTCGTGAAAATGTGCGTGCCGTCATTGATTTCGACGAGATGGCTGGAGGGCTCAACAAGCGGCGGATGATACAGTCTGCTGTGTTCAAGGAACTTGTTAAGGTTAGGTGTCTACGCACTATTCAGTTATAGTTGTATATAAACAATCACCCTTAGTTGTATAACAACTTAGCTGTTATTCTGTTCAACTATTCAACATAGTTGTTATTCTGGGATAGAAATGATTCATCATCACATACTTCTATTCATTAACTTAAATTGATGTGTTAGAAATAATTCCTATTTCTAATTCACATAAGGATACATTCAACATAACAAATTTTAAGTATATTATTAAGAAAGTTTTATTGATATCTTTATGAGAATAAATAATTATTTATCTAGTAAAAGCTACACAATATAAAATGTCATCTGTGACTATTCAATCAGCATGGTTATCCACTTTATAATTGATATATGTTCTAATAATATTATGTCACAAATTCAGTTTTCTATAAATAAGGACTTCTTATAAATTTCAGCTTGTAGATCCAGGAGTGAAGCCATACCAGCCAATCAAAGGGAAGCCCAATGTGATAATGTTTGTTGGCCTCCAAGGTTCTGGCAAGACCACCACTTGTACTAAGCTTGCATATCACTATCTGAGGAAGAACTGGAAATCTTGCCTAGTGTGCGCTGATACATTCAGAGCTGGTGCTTATGATCAGGTTAAACAGAATTGTACGAAGGCCAGGATACCGTTTTATGGAAGGTTAGTTGATCTTATCATGTTTGTGTTAGAGGTTGAATAAAACAGACAATATTGATCCATTGATCTCCTTACTAATTGCTATTTATAAATTTGATCATATTTATAAAATAAATTCAGTAAACACCATAGTACTTATGCTAGAGGTGTCAAGTAGGCTACCAACACTTTTTTATTGTAAATTATTATACAATTGACAATAAAAAAATACGTAATAAACATTAATGTAACTTCTAATTCAATTCTCAATATAATTTTTTTTTTTTCTCTAATAAGTATGTAAATAGGATACCACTATAATGTTTTTTTATTGTATAGTTACACAGAAGTTGATCCAGTAGTCATTGCCACAACCGGCGTAGAGATGTTCAAGAAGGAAGGTTTTGAAATGATTATTGTAGACACGAGTGGCCGTCACAAACAGGAGGAGTCACTGTTTGAGGAGATGTTGGCAGTTGAAAGTGCTATTGTGAGTTTAAATATTTGTGCAATTAAGTAACTCTTCTTCACCTGTATCATTAATATTTTGTTGTATTAAATCTTGTGACAAAACATCCTATTATAACACTGAAACTACAATTAAAATCATAATTATAGTTTTATGTTCCAACCAAAGTTATAAAAAAACCAACCATTTCAATAAAAAAATAACTAGCATAATAACTTTACAGAAACCTGACAATATAATTTTCGTGATGGATGCTTCAATAGGTCAAGCTTGTGAAGCACAAGCCAGGGCTTTCAAAGAAAAAGTAGACATTGGATCAGTGATCATTACCAAATTAGATGGTCATGCCAAGGGTGGTGGTGCTTTATCTGCGTAAGTATAACAGACCACAAAAAACAAACACAATACTGATCATAACATAATACAATATCCATAATAATGAAATCATTATTCTAGAGGCAATTCCACTATTTATGGCTCCAATTTGCTTGACTTTTTGTCTCTCACTCAACCTTCCCTAATACACCAAAACAAGTTGGGAGTCATACAATACATGACTTTATTTGAAAGTGCTTCTTTACTCAATCATAGGTCTTAATTGTTATATCAAATATTACAGTGTGGCAGCAACACAGAGTCCCATCATCTTTATAGGCACTGGAGAGCATATTGATGACTTAGAGTCATTCAAAACTAAACCCTTCATCAACAAACTCCTAGGAATGGGAGACATTGAAGGCCTTCTAGACAAAGTGAATGAGCTTAAACTGGACGACAATGATGAACTATTAGAGAAATTAAAACATGGACAGTTCACCCTACGAGCAATGTATGAACAGTTCCAGAATATCATGAAGATGGGACCTTTTTCACAAATCATGGTATCTTAAGGCATTAACATTAATATAGTTATTACAGTCCAGGACTTGTTTATAATATTTATCTCTAAATATTTTTACAGGGTATGATTCCTGGCTTTTCTCAAGACCTAATGTCTAAGGGCAGTGAACAGGAATCAATGGCCAAATTAAAGAGACTTATGACCATAATGGACTCCATGAATGAAGGGGAACTCGACCACCGTGATGGCGCGAAACTGTTCTCTAAACAGCCCAACAGAATTTCGCGAGTGGCGCAAGGATCTGGAGTAACGGAACGTGATGTGAAGGACTTAATTGCTCAGTACACCAAGTTTGCAGCTGTTGTAAAAAAGATGGGAGGTATCAAAGGATTATTCAAAGGAGGTGATATGGCCAAAAACGTCAACCAAACCCAAATGGTTAAGCTGAACCAACAAATGGCAAAGATGATGGACCCACGTATTCTACAACAGATGGGCGGGATGTCTGGCCTCCAGAACATGATGAGGCAGCTGCAGCAGGGCTCGAGTGGGATGAATAGTTTAATGGGTGGCAAATGACCCTAGATTTTAGCTTTGCCATGAGAGTCAACCTAAGTGTTTCGTTATTTTATTAATGAACTGTATTATCAAATAAAGGTGGGAACTATTTTTTGCTTGTTATTTCTTTTCATAGTAGAATTTATGACTGCCAACCATTATAATTTTATCAAAACAAAACCAATTTATCATCCGCCGAAAGTCGTTCACTGCGAGACATAGACTTACTACTCATCACGGTGTCCTCAAGTGGTCAATTTATAAATAGTATTACTATTACAATATATCGAGGGTCATTTATATAGTAGTAAGGTAGAAGTTTCATAGACCTAGAACGACCTAGCATATAAAACGGTTGTCCTCGATCTGTCATAAATATATGATCCTCTACCTCTGCCAACCCTTTCAGGGATTTTAGGAGTTATAGTTTTACAACTGTATCTGAGCAAGGCCCGCAATCCGGCAAGCATATGAACAGGTTTTGAACGACTTAACTGTTGTCACATTTGACTTATGATTACCCAATAACTTTGCTTACCCTTTGCCAGGGCTTTCCGACACGACATAAGTTTGGATACGACTTAAACTCAGAATCCCATGAAACCCGTTCGAAAAGATTTTCCATATAACACACACCCACCTATGTCTTTCGACAATGTTCGTAATCTCGATTTATCACCCAGGAAATTAAGTTACTCGTTTGATGTGATTTTAGGGAATCCCCATGAATTGGTTCCTAATACAATGAATGAAACGAAATTTCGTTTAGTTTGTATCACACCGAACGAATATTCGCATCACTCAACGACAAAACAAAGAAATATGAATACCATTTTTAGTTTTGTTTGTCTCTCCTCTTTTTTCATTTTGCCAGTGTCAAGGTGATCACTCATCTGTTTGTTTCATCATAGACGTTTTCATAGATAATACATATAAACTGGACGTTTTATGAATTGTTATTCTGTGTATATCATATCATGTCTAGTTCGTCTGTGGTTAATACTTATTTCAAAATATAAATTTAGGTTTCCATTCGCAAATCTTATAAAGTTATGTTTACTGGTTATATACATACGGGAACATTGAAATTTTACCAGTATTTCACTAATAGGATATCTAATATTGTATGTTTTCATAACCTACATTGAAATCAGTAGCTATTGTAACTTGATAAATAAAATATTTAGGTCTCTAGTAATTTGTCATAATTTTTAGGCTTATTCCAGCAGTACCAGTATTTTCAGCCGTCGTAGAGTACGCTCAAAGATGGATATAGAATTGAAATGTCGAGAAAACCCTGTTGTAATGAAGTTACAGTCTACAGAGTTCAAAAGTATATTTACTCCAGAGGTGACCGAATTGAAGAAACTGTTTGACAAATATAACTATGAAATAAGAATAGCTGGTGGTGCTGTCAGGTAGTAACCCTAGGTATCCATATCCAATATGCTTGTTTTATAAAATATTGCATCATATTATGAATAACATTGATTTATAAAGTATCTGAAATAATGCTTACACTAATACCAAATAATATCTTGCACTTTATTAGTTCTCCTACAAATTGCATTATTATTTTGAATATATGTGTGCCCAATTAATTGGCAAAAAAATTAGTCCTTATGACCAATACCAGAGGTTAATGTCCCTCTTGGGATTACAGGCATAATGATGTTTCTTTATTATTTTTAAACAAACCTGTTTTTGTGTAAAATTATAATACTGAAATTATTACAGAGATTTATTAATGGGATTGAGTCCAAAAGACCTTGATTTTGCAACAACAGCAACACCGCAGCAGATGAAAGACATGTTTATAGCTGAAAATGTCAGAATGATCAATACTAACGGAGAAAAACATGGAACCATAACAGCAAGGATCAATGACAAGGAGAGTTTTGAAGTGACCACACTCAGGATAGACATGGTCACCGATGGTCGGCATGCTGAAGTGGAGTTCACAACAGATTGGAAACTAGATGCTAATAGAAGAGATCTTACTATTAATTCTATGTTCTTAGGTGGGTTTATGTTTGGATGCAACAACCATTTAAGGATAGATCCCGAATATAATTATAGACATATTCTCATGTGGTGCTGGGTCAGTGTTCAAAAAAAGGCTGTGTACCATTTATTAGGAAACACATGAACAAAAATTAGCTATCAACCTACCTGTCACATATGCTGTTCTATATCATAATAAAACCTGTCCCCACCAATCTCTAGAATGTTATAACAATAATTTATTTATAAAATTGTTTATCCAGGTTTTGATGGATCTGTTTATGATTACTTTTTTGGCTACGAAGATTTACAAAAACGGAGAATTGCATTTGTTGGTGACACCGACAGGAGAGTTAAAGAAGATTATCTAAGAATAATGCGATATTTCCGCTTCTACGGTAGAATAGCAGAGACACCTGACAACCATGAAGAGGACACAATAAAGTGCCTCAGAAATAATGCTGGAGGCTTACAAAATATATCAGGTGAAAGAATTTGGGTTGAACTGAAAAAGACATTACAGGGAAACTTTGCTGGAGGTCTTCTGAAAATAATGATAGATGTGGGAATTGGACAATATATAGGTAATTATGTTATATGTCATATGTTATTATGTGATATATGAATATAATAATTTATCAGTCCCCTGTGATAAAACTATTGTTCAAACTCCAGTATTACCATTTTTATTCCAGGATTACCTTCCTCGCCTACTATTGAAGAACTAGACAGAGTGCTAAACAGAGCAGAGCATCTCCAACTACACCCGATGAGCTACCTGGTTGCTCTGCTAAGGGATATGGATGAGGTGACTGTGCTCCATTCCAGGCTCAAGTTCTCTGGATATGACAGAGACATGGCATACTTCTTGGTTGAACACAGGGGTGATAAAGTAGCTACTAGGCAATTGCTGTAAGTGATTTGTTTTATTATATGGCATACATTAGTATAAACCAGGGATTCTCAAGGGGACATTGGTTCCCCAGGGGTCGACATAAACGAAAACTGATTTTGGAGTTTCACAAGGTACAAATATCGATTCCTATCTATTAGCACAAGTTTTTATTTAAACTTTCAAGATACTGTATAAGACTGACTAATATTTTAGTTAGAAGTATAATTATTATACTTTTAAGAAACTCAGCAAGTCTATATGTATGCACAAGTTCGTACAAGATGGAAATTATTATTTTGTATCAATAGGAAAAAAAACTAGAGATAGGATTTTTAAAGTCATTTCAGGTATCAGTTCATTTTGGAAAAGGAGTTTCTTGCCCATAATAATTTGGTAATCCCTGGTATAGACCTATGGTTAGAAACAAATTAAATTATTACATTCTTATGTAAATTGCGTAATAAAGCGTTTAATAATATTCCTACCTACCTCCTCAACACAAGTCTAATTCATATTTTCTCGCCTTATTTATATTTACCTGATGTTTTTTTCAGGCCCTATGAAAAATTAGTACTGAATTCGAAAATTAAACAGAAAGATGCTATTGATTATGTTGGTGAAGTATTGAAGTACAGAGGCGAAGAGAAACTTCTAAATGAATTCAACAGTTGGGAAGTGCCTCGGTTTCCAGTCTCTGGGAAGATGTTGAAACAGGCCGGGGTACCGCCGGGCAAGATGTACGGCCCAATCATCAGCCGGCTCAAAGATATGTGGATCGAAAGTGAATACAAGCAGAAGGAAGAGGACTTGGTGAAAATCATTCCCGACATTATAGGAGAATTTGATAGTTCAAAGAAAATAAAACATGGAAAATAGGTAACCATTTTGTTTTATTTATAAAGTGATTCTCGAATGACAATATTTACGTGAATAATACAACCGAATAGTCGTTTCCAGAGGCGATGTCAATTAATATTACAGAAATGACGGTAAATAATGAACGTTTCACAACACTTTCGGAAGTTCAGTCGCCTGTCAAACGTTCAATCACATAAACATTGCTTATTCGCAGTTTAATGTTACGCGGATCCCTTAGTGCGCCTCGTACTGATTATCGGCTATATTGAGGCGGCGCAGAAATTACCTAACTCACTAAATCCAAATGTTCAAACGGGGCGCTAGAATGACCTATGTTTTATCATGACTTAGGTAGGTCAACTATTTGGCCTGTGCCGCTGCAACCTTCGTCTGCAAATTCTGCATATAACACAGTTCTAACAAAAATAGTGTAAAATATTGTAAAGGGTTAACAAGTAAATGTGTGCTGATCACGTTTATGTATTAAATTGATGGGATTGACAGGTGGGGTGCGTTATTGGTGTCCTTAAAGGTGCATTTGTTAACACTTATTTAATTTGCAATATACCTAAATATTTAATACTGAAGACCCTTAGGGGGATCATAAGGTTCATATTTATCACAGCCATCATCATCATCTTTATGTTCCAAAAAGCATCGTTTGCAGAACAGATACCGGCAACCAAGACATCGCATCCTCGCATCTTCGTTGCAGATTTCGCAAAAAGGTAGTTCATCATTAGTTGATGGTGCTAGATCATCTTCTAGAGATGCTTCAGCTTTGAGCTGAAAATAAAAAAAAAATAGATATGAATGTTATTTTAAATGGGATATCTGTGTAGGGTTAAATTATAATTCTCCGGAGAAACGGGGCTACGGAGTTTTCCAAGCTAAAAGCCGGAAATAATAACAGTTTATAAAGCTATTTGTAAATATTACACGAAAAAGAAAGGGATATCTCTAACTATCACATCTTTTAGAAATCCACAATCATCATTTTCTGCCAGACACCCTATACAAAATACTAAGTTAATTGGACCAAGATTCATATTATTATATCCTTGTTTTATAAATCGGATAATTTTTATTTCAATCGTGTTCTGTTAGAAACGCCATATTTCGGAACCCTCAATTTGCAGGGCCGACGTGCACTTGCTTAGTTCTTATTTGCCTAAACCACAATTTTTTTAAATCTAAATCTATGATTTATATACCTTTTGGACTATTTTCTTTACAGCCTCTTCTTCATCTTCTGACTGTGCATTTTCCTCTTGTACCTCCTTTTTCGATGTACCAGCATCTGTTCCTTTGAGTTTTTGCATCCTTAATTCCATTTCAGTGATCTTAGCATCAAACTCATCCTTATATGTTGAATCAATTTTTGTTTGTGCCATATATTTTTTCATTAGATCGTCTATTTGTTCTTGCTCCGTTCTTGTGTCTGGTAGGGGTAGAACTGGCTGAGACAGTAGGATTATTTTATGATTTACTTATTACAACATAATTGTGACACAATCAACTAACTTTATGCCTAGCCATTTTACTGTTTATTTTTTGTATTAGTAGTAACACAATTAACATTTACCTTGCTAGTCAAAACTTCAGTAGGAAGTCCTCTCAATTTCGCCAGACGAGCCTGCAGCTCAGCATCTGATGTGGACTGTGTTTCACCTTTTATGTTCTGAAGGCGTTTTCTTATCTCCTCCTCGGATGTCGCTGATGTGGTTGCCATGCTGTCCTCCTTTAACTTTTGCAGTCTTTCTAATATGTATAGGTCTTTTGGGTCATTGGTAGCTTTGTTTCCAGTATTATTTTCTAAAGCACCCATTCTCCTAGGATAAAAATATACTTACAACATCACAACTGAATATAAACAAATACACACCATTACATCACACCTATGATTCCCAAAGTAGTAGGCAGATTTATACTGTAGTTAAATCACATTTCCCTGATGATATTTGGCCCATTGAAACAAGGGTGAGCCTATTGCCATGCCATTATACTGGGCACACTGAATGCAAGTAGAATTCAGGGTATAATCCACCATGCTGGGTCAGTGCTGGTTGGAAAACTTCATAGGTAATTGAATGACATACCAGTTGTGCGCTGTTGTAATCAATTAATTGACTTAGTTCCATTGCACTCCAAAAAAATACTTACTTGTAATAGGCATCGGGTGGAGGAATTACTTTCGCGTCGTTAGCTGGTGTAGCAGCTGCACGCTTACATTTTGAACAAACCTAATGCAATTAAAACACAATATATTAGTAACAAGATATAGCTATGAATTCTTGCTAATAAATACCTACTATAATATGAATGTGTGTTTGTTAAAAGTTTGACTGAAGCATATAAAAAAGGCCTTATCACATCAAGATAAATTTAGGTACAGTAGGGTAAGCAATAGAACTTGTAATGTAATCGTAGCGTCATCGAGAAAACATGCTGTTACTGTCATACTTATTAATTAAATCTGTAGTGTGAGTGAAATGGACGACACGTTATGTTACCGAAACGGTACGTAAACAGGATTGTGCTTGAGGAACAGGGGTGGATATTACTCTATTGGTATACCATAACCAGCCATAAAGTCTTCATAGAATTCCAAGTCTACGTGTTTAGGGCCGCGCGTAAATACGGTACAAATATTATAATAGTTTCAAAAATGCTTACTTTCGTCTCTGCATTTAATTTCGGTAAAAAAACTTTGTTATCCAAGCATTTCGAACAGTAACTGAATCCACATCCTGGGCAGCCTTTCTGGAATTAAATTTAATTTTAAATAAATAATAATCATCTGTAAAAATACTGCTTGCTACAATTACAGCACTATACTAACCTCTTTGCGAAGCAACGAAAATGATTTTGCACATGAATTACAAGCCATAGTTGATTTAATAAATATTAAATTTATAATAAAATATATACATAATAACTTGTTTACGTCGATCAACAACCTTGAACGCAGTGTTGCCAACCCCAAGAAACTGAAAAACAGCAGCTCACCAATAAAAAAACAGGAGAAAACAGTAGGTAAAGTAAAAAAAAGGCAGATTTCATACTTTCCTCATATAATTAAAACAATTACCCACTTTTATTAGTTATCAGGACTCACATGCATTGTTATATTATAATATTGATCACAAAATAATAAAAAACAAAAATCAAAGTAAAATTAATTTCCACTTTCACCCTCAATTGCTATTTTCAGACTCATTTTCTTTTTTAAAATCATACATATTTTTGTTAAATCTCTTCATTTGCTTTTCTGTGGCTTAAAATGAGTAGCACTCGGTTATTTCGGATTTAGTGTGAAATTCTGTTGCATAATTTGGTTTTCATAATATTTATAGCTGAAATTAATCTTTCTACGGTGGTATGTGGTAGGCACAAAAGTTTCTTCACCAATTCACACAATGTGGGAAATGTTTGAGACCGTCTCCATTTTTAAATTTGTACCAGTAGATACTGCCATCTAGCGTCAATGCGTTTTTTTACATAGTGGTTGTCACAAAATATTTGCATACAGAAGGTAATAGGTGGCCCTGAACGCTAAATAAAAAACAGTAAAAATTAGGAATAAAACAGAAAACAGGGGCATCAACGTGAAAACAGCAAATCTACTGTTAAAACAGTAGGGTTGGTAACACTGCTTGAACGTAGTAGTCTCACAGTATACGTGTGCGTACACAGATTACAAATATCAGGATATTTGATTCTTTCTTGCTCTTAGTTGTATCCGAACAACAGACCAATAAGTGTTTTCTTTCGCGGAGACTAAAAAGTTCAACAAAAACAATAGGAAACTTTTTAAAGTGTTGACAACATTGTGATTACTCTTAAAAATATTACTTTAGTAGATACTCGTAAAATCATTGGCAGATAGAGCGGCACTTGTATGTTGCAACACTCGTTTTCAGCTGTCAACAAAACATCAAAACAAAATATAAAAAGAAGAAAGTTTAATTATTAAGATTTCTTTTGTTTTTGTTATAAATTAATAAAATGGTGTTTCTAGAAAATATCTTACCACCCCATTTATACGACGCAATAGATAGAGGTGGAATCTCTACTACGAAACAAGTAATTACCCTTTCTGTATGGGACATTAAAAAGTTAACAAATCTAAGCGCAGATGATATTTTACTTCTTAAAACTCTTGTTTCACGTCACGTATGTCCTGAAAGTGTAACTTGTGATGTTTTGAACACTCAAAGTTTGAAAGAAGCCCGCATTTCTGTAGGTTGTAGTGTAATAGATATTTTACTAAAGGGTGGTTTACGAGGAGGGACAATAACTGAAATATACGGCGAAAGTGGTTCCGGCAAAACTCAGGTGGCACTACAAAGTGCATTTAACAATTGGTCTGAAGGTTGTGTCTACATATGCACTGAAGATGTGTTTCCTGCTAGACGATTTGAAGAAATAAAAAAAAACCATCCAACATTTAACTATCATGTTGACTATGGAAAAAATATATTTGTAGAGCATATTACTGAAGGCAAAGATTTACTGTTCTGTATTAAGGCGCGTTTGCCACGACTGATAACACAACATAAAATTTCACTAATAATCATAGACTCCATTGCTGCCCCATATAGGTGTGAGAACACAAATTATGTGAAAAGAGCTGAAGAATTAAGAGAACTAGCAATTGCATTAACATCTATTGGGCAAGAATATAATGTAGCCATTCTTTGTGTTAACCAAGTTACAGCATCTTTTGAAGATGGTTCAAATAATATCCTCCCAACTTTGGGATTAGCTTGGTCAAACATGATCACTACAAGGCTCATGTTGAGAAAAACTATGAAGGTAGTTGATATTTCAGTCCCACAAGTCAATATCCTGGGCCTTCCATATACTATATATGTAAGAGAACTGTCTGTTGTATTTTCTCCAGACTTACCTAATGAAATGGTTGAGCTTATTATAACACCAAAAGGAATCCATGGTATAGAATTATAGTAAGTAGGTTCAATAAAAAAAATATTTTTCAATAATTTTGTTTCGTCTTTCCAACTGAATATACCCCTGATATATAGCGCAATAAAGTGCTATTCAGCTCGTACAGCGCTCTCTAGCACGATATTAAAAGTTACTCTATGGTGTAGTTCTTATCATATCTTTTGCCGCGCGTGCCGATGATGGGTCTGCTATGGCTTATTGCTAATGTATAAAAATAAATTTAGTATATGATAAAAATCCGTGTTTCCTTTAATTTATGGGCCCAGCACGCTTCCATTACATTGTAAACGCAACTCATCTGGTTTGGGCGGATATCTATAAACGTAGTTATTCTTCTTCTTTCTTTATGAAATGAAATGTGATGAAATAAAATGGATATGAGTATGGCCTCACCCACAACTTAGCGGGTATTTTGCCAATATCAAGTAATTAATAGCAATAACAAAATATAAATATAATAATGGATGGATGGATGGATGGATGGAACATGATGAAATGAAAATGGCGTGTCCTACCTTACCTTTGTTTTGTATGCAATTGAATCGCAGACGGAAGTGATAGATTGTATATCAATCACTTCCGTCCGTCTCTATGATAGCTAAACTCAAGATTTTACTGTCATTCTATGTCAAATTTGACATTTTAACTGTAAATAAATAAGATCTAGGAATCTATACTGAACTCTGAAAAAATATAATACTTACTTAGACTAGAGAAAGTGTAATTGTACAATTAATTTAAATATATTATCAATTTGAATTGATCTCGGTTATTATTATAAGTATAATTTTTCAATGTTTACGAGCCGAGGTATAGTCGCCGCTCGCTTAGCGATACACTTTCACCCCGCGGGGTCGGCTCTGCGAGCGCAGCCCGCGATCAATGCCAGTATAGCTGCTGTCCGGTGCGCCAGCGTGTTACCGACCTCGCCCAGTAAAAGGAAAATGGTATGTTTTTATTGTTGCACATTTATATTAGCGTTTCACTCATTACAAAACAACTCTAATGAGATTTTTCCTTGTTATAGACGGATAAACTAAGCCAGGAAGATCGTGACACCCAGCTCCAGTCACTATTACAGTCTGGCTGGAAAATCCAGAGCAACCGGGATGCTATTGAGAAAGAATTCAAGTTCAAGGATTTCAATGAAGCATTTGGATTTATGAGTAGGGTAGCTTTGCTTGCTGAGAAAATGGATCACCACCCTGAGTGGTTCAATGTTTACAATAAATTACAGGTAAGAAATAACATAAATGTATGTGTAACAAGTAACAAGGTCACAAAACTTGTAAATATTACAAGGTAAACTAAAAAGAACTTTGTTAAAACCTGTCCTAAGTTTTGGTGTTGCAATCCAAAAAAAACTATCTTGCATAGTTTATTAGTCACAGTCTAATTACTTAGTACCTTTTGTATCTAACCACACAGTTAAGTGTTATGAGTTTTTAGATATTAAATAGTATTTGTCAATTCTTGAGGAGTAGTGGTACGTTTGAATTTACACTCATGCGAAATATGTGAAATAAAATGAAATGAAAATAATTTATTTGCATTACACAGGATTATGATGATGTTATATGATGTTAAGTTACATTTGTAGGTAATAAATAGCATGCAAACATTATCTAATGAATTAATTGATAATTTACTAAATTAATAATTAATTAATAGTAGTTATTCAATGATTAAATAACAATTACAAATTTAATTTTCGAAAATTAATCATGAAAACAATTGCAAAATTCTATAGACATATAGTAAGCAAGAGCATATACACAAACACAATTTTTATGGTAAACTTATGGCCAATGACGATTATGCTTTCGCAGAGGGGTTTGCTATAGAAAGCCAAGCCCCGGCTATTAGTCTGAGGCATAGTAGAATTATTAAAGCAAATTAAAATCCTTAATTTGTTTGCAGGTAACTCTATCATCCCATGATGTTAACGGACTGAGCAAAAGAGATATCAGAATGGCCACGTTTATGGATAAGAATTATCAGTAACTCATAACATTATTGTAAAACTATTTATGACAATATCAGAACTATAATTTTTCCAATGTTATTCGTTTTTATATAAGATGGATGTTGTATAGCAGAAATGAGAAATATATTATATGTACATACATATTCTCATTTGTTGTCATTTCAACTATTGTTGAGTCAACATTGCCCATTTATCTGGCAGAGGCTAGTAGGTTATAAACAAAATGTGATAGATACTTGAAATTAACATAATACTTAATCGCCGTTTTATTTTATAACGTTAAAGCATTTTCAGCAGTATGTCAAAACAATCAAAGTGGATATTCAATTTTTATCGAATTAGTTGCTTTACTGTCGGTACCTATCGGATACCTGCTACCTAAATTTGGTAGGTCGGTATCTACGGTACCTACTTTAAATTGAAGTTCACATGACTTGATTTGCGAAAAAGTGACGAAACTTTTATACCACACTGCTTTGTGTTCTTTCTTTATTTTAATGCATAACATTTTTATTATTATGTATTTCTATGAACTTCATATTTACTGTACCAATATCAAAAGTACAAATTTAGTGATTAGCAAATCCGTATTTAATGCATTGGTTCTGATTTTTTTACACATCTAGATAACAATACAAATTGGCCTGATGTAACAACAAAACCGTAGTGTATTTCAATTTGTATTTAAGTGTATAGTTTTTAAGGTGCATAGTTCATTGACTTCCTGACATAACACGGACAGGTGCGTTTATCGTTGAACGGTTCCGATTCAAAAACAGCAGTGCAAGGGTAGGCTCGTTCGACGATCCTTTTCAGTTCCAAAGCGTGTTCTAGGTTCCTGGTCTCGCATACCAGTCTCACCTGTAATACATGTAGGCTTCATTAGCTAGTACCAGCAAACAGTGGTTGAGGGCTCGCTTTACATGCAAAGTTGAAATGAAACCCCAGCTCGACCCTTTGGAATTTCGGAATTCATTTGCAATATGGATTGTCAGTTTCTGTACACCGAAGCCAGACATCGTGAGGAAAACAGCACTTTTTTTCTAAAGACGTGAGATTCGTCAACTCGCACCGCTATGCCTTGTAATGAGCGTCGCGACACATAGTGAGCCACGAGGAGTCTCATAGTGAGACTCCTCGTGGAAATGGACCTTTAGGGCAGTAAAGTTGAAAAGCAAAGGACTGAGTAATAAACCAGCTTACCTCTTTATTATAGACGTCATCCTCTAACCAGGAATTGTCTTGGAACATGTAGTGCACATTATATCCTCCGTTTGAGATTAGTCTCAACAATTTGGAGTTAGCTGACGGGTTGTTCTGAATGCCGACCTGTTTCAGAAATGAACTTTATTAAGTACAAACCAAGTTGATATAACTTTTTGCATAAATGTGTTTGTTAGAAAGTTAAAAACGGCTGTACGCATTAGAATTATATTTGGTATAAGCTATAGAAATTAAACCAACACATGGACACTAATTCATGTCTTCATTGTAGACGTGAAATGCTTGCTGCATCTTGTCTGTTTGGGACAAAGAGTAATATAATATGTTTGGAAGCTATTATACCACAGCCAAACACAGAAGTAGTTTTTCTTCGAGTTTAAAAGGACACCAAGGTATCCTCCATATGTCTTTGGACTGTAGAACAAGGATGTAAATAAGGGAAAATGCATCAATACTTGCTCTGAATGTCACCAAACGGCCCTCGGCGCCCAGTCCTCTCTCCAGAGAACGAGTTAAAAGGGCATTGTCAATATTACCTCCGCTAAGAATGCACACCACACTGAAATTGTACCATTGAAATAATGTAACACCATAAGGGCATCGGAAGGCAGGATAAGCTGGTCCCGTTGTCATTTCAGCATTAAAGACTGTTACGTTCAGTCTAGCCTGAAACATTTAGATATCTGTGTCCCAACTCCCAAGTTTGCCAACGTTATTGTGTCGTTATGAAATCACAGTTTGTCAAATGTTAGAATTCCCATGGCTTGGTGGACGTTTTGGTAGGAACTCCCTTGCGTTGAGGGAAAGAGCGTGGTTGAAATGGACGTACGCTAATACATATACATATAAGAAATATCGCTTCGAGAGACCGGACGACCCTGTAATATACAATTTGGAAAACTTCTAAGAATAAACTAAAAGGTGGCCAATCAATCATTTTGTTTCTTTACAACAAATGCTAGATTTTGCAATGCATTACGTTTTTGTCTTGAACTCCGGAACCAGGTAGCCCAGGATAGCGGCCAGTGGGCAGGCTCCAGCACCTTCTACTACGAATTTCTCATTCTCTACCAGGTGGAGGATGGAGCGCGCAATCCAGTCATCCTTCACAAGCAGCTGTAGGTGACAACATGATATAAGCCTCTTGCTCACAGCGTCCGATTCTATCTCTCAATATGCAATCTTAGTACCTGCCCACTTAAGAACACTTTTAACGTACCTATGACGCCCCATAGGAAGCCGGATAAAGGTAGCGCTAAAGCGAAATATAACCATGCGAAGGCTGCCTTCGTTGGTTACAGCCCATAGGTACTCGTCTTCGAATTTCATAGTATACAAATTCCTTTATATGTGCAAGGGTCTATCAACTTCTATTACTAAAGCAGACTGTGTTCATGTTTAGATTCACGACCTGATTATCGCAGTTGGTAGTGACCCTGATTTCTGTGCCGAGGGTCCTGGGTTTGAATCCTAGTAGGGAACAATCTTTGTGTGATGAGCACGAATGTTTGTACCCGAGTCATGCAATGGATGTTTAACATCCATATAAGTATTATACATATACTGAGTTCGCCCTCAGTCCAGTGTACGGTACCTAAATACAAGCGTTGCTTCGTGTGGGACCGTATAGTTGTTGTGTTTGTCTGGCGATATTTATTTATTATATATCACAAAGGCTTTATAATATATCATGAGTTTTTCGGAACCGTGTTGGGTATACTGCACGTGGTGGTAGGACATTATGTAGGTACTCCTGAGTTCAGTATCAATACCAACTAATGGATAAAAGAGAACAGGTATCTACCATTTTATCAACAAGCGTTGATGAGTTGGATAGGGCGTTGACGCCAATGTTGGGCACGGTGATGCCAGCAGCCAAGTTGTTCACGACCGGCATTGTGACTGGATCGTCACTTTCAAGCGACTTGAAAAACACCGGCATGGTCTCTGGTTGGACACCCTAATTGATAAAAAAGATTATGTAATAATGTTTATTTTTAACATGGCCAGGGAAAATATTATCGCCTATACATACTGGATCATTTTAAAAAGTGTATAAAAGATTTACATGAAACAGAGCTGAGAACTATCTCTCCGATATGTAACAAAAAAAACCACGTCGAATTTAGTGTATCCGTACGGAAGCTATCGATAACACGAGTGAGATTTTTGGGTGATGGACTAACATAAATTAGGCATTGGGGTTTGACGTGCTTCACGACTGTGGCAACGGCAGCAATGAGACCGCCACTGCCCACTGGCACGATGATGGCGTCGGCGAACGGCATCTGTTCCACGATCTCCAGGGCCACGGTTCCGTAACCAGCCAGGACATCGGGGTGATCTCGCCTGTCAATTTATAAGGTTTAAATTGGTTGTCCAACCTAAAGAGGAAGTGACGATGCAAATATTGCATATACCTAAAACTGAGTAGCTATATACCTTTTTTTTACATGGGGAAATGCGTTACGCATCCCCTCCGCCCGGGGGGGGGGGAGGTGCAAAAGGAGTATGTGGGCTCCCCGACACCTCTTGCCGGTATACCCACTAAAACCCTATGATGTGTCACACTGTCGCATTGCCGAGGACGCGGGAACGCTTTCGCATACTTCCGCGAAAGTAGGTATATACCTAACATAACCTGAAGTTATGGTAAATAGACATTTCACGATGGGTTTGTTTATTAGTGGTCCAGCGAGGAAACGAACAGTAGTGGGGGCCAATTTGAAATAATCGTCAGTGTAGCTGGATTTAATGAACGCGGACAAGTTTGCCGGAGCCGTTAAACATTATGGGTGAAATCAACTCATACCCATTGATGTAAGTCAGTCCTTTTTCTCTGGCGATGGCGCGGGCGTATCTCTGAGCTTCCATAAGGTTGCTGCCCTGAATAACGATCTTGGCACCGTAGTTCTGGCACCTCTGCATCATATCGATAGGTATGGTACACGGCATCACCACCACGACAGGGATGTTCATCTTGGACGCGTGGCAGCATATACCCAACGCCTCATTGCCTATAGACGCTATTACAACTCCAATTTTTTGTTTATCTAATGTCAACTGCAAGAGGGCGTTTAGGCCTCCCCTTTCTTTAAAGCTGAAATTGTTTCATTATCAAAGATGTCATTTGTGATTGAAAACAGTTGGTAGGTAATTCATTGTAATAATTTGGTGCTTCACCTTACCTTCCGGACTTTTGCAGGAATTCAAGTTTATAATAGATGTTCATTGCAAATTCTTTGGAAGCGTGGGAAGCCTGCAAGAAATATTTTTGTGGGATAGGTATCTTTATTGGAAGCAGACAAATAATATTGCAAAGTACTTACTATGCAAGGTGTGTAAATGACATGCTGTCTGATCCTATTAGACGCTTCCACGACGTCGTCTTGTTTGATAAGTCTCGGATTCTCAGGATCACAGAATTCATCGAAGTCCTCCTAAAAAGTATTTTTTACCAAATCGCATGTAAAAAGTCATTTGGTACAGAGTGCACTTAATTTCTGATACATCTAGGTACCATGTTGCTTTCATAGGATACGCATTAATAAAGTACGTAAGGGATCTTCGTCTTCGAGCTTTTTCAGATCTTTGTTTTTCCAAAGACGTTTGGAACAGGTATAGTAGCAACTTTTTTAATTATAGTGTGTAGAGTAGGGACTTACGTTCCGTCGCGACATCTTGGTTTCTTGCGGAGGTACCTAGCTATTGTTTAAATTTAATGAAATGAACACACACAATTTTTAAAGCTCTTTTTAATCTGAATTTACTTGCGAATTTTGGTTGTTTGATAAGTTGTCATGGATGTGTCAAACTAAAGGCAAATGTTCTAAAGATAGGTATTCACGATGCCACTTGACACTCGGTCTATGAGACAGAGTATCTATAAGACCAAGTGTCGAAGTATCTACGTTACAGCAACACCGAGGTGTAGATCTGTATTTCTGTGGTGCTTGGCGCCTGTCGGCATTAGTGTTGAGTGTGTTAGTGTCACCCCTATACCTATTTAGCTATTGCCATTTGACTATCCCACCCTACCTTCCTACCCTATTAATTACGTATATAGCAATGCTTTTGGAGATAGTTCTTTATTTTCAATTTAAACGGGTTAAAGATTAGGAAATTTCTTGGGAAAACAGGGGCATATGGGTATCGGACTAAATGGCTCTTGAAGGAAGTCGCATATGCCGGGGAAGAGCTTGTCCATGACTCGCTTCAGTGTGCAAGCATGTTCCAATCCGCGAGTCTCGCATATTACAGTAATCTGAAAGCAAAGGTTTAATTAAGTGAATCATTGAACACAACACCGCTCTCTTCGTAGCGCACTGATGAGGGCAAGACGCCCTCGCCTCGGTTCTCGTACAACACTTTAATCAACTTACATAATCAGTATAAAAATCGTCTTCTGTCAGCGAGGCATGATCTTTGTTTGTTCTCAGCACGTTACATCCTAAATTGGAGATTATACTGTACACTTTTAAGTGTTGACTAGTGTTGTCACAAGGCAGACTTATCTGAAACATAGTAACTGAATGCATCATACTTACCTACACTTTCACTTCTATATATATGTAGGTGCCTCTACTTTTCTACTTACCTAGCAATACGAATAGTATCTACCTATGTAAAATATACGTAAACGAGTGTCACGACCAGGCAACCTCTAGCTTAGCTAAGACAGGCTAGATCCGGATTGAATTAGGTTCAGCTTTTGTAGGCTTATTCTTCTTGGTTTAAAGAAGCTAAGTACTAGCTATACTTAGCTTCTGGCGTGTAGGCATTTATATCAATTTGGGTGAAAACACGAACACAACAATCAAGTGAGGCAATCGTACTGTGCGGCTGTTCAACTTTTTTAAACGGGAATGTCAGAAGGCCCGGGTATTTCGTGGCGGAGCCTGAATCGCTAGAGTCTAATCAACCATGTATTGCATGTGCTATGTGCTCCAGTCATATATTTATGGAAAGGGCGGCTTCAAAACAAAATCTATTTGAGTCATGATACGCAGTATTCTAATTTTAATATTAGTCTCATGAAGTGGTAATAGCCTCTAATCAAAGATAATTTTATAAAGTCTTACCGTCACTTTGATCATTCGACCTTCAACCGCCATGGCACGCTCCAACGCGAATGATAGCGTGACAATGTCTATGTTGCTACCAGTAACCAGGCAAACCACACTGTAAGTAGGAGATGAAATCTAATACTATTATGTTATCGTCCGGAATAAATATCTAAGGCGCGCTCTTGCACAGTGCGAGGTACTCTTCACTGGGATGATAACTTACGTTTTATCACGTAATTCTGGAAGTACATCAGGCACGGCCATGAGAGCTGCTAGGGGGGTGGCGCCCGCTCCCTCAGGAATAATCTTCTCTTCCTCCACTAAGTGCAATATCGCTCTTGTTATCCAGTCGTCATGAACCAACACCTTAGTAGTAAACAAGGATATAAGAAAGAAAGTTGGGTAAGCTCTGAGAGATTTCACTTATCATCCCGATAGAATAAGGACCATGAGTACCTCTGGAATGCGGGCGATCCAGTTTCTCGTTAATTCAGTGAATGACGTGGGCCGATCTCGGGTAGATACCTACTTGCATTACAATTCATCTCAGATTCGATTAAATATGAATCAAGGCACATAGGTAGGTAATTGCTTTAATTGGTGAAAAGTGAAAGTACGCCATGCCTGACTCGGACCGAATACCTAGTGCTTTGTTCGCCATCTGTGCTATAGTAAAGTTTCGTGTTCATAATCATCACCAACCATCTTGTCGATGAAAGACTGCGCCGAGTGGAATGCATTGCACCCCGCTGTCGGTACGGCCAGCGACTCCGCGACACTCTGCCCAGGACATGTCTGGTATGGCTTCTCATTATCAATGGCTTTAAAGAAACACGAGCATTTCTCTGGTTCTACGCCCTGGCAGATCAAAGAGAGAATATAAAATTATTATCTCTACCGATTATGTTGTATAAGTGAATACTTTTGGAAAGGATATTGTCGAGAAGAGATATATAAGTACTCAGGTATCTTCTTTGCGTAGGCTAATTAGTTCCCTCCTACCTTCCTCCTCCGTAATACTTCGAAAGGTAATACTCTCGGTTTTCTATAACAAAGTCATTTTAAAACTCCAATGTAAGTTGGCATTCCATAACGTAATGTAATTATAACAAAAGATTTATAGACTTCTCAATTACTTACCTAATTAATATCTCCACAAAGGTTAAAGTTTATCATTATTTCTATAAAAAGTGCTTATCTATTTCGGCAACAAAATTCACTCAAATAGGTTCTTACATATATTTTAACGGATGGTTTAATGTTTTTCACAGCAGTAGCTATGCCGGCAATCAAGCCCCCGCCTCCTATGGGGACCAGGATTGCTTCTGTTTTGGGTATTTGCTCTAATATCTCAATACCGATAGATCCCGCTGCTTCTATTACATTAGGATGATCGTAACTGTAAGGTAAAAATCACAAGTGGACCCTGTTCTAAGACAATTTAAACACAATATTTCGCAGAACGTAAAACGGTCTTAGAATAAACCAATTCTTCCAATCGCTTCTACCTGCCTCCGTGAATAATAGTATACTAGTAAAAAAAAATACATTGCTGTGCTGTGCTAAGATGTGCCAAACCCTACGGCATGATTATAACCCTATGAGTTATTATTAAATAAGTACTTACGTACTCATTAACATTCTTTATACTTAAAATATAACTAGGCAAATTAAGATATACTGCTAAAGTAGCAATGTGCATGTGCCTAGTGAATGTAGCGTCTCGATCTACTGCCGCCTTCCTACCTAGGCAAGTATGCTCCATCGTAGATCTCATCATCACTTACCATCAGGTGAGATCGAGATCAAATACTTGCCTATAAAGTAATAAAAAAAAAATCAATTGTTAATAATCACCAAAGGTATGTAACTTATATAGACCCTTACCCGTTTATATAGGTGCCATGGCCGACCCCATCTATCATGACGAACGCTTGCCTTTTCGCTTCGGCAAGACTGTTGCCAAAGAGTACAACATTGGCGCCGTATTGTTCGCATTTGTCAACAAAGCTTGCTGGAATCTCGGTGGGCAGAAGAACTGTGACTGAGATCTGTAGCTTTTGCCCGTAATATGATAAAGCCTGCAGATGATGGTGATGTATAGGTTTTAGCAAAAAGAGGCACTTCGGTATTATATTCCAGACTCCCTGATTCCTTTGTTGAACGAGGTTTTCTATACGACGGGAGCGATGACAGCATAATATCGAAAATATTAGATTTCGTGATTAGCTTATGTAACGTACATTACCATTTATTAGAAAGTATTCTTGAAGGAAGCTCAAGGAGGGAGGGAGGGAGTAAGGAGGCAAAAATGCTTTAAGAAAATATGAAAGTGGCTGTATATAGAGAAGAATAGTGTGTAGCGACTACTTCAACCGCATCACAAGCTACGCAGATGGCACTACAGACGCATTCAGAACAATAGACAAGTGACGTCACAATCCTGAATCGCGCTATCAGAGTTTTCGGAGCAAGTAACATATATACAAGATCCCGACAATAACCGTTGGGGCATAGCGGCCGCCCCGCTAGGCATACCACCCGCCTGGCTGGAAGATCTTCCCTTTTCCGCTAAATTGGTGACCCCTGACAATGAACAACATCCTTCTGTGAAGACTCAAGCACCAACGTCATCACCACTCCATACCAAGACATCAACATCGACATCCAACAGCAAGCAGCCTGTCCCACAGCAAGCCAAGTCGTCACTCAGGACCATCACAGCCGACTCACCGCGCTCCTGGTTCTGCGACGCGCACAGCTCGGTCTCGACTCACTGCAGACCTTCGAGCTAGCTTCCTGGCCCTTGTACGCAAGACGCTGCCACTCAAAGATATCGACCTCCGGTCTTGGGGGGGAGTACTGTAGCGACTACTTCAACCGCATCACAAGCTACGCAGATGGCACTACAGACGCATTCAGAACAATAGACAAGTGACGTCACAATCCTGAATCGCGCTATCAGAGTTTTCGGAGCAAGTAACATATATACAAGATCCCGACAATAACCGTTGGGGCATAGCGGCCGCCCCGCTAGGCATACCACCCGCCTGGCTGGAAGATCTTCCCTTTTCCGCTAAAAGTGTTTAAGGAATAGGACAAGTAATGTTTACCAAAGCCCAGTTGCCTAATGACGCCGTATAAACACCAGCATTGCGTTCTTCATCTGTCAACATGGTCAGTGCGTATAGCGCACCGCGCTCGTGGAAACTGCAAATAACATTGAAACTGGGATTACAGCATCCAAGAAAGATAAGTACGGCTCTATTTATCTCTTTCGAATGTGATACCTTCCAGTTGAATGAAATATTTCCATTTTGTAATACAAATCCATCTCAAATCGTGCGCAGTATTTTGATCTCTGTTAATAAATAAAGTCATGGTTATGGGGAAAGTATCGTGTCTTATTAAGGAATTTACGATGGTTGGGTGTCTATTTTATTTAATACCATAACTGGTGTTTCCGGTATCGTTCCTCTTATAACTTCGGCAGCTTTAACGATATCTTTGTAAAATATGGCTTTTGGATTGCATGGATCACACATCGGATCATATTCGATATCTGGGCTCTATAAATAAATAAATAGACAATTAAGGATTAACATAGGTCTTAGGGTTTTGTTTAGACAAAAGCTTTGGTATGGTAATCTATACTAAAGTGGTTTTGTATTTATACTTAGGTACTACTATTTTTACCAAGTCCGAGACCAAGGGATAATTAATCAAAGAACTAAACAACATCAATGAACTAAAATTAAAAGAAAAAAACAGTCTATCCTACAAGTATAAGGACGTTTTTGTAATAATTGCGACCTACTTAGGACCTTTAAATCAATTACTAAACTCACAGGACACCAATACTTTGGTTTAACAAGATCACGCTTAGCTAGAGCTGCGGGTGATACTCCCATCGACGGCTTTTCAGGTTCAGCAGATTTTGGTGGCTCAAGTGGTGGTTTAGGCATTTTGGTTAGATCGTTGGAAGTAATTTGCAGGTACTAGTATAGAGTGGTTGACAAACTCATTTTTACTTATCTCAGTGTAAGTAGACACGATAAGTGTGGCCTCGTGGATCTAGATACCCATACTTATATTGATTTTAATTGAGGAATTCATGTACCAACACTGTATTTATTAAAAAACGTGTACAGTATACTGCACAGGTATACTGCATTTTATGATGTTGACCAGAGACACCACGGATGGTGAAAGATAATTGATCTTGACGGTTTGAATTGACAGTCCCAGACAAAAAGAGTTTAAATAAGAATATTATCACTGTGTTAAAATCAGTTTGAGCTAGAGATTGAAACTATGCTTCATGTTTGAACCAACTAGGTATATGGGCCTCATAAGTTCTGTAGTTTTAGGTGCTACGTCTAGACAGGAAAAGCTGATGGGATCAATATTGAGTTATAAAAGATTACGGAAGGTCGGAATCTGTCCGAACGTAGTGTTCTTATTTTCTTTCTACCAAACTACAAACTACAGTCAATCTGTTTTAACATAATGCGCTTGGGCATGTTTTCATAATAGTGAGAGAAAACTGACTGTTAAGTAGGCGTGTGTAATTTGCAATTACCATTGTCGTATCGATGGTTACTTAGGCACTCGGGCACTATCAACAAGGAAAATGCCTTTTTGAGACCGATATAAAATGTGTATTCATAAATATGACAGAGTTCAGGACAGGGATTTGCGATTGATAAACGGAATCGTTTGATCTACTTCTGCATGCACACGGGGTTCGGTGCGAGACAAGGCCCGCGCCGCGTGCCCGGCTGCTTGTCGGAGCGCTCGCTAATATCTTGGAAGAAGTACTCCTTGTAGTGTTTCTTTATCTGTTCTATTAGCTCTTTGGTGTGCTCCCATCCTTTCGTCTCGGCTATTATTTTTAACTGTAACGATAAAGATATTTTTTTAATTAAGTGTAATCTTAACTATTGTGACATGACTACCTATCCAATAGTATTTAGAAATTGTGATGTCCAACACACTGGGTGTACTGAGTCGGATGCGTGTGTGTGTATTATATTAAAATGAACCATTTCATTTTCCTTTAACACTGCCTATAATTGATCCATTCGGCCTGCATGCTTTGAATTACCCAGAATATAAAATTATATCTAACATGATGAAATAGGTCCTGAGAATTTGACGTTCAAATATCGTAAGTTTGATTTTAAATAACAGTTTTATAAAAAAAATATATATAACTTGGCTAGTCCAAGACTTTGATTTGACCACCAATTTGTAAGACTTACCTTACCCCATTTCATTTTAAATTCTTACGGGGAGTATCTTCATCCTCTAACTTCTCTGTATGGCAATTGGCAATATCACGTATTTAACACGTGACAGCGCAGTGTAAGGGTAGCTATCGCACGTCCTATTATCATCTGCGTAGTAACATTAGATGGTCGATTAGTTCACCTGTACGCTGAATACGTCTCCTTTGACCCAAGCCCGCTCGGGCACGCAGTCTCGGATGGTGACGCCGATGTTGGAGAGCAGCGCGCACGCCTCGGCCATGCCGCCGGGCCGGTCGCACACCGTCACCTTGAACTTCACCAGCCGCCCCTCCGCCGCCATGCCGCGCTCCAGCGCACGCGTCAGGATCGTCGTGTCGATGTTGCCGCCACTGAGTATGCAACACACCCTGGACAAAAATATTAAAAACTCCTTGAATTACGGCCTGTATCTAATTCAGATTGATTTTAACATATATTAAGTAGCTCGCTCGCCCTAATCACATTGGGACTTGGGACCTAATACGTCATCAGCAGCATATCAGAAATATGTGCAGCAGTGCATGTAGTACTTTGTCCTCCTCTCAGGGAATACTGGAGTGATAGTATTCTTAAAAGATGTTATCAATGTTTTGACAGTATTATCAGCATTTTAGTAGAGCCACCCTGTTGTAATGGTCTTTGGGCCGTCAACGAAAAGAAGAAAGTATACCTATGCATGAAGACAACATCCAGCTTTTGTACACGGTACTTGAATTACAAATAGGTATGGCCCTCGCTTTATTTTTCTCCAGGTCTTAAAGCTAGCTTAACTAGGTACTCACTTCTTTCCTTTAAGATTTGGAAAAAGTCCAGCCATGATAGCGGCAATTGTCACAGCCGCGGCCCCTTCGATAACAAACCTCTCCTCTTCTACAACATGCATTATTGCTCGGGCCACCCAATCTTCTTTCACTACCACCTGAAAACAGCGATGGCAAGAACAGTTTACATCAGTTCACTCAGTAAATATTCGTTTAATACTGTAAAGATACCTATTTGTAAAAATTACCATTTTGTCTACAATACCCTTGAGATTATGAAACGTGTTTACGCCAACCATGTTCACGGCTAGGCCATCAGCAATACTGGATTCCATCTCAAGACGTATTCGTTCATTCTTCCGCAATGCTTCTACCATACTGTTCGTTTTGTCCGTTTCAACACCCTAGAAGACAACAAAGGCTTAAATTTGAAGATTGTCGTAAAGTGAAGCGCATAGCGTTCCTATTGCCTCTTCTGTGAGCCAACTTCTAACCACCTGTGGGTACTGACACCGCTCTTCTATGTGGCCACCTGCGGCCACCAGCTTGTATATTACCTAATAATAAAAATGACGGAAGTTATATATAAACTTACGTAGATTTCAGTATCAGGTTTAAGGTGTTTGGCAGCAATGGCGATGCCACATATAAGGCTTCCACCTCCCACGGGAATGATTATTGCGTCGACGGCAGGAATTTGCTCAATTAACTCGATTCCTATAGATCCTTGGCCCTCTATTACATTAGGGTGATCGTAGCTGTCAATCGCATAAATTAAATTAGACTAATTTTATTATTATCGTAGGCTTTATATGTTAAACAGCAGATTATATAATTCGCAAATAATAAACTCCTATTACAGGTACCTACTTATTAGAAACTAATTAATACCATTAGTGAAATGTTGCCTATCTCTTCAGAGAATAACAGGATTCTGTCACCAGAATGCTGGTATTCTCGAATATATATTATATATTTTCGAATAACTACAGTCTCTTGTAGTTATTCGAAAATATAAATATTTGGAAATAGAAAGTTATCCAGTCGAACATTGAATAGCCAGAGTGATATCGCTGGACCTAGTTTCTTCACAGATTCGAGATCTCGATTCAGAGACTGGTCGATGCTTACCCATTGATATATGTCATCTTTTTATCCTTCGCTATGGTCATAGCGTGGTGTTTCGCTTCAGCGATGTTATTGCCGAACATAATGATCTTAGCGCCCGTCTTCTCAGTCCTGTTGACTTTGGTGATGGCGGCGTGTATGGGGATGACTACAATGCACGGTACGCCGAGAAGGTTGCTGTGGTGGCCCAAGGCAGCACCATGGTTGCCCGTGGTGGCAGTGATGACACCGTATCTCTTTTGTTCATCAGTTAAACACAACAATGTGTTGCGGACCCCGCGCTCCTTGAAGCTGTATTATTTATCAGTATGATTAGATGAAAAGTGTACATAGCACAATAATCGCTAATAGTTGGTAAAATTGTTACAGATTGGTAAGTAAGTAGGTATATTAAATTACTTAGTTACCTTCCAGTGACTTGCTGGAATTCCTGCTTCAAATACACCTCCATTCCAAGTTTTTCGGACATGTGAGCTCTCTACAAGTACGATATAATGTGGAATGAGTCGGTTATGATTGATGTGATAGAACACCTACTATATACCGCGATGACTATCAATAGCCATACCCATAACAATGTACTACGTAGCATTTGTAAGAGAGTAACTATGGATATATTTGCCTGCCCTTCTCCATATGTTCTCTGTCAAGATTATTTTTAATGATAGAACAACGTATTCAGAGCGTAGGTCCTTTTATAGTTGGGAGATACATTTATTTTTTGTATATGTATTGTAATTATCATTTTTAACAACGAAGGTACTAGGATATGTTTAGGTGGGTGTACTGACTGTGCAAGGTGTCCGCACTACGGCTCCCACTATGCGTCGTGATGCGGCCAATATGTCGTCATATTTGATCTTACGGGGATTGTTTGGGTCACAGTATTCATCGTATTCCACGTCCTGGAATAAAATCAACGCAACCATTTCATAATTGGACATCTAAAAAGAGTATGGAGTATGTACCTCTTTGTTAATGGATCACTATCTTTTTGAACAAGGATGAGTAAATCAGGGTCAAATACTCACGTCAATCATTATGGTGAGATTACAATTTTTTTTTTACAAAGAATTTTTCATTTTGATCGCATCGAAAACTGAAATACAATATTATGAGATCATGATGAAATGGAAAAGCATCTGGAAAGATTTTATTTGCTAAGGTTTTTACTTGACCACCTGTCTCCTGACAATTTATTTTAACATTGTTTTTAATTTTTTTCTACGTACACAGCACTTTCTTAATGTGAAAGAAGGTCGCGGTCGTGGTCGATGACAAATAAATATCACCAGATGAATATGTCGCACCCGCAGAACGATAGGGGCTCAACTCAAAATTATGAATTCAAACTTATGACTCCCAATTATGGTTTTAATGTATGTTCTATCCGATGAATATTAAAACACAGGCGTTTTTATGATAGAAAAACCTTATTATATTTCCGTCTCTTTTACACCGGTACTTTTCGTCCTCCCCGTTCAGTTGGAAAGATCTTTGATTGCGATTTCCCAAAAAAAAAGATTTTTGAGTTGAGCCCCTATCGTTCTGAGGGTGCGATGTATGTTACCAACTGTATATATCTATCAGGTCCAAACTAAGTTGAGTTTATTCCATATAACAGCTAGGAGCGATCCCAGTAACACCTAGACTGGAGCAAATTACGAAATACTTATTCTGAAATTTGACCTGACCGAGAATAGATCCTGCAACCACGATGGTGCAGTGAGCCGATCAGCTAGTATTAAAAACTCTAGACCAGATTCTTGATTTCTTTGCATTTGCTGAAAATAATATTGTTTAATCTTTTTCAGGCACAGGCCTATTAGAATATTCAGACAGTACACGACATACACTTGAAGACATGCCTAAAAACTTTGGCCTATAGCAATTAAATTGGGCTTTGAGCATACGCCATGTGTTATCTAATTATTCTAGAGGGGTTAGTAGACAGTTAATTAACACAAGAATACTTTAAGGAAGATTTTAATGAAAGCAATGTTTGACACATTTACGATACTTAAACTAATAATGGCAAAAGACAATGAACTTATCACAGATTTATACAACATAATTAATATCGCCAGAAAAACACGTTACCCCAACTGGACTGGGGGTGATCCCGACATATTATCCCACTAATATTATAAATGTGAATGTTTGGATGGATGGATAGATGGATGGATGGATGGATGTTAGTTACTCAATCACGCCAGAACGGCTGAACGGAACTGGATGAAATTTGACACAGAGATAGATTATAGTCTGGAATAGCACATAGGCTTATCCCGGTAAAATGTACGATCCCTGTGGGTACTTTTTAATCGTGGGTAACACCGCAGGCGCAGCTAGTACATATATAAAACAATGTGTATAAAAAAACATTCATGACATCAACATGACATCAACATTCGTGCTGAACACACAAAGAAATTACGGTACCCTTACGGTATTTCGAACCCGGGACATACTGTACCAATCGGTTCGTCATAAATACCTATACATAATATAAAACAAATCTAGCTTCATAATATACGTACATCAAATATCTTACATAAAAATATATCTATATATATAAAACAAAGTCGTGTCGTATTTATAACTTAAAAACGGATGGGCCGACTTTTACGTTTTTTTTAATTTGTCACCGCCCCGAATAGTATATAATAACTATCAAAATGGGATGAAAAACACTAAAAATAATAATGAAGATGATTCATTTCCTCATACGTTTGATTTTGAGGCGGTACATAGTTCGTCGGGACTGCTAGTAAATAAATAAAAAAAAACAGTAGCGACCATTTTCGGACCTAATTATTTTACACATTTTACAGTACCAACCCTGGCGGCAATGTCGAGCTTTTGAATCTGGGCCCCAAGTCTGCTAACACAATCAGCAACAATACAGCACAATACAGCCACGGCATAGTAACTGTTACTTTTGACAGATATCCCATACAATATCTGTCAAAAGTGACAGTTACCATGCGGTTGCTGTTCGATTACGAATCGATTGTGTTAGCAGACTTGGGGCCCTGTATTCCAATACGTTCAAAAATGATGTCGAGGGCCCTGATGTTAATGTGAGACATTGTCCAGCGACTCCGTGCTGTCCCTGCGCGGGAACCCGATGGGGTCTCCGGCAAAGTCCCACTCGCGGTACGCCTGCGCGATCACTGTGCGCAGCTCGTCCAGGTGGTCAGGCCCACGGGTCTCGCACACCACTTTTACCTTAAAATAAACATGAAAGATGAAAAAACCAACAAGTCATGCAGTTTATAAGCGCGTCAGTCGCAACTATCAAAATAAGGACTGCAGTCGCTACGCCATATTACATATCTGTGACACCGACAGAATCGACATTATATACATAGACAGGTTCTATTTACTTTTATAATAATCTTAAAAGACCTAACCCAACCTCTTATTTCGCGGTGCACCCTGCTGAATATCGGACGAGGGTCTGCGCTAGTCAACCGTCCCAAACAATCCCGCATTAGAAGAAACGAAAAGGTATGGAGATGCCTTTGGAAACAAACAGTCTAGGTTCTTACCCGAACACTGAAGATATCTCCATGCACCCAAGCGCGCTCCTGTATGATGTCCTTAATAGAGACTCCAGTTGAGGAGATGAGCTTGCACAGCTCCGCGATCCCGCCGGGCCGGTCGCTCACCGTCACCTTGAACTTCACCAGCCGCTGCTCTGCGGCCAGCCCCCGCTCGAGGCACCGGCCCAGTATGGTGGTGTCGATGTTACCGCCGGACAGGATGCAGACCACCCTGCAAAGGTACACGTTTTCTATAAAGTTATCAACTGCGATTGCCTACTTACACTGTTTCGAATCCTCTGCGTACAGTGTTTTTAACAAAAGCACCATCGAGAATATTTTTTTATCCTGGGAAATAGAAGGGTTCCCTCTGGGAGGGGGATTAAAGTCGCGTACGAAATGAAATGAAAAAAGTTTATTCGACACGGAGACAAAGATACACAAATGGGTACATTTACATGAAAAAGTAAAGTATATAAAGTAGGTATATACTATAATATAAAGGGTAAGGTTGCAGTGAGTAGATATTGTGGATCTCAGTGTGAAATCTCGGACACTCCTGGTTAATAGAATAATTGTGAACCCTTACTTCTTCCCGGTGAGCTCAGGAACGAGCCCCGCCATTATAGCGGCTACCCCGACGGCCCCGCCACCTTCCACCACGTATTTCTCCTGTTCTATGAGCCGGAGGATCGCGCGCGCAAGCCAATCCTCATTCACCGTTATCTGTACGTAAAAACCATGAAAGTTTATCTATAGTTGTTATTAACTTGACAACTTTGGACCGTGACAGCAAGATCTCTAACTACCAAAAGCTGTACTTAAAACAAAGGAACAGATTATAATATGATATGCTCTCCAAGGTTTTGGAAAAAAAAAGTTTATTATTATTTATATGCTGCCTGTTATCATCTTAGTTTAAATAAGATTTAAAAATAAGTTGGTATCTACGTACCTACCTAATTATGCAAAATTACAATGTTTATACAATGCCAATAGCTGTTTGGGCAGGGTCACCTCGTTATATAAACATCACGTTTTATACAGTCTGTCTCTATTAATAAACTGTGTGTAGAGTAATTGACTTATGTATCGTGATTCGCGTAGCGTATCACACATTACCTACTTTTGTCACAACCATAATACAGGATGGGTCATAAAGGATTTACTACGCCTTGAGCCTGCGCTTCGTGAGCGTATTTGTAATCATTATGTGAAGTTATATTTTCGATATGTGAGAACAGAATTTCGATGTCAATTTAAAAAAAAAAGTTCGCGTCCATCAACAATTGTCATTTTGTTGGGACCAAAATGTATTTTTCTTAAATCGACATATCGGAATTATGTTTTCACATAGCGTATAGCGTATAGGTAGTTCCAGGCTGAAAAAGTTGAATACTCCCCCAATTTTCAACAGTAGGTATCATTTTATGTCGTATGATATTTTTAATAACCAAGTAACCTTTTATCGAAGTAGGCTCGGTTCATTGACCTTCTGATTATTTATGGTCTCCAAATATTCTAGCTAATGAACTCGGAGTGAAATGATGTTGGCAACGTAATTCACACTTTTGATAGTTGCCTCCCTCTGTAGGATGAATACACAATGGATTCATAATCGAATGGCAATGGCATGGTATACATAGTGTACAAGGGATTCAGAAAAAAACATACAAACGTTTAAACCTGCAGAACTGTCAGTAATTAATAACAGAACTGTCAGACTGTAATTGAAGTCAGAAAAATAAAGAAATAACAGAACTGCCAAACTGTATTTGTAACTGTCGTGTTGGGTTTTTTTTTTCAGCAGATTTTTTTATTGACATCATAATTCTGAAACGCATAAATGATTAAAAAAGCGTGAAAGAAGCGCAGGTTAAAAGGGTAGTAGGTACTTATACACTTTTTGAATCACTCTGTATATTTAACTTTTGAAAATTTGCGCATGGGAAAATCTTTAGGCTGTGTATATTGAACTGACCAGTTTGTCCACAATCGGCTTGACAGTGACGTATGCGTTGTACCCCACGGTGGGCACCGCCAGGCCGTCCGCCAGGGTCGACCTGATCTGCACGCACACCGGCTCGTCGCTGCGCATAGCCTGCCTCATACTGGGACATTTCTCCGTCTCCACACCCTGGACAAATGCATATAAGTTAACACCTGTAAATCAACCGTAGACAAAAAAATCTATACCTACATAATATAATAAGGCTGTAACGTCCGTCGTTGTGTCTGAATCTACATTGTATTAAATTATGTTTGAAAAAAATGTTAGATGGTCATTAGTTTTGATTCTGATGCTGAATTAACATTTTTATTGTTTCGTTTGCGTGTCTATCTGTACGTGCATTACAGTAAAGGGACGGAAAATAATAAAACCCAGCATGGTGAAAACTTATAACCTAGGTTGTGATATACAAGGAATATCCGGGCAATGAAGGAGTCCACAAAATAAGCCGAAAACCCCGCATGAACCTATATCCAAATTCAGAATTTTACTTAAACTTCGCTTCATGATAGCTTACAACCTACTTTGTTTTTTATCCCGGGCAATGGATTAAATTTAAGTGTACATCGAACTAGAATATCAATCAAATAATGGGTGATGTTTTGTCAATCATGATTTGAGCTCTACTATGCTATCTACTGTACTATTGTTCACAAAACCTTATGCAAGATTTAATTGAGATAAGTAAGTAGGTGTTTTGTGCGATGATAATAATTTTACGAATACAACACTTTGTATCACTTCGCGTACTTAGGTAAGTTGCTTTGATAAGATGTCACGAACGTTGATCTCTTTTTTATTCTGGTCTGACAGCTACACATTATTTAATGTTTACGATAAGCAAGTCTGTATCTCAATATTCTTAATTTTGTCAATGTTCTGAATTTATCATGAATGACCTTTGCGCTTACCTACTTTGTATAAACCGTACCGCAGTGCGTGAATCACGATTTTTTTTATGAATATAATTGGATTACCAAAAGTACCTATACCTAACAGGCGAAGTATATTTCTAAAGTTGCTTGGATTAATTTACACATAAGTACCTATTAGATCGATACCCTACATACCTAAAGGAATAACTAAATGAGTACCTATCTGCTACTAAATATTTACCTACCCACACAATTTTATTTTATCATCGGGTCTATTCAGAAAGTTTGGACAAGTATTCGAATCGATTCGATTAGAAATTTTCTCGATATGATGACGATCTTTCCGAGCGATTAAAGACCGAATGGTTCGATTCGGCCACTAGCTGTGTTAACATAGTACATTTCATAATGCAATTTCAATTAATAACCGAATAAGTTGATACAAGGCTTCTCGTAAGGTTGTGAATTGGGGGGCTGAAGGCCTAGCTGATACAATCACGGAAGAGCTACTAAATTAAAAACAAATTGTCTTATTGACTGTACGTAAAGTACGTAAGGACTGTAAGCTAGTTGATTCTAATTTAAGTTTATGATCGGTAATAATCTCGAGAATTATCTATTTATCTTGGAATGCGTCTCAACTAAATGCATTTACAGATAAGTATCGGTAATATAAGATAACAAGCATTAGTTCACCTTTGCACTGTATATTGCGATAGAACTGTAGGGATCATGTTTTCGTAACATACAAGAAGTACACATTGCTCCGATCTACGCACTTGTGTTTTGTTCAGCGTAAGTAGATCACCATTAACATGATAAGGTTTAATTAATATATTTTAAGAGCGTTATGACATTACTTGAGGGTATTTGATTTGTCTTTGGTATTTACAAGATTCGATATCGGTCGGTCAGCAGAAAGCACCTCGTCATAAGATCGCGCAGTTTTCCAAATTGTGGCGGTTTTTATTTTTTCTTACGAAATTGGTTACATCCAATTATGTTCTACTAGTATGTTGTACCTACCCTAGGAATAAGTAATACGTATTTAATTAGCAATATTTCCGAACTTGGATATGGTATCGTTAAATTAGTTTTTTAAGTGAATTAAGTACATTCAATAATTCAATGCAATATGCTGTTATCGCGCAGAACACCAATATATCTCATGTCAGGGATACATCCAAGACATGACATGTAATATTTTATTTAATTAGGTAAGTAAGTATTTGTAGTAAATAAACCGTTAGAATGTTAAATTTCGCGCCTTGATCGGTCGACTGAGATTGTACAGAAATCTTACTTAGATAATTATCGATTAATTTCCGTTGGATAAGGTCTCCTCTCAAAATAAAAATCGTTCAAATCGATCCTTCCAAGGTTTCCTTTTAGGACACGTTCGACTATGCTATCACTGCTGCAAAGGCTTGCTTTGGGTTGCATTACTAGTAGCCCTGTTAGCATCTCTAACTAAGCTTAATGACATACTACGAGTAGGTTCCTGTCAATATTATAACTGTCAGTGGTGGAAATTGAGGCGACGCGACTTCTGACGCGTCGTTACTTACGTAAATAAGCACATGGGGTTTGAGATGTTTGATGGCGGTGGCGACCCCAGCGAGCAGCCCTCCGCCCCCGACCGGTACCAGGACCGCATCCACGTCCGGAACCTGCTCGATGATCTCCAGACCCACGGTACCCTGGCCCGCCATAATATGTGGGTGATCGTACCTGTGGGGGTACCAACGGACTACTGAACCAGCTAAGCAGTAGGTAGGTATCCCTAGGTCCTAATATTAGAGAGTGGGAAACATAAAGTTCATTATCATTATTCAGGAGACAGAAAATATTGTCCGAAGAAGGGTTCAAAGAAAGGACCCTACCAAAACGTCATTTGAATAGGTTGTGATCAGACGCACTCAGGGTAATCGAAAACCTGCCCTTTGACTACTCTAAATCGACACGAAAAGAAGAATATGTCGGAACATTGCTCGCATGGCCTCTATTAAGGACATTTAACGTCACTACTTTTACTTCTCACAATGGTTATAACTATTACCTAATCTGTGGTTCTACTTCAATTTCTACCTCCTAAATCTTCAAGCTGGTTGGTGACTCTGTTTATTTATGGATTATATGCGTAGCTCGCAATTTTTTTAACTTAGTACTTTTTAAAGAATACTCACCCATTAATATAAATAAGGCCCTTCTCCTTGGCCAGTGTCATAGCGTGATATTTGGCCTCCTTCATGTCGTGACCGTGCACGATGACATTCGCTCCAAACGACTGGCAGTTCTGTATCTTCATGATTGGAGCCACGTTGGGCATCACCACGGTCGCCGCAATTTTTAGCTTGTTGGCGTGGTAGCTCAGGGCTTGGGAGTGGTTGCCCAGGGAGGCGGATATCACTCCACGAGACTTGTTCTCAGGGGTGAGCAGAAGCAGAGCGTTCCGGGCGCCGCGTTCTTTGAAGCTGTAATGTAATGACGCCCTGGACATTAGCCGACGAATACTTTTTTATTACATAAAAAATAAAGCTTCTAAAAATGGCCTGTAATGATATTGTAAATGGATTAAAACTTCTAAGAATTAATAAAATGGTATCATAACCTAAACGGGTTAATTTATATATCGATCCGATTTTTAGGCTATACTAAGCTCAACAGATCGTCCACAACTCTATTGGTCAGCAAATCGTTTCTCAAAAACAGCTATTGAACTGCTTACGTATCACTGAAAGAATAGCTAAGTAGAGACTCACCTTCCGGTGTGTTGTAAGAAGTCATTCTTCAGATAAATATCCATACCAAACTGGGTAGACATGTGAGATTTCTGAAATAGTCAATGCATTATGTAGGTATTCAAATTTAATGAAATTGTGCGTGGCTTAGTTCGCAGGTCGGCCCTAAGATGGGTGTCCAAATTATAGCACCTGACCACCACCGTGCGTTAGGCACGTTAAACTGGCGACCCATCGTCATTCTATAACTTCTTTGACAGTCATTAAAGGCAGTAAGAAGTCTGAAAAATTGTAACAATGGTCTTTCTCCAAAAAAATCTCTAGTATAGTACGTACTGTTGCACCACAATAATGCCCACTGTAAATTCTGCCATTTTGTCGCAAAAGGATAAGCAATTCAAAATCAACTTTAATGCTAAAGAAATAAGACTGAGACAAAGAAGAGGGCTTAATTGATCAACTAATTAAATTCCCTAGACGAATCTGTCTTTTGGAAATGAATTTAAAATAAGATGCAAATAACTAATTATTATTTTGACCTTGGTGCATGAGATTGGTTAACCTAGCAATTCCGGAATTTCTGTTTGTTCGGAATATTATTCGATTTCCAAGGGCAACATTAAAAAATAATAAAAAAAAATACACAAAAAAGCTTACCACGCATGGCGTTTTTACAATCTCACTTTGAATTCTAAAAGCGGCAGCCGAGACATCTTCAAACGTGATTCGTTGCGGGTTTTCCTTATCGCACATAGGGTCGAACTCGACCGTCTGAAACACCATGGCTAATGAGTTTCCCGACAATATAACATAATAACACCCGCACACTAGCTGCACCCGGCCACCATCCGAAGAATGAATGTTCCGTAGTTCCGTTCTGCTTATCGCTAATTAATAGCGACCGACGAGGGTTAAAGGTGAATCTTAAGGCAAACGACTTGCCTATCTACTGTTAAGATGATAGGTAAATACAATACAAAAATTGAGACTACTTACTATGGGCTCCAACATATAACGCTCCATTTTACCAAGATAAATTTGATATAAGTACGTGCAATATTTCCGACTGGTTACCAGCCATTAAATGGCCATGTCACAAATTATCTTTGTTTAGTTTAGGTACAACCTCTGTGATAAGGCTTATATATATCGAATTTATAATGTATATATGCTACTTTACGTATATACCTACTTAAGTAAGTACGTAAGTGTTTTAATTGGCAATGCATTCGCGATGAATTTACAAAGAATTTTGGGCTGTAAGTAATTATCGCGGACTACGAAGCTTTACACTAGACTTAAAACATATATATATAAAGTTAATATAATTTGCAATACCATGGCTTGTAACTCCTATCAATACGACGGTAATACGCCGGCTAACATGGTAGCTATATGAGATAGAATGAAACTAGCAAGTCTAAATCACAGTATTATAGCCTAATCCTATGTTTTTTACGGCTAGGTGTATGCTAAATAGTTAATTACGTTAGCAAACATAGAAGCAATTCGAACAGTTGGCAATTATGTGTGAATAATTTTACAAATTAAGTAATTCAAAGCGTGCGCTTATATTGCTGCCTACCCATGGACGTGTCTTCGTGAGTCGTTATATTACGATACCTATTAGTTATTCTATGCACTTGCTACAAGATGGCACTATGGGACTAGTTTTAAATGCCATAGCGCAGCGTTGCTTTCTCTATGTTCTCTACTAAATGTCAGTCAAACAAAAGTCAAAGTTGTATTATTCTTCTCTTTGGTATTATTACTTTTCTCTACTCTATGACAGGCAGATTGAGGTTATGTTATGTTATGTGTACACAATAAACTATTTTTGTTGTAAAATACTAGTAACATCAATATTTAAGTAGTTACAAATTTAAGCGTAGATAAAAATGCCGTACGCCAATCAGCCATCTGTTCACATCACAGAGTTAACGGATGACAATGTTAAATTCGTCGTTGAAGATACAGAGCTAAGCGTCGCAAACAGTATGAGACGCGTGTATATAGCAGAGACGCCGACAATGGCCATCGACTGGGTGCAGTTGGAGGCCAATTCCACCGTCCTCAGCGATGAATTCCTGGCGCACCGCATTGGACTCATTCCTCTCATATCAGACGATGTCGTCGACAAGATTCGTTATTCCAGGGATTGTATGTGCGCCGATTTCTGTTCAGAGTGCAGTGTAGAGTTCACATTAGACGTGAAGTGTACAGGAGACCAGACAAGACATGTGACTACCGCAGATTTGAAGTCGAGCGACCCAAGAGTGGTGCCGGTGACATCACGACACAGGGATGAAGATCAGGCTGATTACGGTGAGGCCGATGAGATTTTAATCATAAAGCTTCGTAAAGGACAGGAATTGAAGTTGAGAGCATATGCAAAGAAAGGGTTTGGTAAGGAGCACGCAAAATGGAATCCCACTGCTGGTGTTTCCTTTGAATATGATCCAGACAATATTATGAGGCACACTCTTTTCCCTAAACCTGATGAATGGCCAAAGAGTGAACACACCGAGCTGGACGAGGATCAGTATGAAGCGGACTTTAACTGGGAGGCTAAGCCCAACAAATTCTTTTTTAATGTGGAGTCATCGGGTGCTCTCAAGCCCGAGAACATTGTTCTTATGGGTATTGTGGTGTTAAAAAATAAATTGTTAAATCTTCAAGTACAATTAGCACAGGAAGCTCAAAATGATGCATTAGCTATTAATTAACATTAAGTAGGCATACATAAAATAAATATTGCTAAAGTAAGTACTTAGCTTTTTCTTTATTTGCCCTCTTATGGTGTAATATGTTTATTGAAATGAGGGCAGTAACTAATTATTTCCACATTAATCTCATTCACATCCTAATGATATTACTATTATAATATAGTGGTTAAACAAGCTAGGAGAATATTTCGGACCTAATAATATATTAAATGTTATTTAATATCTTATAATTACTTTTGAATCACGCATGTATCGCCTCATTTTCTATTAGGTTTTCACTCTGAGACGCACTACTGCACTACACCAGTGGTACATACACTATAGGTAAACCTGCCGAGTTACATTCACTATAACTTGTTTAAGCAATTACAAAGTTGCATCATGAAATATGCAGCTCCAGCTCTTGTGTGCGTTGAGAAATAAGGTTATGTGATAGTATGTGACAAAGAACTTACTATCTTGAGTATTTAAAAAATGTCCAGGACTTACTATACTTCCCCTAAATATTAATAACTATAGTGATTGCTCCTGTATTGTTTATATATTTTGTATTTACGTGATGTGCGTACGTTATGGTAAAAAATGCGATGCCTCCTCCAAAAGAGTGACATATTATACCAGTCTAAATAGGTCCAGATTTCATAGTCGTTGGCAGCAATTATGAATTTGATAATTTTCCCACTAATATTATAAATGTGAATGTTTGGATGGATGGATGTTTGTCACTCAATCACGCCAGAACGGCTGAACGGATCAGGATGAAATTTGGCTCAGAGATAGATTATAGTCTGGAATAGCACATAGGCTACTTTTTATCCCGGTAAAATGTATGGTTCCGGTGGGATAAAGGACATACTTTTTAATCGCGGGTAACACCGCGGGGCGCAGCTAGTTATTTATGAAATCAATGTTTAGCACTCGTTAGAAATAACCTCCTCCCATAGCATTCTCTTTTAGTGACGTAACATTAATTCTCTATGATTCCCATGTCTGAAAACAAACTTCAAGTTTTAAAATAAATACACGTTTTCATTGTAATAATGTGAAATCCTCAAAATTATCGTAAAATATTTCCAAATGAAGGTGGAAAATTTAAAGAAGTACTTGATATCTACTTTTTGTATTTTTACAATAACTACTATAGATAGTTTTTTTTTATAAAAAAGTATGTCTGAAATAAACAATATCGAATTGCTATGGGATGTGTTTGGAGATAATTTTCCTACCCTAATTGAGAATGAAAATACTGAGGTGAGAGATATCTAGTTTAGGTTGTAGTAACTGCATAGAATACCTAGGGAGGTAGCAGCCATGAGTTGAGAAACATGACCCAAACAGATAGCTTTGGCGATGGTGTTGCGCGTTTAGGTCCAGTCGCCTGCACATCTGTTTGATTAGGTGTATAGTCACCGAATCTCTACGTCTCAAAAGCATGGTTAGACCAGTAGTTCCCACTGACCCCTTACCCTTAATGGAAGTTCATGGCATTCAAAAGCATTTTTAGTAGAAAAGTTAGTAATAGCTTTATAACAACGCTGAAAAATATTGATTAGTATATTGGTATTAAAGTGCTTAACCCTTAATAGCCTAGAGTTTCAATTTTGATACCAATCTTTTAAACCGAATGTTCACATTACTATTAGTTTTTTTTATAGGTTGGCTGTACGTATTTTACTGTTGTATAATATTCTTTCCAACGAAATTAAAAAAATAATTAATTGTCATTATTATTAAACACAGTAACATTAAACACAGTAATATTAAAAATAAATCACTTTCGTAAATCAGGCTACTAAGGGTTAATGAATTTCGTAGTTAAGTTAATATGTTACAACAGGAAAACGAAATTCTCACAACTCCAGATATCAGCAATGTAAAATTAAAACTGCAAGACATACAAGATGCCCATAACAGAATTAAACGCGAAATTGTTTTTACACCTATTGTTGTAAGTACGAATATGTTCATAGGTCGTAGTGGAACTGGGCAGTTACTAAGGTAGGTACATTGTTGGCTACTTTATTTAGATATCTATCTACCTACTTATTTATAGTCAATAATTAAATAAGAATTTAACATTTTCAGGAAGCAAAAAATATTGGGAAAAACTTTTGTAATGTTTTTTTGAAGTGCGAGAATTTACAAAATACAGGAAGGCATGTAAATTATACTTACCTAAATTAGTTTGCTTAAGTTCGTCGGTAGATTTGCACAGCTATTAAGGTTTTTTAATTGCAGTTTCAAAGCCCGCGGAGCATGCAACATGTTAGCAAGCATGTCACGAATCGAAAAGACGAAAGGTTGCACAGTGGCCGGCGGCCGGAACTATCTTTCAGCCATGTCGTACTATGGCTTCAGGCAATCTGTTCCCATAAACGTAGTTGTACCCAAGGACTGTCCCATTGCAGACAAACAGACGTATAGAGAGAACTTTGCTATAGTGAAAATGCTAGGGAACGATCACAACGACGCAGGACTGCACGCCCTTGCTTTTAGCGACGAGATCGGTTCTGTTTATGTTCATGGGTGAGTGATAGCTCCTTGGTATAAGAACTTACGCGGTCCCAGGCCATTCAATATAACCTAGCATCATAATCCACAAACAAAGGAACCAAGTAAGCAGGTCGTTATATCTAGTAAAGACGGCCTGATTAGCGCAGTTGGTAGTGACCCTGCTTCCTGTGCCGAGGGTCCCGGGTTCGAATCCTGGTAGGGACAAACTTTTGTGATGAGCACTAATGTTTGTACCCAAGTCATGGATGTTTAATATCTATATAAGTAATATAATATATACATAAGTAATATTCTGGGTTCGCCCTCAGTCCATCGTACGGTACCCATAACATAAGCGTTGCTTAGTGTGGGACCGTATACTTGATGTGTTCGTCTGGCGATATTAAATCGTATATAAGTACCTAGTTATCTGCATTGAGAGTAGGTTATAATAACAAGCAGATATACCGGTTTCCATATAAAATATTTAACAAGTGTACAATATTGATCAATATCAAGTCGTTAGAATAATGATACGAACGATTTTGCGACCAAAGTTCCATTTCTGTGCGATCGATGTTAATTAAAAAAAAAGTAGGTAAGTATTCAAGTAGGTCCTAGTTAACTATACGAAAGTTGACAACGAAGGGTTGGTAAATTTTATACGTTCTAAAATTAAATACAGTTCGGATCGATTGGACTTGATGGCGGGCTACGGCACCCTGGGGCTGGAGCTCCTCACCCAGATGGACAAGATGGACGCCATTCTGTGTCCAGTCGGCAGCGGCGGCCTCATCGCGAGTCTCGTGGTCGCCGTGAAGACACTTAAGCCTAACTGCCTGATCTATGTAAGATCTTTTATCAGTATAGCTTATTGCGTCTACAACTGGTCGTCGTAAATCCGTAGGAACCTGTGTGGTAGTTAGGTACGTAAAATTGTGAACAATAGAAGTAATGAAAAAGAGAAACTACCTATCTAGCTAATAGTTTAAATTAATTGTGTATGTACCTACCTAACTATAAAACCGGAGCATTCCTAAGCCCGCACCAATACAAGTCGCACTGAAATTATTGCACATAGCGCCCATCCATCCATTAGCCGAAGACGTCCACTGCTGGACATAGGCCTCCCCAATAACTTCCACCCAACACGATCCTCCACCACTCGCATCCACCAGCTCCCTGCGACGCGTGTTATTTCATCCGTCCACCTTGCGGGCAGCCGTCCTACACTACGTCTACCGGTTCCGGTTCGTGGCCGCCATTCTAGATCCTAACTTACGGTCTATCTCCTGATAAATACTGAAAGTTCGCCTAAAGAATGTTCATTCCAAATCTTCAAAGCTTCCTATTTTTCATTGATTTATTTGGCCATTTGGATTTCTACTACTCTTTGTTAGTTGGTATAAGTAGTTACCTATATTTGATAGTGTTCGCCATTGCTCTTAGGGGGTAGAATGCTCATCGGCACCCACCATGACGAAAGCTCTGCAAGAAAACAAGCCGGTGATGATCCACTTGAACCCAACAGTTGCCGACAGCATTGCCAATGTCATCGTCAGCGCCAACGCCTTCAACATACTCAAAGGATTTTTGGATAGAATGGTAATTTTTTTTAAATTATGTTAGGCCAGCTTATCTGACGGAAATTTCAAATATAGATTTCTTAAGTTATGCCTATAATCTCAATTTTCCTTTTCCTCGATCGGTCGGTTTTGGTCGGGAACGTAAAAACATAAAATAAACGCGATAAAATCAGTAAAATAAGTTTTAATTTAATATTCTTGTACTTATTATCTTCCCTCTAAATTTATATAAAATTACAATCCATTTACAATAGGACTAAACACGTTCTTTAGATAATTAACTATCTATTTTTATTTTAAGCGTAAACCTGCACGTTTCCGCTAGGGTTGCTGCTTAAGGTGGAAGCTCAGGGTCAGGGCGCGAAATTCAAAATGTTAACGGTTTTTATTTTTTTACGAAAAATTTGGACATCTTTACGATGTAATTTAGTGTTTTGCGATATTAGCATTCTGCATTGAATGTCTCGATGTATTAAGTTTGCTTAAAAAAATACCTAAAGCGATACAACACCATTAAGTTAGTAAAAGTAGCGGTTTTTACAAACCTTATGGTATTGTATCGGATTAGGTTCTTTTTTAAGCAAACTTAATACATCAAGACATCCAATGTAGAATGCTAATATCGCAAAATACTAAATTACATCGTAAAGATGTCCAAATTTTTCGTAAAAAAATAAAAACCATTGACATTTTGAATTTCGCGCCCTGACCCTGAGCTTCCCCCTTAATACGAACAGTTTCGATTAGACGATCGGTATTTGATGTTGCCAATGTCCCTCGGTATTTTTTTTTCTTCAGTTGACGGTCGACGAAGTTTGGACTTCGCGTGCGATGATCACCATTCTAGAGCGAGACAAGATGGTGGTGGAGGGGGCCGGGGCATGCGCCGTCGCCGCCATCATGGCAGGCAAAGTGCCCGAGCTTCGGGGTAAAAAGTATGACCATAATAATTTGCCGACCTAATCTACGAACTAGGAAGTTGAATTGCTGTTAACCTCCAATGTTTAATAAATAGGTGTTATAGGTTTGACGTTTATGGACAATCGCAGCTCCCGAACATGTTAGCCCGATCCATTAGGTTCTATAGCCCTCAAAGTAGCGTCTGCGATATCTCATTGTTTTTCTTAATTATATTCAGCTGTCAACGTTTTTTCGTTAAATTAATAATGTTTTTTCTTGTTCCTATCTACTTTTCCAATTGTTATTACCCTAAAATGGAAAATTATCCTGAAGTTATTCAATATTCTACGTCTACCTATAATCGAATATCATAATATATCATCGAAATCATCAATCAATCAATCAATCAATCATCATCAATCAATCATCATATCATCGAAAATTTCCGACAGCGTGGTGTGCGTCCTCTCCGGCGGCAACGTGAACAGCTCCCGCATCGCGCGCGTGATCGACCGCGGGCTGGCGGCCGAGGGGCGGCTGGTGAAGTTCACCGCGTCGCTGCCAGACGTGCCCGGCGCCATGGCCAAGCTGCTGGCGACCGTCACAGCGCACGGCGGCGACGTGAAGAGCTTCACGCCCGAGCGAGCGTGGATGAAGCGCGATATCTTTAACATTTCAGTAAGTATATTGATTTCTTATCTTTACGCTAATACTACACATTTAAATAAAACTAATTTTACGGATTTTATCGCGTTTATTTTTTTGTGAGTACTTTCTGCGTAGATAGGACCACGAGCAACAATCGAATATGAGGGTACCCCGTTTCAAACTATGACACCAGGACGTCAACCACCTCAGTCCTCAGTTACATCCATGCCCCAGAAAGTGTGCAGTGAGAGAGAATTTGCGTCGAGTTGTTAAGACCACACATACATTACGATGACGTTCACTCTGTTAAGAGTGTAATCACAGAAGAAGAAAGCTCTATTCTTATATGTATAATCTATGTTGCATTATAACGTACAAAAATTACCTATCATCACGCGAAATGCACAACTATCAATAAAATATCCTGATATATAGGTGAAAACCACATCAAAGTCCGTCCAGTGAAACACAAGTTACTTATAAACGAATAAATAGGCAGGACAGATGATAAAGTTTTACTCAATTCCGTACAACATTTATTCTATAGATATTTATGTTAGAAGATGTTTTAATTAAATTTATAAGAGCTACTAACAATAATTATGATTAGATAGAGGATGCTGATACTTGCATAGGTAGATAATTTAATAAGGCCATCCATAAATTACGTCACACGAATTTCATGAATTTTTGACCCCTCCCCCGTCGTTGTCACAACTGGTCACACTTCGTCGACCCCCTCCCTCCCCCTTAACGTGTGACGTAATTTATGGATGGCCCCTAATGTTAATTGTTGAACCTACAGGCAACATTGCTGATAGAAACGACAGACTTCAACCACGCCAGGGAGCTGCAGAAGAAGTTGGTGAAGGACTACCCGCATTCACACTTCACAACATTATGATCCATCGAATATTGTACAGTTTTTTTTTCACACAGTCTTGTCTGCCAATGTTTACTTTTATATATGTATATAGGGTTCACTTTATATATACAGATAAAAATATTAGTAGTGGATACAGAATAGTAATGTATAAATTATTAAGTATGTATCTTTATGCCTTTTATTTTAATGTTGTATGTACGTTTTTGCTTGATTAAGGTTCGTAGTCCTTACTTTATCCCTTATATTATCTATCTACTAGATGTTACCCGCGACATCGTACGCGTGGTATTTAACAGAAAAGTTTTTCTAAAGTAAAAGTGTAACTTAGGCTAGGTACTTTTACTTTGGATAAACTTTTCTTCCTTGTTACATCAGCTATCTGCTAGTGAAAGTCCCGTCAAAATCGGTCCAGCCATTTCAGAGACTAGCCGAAACAGACAGACAAAAATTGTAAAAAATGTTGTTTTGGTATAAGTACCGTGTATACATCCAAATGCACTTAGTAAAAGGCGGTTATTTTAATATTACAAACAGACACTCCAATTTTATTTATTTGTATATTTGATCTGTTCTATCACAATCTCATAACTTCTACAGTGAAATGCATGAAACCTTGAAAACTATGAATCCTAAGCCTTAAGTTAATTTAGGGGTAGCCTTACATGTAAAGTAGGGATGATGGGTTTTTTATTGCAACCGCTCATGATGAAGTCATCCCCGCCGCTCCTCAATGACCACCGAATAAGTACTTTTACTAAGATACACACACACATACACTATACAATTCAATTGCTCAAGGCATTACAGTTACGCAGGCGCTGGTATAACCAAAGTCTTGTTTTCCTCGTGGTGCATAGTGAGAAAATGGACTCATGATGGGATGGGAATTGCCACATAGGTATTATAACATAGTACCTATAGGTACTGACCACTAACAAAATAAAACATTTTACTTTGAAGAGAGGTTAATTAAACCTTTTTCTTCTCTGTAAAGTTAAATTGCTGAAAAGTATTTCGAAAAGAAAAAGAACAATATACTATTCTTGCAGGTGTGTCTATGGTGATATTTTCTCTGTGCAAAACACAATGGTGCAACGTTAAAGATTATCATTACCAATATTTTTTTTTAATAAAATAAAAATCCACAAAAATATATATTAAATTCTAGTTTCTGATTCATCTATAGCAAAAATGGTACGAGTAAATGGCTTTTTTGGATATCAATACCCTTTGGGTGTGAGAATCAACTTTAAAAAATAACGGTTCCTCAACAGGAGGAGAGCCCATCAGAACATCCGCATGTATTAAGTTTTAATGAAATTAAGCAAGCCGCGGAACGGATCGAAGGTGGCATTATACACACACCTCTATGCGTGAGTAGCAAAGTAGCCAACATCCAGTGAGTGGGAACGTTTGCTGAAGGAAATCTTAACTACAAAACATCTACTTACCTATCCTTTATGGCTTCGATATTGTCATAAACTATTTGCTTACACTATTCCAGGAAGCAAAGCTCAGTAAATTTATGGACTATGACCTCTACTTGAAATGTGAGAACTTACAGTATACGGGCAGGTAAGACAGCTTCGGAAAAGTAAGTATAACACATATAACTGCCTGTTAAGATTCATATTAGCATGGCAATAAGTACTTTTATCATCGATTTATCATACCATTTCCATAAACAAAAAAAAAATACAGACGTTTAAAGTTTCCGATCAGGAAAAATTTAAACAGCACACGCCATTAGGAAAATAAAGAAAACCGTCCGGAGCTACAGGCATGTGACGTCACAGCTGTAAGTCAGCGCGTGTGAGACAGATAAAGAGCGCGACCCCAAGCTCTCCAGCATATGTCTCTCGTACCTTTATCCGCCTCCTTTTTTCTTGAAATTCTTACGCCGGGTATTGCGTACATGCCTTAGATATATTCCCCAGTTGCGCAGAACGCGGCATTCGTAACGCAGTAATCGGATACGGGGAGGAGGCTTGCGAGCGAGGCGTCATCGTGCCGTCGCTAGGCAACCACGGCTTAGGAGCAGCCTACCACGGCGGGGCCCTCGGTGTGCCGGTACGTGAACTTATACCTATATAAATAAAATATAAATGCTGATTGTTCGTAAGCGCAACACTAGAAAACGACTGCACCAATATGGCAATTTTTTTAATGTTCGCTAGTCGAAATAAGGTTTTTGGGGAAAGGAAAATGTAAAAAGATATCCGGAAAACATGACAGGACAACGTCTCTCGACCAGAGCTAGTACATAATATAGATGAACGTAACTATGGTGTTTGCGTCAGCCGATGCAGACTATAATTTCCATAGGTCACGGTATAATAATATGCTACACCATGCATTCTCTTCCCGTGATAGCTAGGCTAGCTAGCTCTAGGTCACATGATTGGCCACGTCATCACATATGATGATGTCAATAAATGGCAGTGCTGATTGCGGCGTATATAGTCATAGGCTATCAGGGCCTCAAGTCTACTAACACAATCGAACAGCAACCACATAGTAACTGTCACAATTGACAGATACCCCATACAATATCTGTCAACAGTGACAGTTACTATGCGGTTGCTGTTTGATTATGAATCGATTGTGTTAGCAGACTTGAGGCCCTGATAGCCTATGACTACATACGCCGCAATCAGCACTACTCACTGCGCAATCAGACTTGGGGCCCAGGAGAATACCAGGCGTTGCATATTATTATACCAAGCTATAGGTAAGGACCTTATAGTAAGTGGGTAGGTACCTATCTCCAGGTGACAGTGGTGCTGCCGGAACGCACCCCGCCGATGCACGCGCACCGCTGCTCGGAGCTGGGCGCAGACGTGATCATGTGCGGAGAGTGTCTCGACGATGCGTGCGCCTACGCCAAGAAGGTCAACCGCGACAGCAAGCAGATTCTACTCACGTATATAAAAGGAGTTACTCTTGTTCTAGACTAGATTTTAAAAAATAACTTAAAAAACAAAAACTGAGTAGCTTGCTGGGGACCAAAAAATCTAAAAGACTTTGTTGTCGGTTCCAGTGAGGGTATTTTAGGTAGATTTTGTTTCGACATTGATCACAAAATTTCAAATAACAGAAAAATAATCCTAGAATCATCATTTTCCAGCGATTTTGAAATCAGTATTTGTTTATTAGTGAAACAAAAATATGTGTACAGAAAAATAATAAGTACCTAAGTATAGATACTATTTTCGAGGTCCACGTCTCTCGTAAGATGAAAACCTGCATTTCACAGAATCCATCAAAAGCGCAGAAGATTCTCAGTTACCGTTGAGTTTTGATTTCTGAAATGTAAATTATTTGGCTCCACACTGGAGTTATCAGTTCGTCTGCTATCAAACTGAAATCATTATTAAATCGTTTCATAAATGCCAGCGATAGAATTGTATTTCCAGCGCTGACGATCCGCTAGTGATGGCTGGGCTCGGCACCGTCGGCGTCGAGATCGTTACGCAGCTGCCCGAGGCAGACGCGGTCATCGTGCCGGTGGCCAGCGGCGCCTTGCTAGCTGCCGTGCTCGTCGCTTGTAAGAAGCTCAAGTGCTCTTGTCTTGTTTATGTAAGAATTCATTATAAATACACCCAAAATGACCTGAATATATATTTGGTAGACCTACCTATTTGTATAATATATAATTATTTAACTAATTTATTCTAAGGTATTTTTTATTATTGCTTACTTAGTAGTAAGCAATAATAAAAAATATTATTGCTTACTACTAAGCGGACCGCCTAGTCAATATTAGTATATTGACTAGGCGGCCCCTCTAATGACTGTAGGTTATTGTTGCTTCTCACAAATTGATGAGAATAACCATGCCATCGCGTGTTTGGGTGGGGTTTGAACCTGAAAGCTAATTTCCCACAGCTTAGGAAGTCAAACTTTATTACGTCAATCAGCGTCGATAGCCTAGAAATACTGCCCTCATAATCGAATGGGTGCGGGATCGACTCTCATCATGGCCATCAAACTGTTGACATGAGCCAACTACTAGAACAATCTATAGTCTAGTTAGGTGTGGCGAAAAATAATCTATACATATAAATAAAATTGGAGTGTCTGTTTGTAATATTAAAATAACCGCTTTTTACTAAGTGCATTTGGATGTATACACGTTACCTATACCGAAACAACATTTTTTACAATTTTTGTCTGTCTGTCTGTCCGTCTGTCTGTCTGTCCGTCTGTCTGTCTGTCTGTCTGTCTGTTTGTTCCGGGTAATCTCTGAAATGGCTGGACCGATTTTGACGGGAATTTCACTGGCAGATAGCTGATGTAACAAGGAGTAACTTAGGCTACTTTTATTTTAGAAAAAAAATTGGATCTCTCGAAAAAAAATTAAAACCAATGTTGCAGCGCTGCGCCTGCTTAAAGTTTGATAGCAACAATCTGCAATGCGTCCCGCGGGATCAGAACGCGAGCAGGCTGTTGCCAACGGTTGAGACGTTGTTAAATACCACGCGGACGAAGTCGCGGGCAACAGCTAGTATTAAATATGTGCTTAGTTGTGTTCGCTAGAGGTCACTAAACTGTTGAACTTAATTCGTATGTTTATAGGGTGCAGAGTGCGCCAGAGTGCCGAAGATGATGAAGGCGTTGCAGGCGGGACGGCCGGTGTCGGTGCCCGTGGTGCCGAACCTGGCTGACGGGCTCAACGTGTCAATTTCTGGAACTAACGCCTTCGCCACTATCAAGGGGAGACTCGATCGAATGGTAGGAACAATATGTAGAACCAAGGTTATAATGTAGGTAAGTATAGCCAATTTCCTAGTTCATGTTAAAGGCGACCATCGTAGTTACAACTCTATAACTGCAAATTTGGTCATTTAGTCACATAACTGTCGGATTGCATACAATGGTCACAAAGCAGTAAATGCAATGATTTCAACAAGGCATGCTGAGACGCGATTACGCGCAACGAATAAATATAAAAAAAGCATTTGACCTGTGTAGATGTTAATAAAAACATATATCGAAAGAATCACTGATAGCGATCTCTCTACGAAGAAACTTGTTGGATTGAACTATAAAAATAAAAGTGCAGGGATTTTAAAAAAGCCCGATGTTTACTTGAGTACCTACATAAAAATGAAATTTAATGCAAGGCATGGCGGCGCGGTAAGTTTCAAAGTGCTCTGCGACGGACTGCAAACTGAATAAACTTCACCATATTCTGTCCGCAGTTGGTGGTGGATGAATGTTTCATTGCAAGAGCAATTATATCGCTACTGGAGCGCGAGCGGCTGGTGTCCGACGGCGCGGGCGTGTGCGCTATCGCCGCCGTCATGCAGGGTCTCGTGCCCGAACTTAGAGGAAAACGGTACGATCACATCACCAGGGTAACATACCAATCGTGTGGTCACTATAAGCATCGTCTTATGGTTGCCGAGGGCGATAGATATAGATACCTCTTAATTTTCTAACCACATAAGTCAGAAATATAAAAAATCTAGTTACAAACAACTCTGTGTCACAATGGGCTGTCCTATCTATAATAGTATCTACATTTGTAAAATTTGTTAGTTTAGATGTAAAAGATAATCTCCGGATTTAATGATCCTATTCTAGGGCGGAGCCGCGGGTATAGAGGCTAGTAGATACCTGGCGATAGTTATACCAAACAACTTTTGGATGACGAAGACAGTTAGGACGGAATGTATGGCAATTTCTTTTGCAGTCACAATTTTTCAGGGCCTCGGCCCCTGCCCTCAGAGGGCTGGCGGTGGCGCGGCCCGTGATGCCTCATCACCCGGGTGGCCAGTCATGGCTGTCTTCACTAAAGGCTTCTCTTCACCACAGTGCGGTTTGCATCATAAGCGGCGGCAACATCGACTCGGGTCGCCTGTCCCGCACTATCCAGCGCGGGCTCGGCGCCAGCGGGCGGCTGCTGCGGTTCGCGGTCGCCGTGCCCGACCACCGCAGCGGGCCCGAGCACCTGGCGAAGACTATTGCCGAGGAGAACGCCGTGCTCAAGAGCTTAGTTACCGAGCAGATGTGGGTCCACAGCGACATTGGGACTACATGGGTAAATATACTTATTCAGAGTCTTCAAACTCTTGGACTGTTGGATAGGAATTCGTGGTGTTACCTAGCAGTAACACCACGAATAGCACTAGCATGCTAGCCCATTAAGCGATTATTGAACGTGCGAGACAGGCACGACGGTAGTATGCCATAGAATATCCATATAAACTGAGGGTGTAAATTGCATCTCGATCGTTAATGAGATATCGTCTTAAGAAAAAATATGTAATCTTTAGCGACGGCCGGCGCGCCTCGAGCTAGGTATTCGGAGGCACGCGTGACATGCCTACCAGGGTCAATGGAAAAGTGTAGTCGTAGGTAGTTAGCCCATATAATTATTTACATTCTCTTGTCGAACAACTGTTTGTGCCTCAGGTCCAAGTAGCGGTTCCTTACGTATATATTATATGGATTTTTTTATATATAAAAAGGCATTTTTTTACTATGATTTTAGTTTAATGCCGTTGTAGAGACGGCCAATGAGGAGCATTCAGCCAACTTCAAGGATCGTCTGCGGGAACTGTACCCCTCTGCCAGGTTCGCCGTCATCGACTTGGATGATAAACACAAGGTTTCTGTACGATGATCGCTCGAAGACGGCTGCACTGCGACTCCATGACACACTATAACACTAGCGTAGGTTTGTCGTGAGGCGGGCCACTTCCAGCCGCGTCCGATCAAGGAGTCTGGCACGGGTGGAAGAGGCGATCATAGGCCATCCTTCTCCAATATTGTCATTGATTCCATCATTTTCCCATATGTGCATGTTATTTAATCATATTTTTAGTAGTAAATAAAGAAATGTGCAATTAAATTAACTTTTAATCAGATGTGCAGAATATGCCCAAAATTGCTAAATCACAAGACCATGTAAATATAGCAAGAACAAGACTTAGTGCGAAACTATGGCAAATAGCACACATACGCACATCAATGATATGTGCATGAGTCGAATCAATGTAAAAAAAGGAATAAGTAGGTAGCAACTTATTTCCACTTTTAAAAAATTGCAAGGATGTAAGTATAATTGAAACAAAAGACATTGGTGTTTTTAGTTTATTTTTTACTTATACATAATCTAAGCGACAGGGTCATCGCCCTTGGTCGCTCTCGTGTAGATCACCTGGCCATGATGCTGGACTACCTGTTTGATTAACCCTGTAACAAAATTACCTTCATTTAACAAGGCTCCTATTAACATGTGCTATCCGTAAGTTAGTGCTATAATCAGACTCAATATATCAGTTTGTTACTGTCAGGGTGCATCTAGAAGAAGGGATCATCATTTTGTTGTAATTAAAATATATTTGGCGTACATTAAAATCTTATTTGATATAGGTAAATTATTTGACGAAATTGAACATGTTATGCTTTAATGAACTAATCATTTATACTATTTAACACATCAATGTAATGCTATGATATGATATAATGATAAAAATATAAAAAAATTTAGACAAACCTAACATACCCACACTACAGGGTCATAGAAAACACTTTTTTTTTCACTGCATGTGTTAATACAGTTTAGTCTGAATCAGTTTTCATTATTTATACACAAAAAAATCATTTAGAACATTCTATTTTAAGAAAACCATCCTTCACAAAATAGTGTATACATACCTTTTTCTCTGAGCTCAATAAGTGCCCTCCTCGCAAGGGATCCCCTGACCTTCAGCCTTTCAGAGACAACAGCGGGGGTGATCAGTTTGTACTGTGGCACTTCTTTGTACAACTTCTCATATGTGGGCTTGTCGAACAACACCTGGTTGTTTAACTTGTCGCGGACTTTTCCTTTGGACCACTTCTACAATAAAAAAAACAAAATATCTCAATGATTTGCAACTAAGCATGTCAAAATTAAATGATGCATGCCTTTATGCCATCAGACTCAATATATCAGTGTGTTTTACTCTCACAGAGATCAAGTTATAAGTGTATAATCACATGGTAAAATACGCGATTACTCATTTGCATTCTGAAAAATAAATTCTTTTTTTTTTTAAGTTTTTAACCAGTTCCAACCATGTAATTATGGGTAAATAATCTCGGAGATAATTAGATCGCCTCAGATAAAGCATTGCGTTTTATGATAGTAGTGTAGGTTTAATAAATCGGTCCACTGCACACGCAAACCTAACCTCACTTTTTATTGTCGCTAATTGTTTACCTTCTTCTTGGCTTTGCCACCACCGGATCCCTCCTTCTTCTTCTGTGTTTTCTGGGGCTGCTTCGCCGAAGACTTAGAGTCCTTCTTGGGCGGCTGGAATTATAAACACATTGATGACAACAAGCTACGCCACGAGGTTCCATAGCAGCGTCAAGGAATGTTAGGCCATTTTCCAAAATTTCGAACAAGTATTCACTATCAATTGACACTATTTTCATATTTTATTTATTTCTTATAAATTTACGTTCGGCAATTATCAATATATAGTCTAAAAATTGAAATTATTTTGCACAGCAATGAAATCACTCACCATCTTGAAACCGGAAAGAAGGTTGAAGGAAAATTGTTTATGGATTGAATTTAATTTGACGTTAGACGATCCGTTCCGAAACCAATATCCATAGACTAAATCATTTGTACTGTAGTGTTCTTTACGTTTTAAATCATATTCTTTTTGCACTGTAAATTCGAATGTGTTTTATACTGGATAGTGAGTGTCCATTCACTAAAATGAGCAGGTGGCTTAGCGCGTTAACCCAATGAATTGTTTTTGTATCCAGAATTATTAATGGAGCATGTATAGACTTTATTTGGTGTAAGGCCCATAATCATCTTCATATGGTATAAAATAAGAAACATAAAATCCTTGAAAGTTATTTATTTATCTCCCGTTCGCCCGTAAATACATTCTTCATTTTCATAATAATACTCTCGTCTTACTATCGCTTAAATTATTCACATAATATTGCAAAATTTGTATATGCCCTTGTAACCCTACTTAATTTATAAGGTATTCTATTATATACTTTTATTGTGAAGGAAAGCCTCTTTAACATGGGCGTATTAAAATTACATTTGTGACTGCAATGACTCGTAGTACGCCAATTCCTCATCTGTGACCGAGGGCCGGAATGATTCGACCCCCCGCCACAACTCCGATACACCCAGGATCACCGAATCGGGACTTAGTTCACTCTCTTTTACTTGGCCTGAAAGATAATTAGATACATTTATGAAATTAAGTATTAGTATTAATAATAATATCACCAGAACAAACCAGCTATATGATGCGACATGAGGGTTGCCAAGACCTGGACTTTTATGTAAAAAATTGTAGGCTTGAGCCAGTCACGTGAGCTAGCTGTCACGGGAAGAGTATAGCTGGTGTTATAGCCTTATGGTATGTGCTTACCAGCGTGCAGCTTGGCCACGAGCGCGCGCACCGCGGCCGACCGCGCTGTGGACACCACCTGCAGCAGGTCCGCGCCCGTGCAACTGTCGGGCAGCGCGGCCGCTACCGCCTCTAAATCCACATCCTCTCTTAGCTTGTAGCTGTTGAATTAACATATTATTATAAAAAACCTAGTGTTTCCAGCACTTCGTACGTACGCATCGATTTTATTAAATGTATGCTTCCAGACAACAACAATAGCACCCTAACATATTGCTTAGATATTACAGTTTCCCAATCTGGCAGTTCCAGTGTGTGTACTATCGATAGGCTCAAAAGGCAAGTACCCAGAACCGTGAAAAATTGCACTTCAACGCAATAGAGAAATGTAATAAAACAACCAACACTTGAATTGGTCAATGTGCAATGTGCGTCCGCGCCCGTGGCATGACTCTAAAATATTGGACGCACTTTATAAATAGAGATGCAACAGTTGTTTGAAAACCACTTCTCATCATATACTAACTTTCTGCATAACGCCTTAAGAACACAAGTCTTCTCGTGCTCTCCATTATATGGGCCTACATAAATCAGCTTGTCAAGTCGGCCGGGGCGTAGTAACGATTGCTCTAGCAGATCCGGTCGATTGGTGGCGCCCATTATAAACACGAAGCTTGAAGTGTCAGCGTCTGCAAAAAAACATAAAACACCTGGACTTCTTGTCTCATTCAGGACTTTTTATTGTAATGTTGTCCACAACAGTAGTGTGTGCGGAATCCAATATCTTGCATCCCCATTTGTATACTTATATGTATTTAAGGGTAGATTTAATGACCAAATCTTGCATCTTTTGCTAATTAATTGTAGCATCGTTTGCCGATGCAAAAATACCATTTTGGGACACTGGCCGTACTAAACGTAAAACTTTAATCCCAAAAAAGTTTAAACATTTACAAATCAAAAAAAGGAAAAAGAATGTTCCATTCGTATTAAAATTACCTTCCTCGTTAGTGACTCCGTCGACTTCAGCCAGCAGTTGGCTCACGACGCGGTCGCTGGCGCCGCCCGAGTCCCCCGCCGCGCCTCGTCTCGGCGCCAACGCATCCAGCTCGTCCAGGAACACGATGCACGGAGACGACGCTCGGGCAGATTCGAAAACTGAAATTTAAAACAACACATTTACATTATAGTTATGCCCAGTTTGCACGAGTACAGTATGCAAATAAACCAGTAGCGAACTATTGAACCTGACGAACTGATCATATGGTGATATACCTTTTCTAACATTTTCTTCAGACTGTCCAATATACATGTTTAGTAATTCCGGTCCTTTTACGCTCAAAAAGCTCACATTGAGCTCTGTACTGACAGCTTTCGCGACGAGGGTTTTGCCACAACCCGGTGGTCCGTAAAGTAATATACCTGTAAAAAACAGCAAAGCCGTTAACAATACTTGCCTGACGCTCATGTTAATTTGGTATGAGAATAAAAAGGTATACCTGATCTCTTGAGACTAGAATTTTTAAATAGATGTGGGTATTTGATGGGGAACTCAATGGTCTTTAACAGTTCTTTTTTCAATTTCTCAAGTCCACCTATATCTTCCCAGTACACTTTGGGAATTTTAGGAGCGTCTAAATGTTGGCTTTGTAGACTACGAATTGACTCTGCAACAAAATAAAAAAGGAATAAATAAAGATAGTAAACATTGAAAAAAGAACAATAAAGTGGGAAAGTTACCTAAAGCAGAATTAAAGTCTTCCTCATGCACCAAATGCAAGTCAGGATCTGGCGCTAATTGGTTATAGCTGTTGTGTTGCTTTAAGTATGACTCTCTAATTGCAAAGTGTAGTAATGTATCCAAGTCTCCATATCTAAATGTTTCAGTCTTTGCTGCAACCCTTTGCAGCACATCTTTGGCAGGCTGTTTCATCCTTGATTCTTCATTCAACTGATTTGAAACTTGTCCTACACCATCTATATTGAGCTGCATGACACTTGCAAACCATTCCAGCATCTCATATCTTTGTTGTACATTCAGTCTGGGTATGTGAACCTTTTCTAGGAACATTCTAAGCATATTCGGTTTCAAGTCTTGTCTCTCTGTGATAGCTATGAAAACAATAGGATGCTTTGTGTAGTTTTGATACAAATCTGTGATTGTATTCATAAAGTATTCCATTACTCTGCAGTCTTCATTGTTCTCAGGGTCTACTGCAAATACCTGATACAAGTGTTCAATTTTGCATTATGAGAGCTATAAGTTCTGTCTTTTATAAAGTGTTTTTACATACTAATTTAATTATTGGCCAAGTATCTAATATTAAAAAAAACACCCCAAGTTTAAAAACAAAAAACCCCAAACAAGTAAATATAAATAAATACATTATATGTCTTACTTCAAAATTATCCAACAGGACAACAACAGGCGCAGCAGCTTTAGCCTTTTGTACAGTAGCACTGATTTTACTCTCAGTTTGTTTTGCAGTTGAGCTCTGAAGAGCATTGCAGTCTATAGGCAGACAGTTCATACCTGCCAAAATATCATAAATGTGAGTCTTGGTACTAACGCATTTCTAAAATTAAAAAAATATATAATATGTGCATGCTTACCATTATGTTTGGCTAGTATTTTGACAAGTAAATGCCTTCCAGAACCCATTGAGCCCGTTAGGAGTAGCATCGGAATTATAGGGCTGGACATTGATGATGAAAGCTCACCTAAAATATAGCAATTCAAATAAAATTAAAAAAAATTGGTTAAAAGATAATATTATAATAAAGTAGTAGTAGTAAGTAAGATAATAGTACATATCATTGCAGTTTGCTTGACAAAGCTATTGAATCAAATTAATTTATCAAATATATAAACTATAATAACAATAATACATTACTTATTTCTCCAGTTAGGAATGGTTGTATAGTCTCTTGAATCTGAGCAAACTTCTGTTTCAGTCCAGTAGGGCATAAATGCAGTATATTGAAGTTTTTATTTACTTGTGGCCTAAAATACTCATCTCTTGGTTTCATACTATGTATATTTTCTCCTAGAGTCAACTGGGTAACGCCTTTGACTATAAAACATGCTTGGACTATTCTATTACTAATATTTGCATCTGAGGCGTCGCTTGTCAGTTTTCTACATTGGAAATAAAGCTTCCCAGTTGACTCAACTAAATCTAAGTACTTATAATGAGATTTTCCAGTCACATCAGGAGTGAGATCTATGCTAAATATATCACACAAACTGACTAGTTTTGGTACCTCAAAGTAATTGTTCAGAACTTCTTTTAGGAAATCATTTGCCAAGTCGTAATCATTCACAATTAGACTAACTTCAGCTGCGGCTGCTATTTTCGGTGAGTTTTCGAGACTCAGCACTGGATGGAATGTGAAACTCATGTTCTTATACATATCCAAACCGAAACAGGAGGCAATATTATGAAACTCATTTTCATTTGTGTAAGCTACATTCTCGGGAACATGTTTACACCCAACCACTGGTACTATTCTTGTATTGTCGAGTCTACTCGTAAAACCATCTGTCCATAATTTTTTGTGTATCTCTGAAGTCATAAATTGTAGGTCATATTTCATTTGTTGACTAACATTATATGTTTTCTTCTCCTCTGGCCTTAATTTTATCATTAGCCATAGCACTCCATTATCTATATAGAATATATTCTCGCCGCCAAGCTGCATAAATTGATCTTTGGATATAATAACACATTTATTGCCTACAACATTCAAATTGTCTTCTAATTTATCTTGTATAAGTAACTTTATGATGTGAGCAGGAAGAGTCTTCACATTGAAAGAGTCCATGCCCTTCAACGCGGAGCTTTTCTTGTGCCAAATTCTATATTTTATCGCGAGAAAAACAAGAAAAAGGTAATAGTTGTACTTTGGATAGGCCACTTTTATACAATATTTTATCACCCATAGTTTGCGCGATATTTGTTCATTCATAGTAACTTCGAACACTTTCTTTTTCGTTTGATTTCTTTGCGGTTTATAAATAAAAAATAAATGAAATCATTACACGAAACAAATACTTTGTTATCTCATTTTTATGTGTCCAATAAGTATATGTAATGTATGTATGTATGTATGAATAATGAATATATGTAACTAGAGGTGGGGAGTTTACGGTCACTGCCAGTGTTGCCAACCCCAAGAAACTGAAAAACAGCAGCTCACCAATAAAAAAACAGGAGAAAACAGTAGGTAAAGTAAAAAAAGGCAGATTTCATACTTTCCTCATACAATTAAAACAATTACCCACTTTTATTACTTACCAGGACACATATGCATTGTTAGATTATAATATTGATCACAAAATAATAAAAAACTAAAATCAAAGTAAAATTATTTTCCACTTTCATCCTCAATTGCTATTTTCAGACTCATTTTATTTTTTTAAATCATAAATATTTTTGTTCAATTTCTTAATTTGCCTTTCTGTGGCTTAAAATGAGTAGCACTCGGTTAGGTATTTCGGATTTAGTGTTCAATCAATTCTGTTGCGTAATTTGGTTTTCATAATATTTATAGCTGAAAATAATATTTCTATAGTGGCGCTGCTATGTGGTAGGCACAAAAGTTTCTTCACCAATTCACACAATGTGGGAAATGTTTGAGACCCGTCTCCATTTTTAAATTTCTGTACATGTTTCCAGTAGATACTACCATCTAGCGTCAATGCGTTTTATTACATAGTGGTTATCACAAAATATTTGCATAGAGTAATAGGTGGCCCTGAACGCTGATTGAAAAACAGTAAAAATTAGGAATGAAACAGAAAACAGGGGCATCAATGTGAAAACAGCAAATCTACTGTTAAAACAGTAGGGTTGGTAACACTGGTCACTGCTATCCAGAAAACAAAATAACTTTTGTTATCAGACTGAAAAATATTATCACACATAGTCGTCTTACGTTTTCTGAAAATTTTTAATTAGCATAGGATTATTGTCAACAGAATCTATTGAGTTGTCTGTATCTATATAGGGTGTAAGTGTCTTCGTAACGAAAACTGATATCATGGATTCTGGACTCCCAGCTAACTTTTTGTCGAACTTTTCATGAATAATATGCTTTTTTCAGTATTTTTACATTGATTTTAGGATGAAATAAAAAAATAACTTCACCATAACGTTATTTTAAATAAAAAACAATTAGCAGGACAGCTATTTAAACGATGGAATGTTTCACAAAAATAATAATAAAGATACTTAATTCATTTCCTCATACATTTAATTTAGGGGCGATATGATGAACTAGTATGATCTACGATAAGCATACGACCGGCATTCCGGTCCCGTGTGACTGTGACATTCAAAGTTGTGTAAAGCGCTACTGACTACAACGATGAAATACAACTGCTGTGGCAAAGTATCAGTGAACAGTGTTTTTTATGGAACCGGAACAGTAGTTACAGTGACAAATAAGTTTTTCCCACCTCTAGTCCTATCAAAGATACAAAGACGAACAAAACGTCATACATTCCTCTTAAAAAAATATGACTTAAAAATCACAGCTATTTTTCCACTATCAAGTATAATTCATATGCAAACATAATAATACAAAGAGTAGGTAAAAAAATAAGAATTATTATTTTAAGAACATAACTTTAAAAAAAGAGAAATACTACTACGTTCATAGATAATATAGGTACCTCATGCACATACTGTACCTACTTACTGTTCTACGATTTCAATAGAGAAAATATCGCTACGAAGCGTAGACAGCTTAGCTACAAAGTAACATTGAACAGATACAATTTTTATTTCTCATAATATATAGAAACTGATATCATGTATCTAACGTGGGCTTCTTTTAATAACATAAGAATGCTAATGATGGCGTGTATGCCCGTGGTCATATTTTATTTGATATGGCTCGTCAACACATCGGAAAGCATACGAAGCGAGGAAGGAACTCTGCTGGACCTAGTGTGTTGGCCGGATGGGAACGCCATACCTGTAATTATAGCTTGTGGATCCATAATCGCGGTTGTAATTGAAGTAAGAAAAACGATAACTTCCATAAATTAAATAAATCTATAGACTAGAACACCAACTCATGGTTCTAAACTGGGAAATTTTCCTGTCACGGGAATCGAATCCGAAACTTACCTGTGCAGTGCAATGAACCAAGCGGCCTAAGCTCAATCTACTGGCCAAATTTGATTGTTGAATAATTTATCGTCTCTACATTAACTAAAACGGTTTTTATTCATCAGCTCTATGGACTCTATCAATTATTCAAAGCTGGTCTGACCAAGCGGGAATATGACGTCACAAACGGCCTTTATTACTACGTTTGGGCCCTAATCATTATGATAATAATATTTTTAGCGATTATGTTTTACTCTGGACTTCAGTCGACTATAATTCGAGGTGATTCTAGACTAATAATATTATAAATATTATTTCAGTTAGGAGCTAGGTAATAAGAGTTTTGTCAGCAACAAATAACGTTCGAGTGAACGCATACTTGCAGCTTTACTAATAAATGGAATCATTCGTTCACTCGTTCCTAGTTCAAATATTATCACAATAGGGGCTCGGAAGACAGACCCCTCTACTGTCCACGTTTCACACTCGTCTATTTACTATCCCGAAATTTATAAATGTTATAATGGCATTATAACGAACTTTTCAGTGGAAAAAAATGCGTTATAGTTTATAACACTTTATAAATTTGAGGCTTAGTATCCACATGAGCTAACAAGGCGTATTGGGTGATAAATATCGAAAACAAATCTCTTCTGGTAAACTGACCACTTAACGAATACTTACCTTACTTACTTATGTGACTTGGTGCCGGTCTGCTAATAGATACATTCGTTGCAGCGAAAATTAAAGGTGGAATCACCAAAGCAATGCTGCGATATTCAAGCCATTTGCCGTCTAAAGTGGCCATTGATCGGCTGCAGACGAGGTTCCACTGCTGTGGGCGGGCCAACTACCAGGAGTGGTTCTTCATCCCTTGGTATATGATGGGAGAACACATCGATTCTAAAACGTTGTTAGTAATTTGAAACATACAAAACCTAATAGGTAGGTACTTAATACTTACTTAGTATCATTCAAGGAAAAATCTCAACGTTTAAAATAACATACCTGGTATTACGAACTCTTCTTTCCAGGAAATTCACTTCCCGGCCTAAAACTTGTCATCAACGTGTATTGAAATTGGATCACTCGATCGGCTACGTACTGAATACATTCAAAACTTATATTAATAGCCCAGTTCAAATTATTTTTTTCGCCAGTTCTAACCGCAAATTCGTTGCGGATAACGTGCCGTACAGCTGTTGTTCGATGGACCACTTGTACCCGTGCATACACCATGGAATCACTCAAATCGGCACTATTTACAAGTACAACCCTGCGGTATGTTTTATATGGTACTTAGGGTGAAAGCTCAGGTCAGGGCGCGAAATTCAAAATGGTTAAATTTTTTTTACCGACATTTTGAATTTCGCGCCCTGACTTGAGCTTCCACCTTAAGTAGGAATTGATAGGTATTGGAAATTTGTACTAATGCGGTATTATATTGGGGTGACAATAGCTTGCTTTACTTGGACAATCAAGTTTGTTTTACACGGTGGAATCGCGAACAAGGAAGTTTACACTTAGCGTCACATAACGGCGCCACTTGTCTTTAAAATCAAGGACCTACTTACAGAGTAGACCTCAATGGATTTATCTCATATTACTTATCTATTACTTCTAGTCACAACTTACAATATGGAGCGCTGGATGTGAAGAGAAATTGATTAATGAAATGATGTCAGTCTCATGGAGATTCAATGCTGTAATGTCCTTGATAATAATAGCGATGGTAGGGCCATATATTTTGTGACATTATATTTTAATATCTTACCCTCCACAGGTTTTGTTGAGCTGCATTTATATCTAGTACATGTTACCGAAAACCATTCGATCCAAGTTATCCAATCTTTCCATGCGTTACAACATTTCAATGTTAACTACCTATAGTTTAATTGCTGTCAGAACTTGCCATGTGTAAGGTGTATAACTGGGAACTCCTATAATCATAACGTCATCGAGAAATCATTATGTGCCTGTCATTCTTATTTCGTAATCTGTGGTGCGAGCAAAACCGAAGACGCTTACGTTACCTAATGCTACATAAAAATATTATGCTGCATGAGCCACAGTTTGTAAAAAAATAATTCCTACCTGACGCTGCCCTAGATGTTTACTTGAAAACAGGTATTGCAAGTGGTTGCAGTGCGATACCTCCACACAGCCTACAGAAGCGGTCTGCACTTCGGCAATCGTATCACTTGCAAGGCGTACCTACTCCGCTCCCTGACCGACACCGAGCTGCCGAGGAGTATCGGCCGGAAGAAAGTGCTGAGGAAGAGAAAACTGCGCCATACACGCACCTTACAGTGGATGACTGCGGCTTACAAACCGGGTAGAAGATGCGCCACCTCCTCAGCCTCAGATAACAACAGCTCCGATGAGTTGCTCAAGCCTATATATGAGTAAAAGGTTTGAAAAAAATTAAAATACTTTTTAAAAATAATTATTATTACTATCTTCGAAATTGTATAAAGCATCATATATTCTATTTAATTAATAAATGCTCTTACGATAGTTCTAAAGCACCCGCACTTACTCACTTCAAACTAAGATTATATACATCAAGAATAAAGTAAATTAAATACGAGGATTCCAACAAAATTTTGCTCAAAATATTTTATGAACTGCCTGGCCTAACCACGTGTAACCGTGACAAACTCCCAGCGTCTCTCTCTGTTATTTATATGTTATCAGTAAGAGAAAATAAGACAAAACTATATTTCGCATTGTTAACATTATTCTCTCGAGAGAATGTGACAATATTGTCTTGTCATGGTCACCATAGTATGACCGTGGTGAAGTTAATCTATTTATCATTGGTGAACTTCTGTATCTTGTCTGGTTCGGCGAGCTCCTTCAGGCGGTGCAGATTGTCCCACCAGAGCTTGAGACGGTGGCGGCGGATCATGTTGAACCAGGGCGTGATGGGGCCTTCCAGGGTGGGAAGGAACCTGGTGTATGAAAAAATTGAGTTTCATAAACTGGGCTTTTCCAATTTAAGTATCAATATCTTTATAATCATCTATCGATCGCTGATATCATGTCGACGCCGGTTGCGCGACCAGGTCTCCAAGTCTGCTAACACAATCGATTCATAATCGAACAGCAACCGCATAGTAATTATCACTTTTGACAGATATCCCATACAATATCTGTCAAAAGTGACAGTTACTATGCGGTTGCTGTTCGATTATGAATCGATTGTGTTAGCAGACTTGGGGCCCTGGTCAAAATCTTAGAGACGCGAGGTTTTAAAGATGGCGGAGCAGTACTACATAATTTAATCTAGATGAATACGATATCGCTAGTACCCATGCGAGCATCGGAGATTTTTGTATAGAACGTGTGCGAGTTGTGGTTTACGACGTCAGTATACAGGCAGATTCAGAAATCTATACATATAAATAAAATTGGAGTGTCTGTTTGTAATATTAAAATAACCACTTTTTACTAAAAGCATTTGGATGTATACACGGTACCTATACCAAAAAAAACCTTTTTTAAAATTTTTGTCTGTCTGTCTGTCGGTCTATCTGTCTGTCTGTTTGTTCCGGCTAATCTCTGAAATGGCTGGACCGATTTTGACGGGACTTTCACTGGCAGATAGCTGATGTAACAAGGAGTAACTTAGGCTACTTTTATTTTAGAAAAAAAAATAGGATCTCACGAAAAAAAATTAAAACCAATGTTGCAGCGCAGCGCCTGATTAAGTTTGATAGCAACAACCTGCAATGCGTCCCGCGGGCTCAGAACGTGCGAGCAGGCTGTTGCCAACGGTTGTGTCTTTGTTATATACCACGCGGACGAAGTCGCGGGTAACAGCTAGTGGTATATAAAAACCGTTGAACCCGCGTTTCTCAAGCACATTTGTAATCATTATGTGAAGTCATAATTTCGATGTCATTTTGTTAAGTTTTTTTTAAATCACGATACATATTAATTACAAATGCGCTTAAGACCCGCTGCGGGTTTAAATTTTTGTATACACTTTATGAGTCACGCTGTATTAAGCTTAACGTCCACCCGGTGGGATTGTATGGAATTTAAATCTAGTCAATCCTCGTGTTAATCTATACATCTATACATATAAATAAAATTGGAGTGTCTGTTTGTAATATTAAAATAACCGCTTTTTACTAAGTGCATTTGGATGTATACACGTTACCTATACCGAAACAAATTTTTTTACAATTTTTGTCTGTCTGTCTGTTTGTTCCGGCTAATCTCTGAAATGGCTGGACCAATTTTGACGGGACTTTCACTGGCAGATAGCTGATGTAACAAGGAGTAACTTAGGTTATTTATATTTTAGAAAAAAACATAAGATCTCACGAAAAAAAATTAAAATAAATGTTGCAGCGTTGCGCCTGATTAACTTTGATAGCAACAACCTGAAATTGTTAAATACCACGCGAACGAAGTCGCGGGTAACAGCTAGTATTATATACGAGTGTATAAACATAGCCTATGCTATTGTCATCATGTATACTTGGTTACTTACGCGTTGAACTCGGCTTTCGGCACGAAGCAGTACTCCGATATCTCGTTCGAGTTGGGTTTCACCTTGACGTCGCTCTGGTAGAAGAGAATGTGGTCGATCTCATGCTCGCCCCACACGCCGTCGCCGGGGTCGTGGTAGTGCACGCGCGTCATGAACGTGAACTGTTCCGGGTCCATCTGAACAATTTGAATCGACACACATGAAAGAGATAGAAATTCATACTAGTCCATAAGACGGAATAGGACGCCCATAGAGAACAAAACACACGCCAATGACGTCACTCACGAAATGAAGGAGAAAACAATCCAGAAGAGGAAATAAGAAGCAAATAGAAAACAAAACTCACGCCAATGACGTCACGCACGAAATGAAGCAGATAGAAATCCATGAGAAGGAATAGGAAGCCAATAGAAAACAAAACACACGCCAATGACGTCACGCACGAAATGAAGGAGATAGAAGTCCATAAGACGAAAAAGGACGCCAATAGAAAACAAAACACACCGCCAATGACGTCACGCACGAAATGAAAAAGATAGATATATTATGTAATGTTCAATAATTGTATGACATATCCAAAATAAAATTGTATTACACTGGGATAAGGTTTGTTTCGACGCTGATTAGAAATATCAAAAGTACTTTGAATCCTTCTCGGGAAGATGAACATCATTATTTATAAAAACTCTGGTGTGAGCGGGACGGAAGACGCTGTTACCGTAACGCTCTTGCTATACCTGCGCCTAAATGCCGTTAATTAACGTAACATGTTTCACAATTGATAACATTTTCGGTATTTTATGTTGATTAACGGCATTAGTCGCAGGTGTGGTCCGGACGTATCACTACATAAACAGATAATGCTTGAGGCTACCTGGTCGAGTGGGATACCCAGCTCGTGGTGCAGCCGGCGCCGCGCCGCCCCGACCACATCCTCCTGCTTCTCGTCGACGTACAGCGGGTGGCTGCAGCACGCGTTCGTGTAGTAGTCCGGGTACGTCACCTGGGACGCGTATTAACATGAATTCTAGAGAACGGCTGAATTACGCATTCTTTTTTGTTTATAGTCCTTAAAGGTTATCAATATCTCTATAAGGGATAAGGTTAAAGGAAAAAAAAAAGTTGGCCCAATTTTTTTTACAGGACAACATCTGTTGGGTCAGTTGCAATTAAATAAATATTAGATGATTACAGATGCAGGCAGGTACAGGATAATAACTCAGTGTTACTTTTACAAAGAGAGTAAAAAATAATTTGGAAATAATTACTTTCTGGCTAGATCTCCTCTGCAGCAACATATCTCCTCGCTTGTTGAACAGGAATACGCTGAAAGCGCGGTGTAGGGGCACAGTGCCATCTGGGCCTACTTTATGACATTCCCTCTTGGTGGCTGTGCCCAAGAAGTTGTCCTTTTCGTCCACTAACAGGCAGATATCCTTGTCCAGGCTTTCCAACTGAAACACAGGGAGAATGTTAAAAATAAACTGTGGGATACTGGCATCTTATCAAAGACAAATTTTATATTTTTGCCACCAAACAGTGTGCATATGAATTGTATGTGAGTGAGCAATGTGTTTGCGGCATGAGTGATTTTATATTGCTGTTTTTTTTATAGTTCTTCAACTTCTTTGTAGTCAAATTTTTAATCAAAATTAGAACTTTATTTTCTACATGAGGATCCTTATAAGAAATCCCATCTTTAATTATAAAAGTACCTACTTAATCATAACATGTTATGTAAATGAATGCGAATTTAATTTGGTTTTTTCTTACCACAACTTTTGTTGTTCAATCTATGAAACATTACTTAATATCAATATCGGATTTTACTAGTAACTTTATTTATTTATTCAAATAGTTTTCTATAAGAAATATAACAGCCTAATGTAAAAAAAACATGGCACATCGCTAAATGGTTAACAGCTACTTGGTACATAAAAAAATCATAACCTGATTAAAATCAACATTTTCCTTCTCTTCGGTCTGTGGCTGTGGCTTTGCTGGCTCGGAAGCTAAAAACCTTTTCTCCACGCGAATTTTGCTCCACAGAGCTTGTGTTAGCCGTCTGGCTAGCATCTTGTGAAAAATACAATGAGCATTAACTATGGTATATATAGGTATTTGTATAAAAAGTATGTTAATGAAGTTTATCTACCTTCCTGTTTGAATAACAATAGAATATTGACAATAGATATAGAAAAGTGCTTTATGTTGATACCGAGATATTGATAACCTTTTTGAATAAATTAACTGTAGTTTACTTGTACTATCAGGGATATGCTGCCTGGATGCACTTACACATATATTTTTGGGGTCACTATTTCTTTAAACTGAGGCCAAAATTTATTAATTCAATTTTAGGATAAAATGCTGGAGCATTTCTGGAATTTATGCCTGTTGGCACATCAAAGGATTTTTTTTTTCAGATTTTATTAATCTTGGTATGATGATCCTTTATAACCTGGGTTAACATCATATAGAAATACTTTCAATTTGGGAAGTAGGTAAATGGGTTTCCATTGGAAAGCCAAAAACACTAACTTAAAATCCACATGCAAGATACAAATTAATTCTTGAATTCATAGATCACTCTCTAATCTATTTAAAATTGGAATTAAAAGTAGTTTTCAGAAAAGTCTAAATCCATAGATCGAGGAGTGTCTTAACATTTTGTTACTTATTTGGCTGGATACTTGATACAGCAATATACCAAAAACAATATTTAAGTACCTATCAACTTATTTCAATAAATAAACGCGATTATATACCTAGATGTTAAACATGGATGCATTTAGAAGTTTACAAAAGTATTTTTTTTTGTGCATCGTATGAAACGAGCAGGCGAACTTTAGCACTATACCTATTGTAATATTGGAAAGAGTTATACCTTTGTGAGTATATTGCTTCCTGATTAAAAAGGTCTTTCCTATTATATGTATTTTAAAACAGGCACATTTTACTTATGAAATAATATTTTTAAAACGTCACGGTCACAAGCAAATAAGGCGGTCTCTTCTTCTTCTTCTTTCTTTACGAAATGAAATGCGATGAAGTAAAATGGATATGAATATGGCCTCACCCGCAACTTAGCGGGTATTTTGCCAGTGTCAAGTAATTAATAGCAATATTAAATTCAATAAATACACATTATAAATAAAATAATGGATGTGACATGAAGAAATGAAAATGGCGAATCCAAGGCGGTCTCAACTCAAGCCTCAAGTCAAGCAAGCAAGCGAACAGTCACTGTCACTTTTGTGTCAATCGGAACGTGACGTGTCTTGACATTTTCTTTGCATGGCCGTATTTCGTGTAATGAGCCAGTAATAAGTATGTTTCAAGGGACGCCATTTTCATTTCATCATGTCACATCCATTATTTTATTTATAATGTGTATTTATTGAATTTAATATTGCTATTAATTACTTGACACTGGCAAAATACCCGCTAAGTTGCGGGTGAGGCCATATTCATATCCATTTTATTTCATCGCATCTCATTTCGAAAAGAAAGAAGAAGAAGAAGTATGTTTCAAAGTATTTACAACGATACTGGTGTCTTCGCCACTACGTCGACATTGGCAGAATCGCGTTGAGCCTGACTCAATGGAAAAAGGCCATTAGGGAAAAAAAAAAAAAACGATACTGGTGGGGGACCGTGATGTCTGGACACTTGAGGGCAGGAGGCGAAATTGTTTTTATGATAATTATTAGCTCTAGCTCTAAGGTTTGCAACGGCAGTGAACCTTAGACTTTCTAACAGATTTTTTTTTGCAAGTGGGCGCGGAGAAGTCTCCGATAGTACTTCGTCTCAAGCATTGGAGCCCATTGGCTAGGTCCTGTACCTACTTATTATCAGTAAAGTTGAGGATTAATAATGTAAGAATAACTTGGAGGATTTAGGCAGGAGTTGCTAAATATACACACTTCTTTGCGTAAGTTTAACGTTAAATGACCAACTTCCAACAATCAACAGAATCGTTTGTTGCTGCACTTTGCACCCAAAAAATAGCTGTGTTATATTGTGCGTATTTTGCAATTGGCTGTCGATGTTGCTTTGGTATTTATATACATATGAAACACAGAGGTGTATTGGTAAAAAACCGATCAAAAATTGCTTGCCATCTTCCAATGTAAATGCTTTAAGAGGACGCGCGGTTATTCCAAGCACAATAGAAATACCTGATTAATTGGATAAGAAGTTTGCTTGCATGGTAATGGAAAATAATATTGAACACAAAGATTACTAGGTGTATATTATTTATCATCGTTGTGTTATTTTTCGGTGACTTTAACCATTATACAGGCACCGTAACGATGGCATAGCATCTATTTATGTTGATTCCGGCTTCTTCGGGAAGCGCGATCCTAAAATAACTTGTCTAATAACATGAGACTTGACTTGGGGAGACGCGGTTCTCATTCATTCATGCATCTTGCATTCACGCATAAGCTTTGAGTTGTCGGTTGCATTATTAAATTTACGTCTAAATACGTACAGTTATGTGAATTTATTGGCATTATTATCAAAATGTCACGTGTTAAGCTTGCTATTAGAGTTAGACCGTTTTCGGAAAAGTGAGTTATTTACCTTTTTTAAATTAAATATCCAAAAGAAGTATATATCGTTCTGAGGGTGCGATATTTATATTTTAATGTGCCTATTCCGTATTCTGTTTGCTACTAACGATTTTAATTCCATATGTACTTATCTGTAGAGAATCAAGATCTGAGAAGGATCGTGTCCCGGTCGTGAATGTAGTGGACAGCAACACAGTCACCATTACCAATATCAAGGTGAGGAGATTAGTTTTAACAACAAAGACAAGCAGCAAGACTATTTTTTTGTCTAGTGCTAGCCCGGGTTCGATTCCCGGGCCATGCAATGTTTCAGTGTTCCGAGAAAGTCTATATTACACATGAGTACTTATTCCTGAAATAAACATATTATCTACTAGTATAATTTAAGCATTATTGTGGCGTATTCGATAGCTTAAACGTTTTACTAGACAACTATTTGTCGGCTTGATCCTAACGGATGAAAATGACTCACCGCAGGCACCTTATTGCTTGACTGGTCCCGGGGGTTATGTATAAACACCACAACACTTCACTGTGATAGTCTTTGGCGTCACTGGTGTTAGATTTATGCGGAAAATGATAGTTTTTCTAAATCCAAACGGAGTCGCGCGCGCGCGTGTAGATCGAGATGGGACAGTGGCGCCACTTGTTGATGCGGCGTTGCACGTAAAGTGAATTACGTTCCGTTCAGCGGTTTAATGCTGTGACGATGGACGGATCAAGCCAGAAACCCAACATTTCCCCCCACCGAAATCCGCCAGGATTTCCCAGTTACGAAACCAGAAAATGTAGGTATACAATATAAAATAAGTTAAAATGTAAGCTAGTGGACTGTATATAATGAATGATAGATAAATTAAGTTATAAGTACATAAATATAGATATTTGGTAATTACTTTAAATAAAGCGGGTTAAAACTAATCTGATTCTTGCTCTAACGGGAGAGGACTAATTCTTGAAACGGGCCGCGTAAACTCGTGACCGTTAGCAATTTTTAAACTAACAACACGTACTATGCCATCGGGTCCCTTATGTACTTTTGTTATTCTGGCTAACCCCCATTTGAGTGGAGGAGCATCCGTATTTATGAGTACGAGATCTCCGATACAAAGATTACGACAGTTTGTCAACCACTTTTGACGCTGTTGCAAGGTGTGTAAATAATCTTGCCTCCAAAGTTTCCAAAATTGCTGTGACATTTGTTGAACAGACTGAAAACGGTTCAAGCGAGAAGTAGACAAATCAGTTAAATCATATTCTGGTACTGCTAACAGTTCCCTACCGATGAGAAAGTGAGAGGGAGTTAGAACCTCAAACTCATTTGGATCGCTGGATAAGGCACACAATGGCCTCGAATTAAGCACAGCTTCTACGCGAGTGTAAAGAGTACCTAGTTCCTCATAAGATAGGGCCTTTATCCCTACCGTGCGTTTTAAAAGCAGTTTAGCTGACTTAATAACAGCTTCATAAAGGCCACCGAAGTTACTTCCTGCCGGAGGATTATATCTCCATGTTATTCCGCGAGCAATGAAACCAAGAGATATATTTTCTGAATTAGAGTTTAAAAATTTAGTTATTTCAGTCAGCTGCTTACCAGCTGACACAAAATTAGTGCCGTTATCGGACACTATAGAATGACATAAACCTCTCCTTGCTGTGAAACGATCAAGACATGCAAGAAAGCATTCTGTACTCAAGGAAGACAAGACTTCTAAATGGACAGCTCGTGTGGCGCAACATACGAACACGCACAAATAAGATTTGGACACGTGAGCGTTTCTACGAGTTGACTCTTTTGTAGGAAAAGGCCCACCTATATCGACACCTACAGTATGAAAAACATGTACATCCTGAGAACGATATTTTGGCAGTTCACCCATTAGAGGTTGTCGATTTCGCGGAGTGACCCTAAAACACGATATGCATTTCATAATACGAGATCGAATAGCGCCACGCGCTGACATGATCCAGTATTTTTGGGAAATCAAACTCTGCAGCGTTCTGGGACCCACATGCAAATGTAGTTTATGGAAATGATCTATTAAAATGTTAGTGAAGTTACATTTCTTTGGAAGAAGCAGCGGATGTTTCCTTTCGTACGATAAATCAGATTGGGAAAGTCGACCCCCCACCCTGAGGAAACCTTCGGAATCTATGAAGGGGTTGAGCTTTCGTAAAGATTGACTACATCTACCGTCCTTTGCTAAAGAGATAAATTCGTTTGAGAAATGATGTTTTTGGACAGATTTTACTAAACTATCACTGGCCTTTTTCATATCAGCAATCGTGAATAGCCTACGATCCTTAGGAGTCGACCTACAGTTCTGGATGAACCGATAACACCGAGCAACCACGTTGAGCATTTTGTTAAAACTCGAATATTTTTCCGTCAAACTATAAAGTAGTTCAGATGAAAAAGTCACATCCGCAACCAGGACCACCTTTGAGCATTTGAGCTCTGGAGGGTCACAGTCACGGAACTCATTCATGGTCTTAATTGGCCACTGAGACCGGTCCAGTAGTAGCCAGTTAGGCCCGTTAAGCCATTCAGAAGTTGCAAGCAATGTAGATGGTAAAGCCCCACGGGAACAAATATCAGCGGGATTGGATTCACCGCTAACGTGATACCAACACTCACTGGGCACGTTGTCATGAATTTTTGAGACCCTAGTGGACACAAAAGTTTTAAGCGTATAACTAGGAGTGTTAAGCCATGCTAAAACGACTGAAGAATCCGTGAATAGCAACGTATCGTCAACATCAAGCCGATTATGCAATATGGAATGGACGTATTTAATAAGTTTTGCTAACAAATGAGCAGCCATGAGTTCAAGACGTGGAATTGTTATAGTCTTTAAGGGTGCAACCTTAGATTTTGCAATGACTAAGCTAACCTTGACCTCACCATCTGCGTTTTCGGTTCTCAAATATACAACTGCAGCATAGCCAAGAGTTGAGGCATCACAAAAACCTAGAACTTGACATTTGTTATGGAGCACTACTTTGACATGCCGATCATGTCTTACATTTGACAACAATGGAAGTTCATTGACATATATCTGCCACTGCGACTCAAGATCAGGTGGCAATCTTTGGTCCCATTCAAGTTGTCGAGACCAAAGCTCCTGCATGAAACATTTTGCATAGAATATACATGGAGCGACGAAACCGAGTGGATCGAATTGTCGACCGATTTGGGATAAAACTGTTCTTTTTGAAATCACAGGATTGGGCGGAGTAGTGGAGAACGAAAATGCATCAACTGCTGGTATCCACTGAAGACCAAGAACCTTGATAGATAAATTCTTCTCATCATCGAATGAAACAGGTGTTTCACGATGAGCCTCATCGATATTTTCTATAACCTGTGGACAATTACTCGCCCATTTGCGGAGAACGAAGCCCCCAGACATCAACAATCCCGTTAGCTCTTTCTGAAGCTCTACTGCTTCTTTTACCGTAGAAACTGACCAAAGAAAATCGTCCATAAAAAATGCAGACTTGAGAAGTTGAGCGACATTTGGAAATTTATGGGCCTCATCATCGGCCAAGGTATGTAATACCTTTATAGCTAAATATGGGCAGCTAGCTACACCGTATGTTAACGTATTTAAAACATATTTTTGAATAGGTTGTTGCACTGAGTAACGCCATAGAATATGTTGATACGGCCGTTGACTCTGATCGACAAGTATTTGGCGGTACATTTTACAAATGTCAGCCGATAAACAAATTTCCTTTAAACGAAAATTAATTAAAAGCAGATTGATATCAGCTTGAAGTTTCGGTCCCGGCAACACCAACGAGTTCAGTGACATATTATTTGATGTGTTACCTGAGGCATCAAATACTACACGATGTGATGTGGTAGTACTTGTTGGTTTGACAATGCAAAAATGCGGAATTATATATTTCGAATCGACATTCTGCACATTCCCAAGACAAGTCATATGCCCGAGTTCCTCATATTCACGCATAAACTTATGGTACTGCGTTTTTAGCTCAGGCTCCTTTTCTAATTTAGATTCTAAATTGAGAAGGCGACGAGTTGCCATTTGACTCGAGTCACCAAGTTCTACTGATGATCGGAACGGATATTTTACGACGTACCTACCCGAGTCGTCACGCCGATGTTCTTGAGAAAATAAATGCTCCGCAAGTTCATCGTCTGGGTTACGCGGTACCTCAGACGGTACATTCTCAACATCCCAAAAGTCGCGCATGACTTGTTCGATTGTCATGCAGAACGCAGATAACGTACCATGGCCATCGCTACCAGTGCCCGTAGGCGCGCAGCTTTGGTTTCGACTACCAAGTTCGGTCTGACCAAGAATGACATACCCAAATATCGAGCTCATGGCTACTGGTAGCCCGTGATCACAAGGAAGTATCTTATTATCTTCGTAGATATATGGAAAGAGATCACCAGCTAATAGCATGTCAATTGGCGCAGGTTTGTAATAGGTTGGGTCAGCCAACATCAAATGTTGATATTCAGCGATCACTCTATCTGATGGATACATTGTGGGTAAATTACCCGATATTTTCGAAACAATTACCGCATCAGTAGTCAAAATGGGTCCCGCACTGTGTCGTGGTTTAACCTTGCAGGTAGTTAACCCGAACTCCCGTACTGGAGCGCCACCTAGACCGATGGGCTCAAAGTTACATTTTCGTCGCGTCAGGCCAAAACGCTTGGCACAGTCTTGAGTCATGTAGCTCGTCATAGCACCGCTATCGATTAATGCACGTACGGTGTGGTACTGACCCCAACAATCTGCGACATGAATAACCGCCGTGCCGAGCAAGACTGTCAAGTTAGCCGAGCAAGTCAATGCGACTGCACTTCCGTTCGAAATCGCAAAAGAATCTATGTGCAGTGTGTGATGATGCTTATTTTTGCAGACCGTACAACGTACCTTTGATGGACAGTCGTTGACAGAATGTTCGCGTAAACAATTTTCGCACAACTTTAATTGTTTTATTCTGTCGAGACGCTGCGCCGGAGTCAGGTCGATGTAGTCGGTGCATCGATAAATAGAATGCATCTTTTTGCAATACAAACATTCCATGAATTTAGCTGACTTCACAGGTTCGTTTGTATTGACAACAGCTGACGACAAAGTAGAATGTTGCCGTGTATGACTGCCTTTTGTTGGACCTTGAGCGTACTGTACACTTTTCGTATTAGTGGAATTTGTGGAACACTCGGCCATCTCGAGAACCCGCGCTTGTTTCTCAATAAAAGACAGTAAGTTGTCATAAATAGGAATCTCCGTTTGACTTAGTTCTTTTTCTAGTTCGCGCCTAGTAGCAGAATCTAGCTTTCTTAAAGCGATATAAAACAGCATGAAACCCGATAAGTCTTCAATCTGTAACATCTGGAGTGCCTTAATGTTTTCTTGATATGTCTGCAAGAAATCATTAAGCCCAGTAACCGACTCAGTCATCAAAGTTTTAAAATTAAATATTTTATCGAGATAGGTAGTTGCCAAAGCACGCTTATTTTCGTATCGTTTTACTAAAGCATTCCAAACAATGTGATAATTATCTGATGTTACTGGCATTGACTTCACAATAGTCAAAGCAGACCCACTGACCGCCGAAAGTAAATAATAATATTTCTCAATGTTAGCGATTTCATTATTATTATGTATCAAACTGAAAAAAGTATCACGAAAAGTAGGCCAATTTTCGAGTTTACTATCAAAAGGGACAAGTTCCAATTTAGGTAACCTAGGTTTTACACACGAACCTTCGGTTTTCACTGTAGTTTTAATTTGCACACCACCGTTCAAAGTATTCGCAACGTCCCGGACGAAATAATACATGTCATCGAAATTTTCTATTTCTTTATAGGACGGCACAAAATCTGGATGAAACGTCTTTTTAATGTGTATGATAGAAGAAACACTTTGCTCGAACTTTTCGCGCCATGTTGCCAAATCATGAATACGAGCATGAAATCCGCCCACCAAATCGGGTTGGTTACCAACTTTTTTGGAAACTTCGTATAAGGCTTGCAATCGCATAAAACACATTTCTTTCGTGGTAATATGTGGTTGAATCAACTTGTCGCACTCTTCATCAGACCTAATGTCTACTTTAGGCGGCATTTTATACTAAATTACGCACAACAAGACAGGTAACTTTAATGGCGGCCGGGCCGCTCAGTAAATATTTTTACGTAAATAAATTCCGAAAATGACCACTTTAATTAATGCGTTTAGAACAAAACAAAACGTTGAATTACGTGTAAATACGCATAAAAATGAGTTTAGAACTAGTTTCAGACTTATAACTTGTATATTAACCAAGTTATCACCAAATATGTGTCACAAGTTACGCATACCCTTTATTGAAATTGTTAGTTGTTTTGTGGGAAATACAGCATTTATACCATAATTATGATAGTATTGATTTCGTAACTGATCTATCCTGGCCGAATGACCAAAAATGTGGCGTATTCGATAGCTTAAACGTTTTACTAGACAACTATTTGTCGGCTTGATCCTAACGGATGAAAATGACTCACCGCAGGCACCTTATTGCTTGACTGGTCCCGGGGGTTATGTATAAACACCACAACACTTCACTGTGATAGTCTTTGGCGTCACTGGTGTTAGATTTATGCGGAAAATGATAGTTTTTCTAAATCCAAACGGAGTCGCGCGCGCGCGTGTAGATCGAGATGGGACAGTGGCGCCACTTGTTGATGCGGCGTTGCACGTAAAGTGAATTACGTTCCGTTCAGCGGTTTAATGCTGTGACGATGGACGGATCAAGCCAGAAACCCAACAATTATGTAGGCGCAGTTTTTTATTACAACATACAAAAATATAGTTTCTTAATTGCTTTACCCATGAGCAGACGCCGCACACGCCGCGTAAGCCTTGAAAGGGCTCTACTGACGACTGCGTTAGAACGGTCAATAATAACGCAATGCGTTATTGCAATATCTGTTATTAGTACCGATAAACTATCTGGGCCCCAAGTCTGCTAACACAATCGATTCATTATCGAACAGCAACGGCATAGTAACTGACTTGGGGCCCTGTGTGGTAGTGCCTTGACTCGCTAGCGTCAATATAAACAGACGCGCCAATCGATTCGCTTACGCCAATCGACATCGTTAATATGTTCAGAATACCGATCGTCTCCCTCACTTCTTCGTCTGTCTGAGCCATAAACCTACGCTTCCAGGATACTTATAAACTTATTTATGGTTTGAGGTGTGCTTCATTTACCTAGGTAAGTACGTCAGGCGCCGGCGATAGTCGGGAGCGAGTGCGTAAATACTACGCGGACTATACCTTCGACAGCTCCTGTCTAGCCACGCAGCCATGCTATGCCTCACAGGAGAAGGTATGTCGACTTACGTCATATAAATATGTACAGATACAACCATGTTGCAGCCTCATATTGTATTAGAGCCGTTTCCGATTGTAACTTACCAAAAAAATCTTCTTACAAACTTTGACCCCTGTAGGGGTCGAATTTCCAATAATCCCTCTTTATTCCACCTCAAGGATACTCAAGGAATATATCCTCAGAATTGCAAGTCTCTAGGTCCACAGGTTTAGGCTTTGCGTTAATTGGCAGTCAGTCATTCAGTCAATAGGTACAGGTACTATTCTATACTAGGTACATCACAAATAAATACCTGATTTCTTGAAGGTATTCGAAGACATCGGTCGCGAGGTGATTGCCAGCGTCTCTGCGGGATGTTCAGCATGTGTCCTAGCGTATGGTCAGAGCGCTACAGGCAAGACGCACACGATGATGGGGTCCGAAGCGCACCCTGGACTCATCCCACGACTCTGCAGGGCTCTCTACGAACTGCAACCTCTTGAGCTTACTGTCAGGTGAGATAGTAGACTGTCTATCTATTCGCTTATAACTTATATAGTTCTAGGGGATGGATTTTGATGCGGTTTACAACATTCTGTTGAATATGTATTTATTCGTTGGTGTGAATTTCATGCATTACGTATAGACTGGTTAAGTTCCTTCAGACAAGATCGTTTCTCTACGATGTTTTCGTTCACCGTTAAGCTTAAGTTTGATGGCAACTTTGGAGAAAATGAGACGTTTTCAGAACTGCATAAGGAAGCTTTGGAATCGATGTTTTCGAAATCTGGTTTATTTGCTGCAGGGATCCATCAATGTTTGTCTTTCGATATTTATTTGCCGATCGACTATTATATGTCTTATGAGTACCTATTGTCAGGAGAAAGCATTTCATTTTTGTTTATTTCCAAATAGCGCATCGAATTCGGCAAGTAAATTGTTTGTATCCTTTATGCATGACGTGTGAAGAAGCCATAGGTGTGGCGCACGCGATGCCATTCTCGAAATCAAAGCGTCTAGCGCCATTATTCTATCGCCACACAATGTAAAAAGAAAAATTGCATAACTACAATGATAGATTTCGTGTAGATAGATACCTACTCCCTCCCATCGCATTGAGGGGTTACCCATGCCCAACAGTGGGACATTAAAAAGGGCTGGTATTTTTTTTAAATATACCTACTCGGCATTAATTTAACACAAGATGTTAATCTAAAGTTGCAGTGTAAGTGCAGTAGTGTTCGTATAGCTACGTATCGATACACTTGCTACAATTTAATCAATTTGTATTATATAATGCATAGCCATAGCAATAGTTATGACACAGCACCACGGAATAACGACGCAAAGACTCGCGTGGGTTTTCCGAGCACCCCAAAACTAATTCGTGGATTTTTAGCCAGTATCTTCAGGTATTATGAAAACGCTATATTAGATACTTTTAATAGAATGAACCTACAGAACAAATTTAATGTTGAAAAGTGATTCAATTCAATACGATTGTTTATTTATGTCAAATATTCAGGCGCGTAAACATGCGTGCGCGAATTAATTCAGATTAAATTGAGGGGTGTCCATTGAAACTTTTTTTACGATTGTGTTGCCAACACTTGGGTAATATATTAGTGGTTGTGTTCGATTAAGTTTGAATGGCAACAAAGAGAGGTACCATGATTTCTGACTCCAAGGTCGTAGCGACACGCGAGCCTTTAACACCCCGACATTATGGCTTTATCTGCGGTAATATCTCCCACACGTAAAGTATAGATATGTGTTTGTAATGGCTCATACAAGGATGGCTGGTAAGTCCGTAGGTATAATAGCGTTAAAATATGCCTTTGGAACTCGGCTAATTTAGACTAACGAGCTTAGTAACAGTAGAAACGTAACGTACTTAGTAAAGGGATTTCAAATTAGAATGGTAGTACGTATACAGTGGTAAGTAGAGGGTACCTCTTGTGATGTAAAACCTTAGTATTAGCTTAGGTCTAGATATATATGTTTCGCGTCGGGGTTCGCGGAAGTATGCGCAAGCGTTCCCGTGTCCCCAACACAAGCGACCGTGTGGACACACCATGTGGTTTTGTTGGGTATACCGGCCGCTGCCGGGGAGTCCCTTATACCCCTCTCGTCCCCCCGGAGCGTGAGGGACGATGCGTAATTGCATTTTCACATGAAAAAAAAAACAAGGTCTAGATATATATCCATGAAGATCGTTTAAAAACAATATATGATCTGAATTCATCCGCCAAAACTAAATACATTATATTTAAAACTTACAACTTGCTATTTGTTTTTCTGGGTACCAAAAATAATTATCCTGGAGACTGAATAAAACAGAGAGAACTAAGTATATAAAATCGTGTAAGTATATAGAGGTTATAGACAACCCTAGTCAAAGGCGCGGGTGTCTGCCATCACCGTTAGTAAGGTTTCGCCGCCCTCGTACAACGAGTTCGCCGCCCGCCGCGCTTGGTAGACGCGCCGCCCGCCCAAGCCGTAGCTGTACCTAGTTACGTTGGCTATATTCTCAAATAAAAAAATAACTGTGCGGAATATACTTATTTTGAGGTAAGTTTAAAAGGTTTACCGTTGCTGATGATTTTTTTAAGTCTAGATGGAGGTGTTATTTTAATCTAGCTTTAGTGTGCGAAATAGAATAATTAACATATAAAAATAAGCCCCTAAAAATAAGAACCCTAAGTCTGTTATTCGTTAATGTATTTATTTAGGTATATAATTTAAAAATCTATTAAATGTGGCGACTTGATTAGCGCAGGGTAGTGACCCTGCTTTCTGCGCCGAGGGTCCCGGGTTCTAATTATTTAATGTATGATTTTTAGTATTAGATTTCGTTCAAGGTGGACAACTGTACTATCTAACAACTAATAAATGTTAGTTTTTCAGTGTTAGATTTCATTCAAGGTTGACAACTATATTGTGTAACTAGCTGTTGCCCGCAACTTCGTCCGCGTGGTATTTAACAAAGACTCAACCGTTGGCAACAGCCTGCTCGCGCGTTCTGATCCCGCAGGACGCATTGCAGATTGTTGCTATCAAACTTAATCAGGCGCAGCGCTGCAACATTGGATTTAATTTTTTTTCGAGAGATCCTTTTTTTTTTCTAAAATAAAAGTAGCCTAAGTTACTCCTTGTTACATCAGCTATCTGCCAGTGAAATTCCCGTCAAAATCCGTCCAGCCATTTCAGAGATTACCCGGAACCAACAGATAGATAGACAGACAGACAGACGGACAGACAGACAGACAAAAATTTTAAAAAAGGTTGTTTTGGTATAGGTACCGTGTATACATCCAAATGCATTTAGTAAAAAGCGGTTATTTTAATATTACAAACAGACACTTCAATTTTATTTATATGTATAGATGTATAGACAACTTATCAGTATTAGATTTTCAATGTTAGATTTCGTTCAAGGTTGACACCTGTACTGTTTAACAACTAATAAATGAGTAGGTACCTAGATAAACAAAGTTTAATGTTGTCAAATGTGCAACTAGGAGTTCACAAGCAAGTTGCGTGGACCCGTAAATAGCTCGTAGTCACGAGGGTCGTTAATTATATTCTCATAAATCATAGTGCAGTTCTCATAAAGTGTAAACTAGTTTGTTTAAACTTTGAGTTTATTTGTTTGTGATAGCTTTATCCTCATTATACTACGGCTGTGATATAATCGCAGTTGTTACTATATAAATTTTCTATAATATACGGTGTAAGGGGGGGGGGCGTGCGTAACGAATACTTTGGGTAAAGATTACACTTAATGACTTTAATAAAACTATAGTAATCATTTATTTCGAAAGTACCGCGCAATGTATCGTAAGCAACGCGATCCCAACACAACGCTTCGCGCGATATCCGATGCGTGCGGGTTACGAGCGCGCTCGAGTGTATCGTGTTTTAATTGACATTGCAGTTTTAGGTCTAAATTAGTAATTAAGATTTTTTTTTTTCAAATCACGTAGATATTGACTTCTATTATGATGCTAAAAGTAGCAGTAAAGATAGTGATAGTATGTACATGCGTGATTTTTAATTTTGCTGTCTCCTGTCAGTTTCCTGGAGATCTACAACGAGCGAGTGCATGATCTGTTGGCCGGGGAGGCAGTGCCGCCGTGCCACTCCCTGCCCCGGCGCAGGGGCAACACGCGCAAGGACTTGCGCGTGCGCGAGCATCCCACCAGGGGAACATACGTACAAAGTAAGTCATAAGTACCTACTCAATTACGAAAAAAGAGCCTTCAATACACTCACAAGAAGGTGAAAAGTAAGTTGCAAGTATGAATTAAGTTTTGGCGATATACCTATAAATTATTCTACGCATTAATAAAGTAATCTGCAAGTATTAAGAATATTCTTTGTATGCAAGGTTACATGTTTTTCGTTCACGGTAGTTATGTTGTTACAATTTGGGCTCGGGGGGGGGGGGGTCATTAGACTGGTGAGACGACAAACAAATCTATAGACTGGGTACTGCACACATCAATCTATTTCACTCAACTGTGGTTCCGGAACCACAACTCGACTCGACTTTTGGGGTCGAGTCACCTTCGTCCGTAGGAGAATTAAGTACCCTCGAGATACCCTACACGTGACCCTGACGTGACCACCCACTGAACAAAGCCATGTCGCCAAGCGGCCTAGCCGTGTTCCGGCATGATGTTCGGTGTTGCCATTCATGGATGGCGGGTCAGATCAGTTGTGCTGCATGTGCCTAGTGAATGTAGCGTCTCGATGTACTGCCGCCTTCCTACCTAGGCAAGTATGCTCCATCGTAGATCTCATCGTCACTTACCATCAGGTGAGATCAAGATCAAATACTTGCCTATAAGGTATAAAAAAAAAAAAAACTAGTTCAGAATGACATTGACATTCGCGAAATCCTACTACTCCCGAGCGGAGCACGAATAAACATCGTTAGTGTGTCGATTTCTTATATTTACGGGAATACTACACATTGAAATAAAACTAAACTTACGGATTTTATCGCCGCCGAAACGTCGAGAACGTAAAAAACGTATAATAAACGCGAAAAAATAATTAAGATTAGCTTTATTTCAATCGTTATTATGATTTGCTATTGTAGAGTAATATTAAATTTGATAATTATCGTTGATTTTTTGCTATATTCAGATCTCAGACGCGTATCAGTTCAAGACGTAGGGGCCCTCCTCTCGCTGGTGGGCGAGGGCGCGCGGCGGCGTCGCACCGCGGCCACGCGCCGCAACCCCACCTCGTCACGGTCGCACGCCTTGATAGAAATAACCACCCCCCACGCTACGCTGCATTTAGCTGATCTCGCTGGCAGGTAAACATTTGGTATAAGGGTGTAAGGAACCTGGTAACGAAAACTTTGGGTGAAGGCTAAACTTAATGTCTATACTAAAATTATAGAAATCGTTTATGTCGAAAGTCATGGGTTAAAAATGTTGTAATTATTTAGCGCTCAATGTATAGTAAACAACGCGATAACAACGCGTGCGAATGACGAGTGTATCGAGTTTCAATTTCCATTGCAGATCTAGGCCTAAATTAGTAATTATGTTCGTTTTTAATAGACTTTTCAAATCAATTAATTTTTAGAATCTAGATAAGAAATAATAGTGTCCCGAATATCAATGAGAATTAATATTGAAATATATATAAATCTATTTATATATTATTGAATGTTTCTTTGGTATGTGTTACTACCAATTTAGTTTCGGTAAGTTGTTAATCGCACGCCTGTGAAGATTTCTGTGGCATTGCAACGCATGCTGGGTACAGTTATATTGAGATATAAATGTTTAACTTACTCAGTGAAAAGGCAAGCTGGGAGGGCTGCGGAGGAGGAAGGCAGAAGGAGGGCGCCAACATAAATAAGTCTTTGGTGGCACTGAGTAACGTTATCTCTGCTTTAGGTAAGCCTAATGAGAATATTCACATAGATTGAATGAAAATGGATTAATATGTAGACTAATTGCCGCACTTTAATAAAGATAACCGGCTAAACCTGGTAACCATAAAACTAAAAGTCGATTGGCGCAGTTATTATTAGCCCGTTTTTTGTACAGACGGGCCTAGGTGCAAATCTCGTCAGGGGAAATATAGTCCATTGTACGATACCCGAAATAGGTATAAGTATATAAGCGTTGCGTATAATTTGGGCCCGTACAGTTGGTGTGTTCGTCTGGCTGTATAAAATTATCCATGGTAATGAAATGTCATTCAAATTTAGGTCCCGATCGATGCCTACACCTTTGTGGTCTGATTACAAATTCGCATGTTAATAAACAACTTTGATTGAAAATGTTGATGAATAAACTTTCTTAACTTCCTCGTTTCGGTAACTACCTACATATTAAATGTGATTCGCATTAAAATGCGTTTATACAATTCATAGACGCTTACGCACATTAATGCGAAGTTATTAGCGTAGGTACGACTGCTAAGTCGTACCTACGCTACACTACGCTATACGCTACGCTATACAAGCTTTTTGAAAGTAAGAGCTATCTTACTTTCAAAAAGCATACTTACTTGTATACTTGCTACTACTTGCTGCTACACTTACTACTTTGTATACTTATATAATTTATGTCTGTCTTCCTTATGCTTATAAATTCCACATTAGTTTTAATTGATAGCCCTCTTACCTGTCTATTTTGTGTATGTCTGAGATCGAGTCCAGGGTTGGATTAATAATTAAATTGTAAGTTATTTTCGAAAACTTTTTATCAACTACAAAGTACATTGGGTGCAGTATTAAAGTAATCAATGTTTTAAATGTTGTAAGTGAGCGGTGGGGCCGGCCGAGGCAGGTTCGTTCCGTACAGAGACTCAGCACTGACTTGGCTATTGAAAGATTGCTTCACCGGCGGCGCAAGAGCATATATAATAGCCAGTAAGTATAACAAGTTTATACCTAAGAAAGCGCTTTGTAATATAAAGCATTTAATAAGTATGTATAGTTGATCAATATATCTCAAATGTCTGTGTCATTATAGCCGTATCTCCAAGCGTTGCTTGCTACGGGGAATCCGCGTCGACGCTTCGCTGGGCGGCGCACGCGCGCCAACTGCCAGCTCCTCGCGCTGTGACCTGCGCAAGCGTCGCCTCCCGAGCTGCTCTGCAGTCGCAGCTCAATCAGCTCATATCTGAACTTGCTAGGAATCATATACGATATGTAAGTATTTTAAACAGCTGTCTTAGCCCGATAACCAATACAAGACGGTCACACTTCATCAATCTCTCTTAGTATAAAAGAGAGACTAAGAGAACAAATGACAGCAACAGGCCTGCAGGCCAGCTTGAAGCTGTCATGTAAAGTTTCAGTTTCAGTCACTCAAATTCTGATATAAGGTTAAGTATATTGTTAAGGTATATTGTTTGTTACAGATCCCTGAAACTGGAGCAATTATTTATGAAGATCAACATTGGTCACTAGGACACGAAGATGATACTCGGATAGCCAACAATATAGAATCAACCACCATAGGTAACATTATGAATGCAATCCATCCGAAAACTGACGCTAACAATTCAGAGTCGACCGCCTCATCAGTCGCTAGCGCCAGTTCGGATGTTGTCAATACGGTCGAAAATCACACGAAACTAACCAAAGAAATCAATGAAGAAATAGATAAACTATTTGCACCAGCTTTGGAGAGAACCAGTAGTGGTGATGATTTCAAAGTCGTCGCTCCACTGAGAAATAAAAGAAGACAGTGTAGATCTCAAGAAGTTTTACATCTCGATGAAGCTTCCGTTAGTCAGAATTCCAATCTATTGACTACACAGCCAAGTCAAAGTGAAATGCAAATAAACACCATACAACATGCAAATAACCCTAAAGTTCAACCTAGAACAATTCTTCATGAAAATCAAAGAGCTGAAATCGTAGCGTCAGTAACTGAAAGACTCTATACGAAACTTAAAAAGAAAGAGGAAGCAGCGGTGTCCAAGGTGGAATCGATTGTTGATAGGAAAATTGTGGAGCCTCTTAGTGAACTAAAGATTTGCACTAACGCTCGTCAACGATTGATGGAGCTGAGTCAGAGAGCTATGAGGAATAAAAGAAGGATCGGCATACCGGCATACACTCAGACTAGATTAACAGTGACTCGTGTGAAAGACCAAGGCGTTGATGCTCAAACTGATCTACTATCGTACATTGTACAAAATCGACGCCTGTATACATTATCTTGTGATGCTGCTACTGAGACAACTCCAACCACTCCTCGTTGTAAAGAAATAGCTGTTGGACCTACTGGGTCTCTTGATTGTCGTGATAGAGGGACAGAAACAAAGAAAGTAGACCGGAAGAATTCATTGATGATGACTGATTCAGTGGCGAAGTACGATCGGTGCTCACAGACGCCTCCAGTAGTACCGCCACCAAGAAGAAAGAGGCGTTCAAATTTCTCCGAACATGTTAGTAATAACGAAAATAACAATTGTTCAGACGAACGGTCATCCGTACCAGTAATCAGTATTAACATTTCCCAAATGTATCCTGTGGATTCAGATTCTCAAAGTTCTGATAATAATTTAGAAAACGTAAACATCAAAAAACCCCCAAACATGGTGACATCGACTCCAGATTTATTGACTAACCACAGTGCTGTGGAGACAAAAAATAAAGATGGTAGTAGGAATAATATAGTCAGTACCTCTGTAACTGTAAGGGATGAAATTAAGGAACATATCATAAGCGATGACAAGAAAGAATCTGTCGATTTACAAAAAGATAGTGACGAGTTTTCGGATACTGATGATTATGCTCTGCCGAAAGTAAGTCTAGATGCTTCTGCGAAGACGAAATATTCTGAAATGAAAGATATAATATTAGGACGCAATAAAAATCTTTATCCTTATAATATAGTTCTCTCTCCACCGAGAGAAAGAGACCACTCGAAAACAATAGTTAAATTCAAAGACATTGACGTAGCACAAGCGATTAATGTTTCTTCAGGGACAAACTGGGAGATAGAAAATAGTGAAAATGATACTCTTAACTCAAATAATACTACTTCAACAGCTTCCGAAAAAGATGTCTCTATAGACCACGAAAGTATACATACAGACTCAACAGACTCTAGTAAAATAGAAACTAACTCTTTTATTTGGAAGAAAAACATCGGTAATAATACTTTATGCTCCTTGAGGAAGAATTATGTGCCGGTTTACAAAAGTTCCAAATACAAAACGACAAAAGCAAGATTTTATAAGAATTTCTCCGAATCCGAAGGGGATGAAGGTAGTAATAATAAAAGGAATGGGATTTCTGTGACACCGGACAGTATAAGGGAAATCAGTTCGAGTGATAATCTGAATATAGATAAGAAACAACTACGACGTCGGAAACCGCATCATAATTACAAATACGATCACTTAAACGAGTACGAAGGCATTGAAAGAAAATTATTTGACTCTTGTAATCAAATAGAAGAATCGGCTAATAAATACGAGAATTACATATCAAACTACAAGGAGATTATGAACGATCACGGAGTAGATAAAACGAGAAGTCCAAAAGAGTATCTACATCATCTATTGCAACTGAGAAGGGAAGTTGTGAAAGCAGAAAATGACATTACGGACAGTTCTGCAGAATTGACTCAAGAATAATTTTTTTTATTTAGATTTAAGAAAAAAATGCATTGTTTCAATAGCAAATATTCGTGACTATGTCATAATAATAATTAAAATACTATAATACATACGTGTTAATTAATTGAACTTGAAATATGATGATGTAAGGATATTGTCATTGTGAAAAGTTCAATTTAGGCATGTCAATCTATTGTATTACCCAGACTCTTTCTAACGTCACTCAGTCTGCAAAAAATATTTTTTGTAAGTAAAGGATTGTACGATTGAGTGATGTCTAAAACCCATATCGTCGTGTTAGCGCTGGACCCGCGCTACCACAGATGTGAGTCCATGGAGTAGGTAATGAAATAACGCATACAGAGATTTGCAATCCGACCTCAAATGAAATTCCTATAACCTTTATAGTCAACCCGAAATCAAAATACATATTAATGAATACTAATGTTAATTCATTTATTGACGTATTCCTTCGCTGTTAAAGCGGTCGACACATTGATGTGACTACTAATTTCCTACGTAGTACCCCACGATCTGTAACCAACTAAATCGTGACCCCTCAGCTTCCAACGCATGTCATAATAACATCGACGCACAACGAGAAAATTGACCAATAAACTGATAAAATACGCGGATTCCGTGACTGGTTATTACACCATAACATGAGTAAATTCAAGTTCAATGAAATAGGAAAGTTAGCCAACGTTTGAAATAACTAGGCATAGTGTGTGGTGTGCAGTCATTGAGCGCACTGCTAGACTAATGCGAGATCGCAAAGCAAATATTTTTTTATAAATAAAAAGTTTAAACAAGTTTCGAACTCAAATCGGGTTATAAACTAGAGTGAAAAAACTGTTAACGATATTATCGTGACTCTAAAATGGCTTTTTTGGCACAGTTCATAAATACTGACACACTTTATGTAGTGGGAGTATTTTTATTTTTCATCTACTTTTGGTTCCAACATAAATTCACGTACTGGTCGAAGAAAGGGATATTTAACCCTAAGCCGACCCTCGTGTTCGGTAATCTAAAAGAAGTGATTAAACGGAAAGAGCAATTCTTCCAGCCGTACATCGATAACTATTTCAAATACAAACATTTGCCGTACGTGGGCATGTATTCCTTCCACCAGCCGGTGCTGTCGATTCATGATTTAGAATTAGCGAAGCACATTTTGATTAAGGACTTCGATTATTTCCCATCTCGGGGTACATATGCTGGCGGGGTCCACGACCCTTTATCAGCGAACTTGTTCAATTTATCCGGGTCGCGATGGAAAAGCTTGCGATTGAAAATGACCCCGACGCACACTCCGGTAAAGTTAAAGACGATGTATCCGATAATCGCGGATGTAGCGAAAGAAGCGCTCGGTTACGCAGAAAAGTTGTACGCTAGCAGACAGGCGATAAACTTTTCAGAATGGTACTCTATGTACGCTATGGAGCTAATCGGGAATGTAGGTTTCGGCTTCCGATGCAACAGTTTCAATAATTCAAAATCTGAATTTTATATCAGAGGCCACGAATATTTTGATCACCCGTCTCTATATTGGTAAGTTTATGTATAATAAGAGCCATTTCAAATATTTATTTTTAAAAAGGCATCATTTCAAAATGAATATTTTTTTAATATATCTTTTGCACTATTTACGTACAGTTACTTATAATGTAATACGTGATTTGGTTTAAGGCGGTCAATTCGGGCATTCGCGTTCTTTGCCCCGGAGTTGTTTGATAAGCTTCAAATCAGAAGAATGAGTCGAAATATAGAAGACTTCTACTACGGAATAGTGAAGCAGACTGTTGACTACCGAAAGAAGTATAATGTGAAGGCCAATGACTTCTTGCAGACACTCATCGAGTTACAGAACGGAAAAATTGTAAATGAGAATTGTAAGCTCTTATACCTATATTTATTACTAGTTTGATTATACGAAATCTGCAACAGGGCAATAAGCGTACTCGACAAAATTACAGGCCCCGTGGGGTACTCAAAGGATTTTCCGTTCACGATGGACGATGTGGCTGCTAACACGATGCTGTACCTGATAGCCGGGTACGAGACCTCGGCTTCGGCAGGCCAGTTCGCGGCATACCACCTCGCCTTGAATCCTGATGTCCAAGACAAAGCTAGACTGGAGGTGCAGACGGTGTTGGCAAAGTATGGCGGAGAGTTCACGTATGAGGCCCAAAACGAGATGGTTTATTTGAATATGGTGCTAGACGGTGAGTGTTTTAGCAATTGTATTATATTTATGAGCCTGAAGTAATTGTCGTCATATGTACCTACTATGTTCGAGTATTTTGTTGTTTACTAGCAGTGCCCGGGACTTCGTACGCGTGGAATTTAGCTTTTTAATATTCATAATTATTTCACCGCATTTTCCTTTTTTTTCAGAGACAATGAGAATACACCCATCGATGCGGGCTCTGTTCCGGAGGTGCGCCAAGGACTACCGGGTGCCGGGCGGCTCGCTCGTCATCGAGAAGGGCACGATGGTGTTCGTGCCCGTGCAGGCGATACACATGGACCCGGACATATTCCCCGAGCCGGACAAGTTCCACCCGGAGAGATTCTTGCCGGAGAACAAGGCCAAGCTACACCCCTGCCATTGGATGCCCTTCGGAGAAGGCCCCAAGAAATGTTTGGGTAAGACAACATATGTGTTACATGGAATCTGGTTGATTGCCATAAAACATATCGCAATTAACAAGATACATTTTGTAAGCGACGTTTGGTCTATACCTACTCCGAAAACACAAATATCCACATTGCCAAAATTAATATTTACCCTTACATAAAGACAATGGAGATATTTCTTTTTGTAAGTGCAATAGAAATTAATTCGTGATTATGACAGCTACGTAAGAGTGGTTTCTCTTTCCCGAATACATGAGTCATTTGCGTTAAGTGAGTGGGATGTATTGAGTTTTTTTCTTGTGGGCAACTAATTTAGTTGTAGCGGATTATTTGCTTATTTCTCAGCAGTGTAAGATGTTTGTATTGTTAACTTTTAATAATTGATGTACGGTACATAGTTAAAATATCATATATTGATATCCCTGTCTATAAAACGTTGCTGTGATATCCCTTATGGTTAGCGAGGTACGATGGCTTTCCGGAAGAATCTCGAGGATAATGAAAGTAATTTTATGTTTTGTAAATAACGATGCAGAACATTGAGGTTATTCTTCACTTGTATGCTTAGAGCCTTGTTAGAGCCGCATTACTCGAAGGCTGTTGACGTGTCGCACGCCTAGGTACGCGTCAACTGCAACTCGGCCCTATTTGTATTCTGTATGCACATTATCTACTGTTGCATAGTAAGTGTGTCGACCAATAAATACATTCGCAAATGATGTCTTAATGTGTTGTAACTATACTAAGAGTCTAGATTTCTTTGCATATTTAGTACGAAATTTAGGGGTAATTAGGTAGGTATCACTTAGTCATATTTTTTATAATACCCCGCCCCGTGCAACGCGTTAGTGACGAGCATAAGCCTGACTGTCGCAGTGTAGCTTCCTAACCAGTGGAGTTCTTCTATTTGATAGTTGGTACTCTTAGGCGTGTTTGATAGAAATCAGTTCAACGGTACCTAAATTGGAGCGTATAAAGGAACGGCTAGGGTAGGAATCTCAGCACACAGCGGTTTAACAAAAGCGTCTCCAACCGCGCCTGCGACTGGGCAGTAATTTTGGAATAGACTGGAATGAAATGTAAGCATTAAATTATATAATTTAAAATTTAATTAGATAATTTAACAACTGCTCAGATGGACATTTTGAGTACTTGAAGAATAGCGGACTCCGATGTATATTTAATTAAAATATAATTATAACACTTTTTAAATGTTACGTTTTGAGGATTATATATATTTGTAGGTGCGGTAAATTGAAATAGCTGAATGTTCGCAGGTATCCGTCAAGGCTACATCCAGGCGAAAATGGCGCTGGCAATGTTGCTAAACCAGTACGAGATATTGCCGGATAAGAGGACAGAAGTGCCGCTGAAGATCAAGACCTCGTCCCTGGTCTACGCAGCTGACGGAGGCGTGTGGCTGAGACTCAGAAAACTAAATGATAAATGAAATAAGCAATGGTCTCTACGGTAGTTAAACGGTCGTCTTTCTCGCCTCGGATCAGCCGACGTGTATAAGCGCCTATAGAAATAATTTCTGGACCTTTATTTTCGGTCCATACTAAAAATCTAGTCAGAAAATACGGCAAGAAATAAACTCCGTCAATCTATTTATAGGAATGTTTACCGCCTGAAAAATCCTAAAAATACACCCGTCCGAAAGGTTGGGATTGTATGGCAAATTTCATGCGACATTACTGTTGTACGGTTTTGTTTTGGTTTGTGATAGAAAATCAAAAATAATGATGGAAGTAATATGCATTTTTATTTTCTCACTGTACCTGACCAGAAGCGAGGTTTATTCAATTGTGTTGACGAGCTAGCGTTATAGTATTTATATATTTTTTTTAATTTGTTGTTTAACAATCATCAGTTCAATCAGAGGCGTGTCTAGCTCACGTAGCGCCCGGGTGCAATCATCACCCTAGCGCCCTCTAGTACCTAAGAAATTTGAATTTTGAAATTGCCGGGCCAGGGGGCGCGCGGCGATTGGCGCTCGGGCGCCCCTGAGATCGCGGCGCCCGGGTGCACCCCTTGCACCATAGGTAAAGACGCCTCTGAGTTCAATATATTAAAGAAATCGTACGTCCGCATCTCAGCGCCATGGTGTTGCATGGTGTGCATAGTGCTGCGCAGTTACTATATAGACTAATGTGTCGAAGAGTTGCGCGTGCACATGACACATAATGGGCGTTAGAAAACAAATCCTGGCTAGTGGTACTGCATATACCTATCAACATGAGCGAGTACTGGAAATACCTTTCTCAAAACATTCAACAATAATTATTGGTAAGGGCAAACATTTTGTGATAAACACGAATGTTTTTACCTGAGTTACGGTTGTTTAATATATACAGTAATTATATATATTTACGTACGGGATCGCCCCAGTCCATTGTACGGTACTAGTGTCACATTTTTTTTTATAAAAAAAAACTACAATGTTTGGGATTGAATAAACCGTGATAGTTAAAACACGATAAATATAAATTTTATGTCGAATAATCTCTCGCAGTTTTGTCATTATATAGATAGCTGGCTCCAGATATGACTCTTAGCGATGTTTGATAGAAGTCAGTTAAGCCTATGTTAGCTTTTACCACAGAACACCTGGTGTCAAAATATAAGCTGTATGTACAGTTCGTCCACAACCGGTTGTCCTAACGGATAGAAACATCACACTTAATATGTAATCCCGTTAAAAATATAAGAAATTATAACATTGAATAAACACCTCTACCGGTATGACTTTTCAATAGCTTACATACACAGATCACAACAAAATAACTCAGTTTTGTTTTAGTTGACATTTCGGCAACGGCGAAGCATGACCTACTAACATAATTCCAGTTATTAATGTTCAATTCCCTCTCGGATATAATCAGTTCGTACTTCGTACAGTTGGCAATCCTAAGGCTGACCCTACTGCGACTGACCCTGACACTAGCTGGACTGTCTACATTAGCCGTGTTTGGGACTAAGTTATGCAATCCCGTATTAGTTAGGCTTGTAACCTTGAAGTAGATTATGATTGCGTACGAAATTATTTCGTTTACGAAATCAAATACCACGACAAACCGGCAGGGTCGTAATAGGTCATTCGGTAACAGAGATGTAAGTCATTGGGGTGGACTATGGCTCGAATCTCTCTCTCATTGAGAGGCTGTGTGCTCTGTATAATGGGTATAGCCTCACTCCCTTTCACATTGGAACCATACCATCGATGAAATGCGGGTGTATTGAAATGCACCCCTGCCTACTCGTACAACCTAATTCGAAAATGGTTCGCGAGTAGAACTATTGACGCCCGCTAAAGAAATGCCAAATAGCAAATCCAGTATTGGTTTGGTGCTTGGCTGAAATTTCCTTACGCGCACCAACGGTTTTGTAATGCATATATTATCGCGTATAACCGAAAAAAAATCTAGATGCAATATGACTGTTGATGCGTTAGTGGAATAGAATAAAAATAATGTTATTTTTTATTGTAAGCGCTTCCGTCGGCTACTCTATTGGTGGTATTCGATTGGCGATATTTAAAATTAGAATGACCCTTGAGAAATTTCGGCCGAAATGTTGTTTCTTTTAAAGAGCGTTATATACTAGTTTTATATGAGCTGTTTATTTCTAGCCTTATGGTGAATAGCACATTGGATTTTCACTTATTATTTTAAGGTAAATACAATAAATCAAATTGTTAATGTCATAATACAAAGCCGTTTATTGTTGTCACAATAAATCATATTAATATTCTCTTAAGTAAGATTGTTATCTGTCCGAGTATAATATCAATTTGACTACTTCGGTAATTAATATGATCAAAATGTTGAGATACGAGAATAAAATAAAATATTTTCCATTTGTTGCATAACACAAAACGCTATTCCCATTTTTGGCCTTACGGGAAACAATGGCTTCTACAATATTATATTGGTAAAATATAAATTTGGCATGCAATATTTTTTCACTGGCTGCTTTGCTGCCGAACGCCGCTAATTTATTCTTAATTAACCCTTGGGTATTTGCTACCGTTTAATCTTGCTTTTCCTTCGGTTTCTTTTTATTTTTTTTATCAACATCATCATTACTGACAGCTTTATCATCGTCATTAATGGAGGTTTCACCAACAGTATCTATATTAACAACTACATCATCTACGTTCTCTTCAATATCAATAACGACATCCTTTTTGATATCATCTTGTATATTACGTTCATCGTTATTCCCTGCATTATCTTCTTTTTTTAAAATGGCCTTTTCAACATTTTTTGTATCATTATCGTTTTTTTCAGTACTTCTATTATCGGCCGTGTTTTTATCGACATCTATTTTATTGTCTTTATCGCTAAATGTTTCATCGATAAGTTTAGAATTATCTATCTGCGAGGATGACATATATTCCAAAGTGGAACCGGAATGGGACTTTGATATTTGCACTTTTCCCTTCGGTTTATCAGTTTGGATCCCAACTGTTTTTAAGTTAGACTTTTTAGTTTTTTTTCCTTCTTCTTTTGGTTTTACCTCGTCTATAGATTTTTCTAGTTCTGCATATTCCTCTTTCATCCTTGAATCTGTCGAATCTGTAATAAGTTTGAATTCATCAGCAATGTCCATAGATGCATTGAATATAAAGCAGAATCGTTTTTTGGAGAAATCGGTGGTTCTTACTGGGGCTGTCAAGTGTTTGACCCAATGGTTTGTCCCTTTTTTTTTGCAGAATACGTTTGATCTCTGTAGCAACTTTCTCAGCTTCCTCGGCAGACATGACCGATACGCGGGATGGCTTGTTAGAAATTTCTGATGATATTTTTTCTTGTCCTAATTGTCTAGTTACTATCGCAGATTCGCTCTCGGATTCCGATAGACTTAATGACGAGCTGGGCCCAGGAGAGCTGGATTGATACAGCATTTCGGCCACGCTGATAGAGTCTAGAATATCGTACAGCATATCTACAATAAAAAAATGGTCCTTCGGGACATTTTTATACGCTGGTCTACTTAGTTTCTCGATGGCTCGAACGGTGGAAGGGAACAGTGGATCGCTCGCTTCCTCCTGGGGCTCCACTTCATCGTTCAGGTTCAATGTATGGCTCTTATGTTTGAAATGCACCCTCGTGCTGCTATCTGAACCGAGGGATCCGTATTCGTCGCGGATCCACAGATCTGGATCAGGGGAAACTGTGCGTATTTGTTGCTCGTGCCGTTGCTGGAAAGATAGTATATTAGTTATAATATAATTAATAAAACACAATCACGCCTGTAATCCCCGAAGGGCTATACTATTCTTTTACGATGACGAACTATACTATACCTACTATTTTAAAGTACTAATAATTATACCGTTAATATTATTTATATCAGCATAACCATTCAAAATAAAAGTCACTACTACATGCCACATTATTTTTGTCAGAATTTATTAGTGATAGCTGTTACCCGCGACTTCGTCCGCGTGGTATTTAACAAAGACACAACTGTTAGCAATAGCCCGCTCGCGCGTTCTGAGCCCGCGACCGGCAGCCTTTGTTAAGTCGTTGGCGCGGGTTGGGGTTTTTTTTTCTAAAATAAAAGTAGCCCAAGTTACTCCTTGTTACATCAGCTATCTGCCAGTGAAATTCCCGTCAAAATCGGTCCAGCAATTTCAGAGATTACCCGGAACAAACAGACAGACAGACGAAATTTTTAAAAAAGGTTGTTTTGGTATAGGTACCGTGTATAAATCCAAATGCATTTAGTAAAAAGCGGCTATTTTAATATTACAAACACACACTCCAATTTTATTTATATGTATAGATAAGTGAACATAAACGATCGCACAAAATTAATTTTCTTTTGTAAGTACGTCATTGTTGGAATAGGAACTTACTTACCAATAATGTATTCTGTAGTTTCACAAAATGTTCTGTTTGCAAATAAGCTCGTAATTTATTGCTACATTGTTCTTCATAAATATAATTAAATAATTAACACATCAAATTTTAATAATAAATCAATTGCATACTAATACACAGTTAAATGAACTTGAACTCTGAACTGAACAATAAATGTATTTACCTGTGTAAAATTCTTGAAGTTAACAGCCTTCGTGAAATTATTGTAAGAAGTTTCACCTGAAATAATTGAAATGTACATACCAGCATCTTATCAATATCTCCACGAAGGTCTACATTAATCCGCACCAGCTGGAAATCTACGGCCAGCAGGACCCTGGCCAAAGCCAGCAGCGCTGACAGGATCCAGCATGCAGTGTGGAGCCAGGCCGTCAGGATCGTTAGCCGGGTGGCCTGGTACACACCACGGATTCGACGCTCATAGGCTAATGTTGCTACGTTTACAGCGTAGGTACATCTAACAAGATATAATTTAAATTAATTAGCTAACTTAAACTTATTAAAATTTAAGTTAGTTATCCGCTTCTTGTTAAAGACCACGCGGACGAAGTCGCGGGTAACAGCTACTATTATTATATAACTATGGTCTTACTTTGATTCCGTAGAGCCACTTCAAGTTCGTGGTCTACAATATATGGGTTAACGTATGAAATATAATTTCTCACACAAAATAGGTATGTTATATGAATTTTTGGTGAAATGTGTTCGTCACACGAAAACAGCTTTATCAAAGTTATATTCACCTTCGTGATATAAGCATGTGTGACGGAAATTCTGGGAAATCCATGCCAACAAATGGAGGGCCGCAGTCAGTCGTCACCTTGATAAATGCGGTGGGTTTCGTCAGATTTGTGTAATGCTCTCGAATTACAAACACGCTAAGTGTAGGACAACATGCAGTCAGGTGTCTAAATAAACCTCACTCAAAATGTCAGTAAGTTAAGTACCCTATTCTATCGCAGCTTAACTAAACATACTTACTTTAATCGCCTTCCAAAATGGAGATTAACAAATCGGCGCTTATTTTCTTGTGTGATATCGCATTTCTTTAATTATTTTTTTTAGTTTTATAGGGGGCAATACCAGTGTGGTCCTATTATAATGTATTCACGGGGGAAACAACGTAGTAAAGACTGGTTCGATTTTTTTAAATTAGTAATTTCGAAACTTGGTAAGTGTATTCTACACAACAAAATGAGTAATGCATGTTACATAATATTTGCAAAAAACCCTGTGTAGCAAAAAAATTAGGTGTTAAAGCTTGTTATCTTTATATGGAACTGGGTGGCTCCCGCGGTATTCTAAAAACGATTTAGATCATGTTTTTTTAGTTAACTACGAAACATGTTTTATTATATTATACGTACGTGGAGCTGCCAGTGATTTCGCCAAGTTTGTAGCACAGCTCCTGCAGCCCATAATGGGTCACCACTGAGGAGTAAATGCAAAGGCTGGCCATGGCCAACGAAAATAGAAATATAGGTGGCAGCACACGCCATGGCCGTTGTAAACTGAAAAATGTATATAATAACAACAAACATGCATTAAACAGATCGGTACCAATCTACCAATATATAACAGTACTTACGCGCTGTTGATTTAGAGAAAAATATGTTTTAATTGATTGAAATTAAACTCAAAGTTACATAACATAAAAAGTTGTACCCTGTGAGTGTCCGGCTCCCAGTGGAGCACATGAGAAACATCGTGGTCCACACTAGACCGAAGATGCCAGAGAGGAGCGGCACGTAGGTGGGCAGGGTGCATGCATTCTTCTCAACCCACTGTGTGCTCAGGAAGTCCACTGGCACTATTGATCCAAAATCAAAGTGCAAGTTAAGTGTCCATGCGTCCTCCCGGTTACGCGGCCGCACATCTGGTGTGGCCAACTTCCGAGTTGACCTTAGTAAACTGTTGAAAAACCCTTGCAAGGTTAGTCAGAGACATTTAAAATATTTAAACGCATGGTGAGATCTCCTTACATATGCATTTCCAATTACATTAGATAGTCCATAGAATTGATTCATTTAGGCGCACCTACACGATCCTCATAAACACGGGGAGAGTATTCCGAGCCGGCACCAGGCTGGTATGATAAACAATAATGTCTACTCACAGTCTTGAACTTCCTTGCTATTGGGTATAAACTCGTATATGACGCTATGCCGAGTCGAGTTTAGAGACAAGAGCTTCGGGAATAGCACGCACTTCTCATCGAACAGGTACATCAGCATGTGGAAGCAGAATGTGCAGAAAGACCCAAATACGAAGGCCATAAAGAAAAGCAGGAGGTGGGCACCTGTGGAGAACTTTTAAAGGATTCTTCCTATCACAAACTTTTGTAAGCTACTGCGATTCGTGTGTGAGTAAGTTACCAGTGGTCTTGTGGCGAAAGACACCGAAGTACTTAGGGAAGTCCTATACCTAGCCGTGAGTGAATATCTTCCGGATAATATATACATACTTGTTTTTAGCCTACCTAAACAACGATAATGGATGTTGGAAATTTAATAACTTTGTAGCGACCTCTTCAACCTCGCCACAATCTACACAGATAGCGCTGCAGGCGACATTCAGAACAATTGCATTCAATCCTGAAACGCGCTATGAGAGTTGTCGGAGCACGTAACATATATACAAGATCTCGACAATAACTGTCGGGGCATAGCGGCCACTCCGCCAGGCATACCACCCGCCTGGAAGATCTTCCCTTTTCCGCCAAAGCTTTATGTCTGAGGCAACGCTACATAATGGTAGATAAATGCATTCAAGGCAAAGGTTGTACATCTACTGCTATAATTTTCGATAATGCTACCATTTTTGGGAACTTTATCAAGCATTGGAACATCAGTGGTTTGTAAATCATATACAAAATATTTTCAGCAGCTGCGTTAGTAGATAATATAGTCAAACCTCTCCAAGCACCATTTACTTCTGATTCACTTCTCTCAATGAGTCTGTACTCTTCAAATAACGTTACCTTATTCATTTTGTTAAATTTATGTGTATTTCATTTTTTTTTCATCTTTGGCAGAAGATTTATGTCCATCGTATATAGAGTTGTCCATATATCTATGCTGTTTGCATCTATGCTATAAGTTACAAATATGCGAATAGGTTACGAAGGAGGTAAGAATTTACATGTGCGTACCTATTTTATGATACAGTCCGTTGTGTCAAGGAAATGCAGCATTAGATACTGGAATTTAGCTTCCCGGCTAAATATAGCTTCGGTCTTTTCCAAACGGATTCGTGATGGGGATCTCTTTTATCTAAAGCTTATATCTGCTGTTATCTTAAGCTCTCTGCGGGAAGTTTAATAAATTATTACACAATGACCAATTAATACACTGACTATTTGCTAATGAATTATATTAAGAACTAGCTGTTGCCCGCGACTTCGTCCGCGTGGTATTTAACAAAGAACTCAGCCGTTGGCAACAGCCTGCTCGCGTTCTGATCCCGCGGGACGCATTGCAGATTGTTGCTATCAAACTTTAATCAGGCGCAGCGCTGCAACATTGGTTTTAATTTTTTTTCGAGAGATCCAATTTTTTTTTCTAAAATAAAAGTAGCCTATGTTACTCCTTGTTACATCAGCTATCTGCCAGTGAAATTCCCGTCAAAATCGGTCCAGCCATTTCAGAGATTACCCGGAACAAACAGACAGACAGACAGACAGACAGACAGACAGACAGACAGACAGACAGACAGACAGACAGACAGACGGACAGACAGACAGACAGACAAAAATTGTAAAAAATGTCTTTTCGGTATAGGTAACGTGTATACATCCAAATGCCCTTAGTAAAAAGCGGTTATTTTAATATTACAAACAGACACTCCAATTTTATTTATATGTATAGATATTCTGTAGGTATTATATTATAATGGAAATATAAATATATTATAATAGAAAAGGGGACCTCAGCTCAGGGGAGCTCAGGTCCAGAGGGTCCAGGGGTACGTAGGTACCTATGTATAAAACGGTGGGGCGTGCGGAGAGGGGGGGTTTGAACTTCAACCCCTCCCTGCCTATGGCCTTGTTGTGTGGTTGTATGTTCAATATAAAGGAGAGACCAAATATAATTTTGTTTTGTTCCGCCTTCCATTATGGAGTATCGTTGAATATAATGTTTTAGGCAGAGCCCATTTTTTTCACCCTCCTTTTATGTAGGAGAAGAAAACTACTGTACTAAAAAAATAACCAAGATACCTATAAATACACTTTTCTTTTGCGGTGTCAGTTGTAATTCAAATTCTGTTACGTACTTGTGCCGAGTTTGAATAAAATGGCCGCGAACCGGATAGACAGACAGAAAAATACCACGGAACTATTAAGGATTCCTAATTTGACAACGGATCTATGAATTCACACACTAAGACAATGCTAGAATACCTAGGTATAAGAGTGCGAAGTCTTTGATTGCACTGTAGATTAACTTAGTGTCGCGAGATTGCAACACACTAATTGAATATCGGGACAACTAGGGAAACAGTTGCTGATTTAAATTCAAACCTAGTGCAATACAAATTAAACATTATTTAAAAATCTATAATATTATTGCGTTTGGAAAAATGGGTGTCCTATCACAATTATTAAGCATCGAAACGCTTTACGTAGCGGGAGCATTTTTAATTTTCATCTACTTTTGGTTCCAATACAAATTCACGTACTGGTCGAAAAGAGGAATTTTTAGTCCTAAGCCGGCCTTCATGTTCGGTAACATAAAAGAGGTGATACAGCGGAAAGAGCAATTCTTCCAGCCGTACATCGATAACTATTTCAAATACAAACATTTGCCGTACGTGGGCACGTATTCCTTACACCAGCCGGTGCTGTCGATACATGATTTAGAATTAGCGAAGCACATACTGACACGTTGACTGCGTTAGGAGGTCTAAAAGAACTCTAACGTGACTTTCAGCTGGTGCGGCGCCGAAAATCGTGTTCTCCACCTCTGTGCGGGAGGTCGTAACTTCTTTATTTCTATGTGTTTGACAGAGACAAATATACATACCTACTTCCCGCTGCGAGTTTGATTCAATAATGTAATAAAAAAAATAGGAGATGGATGAGGTCTCTAACGCACTGAGTTGTAATACTATACATCTGTTGCGTGAAGAGATCTTTCGGACCTCCTAAAGCACAGGCGTCATAGACGCAAGGAGCGGAGCGCGGGCGGCGCGGGCGCCGTTAGCTCGCGCTCAGTGTTGTTCAAATGTCGATAATGTGTACCTGCGCACTCCATGTAAAAAAAATACGCTCTTATATTTTGTCAGCGTGGTAGCAAAAAAAGTCGTTGCACAGGCTGTCACAGTAAATTACGGCTTACATTTAGTAGCACAGATGCATCCAAAACAGCCAAACGAATAAATATACTATGTGTGCAATGCGATCAACAAATGTGTTTACCATGCTTCAATGATGAACATTTTTCTTAAATATATTTTAGGTCACTATGTTTATTGAAATAAAACAAATTTTATGGATTATCATAATTCATCATTCACGGAAGGACAGTCACCATGGTCAGTCCTCCCGTGACCATGGTTGCTGTAAAACAGCCGAAACGACGGGAACGTAGAAAACAAACAATAAACACGATAAAATCCATAAGGTTAGTTTTATTTCAGTAGTGTTCGCGTAAATACAAGAAATCAATATTACTATGTTTAAATGATTACTTCATAAAAAGTTTAGCTATCGATAACTGGGGATTTATTTTAATCCCATTACTAGTCACAACCCAAACGGATCTATCTTTACTTGCGATGCGAGATTCAATGGATACCTAATTTTTTTTTCGTTATATCTCATAATCCACTTTTCATATCCCCATGCGTAGCAAACTTGAGATAGAACAGTTAATTCTCTATTATTTACAGAAAGAACATAGATTGTATCTTATTTTTTGATAAAGATATGAGTTTTTTTAAAATACCTTATTTTAGGAGATGGATTAGGTCTCATACGCACTACAGTGAAGCTCGGCTATGAGGTCGAATAGGTCTCTAACGCACTGGCTGAAAGTCCTCTGAAAATGGCACCGCACTCAAGGTGTTAAGGACTTCGATTATTTCCCATCTCGGGGCACGTATGCTGGTGGAGTCCACGACCCTTTGTCAGCAAATTTGTTCAATTTGTCCGGGTCACGATGGAGGGTCTTGCGTTTGAAAATAACTCCTGCGTTCACTCCGGGAAAAATAAAGACAATGTATCCGATAGTCGCGGCTGTAGCAAAAGAAGCGCTCAGTCATGCGGAAAAGATATGCGCTGATAAGCAGGCGATAAACTTTTCGGATTGGTACTCTAAGTACGCTATGGAGATTATTGGGAACTTAGGATTCGGCATCAAGTGCGACAGCTTCAACAATCCCAATTCAGGTTTTTATGTCATCGGACACGAATATCTCGATCGAAAGTCTTTGTATTGGTAAGTTAACAATAAGTAAACTAGTGATATTTAAATATTTATTTCTATGAAGTGAGATCGTCCTCGTGCATAAGACATAGTAGTGATACATACAATTATCTATTAAATTTGTCTTGAATATAATCTTCCTGCCTGAGGAATTTAAATTTCCAACTCAAAGGCTCCTAAATTAATCTAATATGGTTGCTAAGGTTGTCTGTCCATCTCGTCATCTCTTTCGTCTGTCAGAAGCTACTAGTTTATAAATTAAATAAGATTATCCCTGATATTTCACACATGACATGTAAACCTTTGACGCCAACACGAAGAAATATTAGAACTAATTAAATATCAAATACGAGAGGCTGCACCCATACATACAAAAGGGGGAGCAATTCTGATTATTTTTGTGCCGTTATAATTAAATGTAAATATCTACAATGTAAAAGTTGTCAGTCATACAAGAAAAAATATATTTTACAATTGGCAAAAATGTACAATTCTAAGGCTTTCTGCGATTTTCAAATATGCTTGAACACCAGAGCCCGGAGTCTTTAATTTGCAAGTTCAACTGGCACTAGGCTGCTTTTTATATTTCGACGCAAATATGTGATACTTGATTTCAGGCAAGTTATACAAGTCTTCGCGGTCTTTGCTCCTGAGATATTTAATAGACTTCAAATCAGAAGAATTAGCCAACATATAGAAGACTTCTACTACGGCATAGTGAAGCAGACTGTCGAGTACCGACAGAAGTATGATGTGAAGGCGCACGACTTCTTGCAAACACTTATCGAGTTAAAGAACGGACAAGTGGTCAATGAGAATGGTATGTTATCGGTGTCTGATCTTTAATATCGATGACACTTTTGTTAGTTGTTTGTTAAGTACAACGTTATTTCATGGTTTCTTTGGTCAGGTAAATAAGGGAGCATACCTTATTTACCTGACCAAAGAAACCATGAAATAACGTTGTACATTGGTTAACACAAATTTGTTCCTACATCTACATTTTATTAGTTTTTATTGCATCAAAATTAACAATGTATCGCAATGACAACTTGTTTTAAGAAAAAGTGCTCCAGTAATTGCAGATCTGCGCTTAAATATACTATTAAAATAAATAAATAATTAAAAATGAATTCATAAAATTATTTAAAAATTAAATGAACCTGATATCATAAATACTTCAAACAAATGGGGGAAGAGGAACCCACCACAGACACCTCGGCTTGCCAACTTTTCTAATTATACACCAAACAAGTTTGATTGATAATTAAAGAAGCCAGCAACACCGAACTCTTCTAAGATGTTAGTCAAGAAACTATCTATCACGAGTGACGGGACCCCAAATAAAATACAATTCTCCGCAAAACGAAGCGAATATAAGAATGTATTCCACACGTGTTTCGCCTCTAAATGAGGCATCCTCAGGACAGCTGGGCTACGAATGAGCAGCCCATTGGTATGTCTTTATGCTGCTCCCAAATACCACGAATCCTGCACACATAATCTCACTCGTTGTGGGATCACAAATACATGCGGGCTCTCAGATTGTCAAGATCTTGTTGTACCGAGATTGGACTGCCCAGTCGCGATCAAATCAAGTGTGGCTTTTTAAAAATGTTATGTTTCAAATATTTATTTCCCTTCAAAGAGTTTAGTTAATAAATGTTCATAAGAGAGTAAAAAAATCCGGGAAAATTGTGAAAACTGTAAGACCACTAAGGGACCATGAAAATATTACAGGCCACGTGAGCTACTCAAAGGATTTTCCGTTCACGATGGACGACGTGGCTGCCAACACGATGCTGTACCTGATAGCCGGGTACGATACCTCGGCCTCGGCTGGACAGTTCGCGGCCTACCACCTCGCCTTAAACCCTGACGCCCAAGAAAAGGCTAGGCGGGAGGTGCAGACCGTTTTGGCGAAGTATGGCGGAGAGTTCACGTATGAGGCCCAGAACGAGATGGTATATTTGAATATGGTGTTAGATGGTGAGCATTTTTATCACAATAATAATAATGATATCATTATCATTTTAATTATTATTTTTATGTAACAGCTATCAGTGTTTGTGTATCTCTAATTAAAACATACCATACTTAAAAAATATTATCAAAGTTAATTTAACATAATTTATTATCTTGTAACTTCTGTATTTATTTATGTAAGTTTTTGTAATAATGAAGTTTGAACAATAATTGAGGTAAATTCTTAGTTCGTTTAAGTAGGTACCTACCGGTGGTTTTAATATTTATTTTGTTGTATTATTTTTTTCAGAGACAATGCGAATACGACCTTTGATGCGATCTCTGTTCCGGAGGTGCGCCAAGGACTACCGGGTGCCGGGCGGCTCGCTCGTCATCGAGAAGGGCACGATGGTGTTCGTGCCCGTACAGGCGATACACATGGACCCGGACATATTCCCCGAGCCGGACAAGTTCCACCCGGAGAGATTCGCGCCGGAGAACAAGGCCAAACTGCACCCCTGCCATTGGATGCCCTTCGGAGAAGGCCCTAGGAAATGTATAGGTAGTTATTAACAAATTATATACGACTAGCAGGCCCCACGCGTTGTTGTGGCTAAGGTTTGCGTTATATTATATTGTTGTAAACTATTCAATTCAGTGAAATAATTATTAAATAAGACGGAAACGTTACAGCCGGTTTAAAAATCCACGGGATTGGGTATGTTTGTACTTTTAACATAGCTCCATCAATTGGATACTTACTCAATCCAGTCAACTAATTACCTTACACCGCCATCTGTTAGAATCTTATCGAACTAATAGATTATTATGAATCTTTGTCAGATAATAAATAAATAATTCGCAATAAAATATTATTGCGATTATAAATTAAGATATAAACTATCCTACCTTTCAAGTTGGATACAACTTCTGCCACTGTGTGTAACAATTTTAGTAGGTTATCTTTTCCCAAGGGGAAGACGGTTCCTTTACCCGAAAAAGATGGCAGATAGCTATCTGGTGTCTGAAGGAAATGCCATTTTCTATGCGAAATTGAACGGGTCATAAACAAGCTGAATGTTCCCAGGTATCCGTCAAGGTTACATCCAGGCGAAATTGGCGCTGGCAATGTTGCTGAACGAGTACGAGATATTGCCAGATAAGAAGACAGAAGTGCCGCTGAAGATCAAGACCTCTTCCCTGATCTACGCAGCTGACGGCGGCGTGTGGCTGAGACTCAGAAAGCTTGATAAACCTATGTTATCATAAAATAAATTATTGATTGAACTTATTTTATAACAGATCTTTATCCATAGTTTTTTTCCCCCGTCCTAAAGTTTCAGTTTGTTTTATGGGTTAGATACACCGTATCAGAATCAAAATATTATTTATTCTTTGAAGTCATTACGACAGGTAGGTTCTTATGAATCGGCGAACATTGTATAAACATTGTCTTTTTGATACATAGTTTGTTTTTATACCATTTTAAAGTTTTTTTTATTTTTCTGTTGTAAATATTTAGTGAGATTGTATAAACTGATATGCTAAGTACCCTCCCCCGTTCTGAATGCCGCAGCAGAAACAAAAGGGAAGACGGGGAACAAGTATGGAGCAGAAACAAAAGGGCAAGAAACTTCATGATTGTTCTTATTGATAACTTTTATTTATTTGACAATCTTACACGCATAATTCTACTAAACAAACTTAAGTAAGTAAGTAACTACTAACTAACTATTATACTACTACTACTAACTTAAATTAAGTAAGTACTCTTGCTATAAGGAAAATATATCTGATACTAGCTGTCCCGGCGAACTTCGTACCGTCTCAGAATCAAATGTATGAGAAAATGAATTTATTGGTATTCTATGAAAATTTTAACAAATCTATCCCACGGGAACCATACATTTTACCGGGATAAAAAAGTAGCCTATATGCTATTCCAGACCATAATCTATCTCTGTGCCAAATTTCATCCAGATCCGTTCAGCCGTTCTGGCGTGAAAGAGCAACAAACATCCATCCATCCATCCATCCAAACTTTCACATTTATAATATTAGTATAGATTACACAATGGTGGAGTATTTAGTGTGTTACTTTATGTATAGTTGAGTCGTAAGTAAAGATTGGTTCTGTTGCCGAAAAATAACCTTAATAACCCGTAATTATATTTTCAGTATATCAAATATATAAATATAGCCTTTTAGACAATTTTGTAGTTTGCTTAAAAATAAAATACATACAACTAGCATGTGGCGAAAATTTATTTTAGTATAATTTGGTATAATAGACTTAGCAACATAATTATAATCTTGGATAACATGCAGTCTCGCTTTTTATCCGAATATAGTCTAAGTATGGTCACATAAATTATTTTCATCCTCTCATTAGGCCGCATTTAAAGTTAAAACTGCAGTATACTTAGATATATGCTTTTCGAGGTGTAAGGCAAACAATTATATAAATCAATCTCAAACCCCTAGCCAAACCCTACTACACCTTTACGCTACCACTTTTCCCATCATATGAAATAAATAAACTGACCTACTAATAAATAAAATAAAAAACTAACAACCTTACGACAGCAGCAAACAAATCGGAACTACTGGATGGGGAACATTACCGGGATTAGTATCGAACGAGAAAAAAATCTGTCCAGAAATGTCATATATCTAAGCTGATATAGGCTCATCAAGTTTTCTGAGTCTCAGCCACACGGCGTCGTCAGCAGCGTAGACCAGAGAAGTGGTCTTGATCTTCAGCGGCACTTCTGTCCTCTTATCCGGCAATATCTCGTATTTGTTCAGCAACATTGCCAGCACCAGTTTTGCCTGGATGTAGCCTTGACGGATACCTGCGAACATTTAGCTTGTTTAGCTGTTTTTTTCATGGACAATGAACTTTATCGATATGACAAATGTTTTGGAAACTACTGACTATGCCATTTACCTGTCCTGTAGACTCCAATACTATGGGTTCTGCAAACGTATAATTAAAAAAAAAAGAATTTTGAATCGCGCGCGCAAACTTGCTAGAAAGGGGATATTACATTATTATATAAGTAACATGTTATAGATCTAGAACTTCATTTCATATCATAATGCCATTTAAGCATATGTCCACATATTTCCATCTCATATTGTCAAAATTACTACTCTCACTACTCTAATACTGCTGTTAGATATTCTAGCAGAGCTATCCAAATCTCAGGGGACCTGCAATATTGCAAAAAGACCTAAGATCGAGTAGAGTTCGTGCTACCACTGCCCAGTAGGATCACCTATTATGATAACGTGATCGTCGTGAATGCATGCTGGTATGTGTTTTAACGAACAAATGATTCGTAGTCGTCACAAACCCGCAAACGTTGAAACTACGAGTATAGTAAGGTTAGCTCTTTAAAATAGGTCGCCCCCGCCTAAACTTCCGCCCCACCATTTATAGCTATAACTCAAAAGAATGAGGAGTCGACTCAGACGGACTATATGTATGTGCCTACTATATTCGTCAGTGTAACAGTCGCTATAAAAACACCTTGGTAGGTCAGAACCTTCGTTGCGTGATACCTACTTGCACTTGACCGGCTTTACCTATACATTTCCTAGGGCCTTCTCCGAAGGGCATCCAATGGCAGGGGTGCAGCTTGGCCTTGTTCTCCGGCGCAAATCTCTCCGGGTGGAACTTGTCCGGCTCGGGGAATATGTCCGGGTCCATGTGTATCGCCTGCACGGGCACGAACACCATCGTGCCCTTCTCGATGACGAGCGAGCCATCCGGCACCCGGTAGTCCTTGGCGCACCTCCGGAACAGAGCCCGCATCGATGGACGTATTCGCATTGTCTCTGGAATACATACATTTTACTCGTATCTACTCTCTATTTTACTCTGTGGGTTGCTTATCTTGAAACTGTGTAAAAAGACCATTTATAAGAATTATTATGTTATATTATTATAAAAATATTTACCATCTAGCACCATATTCAAATAAACCATCTCGTTCTGAGCCTCATACGTGAACTCTCCGCCATACTTATTCAACACCGTCTGCACCTCCCGCCTGGCTCTGTCTTGGACGTCAGGGTTCAAGGCTAGGTGGTATGCCGCGAACTGGCCTGCCGAGGCCGAGGTCTCGTACCCGGCTATCAGGTACAGCATTGTGTTGGCAGCCACGTCGTCCATCGTGAATGGAAAATCCTTGTGATTGCTATCGTGGTCTGTAATAGTATCCCGTCACCTTATTGCCCTGTTGCAGGCCTCAATAATAAAACTAGAAATGTGACAAGAGCTTACCATTCTCATTTACCATTTTTCCGTTCTTCAACTCTATGAATGCGTCCAAGAAATCGTTCGCTTTCACATTATACTTCTGTCGATATTCGACATTCTGCTTCACTATTCCGTAGTAGAAATCTTCTATATTTCGGCTTATTCTTCTGATTTGGAGCTTGTCAAACAAGACCGGAGAAAAGAACGCGAAGGCTTGTATTGTTCGCCTGAAAAAAAACACGAATTAGATAAATAACTAAAGAAATAGTATACCAAATTATGAGCGTGTTAATAAATAAACATTATTCTGCTGTGTAATAGTTCCCGTGATCAGTGTTTTAAAAAAAACTAATATTTGAACAGGCTCCTATTATAGTAAGTAGTAAGCTTACCAGTAGGGAGACTGTTGATCTAAATATTCGTGGCCTCTGATATAAAATTCTGATTTTGGATTATTGAAACTGTCGCACCTGAAGCCGAAACCTACATTTCCAATTATCTCCATAACGTACATAGAGTACAAATCCGAAAAATTTATCGCCTGTTTATCAGCGCACAGCTTTTCTGCGTATCCGAACGCTTCTTTCGCTATGTCTGCGATTATCGGATGCACCGTCTTCAGCTTTCCCGGAGTGTGTGTCGGGGTCATTTTCATGCGCAAGCTTTTCCATCGCGATCCAGACAAATTAAACAAGTGCGCTGACAAACGGTCGTGGACTCCGCCAGCATATGTACCCCGAGATGGAAAATAATCGAAGTCCTTAATCAGTATGCGCTTCGCCAATTCTAAATCATGTATCGACAGCACCGGCTGGTGGAAGGAATACATTCCCACGTACGGCAAATGTTTGTATTTGAAATAGTTATCGATGTACGGCTGGAAGAATTGCTCTTTCCGTTTAATCACTTCTTTCAAGTTACCAAATACGAGCGTCGGCTTTGGGCCAAATATCCCCTTTTTCGACCAGTACGTGAATTTGTATTGGAACCAAAAGTAGACGAAAATAAAAAATGCTCCCGCTACGTAACACGTTTCGATGCTTAATAGTTGTGATAGAACAGCCATTTTTCGTTATAGTTTTGTGCATAAATATTTAGTTTTCTTTGCACTAGCTTTGAATTAAAATCGGCAAGTTTTGTCCCTCCTTTTCCCGATATTCGATTAGTGTGTTGTAATCTCGCGATAGTAAGTTAATCTTAAGTGCACTCGAAGACTGCGCACTCTTATATTTAGGTACTCTTGCTTTGTATAGGCATGTGAACTTAGAGATCCGTAGTCAAGTGATCCGGATAAGAATAAAAAAAATATTGTTGTACAATAAAATGATCCTTACATCAACTGATTGGCATACCAAAATTTGGTATTTTTTTTTATGGACAACTTAGGTTGACCAAATAATGTACTATGCCAAAATTGTTTCCGCAAAAAAAACTAAGAGTTCTTAAGTCAGTTACCCCATGGGCGCAATTTTTTCTATACAGACCCAGTTAAAAAAACACTCCATATATAAAAGGCTTCTTCCTGACTGACTGACGGACAACGTACCACCACATACAGCTCAAACCACCGGATGTAGAGATTTGATATTTGGAATGTGTTGTTATAAAGGACGGAAATCGCACACTTAGGAAGTATTTTGAAAACATCGAAGCTGAAAGTATTCAAAAAAGATAATTTACCGATTATCTTAAATTTTCGGAAAAATATATAATTTTTTACTCAATCTGAACCCATCCTACTAACTGAAATGAAACATTGAAATAAAACTATTTTTTAAGGATTTTATCGCGTTTATTTTCCGTTTTTACGTTCCCGACGTTTCGGCTGCTTTAAAGCAACCATGGTCACGGGAGGACTGAGGTGGTTGACGTCCTGGTGTCATAGTTAGAGACGGTTGTCAATCTGTCAAAACAAAGTTTGGATGAAAACACCGTTAATGTTCTTAAAAAAGGCCTAAATTTCGCAGTACCACCTCGCAGGATCCCTTATGAGGATATTATTTGCAACGTTGAGGATTGTCTGGCCAAAAACAATATATTAAAGGAAGATTCAGAGGCTATAAGACAGGACGTATCATCTTTGTTACGCCGCAGTGCAGTGCCGAAACAAAATCTTCCTAAGAAGCAATATTTAGCGTTGAAGAACTTACGTACTAGGACAGATATAATTATTCTCCGCGCGGATAAAGGAAATGCGACGGTTATAATGGATACGTCAGATTACAATGCAAAAATTGACGAACTTTTATCGGATCAAAGCGCATACAAAAAGGTCAAAACAGACCCAACCACAAACGTGTTAAAAACAACCACCGCACTAATAAAGAAACACTCCGAAGCATTGAATCTAGACGTCAAATCACTGATACCTTCCTGCGCTAAACCACCAAAGCTGTATGGGTTACCCAAAATACACAAACCTGAGGCCCCGCTGCGTCCCATTGTGAGCCAGATTGACACACCAACATACAGTCTGGCCCAGCACGTAGCAAAGGTGCTCTCACCACTAAGAGGACACACAAGAGCACATACAAGGGATTCTTACCATTTTGTCAGTGAGATTAAACACCTATGTCTTGCTGACAATGAAACAATGGTTAGTTTTGATGTTCAGTCGTTGTTTACCTGCCTACCTGTAGCAGACTGCATCACAATAGTCTCTAAGAAGCTAGAAGAGAACAACATGCCGGAGGAATATGCTGAACTCTTAAGACATTGCCTTACATCTGGCTATCTATTGTGGAATGAACAGTTCTACAAGCAAGTAGATGGTGTGGCGATGGGCTCCCCTGTTTCCCCCGTTGTCGCCGATTTATTCATGGAAGACTTTGAGGAGAAAGCCCTTCGTACTTCACCTGTTACCCCAAGATTCTACAAGCGGTATGTAGACGATACTTTCACAATATTACCATCTAACAAAATAACAGCTTTCCTAGACCATCTTAACTCCATACACTCTAAAATCAAATTTACAATGGAGTTAGAGGCCAATAACTCTCTAGCTTTCTTAGATGTCTTAGTCATCCGAAATTCCAACAACACCTTAGGCCACACCGTGTATAGAAAAAAGACCCATACAGATAGGTACTTAAACGGTGAATCTCACCACCATCCAACACAGTTAGCTACCGTGGGTAAATCTTTGTTTCAGAGAGCCAAAGGGATCTGTGACGAGCAACATCTGGCTGCCGAGCTCCATCATGTCAAGCAAGTACTGCATGACAACAAGCTCCGAATCCCGCGCCGCCGTCACAGTGACCGAGTGAAACCAGCCACAGTCGAGCGTCTGCCTGCTGTACTACCATACATCAGAGGAGTCACAGACAAAATTGGCTACATCTTGAAGCGCGCTTCAATCAAAACTTTTTTCAAGCCGCCGAAGAAGATTAGTCAGTTCTTACCATCTGTCAAGTGTCACATTCCTCTACAAGATGCAGGGGTATACAAACTCGATTGTGAATGTGGGCTCTCTTACATAGGACAAACTAAAAGAGCAATAAAAACCCGCGTAAAAGAACACATCGCTGACGTGAAACACCGGCGCTCCACGAAGTCTGCAATCTGTGAACATGTACAAGATCGCACCCGCCATTATATCAGATTTGATAAGCCACAGATCCTCGCAAAAGAACACCGATTCCGACCAAGGATGATACGCGAGGCCATTGAAATTAAAAAACATCCTAATTTCAATAGGGAAGATGGCTGGGTGCTACCACCGACTTGGGATCCAGTGATTAATATTATTAAATCGAAAACCAAGCGTACCATTGCAAGACCTCAAGATACTGTGAGCACTTTCTGCGTAGATCGGACCACAATCAACAATTAAATATGAGGGTAGCCCGTCTCTAACTATGACACCAGGACGTCAACCACCTCAGTCCTCCCGTGACCATGGTTGCTGTAAAGCAGCCGAAACGTCGGGAACGTAAAAAACGGAAAATAAACGCGATAAAATCCTTAAAAAATAGTTTTATTTCAATGTGTAGTATTCGCGTAAATATAAGAAATCAATATGTGAACCAGTACGGACTGGAAATCGCAAATAAAATACGTCGGTTAGAAGATCTCAAGACCAAGCGCGCAAGATTTACAACATCTTTAAATTTCTTGAAGAGATGCCGAGACCATCATCTAATTCCTACGTGTGCCAAGATATCTGCAAAGAAGGACATACGAGGAAGCGCTAAGATCCTAAACCAGGCGAGTAAAAAGTTACTACGGGCGATGATTCATCAAACGCGTTCCGATCTACATAACATCAGCCGGCAAATTGAGATTTCATCCAACGAAATTAAGACAGTTTTGACGACATTTGATTTTAATAAATGCATAGATACATTAAATAAGCGCGAAACATCTAAATACAATGAATGCAAGAATAAACACATAATAAAATATGAAAAATTAAATACCAAATCAAATGTCAAAAATCTTTCGAAACATGGTAACGGAACGCAACCGTGCACCACAGACAATCATGACTCACGCGCAGTTGTCAATCTGTCAAAACAAAGTTTGGATGAAAACACCGTTAATGTTCTTAAAAAAGGCCTAAATTTCGCAGTACCACCTCGCAGGATCCCTTATGAGGATATTATTTGCAACGTTGAGGATTGTCTGGCCAAAAACAATATATTAAAGGAAGATTCAGAGGCTATAAGACAGGACGTATCATCTTTGTTACGCCGCAGTGCAGTGCCGAAACAAAATCTTCCTAAGAAGCAATATTTAGCGTTGAAGAACTTACGTACTAGGACAGATATAATTATTCTCCGCGCGGATAAAGGAAATGCGACGGTTATAATGGATACGTCAGATTACAATGCAAAAATTGACGAACTTTTATCGGATCAAAGCGCATACAAAAAGGTCAAAACAGACCCAACCACAAACGTGTTAAAAACAACCACCGCACTAATAAAGAAACACTCCGAAGCATTGAATCTAGACGTCAAATCACTGATACCTTCCTGCGCTAAACCACCAAAGCTGTATGGGTTACCCAAAATACACAAACCTGAGGCCCCGCTGCGTCCCATTGTGAGCCAGATTGACACACCAACATACAGTCTGGCCCAGCACGTAGCAAAGGTGCTCTCACCACTAAGAGGACACACAAGAGCACATACAAGGGATTCTTACCATTTTGTCAGTGAGATTAAACACCTATGTCTTGCTGACAATGAAACAATGGTTAGTTTTGATGTTCAGTCGTTGTTTACCTGCCTACCTGTAGCAGACTGCATCACAATAGTCTCTAAGAAGCTAGAAGAGAACAACATGCCGGAGGAATATGCTGAACTCTTAAGACATTGCCTTACATCTGGCTATCTATTGTGGAATGAACAGTTCTACAAGCAAGTAGATGGTGTGGCGATGGGCTCCCCTGTTTCCCCCGTTGTCGCCGATTTATTCATGGAAGACTTTGAGGAGAAAGCCCTTCGTACTTCACCTGTTACCCCAAGATTCTACAAGCGGTATGTAGACGATACTTTCACAATATTACCATCTAACAAAATAACAGCTTTCCTAGACCATCTTAACTCCATACACTCTAAAATCAAATTTACAATGGAGTTAGAGGCCAATAACTCTCTAGCTTTCTTAGATGTCTTAGTCATCCGAAATTCCAACAACACCTTAGGCCACACCGTGTATAGAAAAAAGACCCATACAGATAGGTACTTAAACGGTGAATCTCACCACCATCCAACACAGTTAGCTACCGTGGGTAAATCTTTGTTTCAGAGAGCCAAAGGGATCTGTGACGAGCAACATCTGGCTGCCGAGCTCCATCATGTCAAGCAAGTACTGCATGACAACAAGCTCCGAATCCCGCGCCGCCGTCACAGTGACCGAGTGAAACCAGCCACAGTCGAGCGTCTGCCTGCTGTACTACCATACATCAGAGGAGTCACAGACAAAATTGGCTACATCTTGAAGCGCGCTTCAATCAAAACTTTTTTCAAGCCGCCGAAGAAGATTAGTCAGTTCTTACCATCTGTCAAGTGTCACATTCCTCTACAAGATGCAGGGGTATACAAACTCGATTGTGAATGTGGGCTCTCTTACATAGGACAAACTAAAAGAGCAATAAAAACCCGCGTAAAAGAACACATCGCTGACGTGAAACACCGGCGCTCCACGAAGTCTGCAATCTGTGAACATGTACAAGATCGCACCCGCCATTATATCAGATTTGATAAGCCACAGATCCTCGCAAAAGAACACCGATTCCGACCAAGGATGATACGCGAGGCCATTGAAATTAAAAAACATCCTAATTTCAATAGGGAAGATGGCTGGGTGCTACCACCGACTTGGGATCCAGTGATTAATATTATTAAATCGAAAACCAAGCGTACCATTGCAAGACCTCAAGATACTGTGAGCACTTTCTGCGTAGATCGGACCACAATCAACAATTAAATATGAGGGTAGCCCGTCTCTAACTATGACACCAGGACGTCAACCACCTCAGTCCTCCCGTGACCATGGTTGCTGTAAAGCAGCCGAAACGTCGGGAACGTAAAAACGGAAAATAAACGCGATAAAATCCTTAAAAAATAGTTTTATTTCAATGTGTAGTATTCGCGTAAATATAAGAAATCAATATGAAATGAAACATTTTTTTCGGATTTTATCGTGTTTATTTAAACATAAAACAAAAAATAAACGCGATAAAATCCGAAAAAAACGGTGTTGAATAAGTATGGCGGAGAGTTCACGTATGAGGCTCAGAACGAGATGGTTTATTTGAATATGGTGCTAGATGGTAAATATTTTTATAATAATATAATATAACAATTCTTATAAATAGTCTTTTTACACAGTTTCAAGATAAGCAACCCACAGAGTAAAATAGAGAGTAGATACCAGTAAAATGTATGTATTCCAGAGACAATGCGAATACGTCCATCGATGCGGGCTCTGTTCCGGAGGTGCGCCAAGGACTACCGGGTGCCGGATGGCTCGCTCGTCATCGAGAAGGGCACGATGGTGTTCGTGCCCGTGCAGGCGATACACAGGGACCCGGACATATTCCCCGAGCCGGACAAGTTCCACCCGGAGAGATTTGCGCCGGAGAACAAGGCCAAGCTGCACCCCTGCAATTGGATGCCCTTCGGAGAAGGCCCTAGGAAATGTATAGGTAAAGCCGGTCAAGTGCAAGTAGGTATCACGCAACGAAGGTTCTGACCTACCAAGGTGTTTTTATAGCGACTGTTACACTGACGAATATAGTAGGTACATACACATATCTAGTCCGTCTGAGTCGACTCCGAATCATTTTCTCATTAAAACACATACCAGCATGCATTCACGACGATCACGTTATCATAATAGGTGAACCTACTGGGCAGTGGTAGCACGAACTCTACTCGATCTTAGGTCTTTTTGCAATATTGCAGGTCCCCTGAGATTTGGATAGCTCTGCTAGAATATCTAACAGCAGTATTAGAGTAGTGAGAGTTGTAATTTTGACAATATGAGATGGAAATATGTGGACATATGCTTAAATGGCATTATGATATGAAATGAAGTTCTAGATCTATAACATGTTATGTAATAATGTAATATCCCCTTTCTAGCAAGCTTGCGCGCGCGAATCAAAATACTTTTTTTTTAATTATACGTTTGCAGAACCCATAGTATTGGAGTCTACGGGACAGGTAAATGGCATAGTCAGTAGTTTCCAAAACATTTGTCATATCGATAAAGTTCATTGTCCATGAAAAAAACAGCTAAACAAGCTAAAATCAGCTCAATGTTTTGGAACTTTCCGCCTGTACAGTGGGTTCATTTAATAATGGCCATCCCACTAATATCATAAATGTGAAAGTTTGGAAGGATAGATGGATGGATGTTTGTTACTCAATCACGCCAGAACGACTGAACGGATCTGGATGAAATTTGCACATATGCTACATTTTATCCTGGTAAAATGTATGGTTCCCGTGGGATAGAATTGTTTCAATTTTTCATAGCGCAAAAGATCGACATCATTTTTTGCGCGGGTAACACCGCGGGGCGCAGCTAGTTGTAAATAATTTCTCGCGAACATAAAAGTGAAAACTGAGTTCCTGAAACTGCGAAACTGTTCTTTACGGGTATCTTGACCGAATGGCAGTGAGATGGGTTATAATAATTAAGGACGCAACCGCCACAAGTTGTTTCCACGCGTTCGAAGGGGTCTGGAGAGAACATGGCTGGAGGTAACCTTGGGTGCAAAGTATTTTATTTTAAACTAGCTGTTGCCCGCGACTTCGTCCGCGTGGTATTTAACAAAGACAACCGTTGACAACAGCCTGCTTGCCCATTCTGAGCCCGCGGGACGCATTGCAGGTTGTTGCTATCAAATTTAATCAGGCGCTGCGCTGCAACATTGGTTTTAATTTTTTTTCGTGAGATCCTATTTTTTTTTCTAAAATAAAAGTAGCTTAAGTTACTCCTTGTTACATCAGCAGCCAGTGAAAGTCCCGTCAAAATCGGTCCAGCCATTTCAGAGATTAGCCGGAACAAACAGACAGAGAGACAGACGGACAGACAGACAAAAATTTAAAAAAAAATTGTTTCGGTATAGGTAACGTGTATACATCCAAATGCACTTAGTACAAAGCGGTTATTTTAATATTACAAACAGACACTCCAATTTTATTTATATGGATAGATTAGTTACCTTCTTCTAATGTTAGACGCCGTATACGGAACACCAACCATTTAAATTTGGCCGCCTTTTGGAGTGCAAACTCTGAAAAACGCGCTGAATAGTTTGCATGTGACATATTGAATAGTATATAAGGTAGATTTTTCTTTGGCGTCCTTGTACCGCTGTAGATCCTGGTTACGCTATTAGGAGTTTGTGACAGAGGTTTTTAACTAATTTCGATAACTACGAGAACGTAAGTATACAACTGAGTACCTATTAGTTTAGCTCGGATGATTCTAAGAGGTAGGTGAAAAGTTTTAACAGCCTAACCAAATTATCATTCTTAGAATAAATATTACAGTGTAAATAGGTAACTATTTTCACATAATTTAAATTGCGATGATTAACGCAAGGTTGATTAAAATAGGTACGAGAAAAGTTTTAACAGCCTAAACCCAATTCTCATTCTTGGAATACATATTACAGTTTATATAGGTACCTATTTTCACATAATTTAAATTGCGATGATTAACGATGATGCGGTCTTTGTTTGCAATCAAGATCTTAATTTATTGCCCCATTATTTTTTCTTAAGTTAAATAGCTTGTAATTATTGGGTCAGTTTCCAGAATAGAATAATAAGTCTTAATAATCAGCAATTATATCTTCAGTATCTCAACTTCATTAACCATGATTACTTTATACTCAATCTGAACCCAACCTACTAATATACCTAATAAATGCGAAATTGTTTGTGTGTAAGTTGAACAGATCTGAATTAACAGATGATATAATACACTTTTATAAAATGCTGACAAAAATTTAATGTATCGAATTTCACGTTAAACGTTTTAGAATAAAATGGGGCTGATCCGGACAGACATACAAGTGGACATAGAAAAACTATATAAGTTCCTCCTATATTAACAAGACTATACAATTAATCCACGGCATAGGTAGTATATAGATATATAGAGGCGCTGTGTTCGAGTGCACTACAGTTTGTGATGTGAGATGGGATACATACTATTTTAAATCGTTTGATATCGTGAAAAGTCGAGACCAATTTAATATAATGAAAAGTAAATAGTCCTTTACGATTATATATTTTTGCGCTTAATAACATGGCTGTTTCATCACAATTATTAAGCCTCGAAACTGTTCACGTAGCGGGAGCATTTTTAATATTCATCTACTTTTGGTTCCAATACAAATTCACGTACTGGTCGAAAAGAGGGATTTTTAGTCCTAAGCCGACCTTCATGTTCGGTAACATAAAAGAAGTGATGAAGCGGAAAGAGCAATTCTTCCAGCCGTACATCGATAACTATTTCAAATACAAACATTTGCCGTACGTGGGCACGTATTCCTTACACCAGCCGGTGCTGTCGATACATGATTTGGAATTGGCGAAGCAAATTCTGATTAAGGACTTCGATTACTTCCCATCCCGTGGCACATATGCTGGCGGGGATCACGATCAGTCTCGATCTTTGTCAGCAAACTTGTTTAATTTGTCCGGGTCAAGATGGAAGAATCTGCGCTTGAAAATAACTCCTGCGTTCACTCCGGGAAAGCTAAAGACAATGTATCCGATAGTCGCGGCTGTAGCAAAAGAAGCGCTCAGTCATGCGGGAAAGCTGTGCGCTGATAAGCAGGCGATAAACTTTTCGGATTGGTACTCTAAGTACGCAATGGAGATTATTGGGAACTTAGGTTTCGGCATCAAGTGCGACAGCTTCAACAATCCCAATTCAGATTTTTTTGTTATAGGGCACGAATATCTCGATCGAAAGTCTTTCTATTGGTAAGTGTATAGTAAGATAATTTTATTGGTAGTGTGAAACTTTCTAGTGGCGCCCCGACGCCATTAATTTTATATTACTTTATGTCACGCCATAAGTTCTTCCTATGCCAAAGAGGTTCATTCAGGCAGATATAGGACATGAAATTTAGTGTACTAATATTTATATTATACAGAATGTAACATTGAGATGGGTGTGTAACAATAAAATAACAATGACGACGACTTTTCAAAATTACCGGGTTCGATACCCAATTTATGTATGAGTTTTTTTTTAAATCTGTGAATGCAATTTTTCGTGTTTCTAAAATCGAGGACATGGTTCCTTAGTACATATTTTTCTATCTCTTATAGTTTTGGAGATCTTCATACTAGCTCATCTCGATGTTACATCCTGTATATTTATATTGTCGCAATGTACGCTGCACAATGTGCAGTGTACATTGCGCAGCGTGTCAGTGTTTTGGAGAAAGTGTTGCAGCGAATATTATAGACGCAATTTTATTCCGCGGAAGAATTCAGAAGAATTGCATACATATCCACGTATGATACAACGCGAGCGCAAAAGCTTCTCACAGGGTTTGTTCTGTACATTAGTTTATAATAGGTTTTTGATTTTAGGCAAATTATACACGTCCTCGCATTTTTTGTTCCCGAGATATTCAATAGGCTGCCAATCCGTAGAATTGGGCAAACTATGGAAGACTTCTACTACGGAATAGTGAAGGAGACTGTCGAGTACCGACAGAAGTATGATGTGAAGGCGCACGACTTCTTGCAGACACTCATCGACTTGAAGAACAGACAAGTGGTTAATCAGAATGGTATGTATATACATACACATATACATAATGAATCAGAAATGTCAATGCCAATGGTCAATATTATCGATATTTTTTGTCCCGGGATATGGATGGGCGCCCGCGGAATAGCTAAAAATATACCTATCCCAAAATTCACTACCCAGATTTTTGTGACCTTTTCCTGACATTCTGCATGGCGACAGCTTGCACCGGGCCAATGTTTATAATCCATTTTTTATCTCGAGATCTCTTTCAATTTCCGCGATAAAATTTATTACAGGCGAAGTGGGGTACATAAAAGACTTTCCCTTCACGATGGACGACGTGACTGCAAACACAATGCTGTACATGATAGCCGGGTACGATACCTCGGCCTCGGCAGGCCAGTTCGCAGCCTACCACCTAGCCTTGAACCCTGACGTCCAAGACAAGGCCAGGCTGGAGGTGCAGACCGTGCTGGCGAATCATGGCGGAGAGTTCACGTATGAGGCCCAAAACGAGATGGTTTATTTAAATATGGTGTTAGATGGTTAGTATGTTTAACTATATTCAAACATGAGAATACATTTCTACGTAATTCGATGTTTATGTTTGTATCTGGATATCACTGGCATTTATGAACGAACGATTTGATGATGAAGCCGGAAGATGGGCATTGGATTTTGATTTGAATTCAGATTTTTTGTTTTATTAAATTTCTTGGGATTTGTTTTTAAGCGTTTTTTTACTTTTTACGCGGACGAAGTCGCGGGAGAAAGACTAGCTTCATTTATATAGAATATTTATGAATTAATCTATGATAATAATGCTAGCATCATAAAACAATAGTTATGATACGATATTGTGTATTTTTTTTTTCATATTAATAATTCTATGAATAATTTATATTCATTTCGTAGCTTCGTCGCATTTCATTGTATAATATACTTAAGTATTTATTATTTTATCTGCAGAGACAATGCGAATACACCCATCGATGCGAGCTCTGTTCCGGAGGTGCGCCAAGGACTACCGGGTGCCGGACGGCTCGCTCGTCATCGAGAAGGGCACGATGGTGTTCGTGCCCGTGCAGGCGATACACATGGACCCGGACATATTCTCCGAGCCGGACAAGTTCCACCCGGAGAGATTCGCGCCGGAGAACAAGGCCAAGCTACACCCCTGCCATTGGATGCCCTTCGGAGAAGGCCCAAGGAAATGTATAGGTAAAAAGGCAGAACTTATTATAATGGAGGTTAGTTATCAAGAAATGATAAAGAAGATTTTGCCCATGCACATTTCTATGCGACCATATATTTTACTCTTAAGCTGCAGCTCATTTCAAGCATTACTTAGATACGTACAGCACTAACGGAGGTTGATGGTTGGCTACCACATACAAATACCAATCGAGTGATCGAATATTTCCTTACTTTTGGCAACAGCCCCAAAGTCGAATCGTGCAGCTTTACTGAAAATCATACAAACATCAGTATTTGAATACATTTAAAACTCATGCTTAGAGCCCTGCTCATAAGTAAGTGTAATGTTTCCAGGTATCCGTCAAGGCTACATCCAAGCGAAAATGGCGCTGGCAATGTTGCTGAGCCAGTACGAGATATTGCCGGATAAGAGGACAAAAGTGCCGCTGAAGATCAAGACCTCTTCCCTGATCTATGCTGCTGACGGTGCCGTGTGGCTGAGACTCAGAAAACTTGATGAGCCTATATCAGCTTAAAATTGGTTTATGGAGAGATTTATTTTAATTTCTGGTAGGAAATTGGTATTACAATCATTTATATTACCAACAATACCCAAACAATGAAAAAAGCAATTAAATAACATTAACTTCATGCATATTCATGTTTATTTTAATTCTTTTCGACGCTTGGTGTAACAAGCGTAGAAAATAATTAAAATAAACTGACATGACATTGATGAAAAATATAGCGGTAGCATTGATAAACAAAATTACTGAAAATTGGGCAGCCATTAGAACCAAAAAAATTACTCAATTGAAAATAATGGATAACATTGCCACCGTTGGGTACGTGAGGAAGGTGGTCGAGGAAGAAAGACGACGGGAATAAATTATATCGTAAAGTAAAAAGTAAGTATTTCGTAAATGAAGAAAAGTTATGGTCTTTGGTTTTATTTGATAGCGGTTGCGGGCACCGAGTGCCTAAAACTGAAATAAATCACTGGATTGTTAAAACCGCGATAGTTATTCACGAAGAATTTTAGACCGAATGAATTGCTGTGCAGGCCATGAGCGTCTGAATATAATATGGCTGAAGGTGAACCACTGTGTGGCTCAATCTCTGGTGTCTATTCATAGTACTTTTGGGAGAAAATTCTAATGTCAACATGAAACAAAGCGCCTTCGGCCAACTTTGGGAGTGCAATCTCTGGTTACACAAGCGATGTTGTATAGATAGCAATTGTCTTCTTGAGTGGCAGATTACTGACTTCGCTGAAGATCCTGACTAACAGGAGTAACAGGAGTGGGAGTTTGTGGTGAGACAAGTCCTATTTAAGAGATCCTATGTTTATTCGTAGATATATTAATTTCATCCTATTGGAATAAAGTTATAGCCTAAGTAGGTTTTCTTCAAATTTTGTAATTCTAATAGGTGGTCCCAAAAATTATATCAAAAGTAACATCGATAATCATTTAATATAGTTCGGATACTGAAAACACGTGAAAAGATTTAACGAAAGTTAATTCTCATTGTTATTAAGTTCCCATTTTAAATAGCTACGTATACGTATATGTATAGTAGCTGCATAATTATTGTCTGTATTTCACGATGACGAAGACTTTGTTTGCAAATAAAATGTAATTAATTAGCACATTGTTTTACTTAAGTTCAGTCATACATAACGAGTGGTTCTGTTCCCAAAATATAATAAAACTCATAAATCTAATTGTATCTTTAGTATAATTGCGGAATTCATTGCACATTTGGGCCCTGGTAGTTATGATCGTCTTTTAGGCCGATCACCCTTTCATTCTTTACACATAAAACTTTTAAGAGGCTTTGTTAAGGGGGTTCTGCAGGGGGGGGGGGGGCTACAGTTAGGGCAATGGGTGCAATTTCCATGAACTAATTGACTGGGTGCTTATCATGCAATAAGGTCATATAAGGCTGATGAATGACGACAAAAGACGGCGGGTCTAGTTGTCAGTTTTTATGGTCATATGTCAGGTGATAGGGAGGTGTTCTAACACCATTTCTGTAGGAACTGTTAGAAGTCGATATTATTGACAAACTCAATTCGAGATACTTCTACATATTAGGCTATGCAGACGACCTCACCATTTCGACTGTTGGAACTTAAGGCTCTGCTTTATATAAAGCAAGGCGATACCGTCCATTGCGATAGGGGCTATCTCCTGAAATCTTCTTATGGCTATAACATAACGTAATTCACTCAATGATAGCTTATGGTACCAGGGTCTGGTGGACTAGTTAAAAAATCAATACCTGTACGTCAAGTGCGAGATTATGCGTAAACTAACTGTATACTTTATAGTCTACCGTATTTAGACATTTTGTATGGAGAATTGAAAATTTTAAATAATGTCCGCTAGAGGCGCTTTTTAATTATCTTTACAAAATGTCTAAATACGGTAGACTATAATGTATACAGTTAGCTCGCACTTGACATGCTGTTCAATAAAAGTATAGGGCCTGCAAAGAAGACAGGCTGTATCAGGACGATTCCACCAGTTGCTTTGAACATAATGCTACATCTATTCATCCAACCAAAAGCTGTATCTGCGGTTAGCTTTAAACGCTCAGGAAGCTTAATTAGTAATGTAAGATTCAGAATTTTAGCGGAGGCATCGGCGGATACACCTCTGATTGATGCAGCAATCAACGATATATGAGACTGCTTTTATCTTCAAACAATATAAGGTTGTACTAACAGGGAATAAATATACCGAGCTCTCTTAAAATGAATTAAGTATTTCACGGTTGGTTCCAAAACTAAGTCAGGAACAGGTACAGGGATTTCCTCAGAAGACCTGAAAAGGGGTTAGCTGCAATTGCAGTCACAGCCTCGACAATGGAAAAGTACAACGTCAGGATCCTCTAAAATAGCAACCAGCCAAATCTACGAATGCCCTCTGGCTCTGTGTGAGGACAATCTCATCATACCGATTAACTATAACAGGGTAAACTATCCACCAATAGATAAAGTCAGACAGTCAGTGTTCCGGAAAACTACTTGAAGACGACTGGATCAGGTTTGAGGACTATAAGCAGGTCCGACTCGCACGGCCTCCAATTCTACCGCCCCGTATCACTAGAGCCTTACAGCTAAGTAGATCTCAGTTTTGAATAAAATGCCCGTGACCCACACGAATGGATAAACAGACAGTTGGACGTGCAAACTATAGGGGTTTCTAATTTAAATACGATACCCTAAATACCACACACTGCGACAAAGTATAAAGGTATATGTGTGCGCGGTCTTCGAAAGAACAGCAATCAATCTCAGTGACGCGTGATTGAAACATCTGTTTCAATAATTTAATATCAAAGAAAGGTGGACCACTTGAGGAATTAAACTTAAAGTCATCGAGACCAACATAATAAATAGATCAGAGAAATAAAATAAATAGTCATTTTAAATAATATATTAGTGCGCTTTAAAAATGGCTGTTCTATCACATTTATTAAGCATCGAATCTCTGTATGCAGCAGGAGCAATTTTAATTTTCTTCTACCTTTGGTTCCAATTCAAATTCACCTACTGGTCGAGAAGAGGGATATTCAACCCTAAGCCGAAACTCGTTTTCGGTGATTTGAAAGAAGTGATGAAACAAAAAGAACAATTTTTCCAACCGTACATCGATAACTATTTTAAATACAAACATTTGCCGTACGTGGGCATGTATTCCTTCTGCCAGCCAATGCTGTCGATACATGATTTGGAATTGGCGAAGCGCATACTGATTAAGGACTTCGATTATTTCCCATCGCGGGGCACATACACTGGCGGAGTCCACGACCCTTTGTCAGCTAACTTATTCAATTTGTCCGGGACGCGATGGAAAAATTTGCGATTGAAAATGACCCCGACACACACTCCGGGAAAACTGAAGACGATGTATCCGATAATCGAAGACATAGCGAAAGAAGCTCTCGGTTACGTGGACAAACTGTGCGCTAGTAAAGAGGCAGTTAATATTTCGGAATGGTACTTTATGTACGCTATGGAGATAATTGGCAGTGTCGTATTCGGCTTCAGGTGCAACAGTTTCAGTAATCCAAAATCTGAATTTCATATCAGAGGCCACGAATACTTTGATCAAAGGTTTCTATATTGGTAAGTGTTTTATTCAGTACAATACCTCATAATCAATTATCTATTAGTAAGGTTAGTTAATAATTAATAATATTGATAAGGTCACAAGGTATTCTATCATTTGATTTGATCGGCATTGCCAGCATTTACGTGTGTAGTACCTAACGAGTTTTGTTTTCAGGCGAATTGTTCGAACCTTCTCGTTCTTTGCGCCGGAGTTATTTCACAAAATGCAGATCAGAAGAATGAATAAAAAAATAGAAGACTTCTACTACGGAATAGTGAAGCAGACTGTCGAGTATCGACAGAAGAATAATGTGAAGGCGAACGACTTCTTGCAGACTCTCATCGAGTTGATGAACGGACAGGTGGTCGATGAGAATGGTGAGCTGTGGTATATTAATTACCTGCTAGTTTTATCCTGCATTCCCTCTAACAGGGCTGTAAACGGACTTGATAATATTACAGGCCACGTTAAGTACATAAAGGACTTACCTTTCACGATGGACGACGTGGCTGCCAACACAATGTTGTACATGATAGCTGGGTACGAGTCCTCGGCCTCGGCGGGCCAGTTCGCGGCCTACTATCTTGCTTTTAACCCTGACGTTCAAGACAAAGCCAGGCTGGAGGTGCAGACGGTGTTGACTAAGCATGGCGGAGAGTTCACGTATGAGGCCCAGAACGAGATGGTTTATTTGAATATGGTGTTGGATGGTGAGTATTTTCATCAGTTTAATCATCATAATCGTATACATCATCATGCATGCCGTGTCCGAAAATGTCAGTTGGTAGCGACCCTGCTTTCTGTGCCGAGGGTCCCGGATTCGAATCCTGGCACGGACAAAGTTTGTGTGATGATCACGCATGTTTGTACCCAAGTCATGGCTGCTTAATATCTATATAAGTCATATATACTGGGATCACCCCCAGTCCAAAGTACGGTACCCATAATGCAAGCGTCGCTTAATGTGGGACCGTACAGTTGGTGTGTTCGTCTGGCGATATTTATTTATTTAAATAAGTTGTAAGTTAGCCCATAGCTACTCACCGAAAGTACTGATGCAATCCTGAAAATGCTGTAATTGATAGTAAGATACATTATCGCCGAGTGTCATAAATAAGCTATGTTTCGTGACGCCATCAAGCTGCAGAGCAAAATATATAGATGCGCGGGCGGAGACGCGGGCAAAAGCTTGTAACGTTTATTTATGATATACCTTAAATATAGGTAATGTTATCTGCTCTTATAGTGCTATGTTTTTTGATATATGCTCAGTATTTTTCCTGTGATGCACG